>JALPQD010000332.1:0-1200000 GCA_023101885.1 Typhlomys cinereus
AAGTAAAAGACCTATATAATGAAAACTATAAATATTACTGAAAGAAATTAAGAGGAGACAAAATAGGAAACATCTTTCTTGCTCATGTATTGATAGGATCAGCACTGTGAAAATGAATACCCTATTTGTTATATTTAGATACGCATGTCAACTTTATAGTTGAGAGTTCAAACTCTGTGCACATTTGTAGAGAATTAGTAGTTGAGTTAACCCCAGAGTGAACCTGCAGGAGATTGTCTAGCTAATGGTAAAAGCCCAGCCCATGGTGAGTAGAACTAGTACCCAGATAAGAAGAAAAACGGAAGGAACTGTTTGAGAAAGGTGGATACTTGAAATTCAAATGTCAAACAAATATCTTAAAATGTGCTCAACCTCAAGATCAAAAACACAAATAATAATGAATGTTTGCAAGATTGTGAAGAAAACAAAATTCTTATTCAATGCAAGTAGGAATGTAAAATAGTACAGCCACTATGGAAATCAATACTGAAGTTCCTTAAAAAGCTAAAAATGAACTGTAGAATTTGTTGGCATATGAATGTAATCTAGAAAATAAATGCGACCTTTTGCTGGTCCACCCCCTGCCCAGCCCGGATGCTCCCGGTCACTCTGCGTCTCAGGTAACCCCCACCAGCCTGTCCCAGCTCCTCTTGCCTGCCAGCCTGAGCAGCATCCAGCCGCCTGGGGTTGGCTGGAACTCTAGGCCACTCCCTGGTCCCAGGTAAGCTGTGCAGCCGCCGCCACCAGCCCCTTTACTGGTCCAGCCACCTGAGACGCTTCAGATCACCCTGCATCTCAGAAGGACACACTGCTCCTAAAAAACCAACAGAATCCAAAGAAAACCCATGCAAAGCTCCAGGGGACAAATGCCATACATCTGAGTCCTCTAAATCATCCTATCACATGGAGAGATTCTTCACAGCCACCCAAAGATAATTAAACACCTTTTACAATCCTGCTTCTTCTTTCAATTATTAATAACTGTAGATTAACTTTTCCATATAGTCACCCCCAAACCATATAAAACTTCAGGGACTATACCATTCATGCTCACTATCATCAAGGTACTAAATTGTAAAAGTGCACTACCACACTAATTTCACCTCCTGTCTACTAAACCTGCTTAACTGATTAATAACAGCCTAATACCCCAACCAGGAAATAATAACAACAGACAAACATACCCAACACCAAGGCAACCACTAGCAATAATTACCAGAGAATATTAATATCAACTAGATCAGTTCATTCAAAACGCACAGACTCTGCAAGGTCTTAGGAGACAAAACAAGAATGCCCAAGTCAAAACCAGATCCATGAGAAACAAACCCAGGAAGACAAATCTCCCACTGAAAGATTAACCCCTAATGATAGATTCAAACCAAACAAATTCACAGAAAATAGCTAAGAAAGCCAGGCCCAGGATAACCACTTTCAAAGCATGATCATTACATATCAATACAATGAAAGAGGAAATCTGGGAGGAGTTAAATACCACATTAACCACTTTGAACAGGAACACAATAGACACTTGGAGAGTTGAGAAAAACAGCTCAAGAAACAAAAACAGGCATAGAGCAGTTCAAACGCTCAGGAAGTGTTTAAAATTGAACTAAAAGACAAGTTATCTTCACCCAAACTCAACAGAGAGTCTTAGCAGCAGAACTAACGAAGCAGAAAATAGAATTTCAGATCTTGAAGACAAATTGGGAGTATTAACCAGCTCAATGGAAGAGGTTGTTAAAGCCAAAAAGATACTTGAGAGAATAGTCAAGAGTTATCAAACACCCTGAAGAAACCTAACATGCGCATTCTTGGAATACCAGAGCAAGAATGCCAAATACCACACCTGAGGAAATTTTTCAAATTATCATCAAGGAAACTTCCCTCAACTAAAGAATGAGAGGCCTATCCAAATACAAGAGGCATTGCACACCCCAACAGATATGACCAAAATAGAAACTCACCATGGCAAATATAGTCAAAACACTCTACATTCAAGACAAAGAAAAGGTGCTGAGAGCTTCAAGGGGGAAAAAAAAAACAAGTCACTTTTAAAGGTAAACCTATTAAAATAAAAAATGATTTCTCAATGGAAATAGTAAAAGCACAGAAGAGCTGGAGAGATGTAATACAAGTATTAAATGAGCAGAAATGTTCAACCCAGGGTGATATACCCGGCAAAACTATCCATCATGATCGAGGGAGAAAGAAAAGTTTCCAGCACAAAGACAAATTCCAGGCTTTCAAAAAATGCTAAAATGATACTCAAGCTTGAAGAAAAAACACAGCATATCCAGGAGGACAGAGGGACGTAGAATATCACCAACCACCTAAAAGCCAAATAATACACTTACAAAAGACACTTGACATAAAAAAAATGCCCGGAATTAAAAATAATTTCTCCATTATAACATTGAATCTCAATGGAATTAACTCACTGATCAGGAGACATAGATTACAAACTTGGAATAAAAAATCACAACCCATCAATCTGCTGCCTTCAGGAAAACTCATCTCACCATGAAAGATAGGACATCTTTTTTTTTTTAAATTTTTTTTTTTTTATTATTATTATTATTTAGTCAATTGTGTGTGTGTGTGGTATGTATGTGCGCGCATGTGTGTATGTGTGTGTGTAGAACCACGGACGAATTTCCGAACCACCATGGACGCCTTCCACCTCCTTCTGCCCCGGGATTCACAAGCTCCGCCCTACCAGGACCAGAAGCGCAGGCCGCCCCCGCTTCTGCCTGGCGTCTATACGGGGTCTGGATCCGAACTCAGGACCTTCGCCCTGCAAGGCGAGAAGCTAACCCCCTGAGCCACCTCTCCAGCCCAGATAGGCACAATCTTAAAAATAAAAGGCTGGTCAAAAATTCTGCAAGCTAATGGAACCAGGAAACAGGCAGGAGTAACACTTATGCCATCAGACAAAGGGGACTTCAACAAACAAAAATAAATCATAAGAGACACAGATGGATATACATTTTAGTCACAGGCACAATTCACCAGGAAGACTTCACACAATACTGCTACATGTATGCACCTAATATGTGCCCCTCCACATTTCATTAAGCAACCCTCCAGTGTCTAAAGTGAGAAATCAACCCCAAAACGAAAATTCTTGGGGATTTCAACACTACCCTCTCAACATGGGATAGATCAACAAGTCAAAAGTTAATAGAGACACTTTGGAATTTAATCAACCATTACTGAAATGAACCTTACTGATCTCTATCAAACTTTTCATCCATGCACCAAAGAATACACATTTTTTTCAGCAGCACACAGAACATTCTCCAAAATAGACCACATATTGGGCCACAAAACAAATCTCCACATATATAGGAAAGTTGAAATTCTAACCTGTACCTATCAGACCACCAGAGTATAAAGCTTGACATCCAAAACACAACAACAGAAAAGACACTAACTCCTGGAAACTAAATACTATGACGCTGAATGGAGAATGGATTCAGGAAGAAATTGCAAAGGAAATTCAAGATTTCCTGGAAGTGAACGATAATGTAAAACAACTTACCAAAATTTCTGGGACACAATGAAAAGTGTCCTTAGAGGTAAGTTCATAGCTCTTAATGCTTACATCAAAAAATGGAAACATTACAATTAAATAATTTAACAATGCAGCTTAAAGCTTTATAGGCACAAGAGCAATCCGATCCCAAAGAGCAGTAGATGAGAGGAGATCAGCAAAATCAGGGGAGACATATCTGAAATTGAGATAAAGAAAATGATACCTTACTTTCCAGATTGACTGTCACTTATTTACTTAATGGTGACCTTAAATCCACAGGAATGTCAATGTTATTTTAGGTATCATAAAAATAAAGCCATAGAAAGTTTCCTTTAGTCGAGAAGTTCGAAAGCTCTTTACCTAATAGAAATAAATTAAAGAAGTATGCTAAAGTTTTAAGATATTCAGTAAGCAAATAAAATGCAACTAGGCTTCTGCATTATCTGCAATTCTAGACATCTAACAGATGGATTTGGAATTGATCCCTTGCAGATAAGGGTCTCTATTCATATAGAAAATGGATGAAAAAAAAAAAAAAAAAAACACCCGCCTCTGGGAAAGGAGGAGCAAAAGGAAGAGCAAGGTATAAGCAATATAGGTCTCTCCCTGCCTTTACCAATGGGACTCCTGCATTGAAATGGCCACATGTCCATTTAATAATGCTACATCTCAATGGGGAAACTGCCATACTGGAGATATGTGTATCAAGGGACTGCGGAGTGATTATCTGGACAGAAAGATCAAAGCTATGGATTTTTACATTTAGATACTCATTCTGGCTAGGTACAGAATACTGTAATCTTATTTGGTAAAAATCTCATTATACAAGACATTCTTGCATTATTTTCTCATTAAAACGTAATGAAAAACAATTCTCAGCATTAGGATTGGCTCATGGCAATCATTTGAAAAATCTGATCAATTGTGCTAATTTAGGTTGGTGCTTTTATTTGAAAACAAAGTCCCTAAAGAGATATTTAGGTTGTGATTATTAAAATAGAACCTGAGTAGGAGCAAATGTAGAAAAAAAGAAACTCAGAGTGGGCTTTTTATTATAAATCACATGGATATAATACTGTGGATCTGTTCGGAGGGACTGAGTCCTAAGCTGATAATTCAAAGAACCAACATAAGTGGTTCTTTGGTAAAACAGTGACTCTTATATCAGTTGCAAATTACCCTTTGTGCTCCTTGAATATCTCCAATTTTCTGTCTGATAATTCGTAGTTATTACAAGGTTGTCCAATTTAATTTCCTACATATTTGATTTTCTTTCTTAGTAATTATATGGCATGCCAAACATACCTTTCATGTTTCACATGTGGAAAAGCATTGAATAATTAAGGGGAATGTGCTTTTTAGCAAGACATAAAAAGAAGTAGGTAAGAACAGACGCAGCAGTACAGGACATGGGGGTGCTACTGCAACCCCCAACAGAAAAAAAAGTGCTGCCTTAATATTTTAACTGGTACAAGGCAGGTTGTGTAGAAATAAAATCTCTACTAGATATACTGTCTGTTAGATCTATTTATTCTCCCTAAAACTCAGAAATAAAAATTAAAGGGGTAAAGTCAATTGTTGCAATTGGTTCTCACACAGGAATATAATGACTTCCATAAGGCTGAATATAAATTTAAATCGATAAAGTATTCTCTTCTTTATGTTCTCTCCTCTCTTTAAAGGAATTAGTACAAATGTTTTCAGAAAGACTTTCAGCTCATCCTAAAAAGATCAAATAAATTTGTTTATGAAGCTGCTTTTCATTCTAGATCTTTTTATCAGCAGCAGCTGCTATCATTTTTCTTCTCCTAGGGACTAAATCCTACCACAGTACTGGAGCTTTTATTTCAAAAGATCTTTGATTCAGCTGCAGGTCACTGGTTCTGTTGTTTTAGCCCTCCTCAGACTCTATCCTTTGTGTGCTCAGCATTTCAGAACTGCATTTTTGTATCTCTCCCCTGGATAGTTATCTTCTAGCACTGCTCAGTCCCTTTATCTCTACTAATGACTTTTATTACTTTATATTTATTTTATGTAGATGTCCTTCTACTTTGCTGTTGTCTATTTCACACACTGACAGTAAAGAACTTCCACAACTTTAAGGACTTCCTTAGGTTAGTATATTGCCTGGGCATGGACAGTAGAGTATAAATGTCCAATAAAATTGCTGCTAAAGTAGGTAATTAATATAACAATCTTCTGCTCCATATAATTTCTTACTTAAGTGTAATGAAACCCAAACATCTGTAGGCAACAATACCCCATAAACTAAGCTAAAAAGGATGAGTAATAAAGAAGATACCTGCAATGTACATAATTGAAAAATTCTAATAATTTTAATATATAATTAATTACAAGTTATAATACGCAATTCCTGTAGGAAATTAACTATGAAATATTTTAAAAGGAGAAAATCGGGGCTGGAGAGGTGGCTCAGGGGTTAAGTCTCTGCCTTGCAGGCAGAAGGTCCTGAGTTCAGATCCTAGACCCCACGTATAGACACCGGGCGGAAGCGGGGGCGGTCTGCGTTTCCGGTGCTGGTAGGGAGGAGCCTGTGAGTCCCGGGGCAGAGTAAACAAGGAGGAGGTGGAGGCGTCCATGGTGGTTTCCGAATTCGTCCGTGGTTCTATACACACATACATACACACACGTACATACACACACACGCACACATGCATACATGCACAATTGAATAAATAATTTAAAAAAAGGAGAAAATCAAATTGTCTAAAATATGCCTTAAATGATAGGCTTTCTAGAATAAGACAAATGGGAGACATGCCAATTTACAGTCACAACAGAAATAGAATTATAAAAGATTAACAACATTATTGCTCGTGATTCTCTATGGGAAATAGAAATGGAGAACTATTGACACTATTAAGAATTGATATTTGGGGGGCTGGAGAGGTAGCTCAGGGGTTAAGCCTCTGCCTTGCAGGTGGAAGGTCCTGAGTTTGGATCCTAGACCCCACACATAGACGCCGGGCAGAAGTAGGGGCGGCCTGCGTTTCTGGTCCTGGTAGGGCGGAGACTGTGAATCCCAGGGCAGAGTAAACGTGGAGGTAGAGGCGGTCCATGGTGGTTCCCGAATTCGCCCATGGTTCTACACACACACACACACACACACACACACACACACACACACGCACAATTGAATAAATAAATTTAAAAAAAAAGAATTGATATTTGGACCAAATTAGAGGGTGATTTAGCTGAATTTAGTTTTAAAAAGCACATTTTAAATTAAAAATTCTTCTCTCAGATACATGTCCTGGAAAAATGTTTCCATATCTACAAGAACATAAAGCAATGCACTTTAGCTGAAAATAATGTGATAACACAAAAGGAGTAAATTATCTATTATTATCAGATCTAATTAATTATGGTATATTCATATAATAAAATATTGTTTCACAGCTAAAATGAATCAAAATTATCTAAATTTATCATAATTTTTAATATTAGTAAAATCTTTATTTTACATGCTTGCATACACACGTGTGTGTGTGTGTGTGTGCGTGTGTGTGTGTTTGTGTGTTTGTCTCCAAGGGCATTGTATGTCCCTATGGAGGAACAAGGATAACTTCAGGAATCATCCTGGATTGCTTCTTCCTCCTTTTTGCAACCTATGGGTTTTCCCAGGCTCTGCCCACCAGGCCAGAAGTGCAAGCAACCACAGTTTCCACCTCATGTTTTTATGTGGGACCTGTGATCTGAGCTTCTGCTCCTGAGCCATCTCTCCAGCTCAGCTTTTTAATTTTTTTCTTTTTTCTTTTCTCTTCTTATATTTTTTCTCTTCTCTTCTCTTCTCTTCTCTTCTCTTCTCTTCTCTTCTCTGCCTTCTTTCCTCTTCTATTCTCTTATTTTCTCTTCTATTCTCTTCTCGTTCTTCTCTTCTCTTCTCCTCTCCTCTTCTCTTCTCTTCTCTAAAGAAATGTGGTCTGGCTATAATGGTCACAATGGTCCTTGATTTCTTGATTCAAGAGATGCTTCTGGGCTGGAGATACAGCTTAGCAGTTAAATCTCTGCCTTTCAAGTAGAAAGACCTAAGTTTAGATACAAATCCCATGAAAAAATGCTGGGCAGAAATTGCAGCTGCCTATACTTCTGGCCTTGGAAGTTAGAGATGAAGAAATTCCAGGGAAGTACAAATAGGAGTTTGAAAAATCAAGGATGATTCTCGAAGTCATTCTTGGGTCTCTGATACACACACCCACACGCAAAACCCTCCCCCTGCAACACGCACACTCACACCTGCAAGGTTATAAAAAGAGCACGAAAGAGATCCTTCTAGAGGGGGCGGTAAGATTGTAAGAGCCCAAAGATGGGGAGGAGCTATTATATGGAAGATACTCCACACAAGTTAGGGCCAAAGCAATCATAATAGGACTCTGCATGACATGCCCAATGACCAACATATCATTGACCCCTCAAAGTGTAGTATGAATTAATTGCACTAGGATCCATAGAAGCAATGAATTAACAGCCACATTAGTGTTCCTATACTTAAGGGGACCACAAGAATGAGTCTTAGGAAATGCCACTGAGTCCTTACACCTCATCAGAGAGAAGGACCCAGAGTACAGTTTGACATACATATTAAAGGATGCTCCAGGGATGGGGGAGGGGGCACTGGGAGAAAGGGAGGGAGGGGGGAAAGGAAGGGGAAAAGGAAGGAAGGGAGCAGGGAGGTCCAGGGAGGGGTAGAAGGAGGGAGGGGACTGGGGTACCTATTAAGTTTGTATGGGCAGAAAAAAAATACATTATTTAAAAAAGAGAGAGATCCTTCTAACTGAATTTCATGTATAGCTATAGACTTCATTTATATGAACAAGTGTGTATGTGTGTATGTGCCTATATGTGTGAGATGTATACATGTATATTTGTGCCCCCTCACTGTGTATATATGTGGAGGATAACAGTTGCAGTTGAGTGTCTTCCAATATTACCTTCCATATTTTTTATTATTATTTCAGCTCATACAAACTTAATAGGTACACCAGTTCCCTCCTTCCCTCCTTCTCCCGTACCTCCTGTTCCACCTCCCCACCCCCCTCCCTTCCCATCCTCCAGTGCCTCCCACCCCAATTCCCAGAGAGTCCTTTCTTGTGCATGCCTGATTTTCCTCTGGGCCCTCCTCTCCAATGACGTACAAGGACCCATGAGTCAGAGTCTTCTACTGAAACTGGAGCTCACTGGCTTTCCTAGATTAGGTGATGAGTGAGTCCTCAGGATCCTCCTCTTTCTGTCTCTCAACCCTGGTATTACAGACATCCACCACTACATCTGACTTTGTATGTAGGTATTGAGGATCAAACTCTGATCGTGATGTTTCACAGCAAAGCTATACCTATTGAGTCATCTCCCCAGTCTTTGAATGGACAATGTTTCTGACAATATAACAATGAATTAAAGCAGTGTGCCAAAAAAAAACCAGTTTAAAATAATTTATGTAAACTGCAAAAAATACAGAATAGTGCTATGTGTTATCTATGGAAATATATAGAGAGGGTAAAATAAAAAAAATTCCAAAAAACATACAAATCAACCTTAAGATGGTAAATAAATGTGCAGAAGAAAGCAGAGAAATAGTGAGCAGGGTATTTCCTTTTTGAAATATATTTTTATCTGAAGTTAATACAGCAACTTATTCACATCCATTATAATTTTGTAATTTTATTATAAGATGATCTGTTTAGTATTCACCTAAATCCCTTCTCTTTTGGTGTGCTTTTCTCAAAATTAAAGAAAAAGGGCCAGAATGCAACACACAAAAAGCATATTTCTGATGGATGGACTATGCTTTTCTCTACTTCCTTCAATTTCCACAAATTGTATTGCTTAACCAAATAAGTAAGTAAATCACAAGTGTGAGATTTCTCTACCATCTACTGGCCTTCTATCTTTGCTTGATATCTCAAATACAAGATAACTAGCCACCTTTGCATTTTTCTTTTAGCTTCTTTTCTAAAGAAATCAGGTTCCAAAATTGATGAATTGAAAATAATTTTTTTGGTCAAAACCAATTACAGCACTTTCACTTGTTTTACATGTGTTTATTTCTAAAAATGACCATCTTTCTAAAATAAAAGTAAAGAAATCAAAAGAAAACTCTACTAAAAAAAGTCTTTTGTGTACAACAATGGATTCACAATTTTGTCTCATTCTAATTAAGGCATCCTTCAGTATTTTACTAGTAAATATGAGGAAAAAAATCATATACTTGGTTTGACCAAGCATAACTCCCATCTATTGCTCCTCCACAAATTGAATCAGGGCTCATTTACTTGACCATGTAGGGTTTTTTTTTTTTTTCCACCATTAGCTTTTGAGCAGAAAACTAAAAGAATTTCCAGATCTACCAAGAAATCCAAGCAATACAAGATTCATTTTTAATACATTTTTTATTATTTCCACTCATACAAACATAATAGGTAGATCAGTTCCCTCCCTCCCTCCTCCTCCCCCTGAACCTCCTGCGCCCCCTCCCTCCTTCCCCATCCCCCAGTGCCTCCCCCCCCAATTCCCAGAAAGTCCTTTATTGTGCATGCCTAACACTCCTCTGGTTCCTCCTCTCTGATGACGTACTAGGACCCAGTGGCATTTCCCTAAACCCTTTCTCGTGTTCCCTTTAAGCATAGGAACACTACTGTGCTGTCAATCCCTTGCCTCCAAGGATCTTGGTGCCTTTAGCTGATGCTAGACTTTGTGAGGTTAATAGTGTGTTGGACATTGCGCAGGGCATGCAAAGTCCTATTATGATTGCTTCGGCCCTAACTAGCGTGGAGAATCTTGAAAATCATTGCTCCTCCCATCCTTTTGCTCTTACCATCTTACCGCCCCCTCTTCCACAAATGTCCCTGAGCTTCAGGATGGGGGGAGATTAGGCTGGCCTAGTTCTATGTGGTTGATATAGAGTCTCTGAAGTTCTGGATTGTGGTTTGTTGATTTTCTTTAATACAAAATTCATTTTGTCTAATTTTTCCTGATATCTGTGCAGTAACTTGATTATATGATAATTTGTATAATTTATACATATCACAGCTCTATTTGAAAGTAATAATTGTATCCTTTTTACCAGAACCTAAAGCCAAACTATGCTGCTAGTTACTTCTTATTGAAAAATATTGTCGGACAAATTTTTTTCATGGTAAGTTTTGTTCGCTGATTGAAACAAAATAGAGACCATAATGGCATAGAGTGTACTAACACATATCATTCATTTGATGTTAAAAACAGTTGCAGAGTAACAGATTATATTTATTTTGATATATTGGTACTTTATTTCTTTGAGACAGATTTTGGAAAATTTACTTGTTTCTCTAAATGAATGTTTATAAATCCAAATATACTGAAAATTATTATAATATCAATATTCTTTTTCTTAAAGTCTAGATTCTTGCTGGTAGGCCTAGATTGTTACAAGATAAGGACATTTTCCAAGCTACATTTGTTGAGGATTATTATTTCATTTGCTATTATAAGAATATTTGTGTTTAATACTTCCTACATTCAAAAATATGTGTGATTAAGACTATAAAGCTGTGAAAACTGTATTAATTACTCTTGTGTTGCTGTAAGAGAACACCCAAAGTCAAGCAATTTAAGGAAGAAAGATTTATTCAGCTTATAGTTATAGAGGGGAGATGCAGTATTTCATTGTGGGCCTGGCATGGCTGGCTGACAGAAGCTGGAGATAGGATATGCCACAAGCATTCTGGAGGCTGAGTTGAAAGAATCCTGTTGTGAAAGCAGACCTCTCCAGGAGGTAAGAGGGGACTAATTCACCTTAAGGCCCATCCTCTGTCACTGCCTTCTTCCAGCAAGACTCCACCTCTCAAAGTGGCCATGGCCTTCCCAAACACATGAGACTGTCAGGGACAAATTTCACACCATGACAAAAACAAAAGTAAAATCTACATACACACACAAAACACACACACAGCACTGGGAATATATTTTAAAGAGTATAAGCATTCAGTAAAAGGTATTCACTCTTACTCAGATTATAGTTATTTTGATATCTTGGTATTTTAATTCTTCAAAACAGATTTTGGAAGATTTATTTGTTTTTTAAATGAATGTTTATAAATCCAAATATACTGAAAATTATTATAATATTGACATTAATCTACAAGGTGGAGATGAATCAAAACTCTGAGATAATTTGTCAATTTTTGTCAATAATCATCAAGGTTGTATCAGTAATATACAAAGTATTACAAAATGCACTAAAAGGCAAAATACAAAGTTGGATATGATTGGAAAGTATTTCATTCCGTAATTTCTATTCCTATATAAATATGTATTTAATCATTTTACCAAAAAACAATATTAACTCTTCATCGTTGCACACTCAAAGCAAACAATTTTAAAAAAGGACATTCCAAGATGCCAAATTAGTTTGACTAAATGATTATTTTCTAAACTGTAATCTGTAGGAAACTGTATAGCTGAAAGAAGGTAATTAATTGGGATATAACAAAGAGGAATGTAAGTTAACAAATAAGTCATCAATTTAACATGTCAACATGTGTTCTTCACAGAGAAAATAATTTCCTTTTCAATAAAAGAATTTCAGTCAGATAATTGCAAAATTCATGCATTCTTTTTTTAAAATTTATTTCCCCTTATACAAACTTAACAGGTACACTGGTCCCCTCCCTCCCTCCCTCCCCCCATCCCCCTGCTCCCCTTCCCCTCCCCCTTCCCTCCCCATCCCCCAATGCCTCCCCCCCATCCCTGGAGCATCCTTTAATGTGCATGCCAAACTCTCCTCTGGGTCCTCCTCTCTGATGAAGTGCAAGGACCCAGTGGCATTTCCCAAAACCCTTTCTTGTGATCCCCTTAAGCACAGGAACACTACTGTGGCTGTCAATCCCTAGCCTCCAAGGATTCTAGTGCCTTTAGTCCATGCTAGACTTTGAGGGGTCAATAATGTGTTGGACATTGTGCAGATCATGTAAAGTCCTAAGAGTTACTACCAATGTGTTTTTAAAATACATTGACATGATCCATAATCTCCGTGCTAAGTGGTAGGGATGGAATAAGAGGCATAAATGTGATGACTTCTGTAGCTTTTCCTAAGCTTATAAAAGAGCTTATATTAATTTTCTGTGGCACTGACTTTTTCATTATTGTGACAAAAATCCTGAGATAAACAAATGAAAAGGAGGAAATTATTATTTCATCTTAGGTTTTCAGAGGGTTTAGTCCATGGGCAATTGGTCACTTTGGCTTCTAGGATTGTAGGGGACAAAAATAGAACCTCATGTTGGGATACCATAGATCAAGGAGTTATTCAGGAAGCAGAGGTCATTAAGAAGAGATGGTGATGAAATCTATTGAAATCTTTTAAGTTATAACAATGTTATTTTTCCAGCTAGGTCTTAATTCACAAGGTTCTAACAACTTTCAGTAACAAACAAATAAACAATGACTAAAGTTTCAATGCAGAAAATTTGGGGGGATATTTAGGATCCAACAACATATAATTTTTGCCTGTGTCTATCAGCATGTGAGGCATATTGTATGCTTTAACTCATTAACTCTTTTCAGAAACTTTATCACACCAGAACAGTGTCTTTTCAAAATACGTAAGAATCAGTTCTGAGCCTTAGAGGGTATAATTGAAATGAAGAATGTTGCAAAACTGTTTATATGTGTAATTATAATGATAAAATACCTATATATATGGTCACTAGTAAATATTGGATCTACTATGTCAGTGTGTATCTGTCAATTTTTTTTCAAAACTTCTTGTTGACCAGGGCTTCATCAGATTTAGACAGTTTTTTACAAGGTCAAAGGAAGAAAACACATGTTTTTGAAAAGATAGGCTCATAGCAGTTTACCCCCATAGCTCTAAATCCCATAAGCTTTACACTAAAAGTTAGTGGATCTGAATTTATTTTTTATATTTATTCACTTGTGTGTGTGTGTGTAGGGGTGTGTGTGTGTGTGTGTGTGTGTGTGTGTGTGTGTGTGTGTGTGTGTAAGAGAGGGTACTGCATACTTGTGGAGAATCAAGGGTAACTCTTTGAGAATCTGGATTGCTTCTACCTCCTTTTTGCTTTGTTCTGGAATTTTCAAGGCTCTATCCACCAGGAATAGAAGTATAGGCTGCCACCATCTCCAATGGTGTCTTTACGTGGAACCTGGGATCTGAACTCAGGACCTTTTGTTTTTCTGCCAGATTCTTAACCCCTGAGCCATCTCTAGAGCCCATGTATCTAAAAAAGGAAAATAAGAATCTCTACTGTCCCAATTATCAGCTCTAATAACTGGAAAAATGTCAATGGGTCTAGATTCTATGGATTATATTTATATAATTGATTCAATACATAATACCATATACTCTTAAATTGTTGCAGTGGTTATACTGGAAACTGATAAACTGTCAGCTTTGATAAAAGTTACACATAGTTTTCAAATGTGGTAATTTCACTCATCGGTGTATATGTCATGAGAACAAAAAAAAAGCACATGTAAAATAAGATTACTATGTGAACATTCATTGAACATTATTCATCAAAGACCAGATACAAAAATAGCTGAAAATGCCCATCAATGAATGATGGATAAAAGGTGATATATCACTACAACAAAATATATTTTTACAACAAGGAAACAAACTTTAGTACATAATAAAACAAGAATGACCCTTGCTAACACTATGTTAAAGAAAATAGTAGAAAAAGGCCATTTTCTGTATGATTAATTTTATATAAATTATCCCACATAGACAAATATTCAGAAATCGAAATTAATAGTTACCAAGAAATGATGGTGTGGGAAATTAAAAGGGGCAATTTTTGTTTTGAGGGGATGGAAATGTTCTGGAAGTAGGTAATGCAGATGACTGCACATCTCTAGATAGTCTAAAAACTATTGAAATGTATGCCTTGTTAATTTATTCTAAATAAATCTTTTTATGCATGTATGTGGTGTGAGTGATTGTGTGTGTGTGTGTACTGAGGCCAGATGTCAATGTCAAATGTATTCTCAAACCTTTTCCTTTTTAATTCTTTGATAGTTTCACATATCAATTGAACTTAATTTATCACTAAGCCAATAACTCACTGATTTTACAAAGTTCACAGATTTGCTAGCTCCATAAATTTGCATATTTTTTACTCTCCAGTACTGGGATTATAGACACATGCACACATGTGGAAACATACACCCACACACACAAGCATGCACATGTGTACACATGCTGGTAATACAAAGTTAGGTAGTCATACTTTCAGAAAAACACTTTCCTTGTTGAGTTATTTTCCCAGCCTCCTAAATAAAGTTATTTTTTAAAATGTCAAGTATCTTATGAAGTAGGAAGAACTACTGTAAATTTCAGTTATCATCATTGCTAGAGCAATTATAGAAAAAAATAGATGCTTTAATAAGAAAAATTATTTATTCTTATAATAGCTTTTGGATTATAAACTGTAGTGTGAAACTACCACTGCTAGTGCTAGTAATAGGGACTTCATCCTTCCTGAATTCTTTTAATTAGCTTAAATTCATCCTGAAAATAGTATCTATGGCATATTCCTTATTTTCTCATGATCAATAATCAAACTATTGCAAAAGAGTACATACATGTTCCATAAATACTGTTCCACTATTAAGAAGTCATGTTATGCATGTAAGAGATTATGTATCTATGTAAACTCAAAGCACCCATTTTGAAGCACCTCATTTATTAAGTCTTAAAGTTCAAACATATAGTTTGTGTGGTTAGTGTCTTCAAAACCAAAAAATACTGGTTTGTGTCTATTAGTCATGATAATATTTGTGAGGACATTTGTGAAGTTCAGCCCCATGTGGAAGCAGAACAACTTGAATATTCACTCATGGAGTCAAGCCAAAGATTCAGGGTTTGATGAATTGCTTCTAATGATTCTAGTCCTAATGACAAGGAACAACTGGCTCATAGGTTAGAATACAACCCCTCAAGGCCAGTAAACCACATATGCATAATAGAGCATTAACTGTAATGCTAATCTGTTCCTCTAGATGGAAAATAACAAAGTTTTTTGTACAGTATTTAATTAAGAGGCATTAGAGAAATGATCAAGGGTGGGTATGCTTTTAATTGACCAGACTGTTTCTCAGTAGCAACATGTTCCCTCCTTACAAAATCATAATTTTCTCTCTTTTAAGTGGCCATTCTTTGCTGATTTTCATCGATATTGTATCCTTATTATCAAATTCTCTAACCCTTCTGCTCTCAGTATTAAAAAATTTCATCTCTCAGATAAACAGGAAATGATCTTCAATTGCAGTTAGTTATATGAAAGTCTTTCTCTATTTAAAAAGAAGCAAAATCTACTGAATATGAATGTTAATATTCATGAAGCCATGCAAGAAATTTGTCCAACTAAGCATGTACTAGGTATTTAGTCCTTTTTATTTTCAAAGGCAAAATAAAATTAAAAGAGAAAATCAATACAAGTGTGTTCTAAATGAATATCCAATGATTGAAGAATTTAATTTATAGTGACAAACAGGAAAATACAAAACTTCTCAAAGCCTAAAATATAAACGTATTTTCTAAAGTTACAGTTATGATACCAACTACAAAATGAGGCACAGATATTTTTGCTGTCTGATTTTTGAATACCTTAATGTTAAAAGACAAAATATCAGAAGTACAATTGATGTAAAAATTCTTAAAGAAGGGCTGGAGAGGTGGCTCAGGGGTTAAGCCTCCGCCTTGCAGGCAGAAGGTCCTGAGTTCGGATCCCAGATCCCACGTATAGACGCCAGGCGGAAGTGGGGGCGGCCTGCGCTTCTGGTCCTGGTAGGGCGGAGCCTGTGAATCCCGGGGCAGAAGGAGGTGGAGGCGTCCATGGTGGTTCGCGAATTCGTCCGTGGTTCTACACATACACAGACACACACAGACACACACACACGCGCACATACACACACACATGCACACAGTTGAATAAATAATAATAATAAAAAAAACTTTAAAAAAAATTCTTAAAGAAAAAGACAATTTAGCAGCTCAGTTTTTTATGTTTAAAAATTATCAAAGGAATGTGATCTTTCTATATATTCAAACAGTAAAAATACCATGAAGGTTTGTCTTGTCAACTTGACAGGACTTAAAATAATATCTGTTCTTGTCTCTGAGGACATTTAAAGAATGGATTCACCAAAAGGGAAGATCCACATTAATCATGGTCACATTCTAATGGGTGTAACAGATATAAAGAGTTATGATGAAAAGGCAGAGTGTGCCTATGATATAATTTGATTTATATTAATCTTTTCTTTTAAGGAATATTGTAATATTCATATCTCCCTCATTATATATTGTACTAGTTATTCTTTTCTGTTGCTGTGAGAACACCCAAAGTCAAGCAACATTCCCATTCGAAAAGGGAGGATTGGGGGGATATCCAGGAAAAAATGGTCCATAACAAAACCCAAAACCAATAGGACCAACTGCGAACTCTAAAGATCCATGTCCGACAGGTTACTCTCTTATTGAAATCATCTCAGTGCAGGAGCCATTAGAACACCTCACTCTTTTAGGCTGGCTCTTCCCACGGTATACAACTCTCCTTGGCTTATGTTCCATGTTGGTTCTGGCATCTTTAACATCTTTACTTCTTAATGGAAAACCAGGCTTTAACCACACAGTACAAACTGCCCTTCTTGGGGCTATAAAGTGTAGGTTTTCTGCCACAGATTGCCTAGCTTCCAACATTTTCTAAAACCTTGGAAGAGGGATCTACGACCTCGTCCCCCTTCCAACATTGTTGGCTTTAAAGCCTGGAATGCTTGGACAATGCTGCCAAGTTCTGTTATAACCTTAGCTTGGAGATTAATTCCCTTGACACACAGCTAGTTCAGCTTTTCTGTGCTGACTATAGGCAAAATTTCGCTTGGGCCTTTGCTTTGAAGGAGAAACAGAACTTCCCTTTGGAAGGACCCTTCTGCTCATTTCTTCAAAAAGGATTTGCAGTCTTATGGGTAAGAGACTTCCCTGAGGAATTTGCCCTCAGGGATGAACCACTCTTATTATCCAAAGTGAGAGCAGAGTTTGATTTACTAATGAAGCTACTCTGGTTAACTATAGTGGATATTTTGCTGTCTACTTTTTCCTGGTTCAACTCTAAAGTTTGCCATTGTATTTTCCATCAGACTTTATAGTTTTTGTTTCTCTCTGCCTGATTTCTTGCTCTTTTTTCATAACTCTGAAGAAGAGCACTAAAAAGTAGAGATGTCACACTATCAAGAAAGTTCTTGATGGGACAGAGTAAACAAGGAGGAGGTGGAGGTGTCCATGGTGGTTCACGAATTTGTCCGTGGTTCTACACACTCACACACACACACACACACATACACACACAATTGAATAAACAATAAATAAAAAAGAAAGTTCTTGAAAGTTCTTCCACCAAACACTCAAATTTATCTTCAGGCAAGCTCCTAGGACAAAGGAAAATATTCACTAAACTCTGTGCTAACACACCTCCATTTGCCTCTCTTCTAGTTCCAAACACAGTCTTTGTTTATGTCTGGACCATCACAAGCTGGACTTCCACTACCTGCATCTCTAACAGCTTACTATCTTTCATTCTCTCACAAGAAAGGCCCCTTTGGCTCCAACTCTAAGATACAAAGGATTTCCCAGCACAAAGTTTTCCCAACAAACAAAGACACACTATTCACATCATAGCATTGGTCAAATGGTTGGGTACAACAGTTTTACTTTTTGGTATTGTATTATTCTCTTAGTCTCACACAAAAATACCCCACTCCTCTGGTACCAATTTCTATACTAGGTACTCTTTTCTGTTGCTGTGAGAGAACACCCAAATTCAAGCAACTTAAGGGAAAAAGGGAAATTCATTCAACTTATGGTTCCAGAAGGGAGATACAGTCTTTCGTGGTTAATGTGTCATGGCTGAAGGTAAAAGCTGGAGGAGGCCTTAGGTCACACCAATCTGGAAGGCTGAGAACTGCAAGATTGCACACTGCATGAACAGACCTCTCCCAGAAGTAGGTGGGACAAACCCACATCAAGTCCCCTGCCCTATTATGACTGCCTTCTTCCAACTACACTCCATCTCCTGAATGTGTCATGACTTTCCCAAACACATGAACCTGTGTAAGACACATTTCAACCATGATATATATAGTCTTAATTATATGGACTTCTATAGAAAATACAATGATCTGTGGTACATAAACCTTCCTGTTGCTAACTATACTTTTGAACATAACATCGTATCTATGGATGGGGGAAAATCCCTTTACATTTACATTCTTTAACACTGTGTCGATTCATGCCTAAGTTGGTCATATAACTACTGAAAGTTAAAAGAGGGATGTTGTAGTGTTTAACAGGATTCTTCTTTTTTACTGTACATCACTTTCTTTTGTTAGCCTGCCCAGGAATAACGGTCTGGGAGGGAGTGAGCAGGGCATGGCTTAGCACATGGGACCAAAGATGGCGCTGGGAGCTTGTGTCTTAGGCGTAACCCTGATCACATTACAGAGAGCTCTAATTGGCTTATAGGAGCCAACATAGATATATGTTTAGTCTGACCTATGCAGAGTATGTGCTGTGCTGACCATTAAGGTAATTGGCTACCTGTTTCATGCTCTCTGGTCCTTTGTCTATATAAGGTGATTTGTTACCCCCAATAAACCAAGATCTTGCTCTGACAAACTCCCCATCCATAGCCGAGTCTCTGGAGTGCTGAGGCGGAGGTGTGGGCGGTCAGGCTTTACTTGTCTTTGTCATCACAGCCAGCAGCTGTGTAACTGAGTGAGTGAATCAGTGAGTTGAGTGAGTCTCGCCTTGAAAAACTCCCTGCTGTGTCCAGAGTCCCTTGGATTTGGGTGGGGGGATGAAAGACATGTAGCACATTCACCTTTCTCTGCCTAGATGGCCTGGAGTCGTCACAGTGTATGTGTGAGAAAATCAGCCCCGCATCTGGTGTCCCGTGTTAGAAGGCTTCTCAAAATGGGCGGAGCTAAGCAGACTTCAGGGTAACTGAAAACGTGGGAAATATGGGGAATTCAATGTGCAAGGTTGACCCAGTGCCAGCAGCACTGAGATCTATATTAAGAAGCCAGGGTTTAAAGGTTACAAGCTCTGCTATTTCAAAAATGTGGCAAACAGGGGAGCTGGAGAGTGGCTCAGGTGTTAAGCCTCTGCCTTGCGGGTGGAATGTCCTGAGTTTGGATCCTGGACCCCACGTATAGACGCCGGGTGGAAGCGGGGGCAGCCTGCATTTCTGGTCCTGGTAAGGCAGAGCCTGTGAATCCTGGGGCAGAGTAAACAAGGAGAAGGTGGAGGCAGTCCATGGTGGTTCCCGAATTCACCCAGGGTTCTACACACACACACAAACATACACATGTGCACACACATAAATGCACAATTAAATTAAAAAAATGTGGCAAACAGCCCTTAAATTAGCACCTTGGATCCAATCGAGTAAAGTGCTTTCATCCACCACCTGGACTCAGGTGGGAAATCTAGCCAGGAAGCAGGAGGAACATTTTGGGGTGTCCTCTTCTCCAAGATTTTCCTACATTGATTTTGCCCTTGAGGCAGTGTTCCTTCCCAATCCAATCCAGCCTTCACTGGAGCCAAAGGTGTAGGGGGGAAAGGCAAAGGAGAAGGGGAAGGGAGAGGAGCCGCCAGAGCCATAGTCTCTAGCTCCCCAGGCAAGTCTGGTCGGGCCCCAGCTGCAGGAGCCAAAAACAAGCCATCCTGGGCACCCCTCCACTGAGTGCTGCGGCAGGGCAGGGAATGCAGCAGAGATTTTGTCCAGCCACCCACCAGGGCTGCGGAGCAGCAGCACAAGGAAACCCTCCGCAGGGCTGGGGCCCCTCAGCCACAGCAGAACAGGGAAAGCCTCCGTGGGACCGCAGGGAAGCAGGGCCGGGAAAGTAGTGAGGAGCAGCCAGAGCAGCTTCTACCTCCCTGCACAACTTCTGAGCCACCACAACAGAGCAGAGATTCCACTGGGCCACCAGCAGGGGCTATAGGGCAGCAGCGCAAGGAAAGCCTCAGGGGGCCTGGAGAAAGCAGACGGGAGTAGGTCAGTCACATACAGGGATTCACACTGGGCCACAGTGCCCCAGTGCTGCGCCCTCAAGAAAGCGGCACAGAGCCCCTGACCAAGGGGGCGGAGCTGCCAGAGCTCCTAGAACTGGCAGACACTGAGAGCAAGCAGCCCAGAGAGGGGGTGGGGCTGCACACGCCCCAAGATCTGCAGGTCGGGGAGTGGCCAGAGATGGTGCCTGGCATGGGCAGTTCCTTTCATCCAGATTTAGCTCTACTCATGGGGTAGGGGCCATGCACAGTCCAGGGGCTGGAAAAAAATGCAAGTGAGCAACTGTGAACTGGGACTGGACTGCGAAGTGGGACTGCTCTGGGGAGTGTGACTAGGACCAGTTGCAGTATCCAGATTGAGCTCCCTTCAAAAGGGAATGGGGCACAGGTGGGCTAGACAAGAGTTCTCCCCCGCTCATACTCACCAAAATTTCTCCCAAATTTGCGCTCGAGTGCACTGGTCCCTGTCAGGCTAAAGCAGGGAATCCCGAGCTGGAGCACAAGTGTATTGAGAACCTAGATCCAGAGGGCAATCGCTCTGCAGTATGGTATCCCTGGGAAGCAAAGAAATTAAAAAGAACAGTTCTACAGTATGGCCCAAATTCTTCTTGGGTCAAGAAACTTCTTCAAGATTTAGCTTATCAACCCTGCACAACAAAAGACTGGCTGGATGTGGCCAGAGTAGTGCATTCCAATCCCACCTTCATTAAATGGACAGCATGGAAAAAACTAGATAAAGGTCCCTCTGGAGTGCCAATAGCAGGCATTGTGCAAAAACCTGGCGAGTCCTTACCCTCGGTCCCAACATGTAAGAGGAAGAGGAAAGTGCCATCAATCACCATTACTCAGCTGGGGTTGAGGAAGTCTAGTACAAATTCCTTATTCTGTGCAGGTGGATGGGGACTTTCTCTGTGTTTATCTAAGCTTGATTTAAAACAGCTTTTGTCCCTCATGCACTGAAGGGACCACAAAAACTATCTGTTGTTCTGTGTACTTTGCCTGTGATAAAAATAGGACAAATGATCTAGGACTTAATTTGAAAAAAGGAAAGAAAAGAGAAAGAGCCACAAAACAAAGAAATCAAAACTTGACAGTTGCCTAAGGAGATAGGTAGAAAACTAATAGGCACGCCCAAGCAGACCAACCCAAGACCCCTTCCGACATGGGAGAGAAAAAAAGATGCTTTAAATATGACCATACTGGGCACTTTGAGACGGTTGCAAACACAGGAAGCTTTCATGTGGCCTATGTCCCAAACATGGGAATTTCTACTGGAGGAAAGATTGCCCCCTGAACCCTAGAGCCCAGGGGTCAAGCACCCTGGTGGAGACCAATGAAATGGCCTGAAGCTCTTAGCTTCCCTCCAATGGGAAAAAGGAGTTTGCCTCTGATATCCAGCAAAATAAGGCCCAAAATGGCAGGATTGAGCATCTCATGAGAATCTTGGGTTTAACATGCAAATGGGAAGCCTCTTTGTTTCTAGACTGGGGAGCACAAAATTCCAGTGCTCAACTTCCTTCTTAGGCTTTTGTCAATCTTTGATTTTACTAGAATGTTAATGATCAAGAAAATGACGGGTTCATCAGTCACTCACGAAGTAACTACTAAAATTCCTTATATGTTTTATGATGTTGCTTTTAGACATTCCCTCATTTAATAAAACAAAATAGACAGTTCACATGGTTTTAAAAAGGTTTTAAGATATGATCATAGAGATTCACAGTTGCCAAAGAAATAAGGTCTTCAGTATGTAGGTTAATTCTTAGTTTTTCACCAAACAAAGACAATGACTATTCCAGGTAAGGTAACAAGTTTTCTTCACTAAGTCTTGCCTGTAACCACAGTAAAATTACTAAGTTTATTTGGTTTATGCCATGTGCCTTTCCAGTTACAATGGTTTAATCCTTGTATAGATCTTAAAAGTTTAACCTGCGTTTTGTATCTTTTATAGGGACCTTAAAGTAATAGAGCCATATCCCAGCACTTGTTAGATAAGGAAACCAGATTGCTCTCACACTCAACGTCCCATCTCAGCAGGAATCAGACAGAATGATCATCGACCCTTATCCCTTAAGCAGTCTGGATCCTCAAATAGGCTAAAGGTTAAGTGTGCAGGTTTAGAACAGCCATGCTGGGATGGGTCTCTCAAGGTCTTTGAAGGTCTTCAAAATTCCAAAAAGACATCCCCCTCTGCAAGATGGCCCCATACCCGACTAAATTAAAGGTCCAATTATTAAAACAAAAAGGGGGAGTAAGCCCACACCAACAGCTAGGGTTGGCACTATTTACCATCAACATTTTAAATTTTCAAAAAGTCGATCTGGGTTTGACCTAACATCTAGTAAAAATTGTTCTTTTAATACTATATCACTTAAGTGTTTTCTCAGCACATCTCTCAACAGCACTCAATCTATGAGACCATGCTACAGACATCCATGCTGTGGCCCCCCCCAGAGACGCAATTCAAGCTTGGAGGCATGTGAGGCCTTGGTCTAAGAATGGACCAGGCAGGCCTGTATTGTCTGTGTGAACCATGTGCAACTTCGCCAAGCTACCTGCTGCCATGCCTGTTGCTGATGGCAACCTGCCTGACTGGGAAGACCAACCAGGACAGGACAACAGCAAAAGCTCATGCTGGGACTTATGGGACATTGGACATATGTATAGCTAATTGTTAAATACAGTCTCTATTAAAACAAAAAGGGGGAGATATTGGGCCTGCCCAGGAATAATGGTCTGGGAGGGAGTGAGCATGGCATAGCTTAGCACATGGGACCAAAGATGGCGCTGGGAGCTAGTATCCTAGGCATAATACAGATCACATTACAGAGAGCCCTAATTGCCTTATAGGAGCCAACATAGATATATGTCTCTACAGAGTCTCTGGAGAGCTGAGGCGGAGGTGTGGGTGGTCAGGCTTTACTTGTCTTCGTCATCGCAGTTAGCAGCTGTGTAACTGAGTGAGTAAGTGAGTGAATGAGTGAGTCTCGCCTTGACAAACTCCCAAATCCCTTGGATTTGGGTGAGGGGGTGAAGGACCTGCAGCACATTCGCCTTTGTCCGCTCTGAATGGATTGGAATCATCACAGTGTGTGCATGGGAAAATCAGCCCTGCATTCTTTGAATTCAGAACATTTACACTTCACTCAAGATAAAGACCTAATATTGTTTGCCTGCATTCCCAATACTGTCATCTCTTCAAGGTTTATCTTAGTTTCTAGATGTAAAATAGTTTTTCTGTCTAGAACATTATCCACACATGCTGTCCACTATTATGTAGTACCACATTTCCATTAGTACCCTTGTTTTCTGGATGCATTTCCTAATGGAACCATTTCTGGATCACCTTAACTATTACAGTTCCTCTTATTTTTAAAAGCAATTTAGTTTTTAGCATATTGTTTATTTTTATTAAGGATTTTTCATATACAAACAAAATGGTTTTGTGTCTTTTTTTTTTCAACCCCCTCCCCACCCACCCTTCTTTTTTCCATCCTCCCCTAATATCAATCAAATTAACAGCTTTACTTATGGTACCTTGATGGATACGTAGTTTTGGAAGATCCTCCCTCTACCAATTATCCCCTTTCTCCTTATCCCTTTCAGATTTGTAAGCTTTCACCCACAGTAATTATCCTTCAACTTACACATCACATATGTACCATTACCCTTACCACTATCTTCTGTAAAAATCTCTTCTTTTTCAACCATTGGTCCCCTTTTTAGTTTCCTTTTCCTTTTAAAACACTTCCACAAAGATAAAATATCTAAAAATTGAAAGCTATTATATACTTATTACAGATAATATGTGACCTTTGTCGTTTTGCCCTGGAATATAAACCTTAATGTAATATTTTCCAGCTTCATGCATTCCCTAAAACTCTTATGTCTTTTCCTGTTTCTTTCTACTTTGTGAATGTGTAACATAGTTTTACTGCCCAACAGATTGCTATCAAGGCTGATTTCATTTCTTTTCTATTGTTAGTAAATATGTGGGTATATCTGTCATAGGGGAGAAAGTCCTCTGTGCATATGCCTAGCTGTGTTATACCTAGGTTTGTGGGAGTTATAAAACAGCAACTGTAGACATAAGTGCGGAGGGCTCCCCCAAACTAAAAATGACCCCTTTTACTTACCATGTAGGATTCTTTCTAACCATTCCTCACAAAGATAAATCTCCAAGAGACTTGAACTAAATTAGTGCAGTGACCACTACTTTTTCCCACCTATTTATATCTCTGGTACATTAAAAATTCATATGGAAGCACTCAATAAAATATATCAACTATTACACTGAAAGTCTGAAATCCTTGCTGATATTTCCTGACTCCATCTGAACAGCTAATCTCACATTCTAGAAGACAAGATAGTGATTATTTCAAATAGCAACAATGTAATGTGAATTTGCAACATCTGAAATTTTGCCTAGTAACTGAATATGTACTGATATTTAAGGTGTGAGAAAATTTGTGTGAAGCCTTGACTATTTAGGGTTCCTTAAATTTGGTATCCAACTCAGTGAATTATAAAATATATCAAAGTAGTTTTTTCATACTTGCAGTTTTGAAAATCCATATTAGGAACAGAATTTATTATAATTTGCTCTGCTTTACAGATCAAACTGCATCATACTCCCAAACTTTGCTATCTCCTGAAACCATTTCTTATCTTATACAGTGAAAGTGTTTTAAAATTTTATTCCTTTTATGGTACTCTGACAAATGGTCTGTAGGAAGGAAAATTAACTTTCCACTTCTCCCTTCTTGTTCAATACAGTGATATGTTCACCCCATAGTCAATTTTCCCCATTGAACATCATGACTAAAATGCAATCAATGCTTTCCTATGTAAGGATTTCAAGCATGCTTATTAGGGTCTACCATGTTGGATGACATTTATTATTTTAAGTGAATCAAACCTAGAATAAAGAAAACCAGGCTTGTGTGGATATATTTTATTTGGATTGATACATTTACCTATTTTTTCCTTTTCGTACTGGCAGGAATGAGAATTGAACACAGGGTCTTTAGCATACTATACAAGTGCTTTATCATAGAGATACAATGTGACTTTCATCTTTCTGACCCTGGAATATGTAACTCAATATAATATTTTCCAGCTATACCCAGTCCCTAAAACATTGAGGTTTTTCCTAGTTCTTTCTATCTAGAATGAACTCCTTTGTGAATGTACACACCACTTTTACTATCCAAAGCTTGAGACATATAAATCTGAACTTAAATTTTGTCAGGATCATAATGATACAAAATAAGTCTGAGTTATGTCTGAGGTTTTAGAAAAGGTATGGGCAAACAATCATCATCATTGAACTATCCATACTTATGTTTATTATGCTGTTACTACATGCAAAATGTAGTTGAGTCTGTTTGACTGATAATTGAACTAGTTCTTCATTTAAATGTAAATTCCTGTAATATCAAGACCTTAATATCATATTAATATATACTTTTATGCACTCACTGGTATATTCTAACCACAATAATATAGTACAAGAAGTACTACAACTCAATAGCCCTGTGGATAGGAATAAGTCATTTAATTTATTTGTGTTTCTATTTTCTGGAATGATAAAAACAATATTGGATATCGCTTTTCTTAAAATTACAGCATATTTTATTGAAAGCTTTAAAAATCACACAATCAAATCTTACCAGTAACAACTATATGTCTTTTTCACACAATTTAGTTTATATAGAACAATAGTTATTCTGATACTAAACAAATGAACGGTGTTACCATGTTCTGTTTTTTTGATTTCCACTCATAAAAACTTAACAGGTACACCGGTCCCCTCTCTCCCTCCAATCTCCCACTGCCGTATGTCCCCCTCCCTTCCCCCCTCACTCCCAATCCCCCAGGGCCTTCCCCCGAATCCCCAGAGAGTCTTTTTTTTTAAATTTTTTTATTACTATTATTTATTCAACTGTGCGCATGTGCGTGTATATGTGCGCGCGTGTGTCTGTGTGTGTGCGTGTGTCTGTGTGTGTGTAGAACCACGGACGAATTCGCGAACCACCATGGACGCCTCCACCTCCTTCTGCCCCGGAATTCACAGGCTCCGCCCTACCAGGACCAGAAGCGCAGGCCGCCCCCGCTTCCGCCTGGCGTCTATACGTGGGATCTGGGAACCGAACTCAGGACCTTCCGCCTGCAAGGCGGAGGCTTAACCCCTGAGCCACCCCTCCAGCCCCCCAGAGAGTCCTTTAATGTGCATGCCAGACTCTCCTCTGGGCCCTCCTCTCCGATGACATACAAGGACCAAGTGGCATTTCCCTGAACCCTTTCCTGTGTTCCCCTTAAGCATAGGAACAATACTGTGGCTGTCAATCCCTGGTCTCCAAGGATCATGATGCCTTTAGCAGATGCTAGACTTTGTGAGGTCAATAGTGTGTTGGACATTGCGCAGGGCATGCAAAGTCCAGTTATGATTGCTTCGGCCCTAACTTGTGTGGAGTATCTTGCATATCATTGCTCCTCCCATCCTTGTGCTCTTACAATCTTACCGCCCTCTCTTCCGCAAATTTCCCTGAGCTTATGGGGTGGGGGGGGAGATTAGGCTGGCCTAGTTCCAGGTGCTTGATATAGAGTCTCTGAAGTTCTGGATTATGGTTTGCTGAATTTTTTTCCACTTTTACTGCTCCTGCAATGCCCTTCACTCCATCTTGATGTGTATTGCATGTCACCCCAAGGCCAGAGATAAAAAGCTATTAAACTAGAGTCTTGTTATAAGAGTATATTCAAAGGTAGATGTAATAAAAGTAGGAAACCGCAGTGAGGGAGGGGTCAATCACCCATTTGCAAAATGGTTACTTTTTATTTGCCAGACTATGTGCCCTCTCCTTCTAGTGAGATCATACCCCATCAATTGTAAATGATTATGAACCATAGTCTGTGAACTTAACCAGATGTCTCATTACTGTCTTGCAGTCCTTGATGGAGGCCTATTTTCTCTGCTGTAAAATGGTCCCTTCTCTCCTTGTTTCTGGTGTGGCTCTCCAACCCCATCCCTCCTGTTCATAATGCTTGAAATTGCTGTAGGTATTACAGAGATTTATCTTTGACTGTCTCAAGGTGGGCTGGGTGGGTTTGGTAATAGGAGCCACCTATTAGGGAGTACATATGACGATTAATTTTCTGGGTCTGGGATACTTCACTTAATATAATTGTTTCTAATGACATCCATTTCCTGGCAAATTCCAGTAATTCATCATTTTTGATGGCTGAGTAGTACTCCATTGTATAGATGTACCACAGATTCCTTATCCACTCATCAACTGTTGGATATGTGGATTGATTCCATGATTTTGCTATTGTAAACAGTGCTGCTATGAACATGGTCGTGCTTGTGCTTTCGAGGTGAACCTCTGCTGCATGGGGGGTTATTCCCAAAAGTGGAATAGCAGGGTCATATGGCATTTCAATCTTTAATTTCTTTAAGAATCTCCAGATGGTTCGCCAGAGTGGCTGTATGAGCCTGCATTCCCACCAGCAATGTAGGAGAGTTCCCCTCTCTCCACATCCTTTCCAACATTTGTTGTTGTTTGTATTGTGGATTTTTGCCATCCTGACCGGGGTGAGATGATATCACGGGGAAGTTTTGATTTGCATTTCCCTGATAGCTAAAGAAGTGGAGCATTTTTTAAGATATTTGTTAGACATTTTAATTTCATCCCTGGTAAAGTTTCTTTGAAGTTCCAGGGCCCATTTTTTTAATTGGGCCATTAGTTTCCTTGGTGTTTAGTTTTTTGAGTTCTTTGTGCACTCTTGATAGTAGAGCTCTATCAGATATGTGGTTAGTGAAGATTTTCTCCCATTCTGTGGGTTGCCTTTGAGCTCGTGTTACAATCTCTTTATCTGAACAGAAGCTCTTTAATTTCACATGATCCCAACTGTTGAGAGTTGGTAGCAGTGACTGTGCCATTGGATGTCTGTTTAGGAACTGTTGGCCTAGCCCAATCAGCTCAAGGGAGTTCCCTATCCTTTCAACTATGGTTTTTATAGTCTCTGGCCTTAAATCAAGGTCCTTGATCCATTTGGAATTAATTCTTGTACATAGTGACAGGTATGGGTCCAGTTTTAATCTTCTGCATGTGGAGATCCAGTTTTGCCAGCACCATTTGTTGAAGACGCTGTTCTTTTTCCATTGGATTCTTTAGGCCCCTTTGTCAAAGATCTAATGCTGTAATTTTGTCGGCTTATATCTGTGTCTTGAACTCTTATCCATTGATCTGTGTTTCTATTTTGGAGCCAGTACCAGGCTGTTTTTATAACTATGGATTTGTAGTATAGACTAAGGTTTGGTATGGTGATACCTCCAGCAGTGTTTTTGTTACTCAGGATTGTCTTTGCTATCCTGGGTATTTTGTGCCTCCATATGAACTTTGAGATTGTTTGGTTAACTTCTTTGAATAATTGCTTTGGGATTTTAATTGGTATAGTGTTGAATTTTTATATTGCCTTTGGTATGATGGTCATTTTTACTATGTTGATTCTGCCAATCCAGGAACATGGGAGGTCTTTCCACCTTCCGGTGTCTTCTGCTATTTCTTTCTTTAGGGTTTTAAAGTTTTCATTGTAAAGGTTTTTTACCTCCCTGTTTAGGTTTATACCAAGGTATTTCATTTTTTTAGGTGCTATTGTAAATGGGATTGAGTCTCTCAGGGCTTTTTCACTTCTTTCATTCTGGGCATATAGGAAGGCCACTGATTTTTTTTACATTTATTTTGTATCCTGCCACCCTGCTGAACTTCTCAATTAGTTCCAGGAGCTTCCTGGTGGAGTTTTTGGGATCACTCAGGTATAGGATCATACCATCTGCAAATAGAGATAACTTGACTTCTTCCTTGCCGATTTGAATCCCTTTTATGTCCCTTTCTTGTCTTATGGCTTCAGCTAAGACTTTAAGTACAATATTGAAAAGTAGTGGTGATAGTGGACAACCTTGTCTAGTTCCTGATCAAAGTGGGAGTATATTCTCTATTCTTTATTCTAGGGTTTTTTTTTTTTTATAATCCCTGCTTTAACATTGGGGTCTTTGATCCATTTGGAACTAATTTTCCTGGAGGTTAACAGAAAATGGCCCAGTTTCATTATTCTCAATATAGATATCCAATTTTGCCAGCACTATTTTTTGAATATGCTGTCCTTTTTCAATGGTATTTCTGGGCACCTATGTCAAAAATCAGATCACTGTAGGTTTTTGAACTTATCTCTGGATCTTTTATTTTAATCCATTGATTTATGTGTCTCCTTTGGAACCTTTGCCATGTTGTCTTTATTATTATGCATTTGTAGTACAGATTAAGGTCTGATATGGTGACAACTCCAGCAGAGGTTTTATTACTCAGGATTATCTTCATTATCTGGGGCCTTTTGTGGTTCCATATTAATTGTGTTTTATGAATTTCTATTAAGAATTCCCTTGAAATTTGCATTAGTATTTCCTTGAATCTATATATAGCTTTTCATATGATCATCACCTTATTTGATTCTAATTCTACAGACCCAGGAACATGGAAGGACTTCCTACCTTCTGCTGTCTTCTATAATCTTTTCATTTAAGGCTTTAATGTTTCAATTGTACAAATCTCTCACAACCTTGGTTAGATTTATTTCAAGATATATCATTTTTGAAGCTATGGTAACTGGTCTTATTTCTTAGGTTTTTTCTGACTTTATTCATCCTTTTTGCATAGGGATGCCAGTGATTTATGAGCATTAATTTTGTAACTTTCCAATCTACTGAACTTTTTTTTTATTAGTTTCAGGATTTTCCTGGTGGAATTTTTATCATCACTCTGATATAGACTCATGTCATCTGCAAGAAGGAATACTTTGATGTTTTCTTTGCCCCTTCTTTTATGTCCCTCTCTTGTCTTATGGCTGTCATAGTTGAGCACAGGTATCAAGTGACAGTTGAGGGTTTGAGCTCTGGGCACATTTGTAGAGAAAGAGTGGTTAACTTAGGCCCAGAGCAGACTTGCAGGAGATTGTCTAGCTGATGCAGAAAGCCCAGCCATGGTGGATTGGACTAGTCCTTGGAATAAATTACAGACAGCTGATTGAGAGATTTGGCATCCTTTTGTATACTTGGCTAGACATGCTGGTCTGGCAAGTAAGTGTCATCCCTCTCTCAGCCCTTAGATAGAGATGCTGTGGCTAGTTCCTTCAGCCCTGGTGTTGGTGCATGCTCTCCTGTCAAGCTGGACTACAGACTGTAACCAGATTATTAGTAAAAAAATAAACCCTTTGTTTCCTTAAGCCATCTGATGGTCATTATCAGCAACCATGCAAACTGACTGCTACAATGGCTCTAGGTAAGACTTCAAGTGTAATATTGAATAGAAGTGATGAGAGTGGGCAACCTTGTCTAGTTTCTGATCTAAGCAAGAATACTGAACCAAGTCACATTTAAAGATAAGCATATTACAACAAGGACTGATTTTTAAATGGAAAAAATAAAAGTCTGAACAGCTGGAGAGATGCATTTCAATTTATTAGTGATCACAAGTACTAGCCCAGGCTGCTATATTCAGTAAAATTATCATTCATGGTTGAAGGTAAAAGAAAAATTTTCCATGATAAAGAAAAACCGAAGGCCTACATGAACACAAAACTAATTCTGCAGAAGATATTAGAAAAATACTCAATACTGAAGAAAAGGATACACACATCCAAGAGGATAGAGGAGAAACATAATGTCAACACAATTTCTAAGCAAATAATTTCATATACAGAAACCAAATAACTCAGAAAATGACAGGAATCAGCAAACGTTTCTCAATTATAATCTTAAACCTCAATGGACTTAATATCTGGATCAGAGACATAGGCTCCAATGATGAATTAAAAATCACACCCCATCCATTTACTCTCTTCAAGAAACACACATAGCCATGAAAGATGGTTACTGTCTCATGTTTATAAGTTGGCCAATGTTATTTTAAACTAATGGAACAAGGAAAAAAACAGTAGTAGATATTATAATGAGTGAATAAATAAACGTAAAACCAAATCAAATCATAAGAAACATGGAAGAATATTGCATATTCATCAAAGGTATAATTTATCTAGAAGACTTCACAATTGTAACATATGTATACCTAATAGAGGCTCACCCACATTCATTAAATAAGCATTACAATATGTAAAACAGCAAATCAACCCAAACACAATAACAGTAGGGAATTTCACCACCCCACTCTAACTAAAAGGTAGGTTGATAGGGCATAAATTTAACAAAGACATTATAACTAAATTAAAAGATAAACCAAATGGACCTGACCAAACACTGTCAAACATTCTATCATAATACTAAGGAATATAGAGTTTTCTTCTGCAGTCCATTGAACTTTCTCCAAAATAATCAATATATTTGGTCACAAACCTAGCCTTCATGTATAAAGCAAAATTGAAATTACATCTTATACTTTATCTGACTTTAATGAAATAAAACATCCATAGCAAGGTAAACTACAGAAAGTACACAAACTCTTGGAAGCTAAACACCACGTTACACAATATGGACAGAAGTCAAAGTGGAAATTCAAAAATTCTTAGAACTTAAGATGAATAAAAAAAAAAACCACAAATATCAAAATCTTTAGGCTGTGATGAAGGTCGTCCTAAGAGGAAGTTTATAGCACTCAGTCAAAAAATAGAAACATCACAAGTAAATAATTTAACAATTTAGCTTAAAGCTTTAGAGAACTGTTGAGCCTCCAAGTCTGAGGCCTGCTGGAAATTCTTAAGCCTGGCTGGAGTTTTCGGACCTGTCCTTGAGTTCTGAAACCTTCTCTGATTGGAGGCCTGCTGGAAATTCCTAAGCCCGGCTGGAGTTTCAGGACCTGTCCTTGAGTTCTGAAACTTATCTCTGACCCCCTCCTCCCCTCTCTGATGTAGTGCTGCTATAACCTCCCCTCACTGACCTGAACATATCCCTTTGGCTGCCTTTCTCCTTCACCACCCCTCAAGCCACCTAGCTCTCCTCCCCCCAGCAGGACCCTACATAAACTCAGATGCTATTCAATAAAGTTGAGATCCTGCTTCCACAAATCTCCTAGCCTGGCGTGTTTCTCCCCGGTGGTGAGGGGGGTCCAGGCCGTGACACTCTTCACCCACCCAGCCCCGAGGGATATTTGGCTGAACCAGAATCCCTCAATCACACTGGCTGCAGGCCCATCCTACCCCCTGCAGACTGGTGCCCCGTGTGAGGCCAACCTCAACTTGCTGGTGGACAGTCGGTCTTTCGGGTGAGTGTACCCCTATAAATCATGGGGCAGTCCTCATCCCGGGCTGATCCAGCCCTGGACTCCTTATGGGTATTCTTAAAGAGCTGAGGTTTAAACCTCACTGACAATCAGGCACAGCAATCATGGTCCTGCTTGATTAAAGTGGCTGGCTCTTTGGCTGCCTGAGAGTAATCTCTTTGACTGGGACACATGGGATAGAATAGAGAATTTCATTAGGAGAGCTCAAATAGAGAAAGGGGAAATTCCTCCTTTGGGGGTCATCCCTACTGTTTCTGCCTTAAAGGGCTGTTTCCCACCCAGACCCCCAAAAGAAAAGAAGGAAGCTCGGACCCCTGCTGAGAACAAAGATGAGACAGAAACAAAGCCGAAGCTCAATTCTAGCCCGAACTCTCCCCACCGATCTGACTCTCTTCACCCCTCCCTAGATCCTTTCGGAAAGCGCCCCCTGCTCCTCAAAAGGAACGCCTCCTTCAGACCCTCCCCCTCCCTCCTCAACCAATCCTTTTTATCACCCCTCTGTGCCTCCGCCCTATCCACTTCCCTCTGTGTGTCAAATGGCAGAGCTCTTTCCTGTTAATATTAACCTGGGCGGCAACCGTCCCATCACCTGGTAACCATGGGCCAAGGTTTACTTAACAGAGCTGAAAAAAAGCAGTCGTGGAAGAGGGACCTAACTCTCCCTGGGGGGAAACCACATTGCGTGGGCTTGCTCACTAGCCCTGTACAGTCCAAGATTGGACTGACCTAGCAAAAGCCATTCTTCCAGGGGCACTCTTTACTAAGTGGAGTGCATTCTACCAAGATGAATATAGGGAACAAGGGCAGAGAAATCAGGAAGCTAACCCTGTAATTCCCATTGCTTATCCTATGCTTGCTGGATTTGACGCCCATCATTCTATGGGGGCTCAGCAGGATGCTATTCCTGCTCCTTACCGGGACCAAGTGAGAACGCAGGTACCAATGCCTGGAAGAGGCTAGATGATTCTTCTCCATTCCCCTTCACTCAGAAGATGCAGAGAAATTTACATTCTTCGTCCCCTCCATTAACTGTGGGGGGCCAGATTTAAGATATGAATGGACTGTTCTACCTCAGGGAATGGCCGATAGCCCCCCAATTTGCCAATATTTTATGTCACAAATCGTTTCACCCTTTCTTGGCCGCCCCAAAATTTTATTTTACATTTACATGGATGACATAATTTGGGGGGCTTCCTCCTCAGTGGATCTCCAAGAATTAACTAATGAGTACCTGACTACCCTGGAGGCCAACAAGTTCAGAGTGGCTCCTAATAAAATTCGGACTGTTCTTCCCTTCAAGATACTGGGCTCTGTACTGTCTCTCGATACAGTTTCCCCTATCAAGGCTCAGTTACATATCAAAGACTCTTATACATTGCCCCAACTACAGAAATTCCTGGGAGAAATTAATTAGATGAAGCCATGGATACCCATCACTACAGAGGAACTGTCTCCCTTGTTTGATCTTTTAAAGGGTCTGGACCTCTCCTCCCAGGTGACACTTAATCTTTATCATCGTAAGATTTTTTCAAAATATTCAACGGGCAATAGACCTTCCTGCCTTAAAGCGATACGACCCCAGCCTTCCCATTGTCCTTTACCTTTTTTCTGGAGAGATGTTATGTACCACCATGTTGGGGCAAGGAGGTGATCCCCTTCAATGGATACACCTCTCCATTGGGGGGGTCCCTAGAGTTTATTCTATGACTGATCAAATTGCTGACTGTATTGTTAAAGGTAGAGATGCTTGCACCCGATTGTTTGGCCTGGAACCTCACTCTCTTATTGTTCCTTTTAAGTTGTCAGACTTTACCTGGCTCCAGAGAAATAATGACAGGGTCACTTTACCCCTTGAAGGATATTTAGGGAAAATTGATTGCCATTATGGCCCTCACAAATGGATGAGTTCATTTTTCAGGCTGAATTAGAAACCTTCTAGGCTCTTCCTACCTCACCTGACCCTAAGTTTCTTACTGTGTTTACAGATGGAGGGCGCTTAGGAGCCTCCTTAGTGGCTTTTCCCCCTCATAAGAAGGGGCAACCAACAAAGAAAAAGAAAACATATATTCATGTTTAATACAATTTAATAATAAAGTTAATATATATTGAAAAAAAAAAGATGGGGCAACCATTGCTCCCCCTTAAAAGGATCACCCATGAGGTTGAGGGCTCACCACAATTTAAAGAGCTGTTTCCAATAGTGCTAGCACTGAACATCATACCAGAACCCTTTAATTTATTTTCGGATAGCCTTTATGTTGTTAATCTACTGCCCAATCTAGTTGATGCCTATATTAAATTAGATTCTAATCTTATTACTCCATTAATGCTACAGGCTCAATTGCTACTCAAACAAAGACTTAACCCCATCTTCATCCAACACCTTGGGGTCACCAAAATCTGCCTGGGTTTCTATCTGAAAGAAATGCCCTGGCAGATAAGATGGCATCTGCTTTAACTCTTCAGGAGGCGACCAGCTTACACTGGTTAACTCACGTTAACTGGATAGTTCTCCATCACAAATACCCTTTGGTGCCCATCAAGGATCTTAAAAAAAATCATCCGTATTTGTAAATCATGCCAACCCTTTCTACAACTCCCTCTTTTACAAAATATGGGAGTTAACCCCCATGGATTGCGACCTAACAACCTTTGGCAAACGGATGTTACTCACTACCATCCCTTTGGTAGACTAAATACATTTTCCTCACTATTGACACTTTTTCTCATGCTTGCTGGGCTACAGCACAGGCAAGGGAAAAATCTAAACATGCTGTTAGCCATATGTTAACAATGCTTCGCTGTTCTTGGTTTGCCTGATCAACTTAAAGCAGATAATGGCCCTTGCTTTATCAGTCAGGCATTTGCCAAATTTCTCCAGACCTGGAATATTACCCACTCCACTGGCATCCCTTACAACCTTAGGGGACAGGCAATCATAGAACATCATAATCAAACTCTTAAAGCTCAATTACAAAAACAAAAGAGGAATCCCTTCCCCCACATGATTAGTTAAAGAAATCCCTGCTAACACTCAATATTTTAAATTTGGCAAAAACAGACCCAGAAACACCATTCCAGAGACATTGGACTTCTAAGATCTCATACAAGTCCATTCTGGTCCGTTGGAGAAACCCCCTGACAGGAGCATGGAGGGGCCCGGATCCCCTCATTATAACCAGCCGAGGGTTTGGCTGTGTCTTCCCCCCGGATGAAAAGCGCCCTATTTGGGTCCCCACTCAGGATCTGCAATACCTCCCTCAGGAGAAAAATAATCAATGCAGCCCCAGGGAGCACAGCACCCCGAGAATGGCACTTCTGCTCTTTCCCCAGGCCCTAACGATGACACTGTCAATCCTGACGACCACCATGATGATGATCTTCTCCCTGCCATGTGATGGACGATTTGGGGACCCTCGAAATGCCCGGGCCATCCTTAGTAACCAGGCAGGGAAGCCCTGTGACTGTTCTGGGGGAACATACATTTCCCTCCCCTTGGGGGGACATACCAGCTGGACAGTTGAGTGCGCTAGCAAGAAAACCTACTTCTGGCAGGCAACGTCATCTTATACTGGGAGAGGTAATGCCATCTGGAGGTGTGTTACCAAGTCCAAAATAATCCTGATTATAGGTAGCTGCCCGGGACCTTGCCCTTGCTCCACATTCTACCCAACCATGCACTCCTCTTGTTATTCTACCACCCAACAATGCTTTGATCAGACTACCAACAAGACATATTGGACTGCCACGTGCCAAGAGGGGAGAGAAACCTTGACACAGGGCGGTAAACTGGATACTCCGGGTCTGCTGTCTCCCCCTGTTTTGGCAAGGTGGTACAAACAATTTGCTGGGACTTAAGTGGCCCCATAGGATTCTCAGATGGGGGAGGGGTTCAAGACGAACTTAAAGAACTTCAAGTTAAACATAGGATAGAGAGATTCCTTCAGGAGATGTCTCCTCAACTTAATTACTACCCTATAGCTCTCCCGGGACACGGGGAGAACTTTTTCTCGACCCTCTTACTGAATCCTTATTACAAATGACTTTTACCCTTCTAAATGTAACAGCACTGTCTTTTGCCCAGAATTGTTGGCTCTGCCTTAGGCTTGGACCTCCCCAGCCTCTGGCCCTTCTGGCTAATGCATCCCAAGGCCTTACCTCCCCTACTACAAACTGCACTAAAGGTCATCCCTTGCCTGTTCAATTAACACCAACCTCCCTCAAGACCACCTGCCTCTGGACTCTATCATCCCCAGATAACAACATCTTGGATCTTGGAGGCGCGCATCCTTCCTTTTGCACAGACAATCTCACCATAAACAATTCCCTGAGGTGCCTGGACACCGGCTTTATTTTTGTCTGTGGTAGGGGAATGGCTTACTCCTTCCTGCCTTCTATTTGGACAGGCTTTTGCTTACCAGCTTCCCTCCTCCCAGATATTGATATTATAAGAGGGAGTGAACCCTTACCCATTCCCGCCTTTGACCTTGTGGGGGGAGATCTAAAAGAGCCATCCAGGTGATCCCCCTCCTTGTGGGGCTTAGAATTATAGCAGGGGTAGCCACAGGAACATCAGGCCTGAACACCTCATTGGGCCTTTATAATAAGCTATCCCAGAGACTAATTGATAATGTTCAGGTTGTGTCTGAGACTGTAATCGAACTAAAGTCTCAACTTAACTCTCTGGCCAATGTTCTCTAGAATTGAAGAGGATTAGATGCTTTGACGGCCAAAGAAGTAGAGCTTTGTTTATTTCTAAAGGAAAAGTCCTGTTATTATGTCAATAGATCAGGAATCATTCAAGATAAGATCAAGAAGCTCCAGGAGGATCTAGAATGCTGACAGCATGAATTCCAGGACAGTCCTTTCTGGACCAGCTTTCATGGCCTCCTACCCTACCACACTCCACTCTTTGGCCCCCTAGCCATCATACTTCTTTTTACAGCCATAGGACCTTGTGTGATTAATGCCATTGTTCGTTTTATTAAGAGGCAAATTGAATCTGTGCAGCTTCATCAGGTCCAGGTCCATTACCAAAGACTCGCCACGGAGGAATCCAGCCTCCACACTGAACCCCTGAGCCTGATCTGACTAGGCATTACCTGAGGGCTGGTGGCCAGAGACGGGTAAGTGGGAGCCCAGCTGGAGATCAACCTAAGACAGGACTTGTAACATTTGAAGCTACAAGCTCCCATGACGGGTAAGATTCCAGATGGGTGGGGCTTCCACACTTAAGACAGGCACAGTCGTTCAAGGCCATATGGTCTGCCCGGTCACAGGTGGCCTCCTGGACCATTTCATACAAAAACAAAAGGGGGAAGTGTTGGGCCTCCAAGCCTGAGGCCTGCTGGAAATTCCTAAGCCCGGCTGGAGTTTCAGGACCTGTCCTTGAGTTCTGAAACTTATCTCTGACTCCTCCTCCCCTCTCTGATGTAGTGCTGCTGTAACCTCCCCTCACTGACCTGGACACATCCCTTTGGCTGCCTTTCTCCTTCACCACCCCTCACCCCACCTAGCTCTCCTCCCCCCAGCAGGACCCTATATAAACTTAGATGCTATTCAATAAAGTTGAGATCTTGCTTGACAAATCTCCCGGCCTGGTGTGTTTCTCCCCGATGGTGAGTGGGATCCAGATCGCGACAATCATTACCCACCCAGCCCGGAGGGATATTTGGCTGAACCAGAATCCCTCAATTGCACTGGCTGTACGCCCATCCTACACCCTGCAGAGAACAAAAACCAAACCAATCCCAAAAGCAGTAGACAGGCGGGAATTAGTAAGATCAAAGCAGAAATATATAAAGTTGAGACAAAGAAAACATTACAAGTAATGAAAGAAAACTTGATCTTTGAAAAAATTAGTAAAATTGATAATACTCAGCCTAAATAACCAAAACCAAAAGGCAAAAGACCCAAATTAATAAAATTAGAGAATAAATGGAGAGATCAAAACTGATAACAAGGAAATTCAATGAATCATAAGGTAATGCTTCAAAAAAATTATACACCAGGAAATTCGACAATCAGAAAAGTAGAAGAATTTCTAAGCACATACAGCATACCAAAGGTTAATCCAGATTAAATGAATTATTTAAGTAGTCCTATGACAAGTGATACAGTTAAAGAAATAATTACAAATCTCAAAAAATTCCAGGAATGGATGGATTCAAAGAACAACTAACATCACTATTCCTTAAAGTATTCCACAAAATATAAAAGAAAGAAACACTTCCAAACTACTTCTATGAGGGCAACATTACACTGATCCTAAAATGAAATAAAGACATAGCAAAATAAATAAAACTACAGACCAATCTCATTGATTAACACAGTTACAAAGATCCTCAACAAAATTTTATCAAACTGCATTTAAAAACATATCAAAAAGGTCGTTTACTATGAGTATGCTGTATTTATTCCAGAAAAACAAAGTTGACTCAAGATATGAAAATCAGAGTATAATTCAACATATAAACAAATGCAAGGATAAAAATAACATGATTTCTCTCAATAGATGCAGAAAAAATATTTGACAGAATTCATTGTAACTTTATAATAAAAACATGGAGTGAATAGAGGTTGAATGAACACATACTAACATAATAAAGGTCATAAACAACAAGCGTATAGCAAGGATAATCCTAAATTGTGAAAAACCAGAATACAAATTGTTTTGAAACAAGAGTCAGTGTTCTGAGCTTCTGCTTCTTTAAAACAACAGCCTAAAAGAGGGTCTCCAGTGTCAACACAAAAGCTGTATCAGCTGTGTCCCATGTGATCCAATCTCAACCTCAAATTTATAACAGAACTTAGTGGCATTGTCCACCTGGTACTGGTTTTTCAGTCATTATAATTCTAAGAGTGAGGATGTGAATACTTCCTTCAAGAATTCAGAGAGCTGCTGAATCTGGGCAGTATGAGACAGGATCTGAAAACATACAAACAAGCCCAAAAAGAACATTTAATGCTGTGGAATAGAAACCTGAATTTCCACTGAGGCATGAGGATGTTAGAGATGCCAAAGACAATGAGAGTCATCTGAAAACTAGATCTATAAATGACAGAAGTCAACTCTTGAGACTAATGTGTGCTGCCAGCATCTATTCAGGAGAGGCAAAATTGAAACCCTTTGGAATGGAGATGGTTTTAAGAGGTGGTTCATATGTTAAAATTAGAGGTACAAGATTTGGAATTTGTCCTGCTGGTATGTCCTGAATATGCCCCATTTTCTCCTTTTTGGAGTGGGAATATTTTTCTCTGTATCATTGTATGTTTGAAATATATAACTTTTTTTTACAAAAGGCTTTGGAATTTTGGACTGTCTTGAATTTATGGAGTCTTTAGAAGTTGGATTGAATGTGGTTCACATCATGAAGAGGACATAAGCCTTTGGGGGCAAAAAATGAAAGTCATGGTGTGAATGTGAGTCCCCTTCCCCAATCTAGTGTGTTTGAATCCTTATTTGGTGGTAATATTTGGGAAAATTATGGCAACATTAGGAGGTAGAACTTTGTCAGATAAAAACATAACACAAGAGAATGGGCAATGAGCTTGGGTAGCCCAGCTATTTCTGCCAGCAGTCTGGTCTACTACTTTTCTCCTTTTGCTCTCTGCTTCTGTGGTATTTGCTGTGATATAAATTGCCTTTAACTTTGGGTGCCCACCATGTTTTTTCTGAAATAGTAGACTACATCTCACCTCTAGAATCTGAAGCTCCCAAATCAATATTTCCCCCCTTAAACTGATTGTATGAGTGTTATCTCACAGCAGCAGAGAAGAGCAACTATAGCATCAACTCATAGAAAGGTCATGGATAGCCAAAAATATGTTGAGCAAAAAGAATAAAATAGGCAGTATCACACCACTTGAGTTTAGAGGAATAGTACAAAACTGCAACAATCAAAATGTTATAGTATTGGAATGAAAAAGACAAGTTTAGCAATGAAGGACAGTACAAAGACTCAAAATAAACACAGCCATTGGCAAAAAAAAAAACAAAAACAAAAAAAACGAAAAACTGTTTTGTTCTTTTTTTTTTTTTTTTTTTTTTTTGCAGAGGCCCTGAGGGCATTCAAGTATGAAAAGAAATTTTTTTGGAAAAAAACAGTATGGGGAAAGTTTAATAATTTCATGTATAAGAATGAAAGTAAATACTTTCACAATATACAAAAACAAAATGGAGTGTATCACCAATCGAAATGACCAGAACCTATGAAAGTGCTAAAAGAATCATGGACATTAGAAAGAGCAAGAAAAAGGCTGGGGAAAAAGCTCTTGTATTAAAGTACCTGTCATCCAAGCCAAATGATTAAAGTCTGTGTCCATAGTTCACAAGTAAAATGCAAGGCAGACATGGTAACCGATTTATAATTCCTACCATAGAAACTGGAAACTGGGAATCCCCAGGAAAGCTGACTAGTACCACTAGCATTGTGAGTTAACTTTAGGTTTGAGTAGAGAACCTGCTTTAAAAGATAAGGAAGTAGGGGCTGGAGAGATGGTTCGGGGGTTAATACTCTGTCTGGTAAGCAGAAGGTCCTGAGTTCTGACCCCAAGTCCCACTTAAAAATACCAGGCTAAAAGGTGGCCCTGGTGGGCAGAGCCTAGGAAATCACAGAGTGAAGCAAGAAGGAGGTAGAAGCAATCCAGGATGAAATCATCCTTGGTACTCCACAGGGATACACAAGGCCCTCTGATACATACCACACACACACACACACACACACACACACAAACACACACACACAGACATACATGTGCATATGCGCACACACACACAATAAATAAATACATAAAATATACTAATGATAAGGAAGCATAGTGAATGAGGATTGTTGGGCCTGCCCAGGAATAATGGTCTGGGAGGGAGGGAGCAGGGCATGGCTTAGCACATGGGACCAAAGATGGCGCTGGGAGCTAGTGTCCTAGGCATAACCCTGATCACATTACAGAGAGCCCTAATTGGCTTATAGGAGCCAACATAGATATATGTTTAGTCTGAACTATGCAGAGTATGTGCTGTGCTAACCATTAAGGTAATTGGCTGCCTGTTTCATGCTATCTGGTTCTTTGTCTATATAAGCTGATTTGTTACCCCCAATAAACCGAGATCTTGCTCTGACAAACTCCCCGTCCGTGGCGGAGTCTCTGGAGTGCTGAGGCGGAGGTGTGGGCGGTCAGGCTTTACTTATCTTTGTCATCACAGCCAGCAGCTGTGTAATTGAGTGAGTGAATGAGTGAATGAGTGAGTCTTGCCTTGACAAACTCCCTGCTATGTCTGGAGTCCCCTGGATTTGGGTGAGGGGGTGAAGGACATGCAGCACATTCACCTTTCTCTGCCCCAATGGCCTGGAGCCATCCCAGTGTGTGCTTGGGAAAATCAGCCCCGCAAGGATGATTCCCAATATCAAATATTACATTCCATGCATGCATACACACATTTAACCACATGTGTGAACATACAAACATGCATATATACACTCTACACATGTAAAAATAGAAAACGAATCAATGAAAGAAAAGCTAAGAGATTTTTAAATAAGATGTCACAAGTGCAGGAAAGAACAGAAAAAATAAAAACATGAGCTTATACAAAAACAAATACTTCACAGTAAATTCAACAGTTAGCAAAATGTATTGAAAATTTACAGAATTTGGTAAAAATAATTGTAGTGTACATATGTGATGAGAGATTAGTGCTCATATACCATGAGGAATTCCAAATACTCTAGCAAATCACATACAACTTTATTATAATTTGGGAAATTTGTCTAAATTTTCATTTCTTTAAAGAAATATGGCTGGGTATTGGATGCAATAAAAGTAGGAAACCACAGTGAGGGAGGGGTCAATCAACCATTTGCAAAATGGTTACTTATTGTCTGTCAGACTATATGCCCTATTAACCACCTAGAACTAGGCCAGCCTAATCTCTCCCCATCCTGAAACTCAGGGAAATTTGCAGAAGAGGGTCAGTAAGAGTGTAAGAGCACAAGGATGGGAGGAGCAATGACATGCAAGGTACTCCACACAAGTTAGGGCTGAAGCAATCATAATTGGACTTTACATGCCCTGCGCAACGTCCAACACACTATTGTCCCCACAAAGTCTAGCATTTGCTAAAAGCACCAAGATCCTTGAAGGCAAGGGATTGACAGCCAAAATAGTGTTCCTATGCTTAAGGGGAACATAGGAAAGGGTTCAGGGAAATGCCGCTGGGTCCTTGTATGTCATCGGAGAGGAGGACCCAGAGGACAGTCAGGCATGCACATTAAAGGATTCTCTGGGGATTGGGGGAGGGGAGGCACTGGGGGGTGGGGAGGGAGGGGTGAGGGGAGGGCGAGCAGAGGGGTGGGGGAGAAGGAGGGAGGGAGGGAACTGGTGTACCTATTAAGTTTGCATGAGCGGAGATAATAAAAAAAATAATGACAAAAAAAAGAAATATGGCTGGGAATATATCTTATTTGGATGAATGCTTATCTACCACAGACGAAAGCTTGAGTTTGATCTCCAACATCAATTGGTACATGCTTATAATCTTAGTATTTAAAAAATGGATTCAGAAGTCATAGAATTTCAACATGCTAACATAGATGGAAATGGAGGTCACTATGAGAGTGAAGTAAGTTGTATACAGAAAATGTGTTGTTTAATAATGACTATCCACTTGACAGAATCTAGAAATACCTAGTATTCAAATCTCTAAGCACATCCATGAGGATTTTCCAGGTCTGGTTAATTGAAGAGGGAATACCCATCTTAAATGCAGGTAGTACCATTCCATAGAAAGATGTCCTGCACTAAATAAAACAGAGATACAGAGATTCAGATTTGAAAAAGGACATTCCCAAATGTGGATGCAATGTGACCAGTTGCTTTAAATCCCTATCCCCGTGATTTCCCCCAACATAATGTACTGCAGCACCCTGAACTGTAATGAAAAGAAATCTTAATAATTTAAATTGTTTTATTAGGTATTTTATCACATCAACAAGAGAAGTAATGCACATGAAGATCATATACATTTCTCATACAAGATCATGCTCCAAGATAATGTAATAATATGTTAGAATACAATGGTGCTTACTAAAGGTCATACAGAGAATTGGGAGATATGGTGTAAAGATCAGCTGTTAGTATTAAATTTTAGTTAGAACAAGTTCTGCTGTGCTATTATAACATAATAGGGCAAAAAAGACAGGAAATATACTCCACATTTCAAAACACTAAAGGAAATTTTTAAGCATAAAGTATAATAAATATTTGTATAGAGTTTGTCATAGTTAAATACAGGTGTCAACTTGATGGTTTAGAGTTTGAACTCTGGGCACTTTTGTACAGAATAAGTAAAGTGAAGCCTGAGTGAACCTGCAGAACATTTTCCAATTTACAGGGAGTACCCAACCCAAAGTAGGTTCAACTAGTTCCTGTGGACATCTCAGTTGACCCTTGGTATTAATGTGGATTCTCCTGCCAGACTAGTCAAGGAACTGTAAATGGATTATCATAAACCTAAATTAAAAGTCTAGCCATTTGGTCATGAGTTTATCAGCAGCAATTCAGAGTAACTGCAATAGAGATGTTCACAAAAATCAAACATTAAGCAATATGTTCACAAGTTTGCATGATGTCCAATTCGTATGTACAATTTATATGTCATTTATCAGTTTAAATGCACTAAACTTATGTACATATATCTGGAAGATATATATTTCAGGTTTTGACACCTTTACTGACTTTTATTTTGAATAAAATCTATAAATCAAACTTGTAGAGGTGTTTCATGGTGCCATGAATCAATGTGTTTGAAGTCAAATATTTTCAAAATGAAAAAATCATAGAGCATATAAAAAGCAAAATGCCAAGAGGTTGAGATCAAAAATCAATCTCATGTTGTTTAGGTTACTGAGTCTCTATATTTATTATTATGGTAATTCCCTTGATTTAAATTGTGAATGCTTCTGGGTCATTTTAATACCATTTTGTAAATTGTTAAGCTTTTATTTGTAAGTTATTGAGAAAAATTGTCAGACTGTGTCTCAAATCTAAAATCTGAAATACTGCTCTTCAGCCTTTCATTTTCAATGATATAATTATGCAAATGTTGCTACATCTATTTGAGGGAATAAGTATCTCCAATTAATAATTCCATGGCAATCTATATTTGCATTTGTATTTCAGAGTAATTTTTAAAAGTATATGGAGGAAGTGTATAAGTACTTTACTGTAGAAAATGATAGGTACATAGCAACACCACACTTGTCTAGCATCTATTATGAAATTATTTTCTTTCTTGTTTGCCTGTTGGAGAAAATAAGAGACACCGAATTATTAGCAATGTTTTTCTTCATCAAAAATATCTGAAAAAAACAATGGAAACATTTGGCAGCATTTTACATATGAAAAATTCAATGTGCTATATTAGGGATTCATTTTTATCCTAGCACTTTGAGGAATATATATATATATTTATATATATATATGTCATAGTTCACCTGCATGGTTGCTGATAAGTGACTATCAAATAGCTTAAGGGAATAAGGGGTTTATTTTCTTAAGGATAGTCCTGTTACAGTATGTAGTCCAGCTTGATGGGAGCACATGCACTAACACTAAGCTGAGGGAATGGGACATACTATCTCTATATAATGGTTAAGAGAGAGATTATCCTTACTTGGCAGACCAACATGTCTGGCCAAGTGTACATAAGAATGCCGACTCTCTTAATCAGCTGTCTGTATTTTATTTCAGGGCCTAATCCCACTCTCTATGAGCTGGGCCTTCCTCATCAGCTAGACAATCTACTGCAGGTTTGCTCTGGGCCTAACTCAACCACTAATTCTCTACAAATGTGCCAAGAGCTCAAACCCTCAACTGTCAATTGACACCTGTGCCTAACTACGGCAATACACACACACACACACACACACACACACACACACACACACACACGTGTTTGTGTGTAATCATTACTCCAAGCATGGTTAATTATAATTATACTCCATAGATATTCAGAAGAATTTTCAGAAGGTATTGATTTGAGAAGGAGTTCTTGTGCAAAAGTATTATCTTTCAACTCTTTCTTTTTAAAAACAATGTCCAAGTGTTGGGACCAAATAAAAATTTTTACTAAATCTTAAATACATAGATAGAATACATTGACTTCTTTAATTGTGATTATAGACATAAACCTAAGATAACATTTGAAAAATTAATTTCCATTTGCTGACAATGACAGTACTTCCTATATTATAATGTGCATTTTAATCTATTACAATTTTTTTATATTGGAAATTTTGATTCATTGGCTAATTTAATATAGGGATTGTAGTTTTGCATCTCTAACAAATCTCCAGGTGATGCAGATGCTACTGGTCCTGATTATAATCTGAATAGCGTGGGACGGTAGTAATGTGAAGACATAGGACTTCAAATAAACATCTGGAAATAAAGCAAGATAAGAATCCGTATTGCTACTGGATTTCACATCACAAGCCAGGCAGAAGTGGCCTTCTTTCCCAATGGATTGATGCTTTGACTTCGTGTCTCACCCCTTGGAATTAAAAATAAAATGTAGTCCCAAATCAAGCCAAATTGGATGATAGATCTGCTTTGACAAGGAAGCAAATAGGAATTTAAAATGTAAGAAATTTCAGTTTCCAAAAGACTTGTGATTTAACTCAAGGCCTGATTACTAACTGGCTGGATTTGAGTCAATTATTTATGGCCCAGACTGGCAGCAAAATTGTGATAGAATACAGATGTAAACCAATATGCATGCCTTCTGTTTCTTATTGTAAATTTAATGCAAAATGACTCATTTATATATATTAATTGAGAACATCTGTTTTTCAATGTATTATTTAATTTAATTAAATTAATCATAATCAGGGCTGGAGAGGTGGCTCAGGGGTTAAGCCTCCGCCTTGCAGGCACAAGGTCCTGAGTTCGAATCCTAGATCTCATGTATAGACTCCAGGCGGAAGTGGGAGTGGCTGCGTTTCTGGTCCTGGTAGGGAGGAGCCTGTGAATCCCCAGGCAGAGTAAATAAGGAGAAGGTGGAGGCTGTCCATGGTGGTTCCTGAATTCACCCGTGGTTCTACACACACACACACACACACACACACACACACACACACACACATACATACACACACACACATACACACAGGCACAATTGAATAAATAAAAAAATTAAAAAATTTAGTCATAATCATTTAAAATTATGATTCTATGATAGATAAGCCTATCATGCCTATTTTATGAATGAGAAAATTAAAGGGCACAAAAGTGAAATAAAATACTGAAAAATGATGTAAATGACATTTGATATAGTTCCATTTCAGTATACTCTTAGCCCCTGTAGTGAATTTCTTTTGTGGGGGAAAGAATGAATAAGAATGTGTACAATATTTGAAAACAACAATATTTTTAATCAATATTCAGCTGACCATGGAGAATACAGTGTAAGAAGAAATATGTGCTCGCTAACAGTAAGATCATGAATTAGTTTTATATGTGATAATAGCCAGGACCTATAAACACTAAAGTTTTACATTCACAGACATGTCCACTGTGAAGTAGAGTATAACAGAAACCAGAGAAGATAGACAAGATCATAGTTGAGTTACACATATGCTCAATTCCTTGCTCAGAATCGTATGAGTTAGTAAGAATGTGGAAGAAAACCAACGTGGTAGAGAATGAATATTGTTTCCTAGCAGTAAAATACTGTCTTTAATTTCAAGCTGAGAGTTACACAAATGAAATATATTAAACATGAAACTCATTATATATTTGATAATATCAAATACCATTCATTATATTCTTTTCTACTGCCAATTAGTCATCTATTCACTAATCACTAACAATCAGAAGAGATAATTAAAATTTAGCACAGTACAAAATGCTACAAAGAAGCCTGGATATATTATGAATAAAACAAATATTTAATTTTAAAACTCAGAAAGGAAGATCTATTATCATTATTATTATTAAGAACCTTTACCTTAATGAGCTACTAAAGCAGGAAATTATATCAATAATTCATATTTGTATAATGTTTCAGGTTTTAATAAATAGCTCTGAATTCATTAGTATATTTTCCTGTCAACAACATTCATTTAAATGTTTGCATATTCAAACAATAGTAAAACTAAGTGAACTGGTTAAACAAAGGTCTCAAACTGATGTAAAGGGTAAACAGAAAATGTAGTGTCAAGTGGTAGTTAGATTTAGGTATCAACTTGACAATTGAGAATTGAGCCTATAAAGGGTTATTCATTTAAATAAGCCTATGGGTTATCTAATTGATGCCGGAACATGAAGAGAGTTGGTTTGGTATCTGGCAGAACTACAAGCTAGAAAATTTGCTCCTCCCTTGGCAATTCCCACGGATATGGAAGGTCACTTCCCTTGGTCCCTGCTCATAAAATTCTCCTGCCATGATGAACTTTAACCAGAAAGCCAAACAAAAAAATCTCTTTATTCTCTACATTGGTTGATTCATGTATTCATTACAATAATCAAAGAAGAGTAAGTAAATATAGTACAATATTATTTTGATGATGAGTTGCCATCCATCTAGTAATATCATGGTTTAATATAGCCTCACAAGAAATAACTCTGTCAATATCCTTATCATGCTATATTTTTAGGTATCCTTATACAATTATGTAATTAATCCTGTCTGTACATAATATTTTTGATTTTTATTAATCAAGATCTTACTAAGTAGTCCATGCGGTCCAGCATTATCTGGGTTCATACATGTATTCAACCTGATTTCTCCCATCAGTGCTATGTGCTCATACAAGTCATGTGCCAAAACACAAAACTGTACATGATCTTTTCCATCATTCAGCTCTCTATTGCTTCCATTACATCTTTCACCTTCATTGTCACCAACATTTTAGTATTACTTTTATCTTCATTCAACTTTGATCCTACAATCTATTTCTTCTCATGTTAGTAACCTCTACTTTGTTATATCCACAAATTTGCACTGATATGGACTTACAAGTTACAAAAGTTTCATCAGTCCAAAATACCACCTTCATTCCTACACTAGATTATTTAAATTAGTTATCTCCCCATAAATGTGGGTGTTAATATATTAATAATAGATTCCAGCTAAAGCTGAAAACTCAGCAAAATATGATGATTTGTTTGGGTATCCCTTGGAAGATCCTTCTTTCATTCTTTTTTTTTCTTTTTTATTAAAAGTTTAATTATACATTTTAAAATTTTTTACCAGTTCCCTCCCTCCCCCCTCCTCCCCCCGAACCCCCTCCTCCCTCTCCCCTTCCCCCAGTGCCTCCCCCCCAATTCCCAGAGAGTCCTTTATTGTGTACGCCTAACTCTCCACTGGGTCCTCCTCTCCCATGACATATAAGGACCCAGTGGCATTTCCATAAGCCCTTTCTCTTGTTCCCCTTAAGCATAAGATCACTACTATGGCTGTCAATCCCTTGCCTCCAGGGGTCTCGGTGCCCTTCTTCCATTCTTTACAACATCTGTTACAATGTTTTCCAATAACAAACATATCTCTGAAGATAGATGTTTTTAGGCAAAAAATGGTATGTTTTCCAGATCCCACACAACTCCATTAATCTCAATAAATATTTAACCATACATTTATTGTTCCAGCTTTTTTTTCCCAATTAAGTGAGGTTGCTGGTGCTCTGGGTCATTGCTGTACCTACTTACTTTGAAATTTTGGTCCAACTGCAGATTTCCCCTTTTACTTTGTATACATTCTGTTTTTACTTTCTAGCTGGCTTGGGTAGTCTATTAATGAATTGTTCTTCTCCACTTTGCTGGACCAGGAACCAGTAGGAACTAGAGTGTTATACGGGGAAAAAAAGTGGGAGTGTTAGGAATTAAATAGGCTTTGGGTGAGAAATAGATAGGATGTCCTTCATCCAAATCATCCAAATTGACTTTATTTGCAGCAAGCACATGTATTTAAAAAAAAAGAGAGAGAAAAAAACAGGGAATAACAGGCTAAATTCTGTAAAGGATCATGTAGAATATACACATTATAAAGCTTATCTAGCCTTGCAAGAAAAAAACAGATGGGGGAGCACTGGGAGAAAGGGAAGGAGGGGGGAAAGGAAGGGGAAAAGGGAGAAGGGAGCAAGGGGATTCAGGGAGGGGTGGAAGGAGGGAGGGGAATGGGGAGCCTATCAAGTTTGTATGAGTGGAAAAAATAAATTAAAAAAAAGCAGATGTGACACCAATTTCCTATGTAGGACAGACATGGTATCTCTAGATAGGGTAAAAAGCAGATGTGACACCAAGTTGCTGTGATTATGTGCATAATCTTGGGTTCCATATATTAATATATTCCCATGGTCTCAAATGCACAGGGAAGAAACTGCAGAGAATGTCTTGGCATTGCCAGTCTGGATAAGAACAAAAGCACATCTGGTAGAAAACAAATAGGAGACATGCATCCCTAATTGGGAGCCCTGCCTGTAACTGACTGTCCCAGATGTTAATGCATCATTCTCAAGAGAGCAGGCTTAGGCCTTGGTGCCTCCCCTACTCCACATTGTAATTTGAGACTTCTGATCTCTGCATATCTTCTTTCGGAATTCATTCCAATCTCCACCTTCCTTAATTGTTAATCTTAGACCAGTTTTCTTTACTCATTCTTTCTGTTAGGGTCCAAAAATCTCTCAAAGACCAGCCAAGACACGTATGCAAAAGCAAGAGCATTTTATTTGATCCATCATGCTGGAGTCCACCATTGAACAGAGAAAAATGGTGACCATGAGCACAATTGAGAAGCTTATTAAAGAGACACAGAGAGAGAAAGAGACAGAGACAGAGATAGAGAGACAGAGAGAGAGACATTGGTACCAGGGCATACACACAGAGGCAGGATGTTGTATGCGCAGCCCCAAATTACATGTCCATACAGTTTTTATACACAAGGGACAAAGAAGGTTGCATGCCCCACCAAAGCAGTTTAGCCAGCAGTGTTTTGCAGTCTTATTGGCATGCAAGCTTCTTTCCTACCTTCCAGCCAAATGACATTCGAGATTTCTTGCAGGACCTCTGGCCAAATGGCATTCCAGAGGGACATTTTGGAGAACAGTAGGGGAGTGGGCTTTTTATTACCTGCCAGCAAATTCTCAGGCCTAAGAAAATTCATTTTAAAAAATGATTTTTCCTTTTATGCTTCTCCTCCACACTTTCCATCTTCTTTGCTTCCATTTGCTTTATATGTGTAGTAATTCTGAATTTGCCTCTTTTATTTATCAAAGTTGTTTCCATTGAATTAGTTAGAAAATAATAGATGGCACTGGAAAATGTGGAGATTCTATGATAATAAAGACAGGAAATGAACTTCAGAAACTCAACTACAATAGCAATGGGTGTCACCTTTAAATCTGAAAGAAAAACAAAAGAAAGGAAATGTTAAAATGTAGGGCATGTGACACATACCATACATTCTCCTTCTTTGCTCAGATCTATTTTAAGAAATTCCCCAATATGTTAACCTAAGGAGAAGCACATTGATAAATTTCTATCTTTTCTTTTAACTAGTGCTTATCACCACCTTTCAATTTAGAATGTGGTGGCTGCAACCTTTGACACCTGGTTCTTTATGGTTATTTTAAATAGGCATTATTTTCCCTATTAACTGTGTAAACTTACAATGGTGTTAATTGGCAGAGGTTGGATTTAATGCACAACTTTCTGAAATGAAAATTTATGTATCTCTCAATATGCATACAGCCTTAGACCCTGAGCTTAAAGTAAGACTACCTAGGTTTGCTTCTCATTTTAGAAACTTATTAACAGTTACGAGGATTAGAAGAATACATCTATGTTGAACACTGACAGAAGGCCCTGACATTTGGTAAATATTCCCAAAATATTAGTTATTATTTTTAGAATTTAGGATTTAAGGTTTTCTGGGACTTGAAAGAGTTAATTCTCAAGCTTGTGCATTGATTGCTCCTTTCCCATGACCTTCATTTGCTTTTCTGTAGGAAACTAGAACAAAACCCTATGCTAATCCTCACTCTGCATACAGGGCAGAATTTGCTTGAAAAAGAACTGCAGTGTATTCTCATTAGAAATTCAAGACCACATTCCCCTGCAGCCTCACAGTGAGAACTCATCTTTTTGAGCAATCACTTTGCAAGACAACTTTAAAGGTACAAGTCCAGATACAGTTGCTCATTTTGTAGCAGTAGAGGAAGAATATGCTGTAGTTTTTGTTTGTCTATTTGTTTGTCATTGGGAGAAGCACAGGGGAGAACAAAATTCCATTAGTGTTGCTTGAAGAAAGTATACAACATCAATATCGAATCAATGTGTGGGAGTGGTGATGAATTCCAAACACACACACCCACACATGTACACCTACACTCACACTCATACACACACAACTATTTTCTTTCTTTCTTTAACCTCACTATCTGTACCCACAGCATAAATACATCATCCAGGATCTTGACTGTCTTTACAATAAAGAAACAGCCATGGTCTGTCTTTTATGTCACTGCCTGTGTGGGACTTTCAGATAGGCTTCCCTTCCCCCCAGCACCTAGCTGTCCCCAGCAATGCTTCCCTTCCCCCAGCACCTACCCTCTGCCTGAGCGCATTCTAAAACTTCCCGCTGAGAATGCCAAATGTGGGACTTTCAGATAGGCTTCCCTTCCCCCAGCACATAGTTCTCCGCCTGCGCGCATCCTAAAACTTCCCGCTGGCGCCAGTCCAAAGGCGCCAACCGTGTTTACCAGATCTCCGGCGGGACGTGCCATTACGCCCTCCACCCTGTGCTATACGGGAACTGCCCAGAGATTCCGCTATCAGCAAAAGAACATTTGGTGGTCAGCTTTATCACCCCATAACTCAACTGCCCAGTGACACCGCTATCAACAAAAGAACATTTGGTGGTTAACTTTATTGTGTGCTGTGTTCCCATAGAGTTTGCTGTAACCACTTTCATTATAAAAACCCTACCCCGATCTCAATCGCTGCCGCTCCTTCCTAACTTGCGGGGAGAACGGTCCTGGCAGCCAGATTAAACTTGCCTTTTGCCACTTGCAGCAATCGCTTGGTCCTCGTGGTTCTTTCCGGGGTCTGGGTGGATGATAACGGGACTTCGGTTCCAACATATTGGGGTCTCATCCGGGATGCCCCCAGCCCCAGAAGGAACAACGACGATCCAGGGTTGAAGGTAAGCGTGTTTTTGTCTTTGTCTTTGTGTTCCTCTAAGGTTTTCCTTTCGTTTTAAAAGGAACGCCGTGGACTCGGTGTGAGCGCTGTGCCCTTTTAAGGGGTGAGGAGAAGTGCTCCTGGATACCCTGTGGAACGAGGGGGACGCCCCTCACTCGGGGACAGCAGGCCATGAGTTAAATTAGACTCATGGTGAGACTATTCGGGGAAGGAGGCCATATCAAGGACCTCTGGGACCCCCGAGCCAGGTTACTGCCGGCATCTTTTGCTTTCGATTCTCCGCCCGGAACAGGAGGGCTCCAGCGGACACTTGTTGATTGGAGATCTCCTCTTGTTGTCAGTTTTGTGTTGGTGTCTTTTAGTGTGTTTCTGGTATATTTTTGTTATCAAGAGATACGTATCATGGGACAGGTTCAGCCTACTCCTTTGGACTTGGCGCTGGGGCACTGGAAGGACGTTAGGGAAAGAGGACATAACCTATCTTTCGACTTACGAAAAGGAAGGTGGCAAATCTATTGCAGAAATGAATGGCCCACCTTCAAAGTGGGATGGCCGGCTGGCGGCTCCTTTCAGAAGGAATTAATCTCTCTAGTCAAGAAGCAGGTTTTCCAGGACGGATCCCACGGACACCCCGACCAGGTCCCATACATCGTCACCTGGGAAGATCTAGTACGAGACCCTCCCTCTTGGATGAAATCTTTTGTTCCCCAACCTCTCCCTGTTTTAACACTCTCTACTCCCGCTTTGGACCCTAAGTTCAGACCACAGGTGATTCCTGAGGACAAGACCCAGAAAGAACTGCTGGATCAACCACCACCCTACCCGGAACAACGAAGAGGTCCAGAAGAGCTGCCGGGACCTCTTCCTACCCACCCTTCTATCCCCTCCACACCACCTTCTGCTCCTCCTCCTTCTTCACTCTCTACTCTTTACTCATCCCTAGATCCCTTCCTGCAGGGACCTGCAGCAGGGACAAGACGAAAGGTCCAGCTGGATAAAGAGGCTATCCCTACGTTGCCTCTATGGGAGTACGGCCTTCCTGATGATCAGGGAAATCAGCCCCTTCAGTACTGGCCTTTCTCCTCCTCTGATCTTTATAATTGGAGGAATAAGAATCCCTCTTTTTCTGAGAACCCAGATGTTTTAATTTCTCTCATAGATTCAGTGCTTTATTCCCACCAGCCAACATGGGAGGACTGCCAGCAACTGCTGGGGGCCCTTCTCACCACAGAGGAAAAACAAAGAGTTCTGCTGGAAGCTCGCAAGAATGTGCCCAGGGAGGATGGAAGACCTACCATAATTCCCGCCCTCATAGATGCGGCTTCACCCTTAACAAGACCTAACTGGGACTACCAGACCCCTGAAGGTAAGGAGCGTCTCAATGTGTATCGCCAGACTCTAATGGCAGGTCTCCGAGGTGCGGCAAAATGACCCACCAATCTGACTAAGGTAAGAGAGATATTACAAGGTCCGGGTGAAGCTCCTGCTATTTTCTTAGAACGGCTTATGGAAGCTTTTCGCAGGTTTACCCCCTTTGACCCTACTAGTGATGAACATAAAGCGACAGTAATGATGGCTTTTATTGACCAGTCAGCTAAGGATATTAAAAAGAAATTACAAAGAATAGAAGGATTACAAGATAAGTCACTGAGGGACATAGTGCAGGTAGCTGAGAAAGTATATTATAATAGAGATGTTGAGGAAGAAAAGAAAGAAAAGGAAAAAGACTTAAGAGATAAGAGACATGAGAGGAAGCTCACTCAAATCCTGGCTGCGGTAGTACAGGATAGACCGCCAAGACAGGGAGGCAGGCAGGGACACCTGGGCAACAAGGAACATCCTCAGAAGACCAACCAGAACCAATGTTTTCGGTGTGGAGAAAAAGGACACTGGGCCAGGGACTGTCCACAGAAACCCAAATTCCAAAGGTGACCTGTAAGTAACCCCTCAAAAATATTAACCCTGGGAGAAGACTCGGAATAGGGGGGACGGGGTTCAGCACCCCTCCCTGAACCCAGGGTAACCTTAATGGTGGAGGGGAAGAAAACAGAGTTCTTGGTAGACACAGGGGCCCAACATTCGGTCCTCACACAAGATGCAGGAAAACGATCTGGAAAGACTTCTTCGGTACAGGGGGCGACAGGGAACAAGCAATATTCATGGACTACCTGAAGAAAGGTGGACCTCGGCGTGGGCCGGGTATCCCACTCGTTCTTAGTCATCCCTGACTGCCCATACCCACTCTTGGGACGAGACTTATTAACAAAGGTGGGAGCCCAAATCTATTTCTCAACAGAAGGGACTACTGTAACCAACGAACAAGGACAGCCCCTTCAGATTTTAACCCTCAAACTACAAGATGAATATAGGCTTTTCGAGTTTCCACTAGAAGAAACCACAGAGATGGCTCCATGGTTACGGAGATACCCAAAGGCATGGGCAGAGACTGGTGGTCTAGGGGAAGCTGTTAATCAGCCACCTGTCCATATAGAATTAAAATCTCAAGCGCTGCCCATAGCCGTCCGCCAATACCCAATGACTGCTGAAGCCAGAGAGGGAATTAAACCCCATATAGCTAGGCTGTTGGAAGCAGGGGTCCTCCGCCCATGCCGGTCAGCATGGAACACACCTCTGCTACCAGTCCGGAAGCCTGGCACCAATGATTACCGGCCTGTACAGGACTTACGAGAGGTAAATAAACGGACAGCCGACATTCACCCGACTGTCCCAAACCCATATACTCTCCTAAGTTCTTTGCCACCAGACCAAATCTGGTATACGGTGCTGGACTTAAAGGATGCATTTTTTTGCCTAAAACTGGCCCCGGCCAGTCAACCACTCTTCGCATTCGAGTGGAAGGACCCTGAGACCGGAACCTCTGGACAGCTCACATGGACCAGGTTGCCGCAGGGATTCAAGAATTCCCCCACCATCTTTGACGAGGTGTTGCACCAGGACCTCCTCTCTTTCTGCACTCGGAACCCACAGGTAACTCTCCTACAATACGTAGATGATCTACTGCTGGCGGCCCCAGACGAGTCCACCTGTCGGGAAGGCACCGAGAGACTCCTGAAAGAACTGGGAGGCCTAGGATACCGGGCATCAGCAAAGAAAGCCCAGATCTGTAAAACAAAGGTCAGTTACCTGGGGTATCAACTGGAGGGAGGAAAGCGTTGGCTGACGGAAGCACGAAAGCAGACTGTGTTTCATATTCTGCCTCCTCAAAATCCTAAACAAATGAGGGAATTCTTAGGCACGGCAGGATTTTGCAGACTCTGGATACCAGGGTTTGCAGAATTGGCAGCCCCCCTGTATGCGTTGACTAAGAACAGTGCCCCATTCACTTGGACTGAAAGAGAGCAACTGGCCTTTGACCAAATAAAACAGGCTCTTATGACAGCGCCAGCTCTGGCTCTGCCAGATACAACTAAGCCCTTCCACTTGTATGTGGCAGAGAATAGGGGCATAGCAAAGGGGGTGTTGACTCAACAATTGAGGTCCTGGAAGAGGCCGGTAGCATACCTCTCTAAAAGATTGGACCCGGTAGCGGCAGGATGGCCGGCTTGCTTGTGCATAATAGCTGCTACTCCAACTTTAGTAAAGGATGCCGATAAATTGACTATGGGACAGAATCTGACTGTGGCGGCCCCCCATGCCCTAGAAAATGTCATTAGACAACCACCGGATCGTTGGCTCACCAACGCCCGAATGACTCATTATCAAGTGGTGCTGTTAAACAATGACAGAATAAAGTTTGCACCAGCAACTGGACTTAATCCCGCCACCTTGCTGCCAGACCCAGATCTAGAGCCCCTGATTCATGACTGTCAACAAGTCCTCGTTGGGGCCCATGGCTGGCGGAAAGACCTGACTGACCAGCCCTTGCCGGATGCAGAGACTACCTGGTTCACGGACGGCAGCAGCTTCTTAGACCAAGGAGAGAGGCGAGCCGGGGCTGCAGTGGTGGACGGAAAACAGGTCATTTGGGCGTCAGCCCTCCCAGCAGGAACGTCAGCCCAGAGAGCAGAGTTGGTCGCTTTGACAAAAGCCTTGGAGTTGGGAAAGGGACGGCGGATTAACATCTACACGGACAGCCGGTATGCATTTGCAACTGCTCATGTACATGGGGCCATTTATCAACAAAGAGGACTGCTGACCTCAGAAGGTAAGGCCATAAAAAAATAAAAGGGAGATCCTTGACCTTCTGGCTGCTCTACATCTTCCTGCAAAGGTGAGTATAATACATACCCCGGGACACAATAGAACTAAAACTCTGATAGCATTGGGAAATGATATGGCAGATAAAGAAGCAAAGAAAGCTGCCTATCAGTCAACTTCTATTCTAATATTAGGAACCCTAAAGCCAGCCTATGAATATACCCAGAAAGACCTGCAGTTAATAGAGAAATTAGACAAATCCTATGATGATAAATTAGTGGCCTGGAGAACCCCTACTGGACAAATTATACTCCCTCAGAAAGAAGCTAAAGAATTAATCAAACAAATGCATCAATGGACGCATTTGGGAGCAGCAAAAATCAGAGAACTCATTAAGGATTCTGACTTTCTGATACCAAAGGCTGCCAGGCTGATCTGTGAGACGATCACAGCTTGTGAGCCTTGTAGTCTGGTAAATAACCAACCTACTGAAGGAGTCACAGGACAGAGACTGAGGGGCGACAGACCAGGAAGGTATTGGGAGATAGATTTCACAGAAATTGTGCCTGCTAAATATGGATACAAGTATTTGTTGGTATTTGTGGACACCTTCTCCGGCTGGGTGGAAGCCTTTCCCACCAAGAACGAAACTGCATCAACAGTCACCAAGAAGATCTTAGAAGAAATCTTCCCCCGTTTCGGAATTCCTAAGGTAATAGGCTCAGACAATGGCCCTGCGTTCGTTGCCCAGGTAAGTCAGGGAATAGCCAGGTATCTGGGGATTGATTGGAAACTTCATTGTGCGTACAGACCCCAAAGTTCAGGTCAGGTAGAAAGAATGAATAGGACTCTAAAAGAGACCTTGACTAAATTAGTCATGGAGACTCGCGGCACAGATTGGGTCACTCTCTTACCTTTGGCTCTTTTTAGGGCACGCAATACCCCATCCAAGAGACTGGGACTTACCCCCTTTGAGATTTTATACGGAACTTCACCTCCAATAACTCAGATCAAAGACACAGGGCTACCCACTAATGATATGTCTTTGCATACCAGGCTGGAAGCAATCCAGGCTGTGCAGGATGACCTTTGGAAGCAGGTGGCTGCCACTTACCAGTCTGGAGAACCCACCAACAAAAGACATGACTTCAGTTGCGGAGACCTGGTGTACGTGAGAAGACATCAGACCCGCAACCTAGAGCCTCGGTGGAAAGGACCCTAAATGATCCTACTGACCACCCCTACCACTGTGAAAGTTGAAGGCATCACCGCGTGGGTGCATGTCTCTCACATTAAGAGAGCCCATCTCCCACCCAAAGATGATAGCTGGATCATACAAAAGACTGACAACCCTCTTAAGCTTCACATCCGTCGCGGTTGTGCTGACACTGCTAAGCCAAATCCAGCTAAGTAATGGGGCCCTAGACTCTAATCCTCACCAACCCCATAAACTAACTTGGGAAATAACAAACCCAGGGACAGACCAGACCTATCCCTTGGCCACATCAGAGTCCCCCTTATGGCATTGGTGGCGCCCGAGCGCATTCTAAAACTTCCCGCTGAGAATGCCAAATGTGGGACTTTCAGATAGGCTTCCCTTCCCCCAGCACATAGTTCTCCGCCCGCGCGCATCCTAAAACTTCCCGCTGGCGCCAGTCCAAAGGCGCCAACCGTGTTTACAAGATCTCGGGCGGGACGTGCCATTCCGCCCTCCACCCTGGGCGGTACGGGAACTGCCCAGAGATTCCGCTATCAGCAAAAGAACATTTGGTGGTCAGCTTTATCACCCCATAACTCAACTGCCCAGTGACACCGCTATCAACAAAAGAACATTTGGTGGTTAACTTTATTGTGTGCTGTGTTCCCATAGAGTTTGCTGTAACCGCTTTCATTATAAAAACCCTACCCCGATCTCAATCGCCGCCGCTCCTTCCTAACTTGCGGGGAGGACGGTCCTGGCAGCCAGATTAAACTTGCCTTTTGCCACTTGCAGCAATCGCTCGATCCTCGTGGTTCTTTCCGGGGTCTGGGTGGATGATAATGGGACTTCGGTTCCAACACCTGCAGCCCTAAAACTTAGTGCCCTCTGTTGCTGGCCATCTACTTAGGAGAAATGCCCAGATATTTGCTTTTCTCTATTCCTTATGGAAACTTAATTACCTTCTTCTGTTCAGCATATTATCTCAAAGTTTTCTGAAGTTCAGTACATTTTGTTGGGTACTCTAGAAAAAAAATGAAGTGTGCATATTTCTTCCTTTTCTTGTTTCTGAAAGGGTTAAAACTTAAAATGATGCTGTTGTGTATTACCCACAAATTAGGTAAGATTGCCTTTACACAGCTGAGGTCCCAGAACCATGTCTGACTCTACCATCCCCTGCTGCACCTTGCCCACACCTGAGGTAAGGCTACCCTTAGCCTGTCAGGTCAAAGATGGAGTACCAGGATTTTGGCATGCCCTGTTTCACTCCACTGTACTCTGTCTACAAACCAACATACCTATGTTATTCACTCCCCTAATGCTGATCACACACACACACACACACACACACACACACACACACACACACTAAATATAGGGAGAAGATCCTACATACCTCCAAACTATAAGAGAAAAAAGGATTCCAGTGAATAAAACAATCTAGCCATAAATTAAGAAAACTAATCTCAGAAGCCTCTACACTCCTACAGCCAGAGAACCCTGTAATCACTGTATTTTGTCTCAGCTGGATTCACCAACATCTGAAAAATAACAGAAAAAAAGACCCTACAAACATCATCCAAGCAGTGAAATGCATCATCCCAGACAGAAAACATAGAATCAGTACCCAGAAATTTAATCAACCTCTACCCCTAAAAGTAGGGTACACAAATAGAAATCCTAACTTATGCAGTAGACACAAGAAAAATAACAACATAAATTAAAGAAAATAAGCAACAACCTAACAACTGTTGCCCATATCACAACAGAAAAACAGAAAAACACAAAAAGCCAAGAAAACATGTTTCCTCCAAAAATCACCAACCACAAGGCCTCATGTACCACTGAGGATAGGCTATCTGGAGATAAACGAGACAACAATAAAAAGGACCATGAGTTCCAAATATTGATTATAAATATGTGCAAATAGCTCCAAGATAAATGCCTAAACAAATATGATGAGAAAACAATAAAGTTAGGAAAGAAAACCATGAAAACACAAACATGGTGTAACAAGAAATATAATTGAGGACCCAAAAAGAGATTTAGAAATACTTAAATAAACCCTAAGTGACCTGAAAACAAACATGGAAACATGAAAAAAAAAAAAAAGTCCAGGCTGAAATAAAGTTTGAATTAAAAAATTCAAACAAAAAGAAAAAAGAAATTCAATAGAGAGTCTCAAAAATAGAGTTGATCACATAGAAGACAAAACCTGAGATCTGGAAAATGACATAGGAGAAGTTGATATGTCAATCAAAGAAAATGATAAAATGTAAACCATGTTCAAATGGAAGGAATATTCAGGAATTATGGACTATCATAAAGCCCCATATACGCATCATGTGTATCCCAGAAACGGACATGAGAGGACTCATTCATAATTAATGAGTTAATAGAAGAAAAGGTCCCTGACCTAGAGAAGAGATACTCATCTGCTTTCATGAGGCATATAGAACACCAAATATTAAGGACACAAAATGAAGTACCCCATGACACATGATATACCACAAATCAAAAATGCATATTAAAGACAGGATTTTAAGAGATTCAAGACAGAAGGACCAAGTCAAATACAGAGAGTAAGCCTACCAAAATAGCAACTGACTTTTCAATGCAAACTATAAAACCCATTAGGGCTAGGAGAGACATAATAAAGTTATAAATGAGCACAAATGCCTACCAAGACTACTGTATCAATAAAAACTGTCAGTCATAATAGAAGTAAAATAAAAATATTCCATAACAGAAACAGACTAAAAGACTACATGGCTACTAAGCCATAGCTACAGAGAATACTGTAAGGAATGCACAAGATAGAAGAGAAGGATAAATACATCAAAGAGGTCAAAGGGAATAAATAATACCACTACAAGAGCTGAATGAGGGACTAACAAAGCAAAGACAGCAAGATCAAAAAATATTTTCTGGAACATTAAACATTTTTCAATAATAATTCTAAATGTCAATGGGCTTAATTATTCAATCAAGAGACACAGGCTTATAGCTTGGATCAAAAGCCATGACCCTCAATTCTGTGCCTACAAGAACTACACCTTACCATGAAAGAAAGAAGTTTTTCAGGGTAGAAAGATGATCAAAGGTACTTCAAGCAAATGTAAGCAGGAAATAAGCAGGAGTTGCCATCTTAATATCAGACTAAATAGGCTACAAAATAAAGGAAACTATAGGATATTAAAATAGATACTACCTCCTAGTTGAGGAAATATTCTAGCAAGAGGATACTATAAACCTAAACATACATGAACAAAATACAGGAGCAAACAAATTCATTAATCAAATATTTCAAGAGGTAAAACAATTGAGAAACCAAGAACAGTGATAGGAAGAGATGTCAATACTCATTCACACCATTGAACAGGTCAATGGATTAAAAACTATGCAGTAACACATCAGAGTTAAATGAAACCATAAATCAAGTGTACTTCAAAGATATCTATAGAACATTCCACCCAAACATTAAAGAATACACATTCTTCTCAGCAGCCCATAGATCATTCTAAAAACAGACCATATGCAAAGACACAAAAAATCCTCCATAAATACTGAAAATTGAAATCATGCCATACATACTTTCTGACCCCATGAAATAAAGACATTTACAACAAAGGAAACAACAGAAAGCACACAATCTCTGAAGCTGAGAATGAGGACTACATCAAGGAAGAAATAAAACAAGAACTTAAAAAATTTCTTAGTCCCATGAAAAGGAAGACATAACATACCAAAATCTGTAGGACACATTAAAATCAGTCCAAAGATTAATGTTAGTAGCAGTACATGCCTACATCAAAAAAATAAAGATCACAAATAAATGAGTTAATGGGACACCTGAAAGCTTTAGTAAAACAGGAAGAAACCAATTTTAAAATTCATAAATGGAAAGAAATATCCACAATCTTAGCAGATATCAATGAATTACAACTCAAAAAGACAATAAAAAAAACCAATAAAATCAAGAGCTGGTTCTTTGAGAAGATCAGATTGACAAACTTCAAAATTAGCAGAAAGAATAAGAAAGAGCACCTTTTGGCCCCACCCAGGAATTACCCCAGGGCATAGCCGAGCACATGGGCCCAAAGATGGCACTGAGAGCTAGTGTCCTGGGTGTAACCCTGATCACATTACAGAGAGCCCTAACTGGTTTTTAGGAGTTGACCTGCCTTCCTTACTGAGATATGTTGAGTCTGACCTGTAAGGCTTGCATGCTGTGTTGACCTATGACATAACTGGCTGCCCTTTTTGTGCCCTGTGGTCCTTTGTCTATATAAACTGTTGTTACCCCCCCCCCCCCAATAAATCGAGATTTGCTCTGACAAATTCCCCCTCCGTGTCCGAATATCTGGAGAGTTGAGGCAGAGGAACAGGCAGTGAACTATGACTTTCTAGTCCTAAGGGAGGGCTGGAGAGGTGGCTCAGGGGTTAAGCCTCTGCCTTGCAGGCAGAAGGTCCTGAGTTCGGATCCTAAACCCCACGTATAGACATCGGTGTAAGCAGGGGCAGCCTGTGCTTCTGGTCCTGGTAGGGCGGAGCCTGTGAATCCCGGGGCAGAGTAAACAAGGAGGAGGTAGAGGCATCCATGGTGGTTCCCGAATTCGTCCCTGGTTCTACACACACATACATACACACATGTGCACACACGCATACATGCACATTTGAATAAATAATAATAAAAAAATCTAGTTCTAAGGGCCTGGAGCCGTGTCCTAGTGTGTGTGTGTGTGTGTGTGTGTGGGTGTGTGTGTGGATGGGTGGGTGGAGAATCTACAAGCAATCAATGAAATCAGAAATGAAAAGGGGGAAATTGCAGCATATACCAGAGAAATCCTGAGGATCATAAGAACATATTTTAAAAATTTATTTTCCACTAAAATGAACAATCCAAGAGAAACATGAATTCCTAAATACATACAATTTGTCAAAATTGAATCAAGATAAAATACAAAATTTAAACTGACCAATAACAAGTGATGAATTAAAATAGTAATTACAAAACTCCCAACTAAATAAAACCCAGGACCTGATATATTTAGTATAGAACTCTATCAAACATTTTTAAGCCTGTCTTTTTTAATTTTCAAATGAAACAGGTTTATATTTTTCCCTGAACCCCTTCCCACCAACCTCCCTCTTTTCCCACACTCAGCATCCACACACCCTTCTCTCCGGCCCCACACCTTTCATCAAGCCTGCTGAGTCCCACGCCACCTTTTGTCCCTCTACTTATCTGCATCACAGGATTCCCTTTGGGGTACTTTTGCTGGTGAGGGAATCTGATTTCTGCTGCACTACTTGTGGCTGTTCAGTTGGAAAAAATTTTAAGTGGATAGTTTCCTCTCCCATGCCCTGCCTCTAAGACATTCTGTGAGAACAATTCTTTCTTCAAAGATCCTAGTTAGTACTTGGGGGAATATTAATATGTCGTTGGTTATGTAGATCTGATGGTTCATTTTAGTGAACATCTGGGTATAGCAGCCCTGTCATGACTGGAGTGTGTTCAGCAGGAGTACCCCATTCCACTTTTAGGCTCTTACAATCTTGCTGCCCCCTCTTCTGCAAGGTTCCCAGAGACTTAATGTGGAGTAAAATTTTGATGGACTGATTTAGGCTGATCATTCCAGGTTTGCCAACATACTGAACTCTGACCTGATTTGATTTTCTGTTTTACTAGTCTTTCATTGTAATGAGATTTATCTTGGTTAATCTCTAAGAACTTTTCTTATCTAAGAGTTTAAAAACAGGAGCATTTAAATGGTGCTTTATTATCATTTTTTTAATAGTTAACACTTAATTCCATTCTACTATTACATGGATAGGTTTACAATACCAGGCATTATTTCCCTGACATTAAGGGATTTACAGCCCATTCAGATACCAATTGTTTGTCAATGGGTCTTACATACTTCTGTTTCTCCACTAGCTTCTTCTTACCAGAGTTGTAGTGGCTTGCAGTGTTCACTCCTAGGTTAGGCTTTTGGTCTTTCTTTTTCCCCTGAGCCATTTGCATCTTTTTTCCCCTCCCCGACCCCTTATTAAAATCTATCACCTTACTTCCCTTACTGTATGCACTTTTATTCCATAGTGACCTTCTTTAATCTATATACCTATGTTCCTTTTTCTCCAATATCTTGGGTTCTCCTTCCCCATAACTCATGCTATGTTCCTTTGAAGTAATAGTGGGTGTTATAGAAATTTCCCTTTGAGAAAATCATATTGAAGATTTAGTACTTGTAAGGGAGATCATGTGACTTCTGTCTTTCTGTGTTTGGGATACTTATTATAATTTCTTCCAACTCCATCCATTTACCAGAAAATTTTCTTAATTCATTTTAATTGATAGCTGTATAATATTGCAATGTATATATGCACCATATTTTCATTGTCCATTTTTCTATGGTTGGGCATTTAGGCTGATTCAATGTCTGTGCTATTGTGAAAAATAACTGCAGTGAACATGGATGTACATGTCTCTGGATAGTAAGATGAAGCATGCTTTGGGAATATTGCCAGGAGTGGTATAGCTGGGTCATATGAATTTCTATTAACAACTTATTTCAGAACATCCATAATGATAGCCAGAGTGGTTGCAGAAGTTCCATTCCCATCAGCAACATATGAGGATTGTCTTCTCCCCTCATTCTCTTCAGCATTAGTTGTTGTTTCTCTTATGAATTTAGTCATTTTGACTAGGATGACACAGTATCTCAGTGTGGTTTCAATTTGAATTTCCCTAATGGTTAGGGAAGTAGGACATTTTTAAAGATATTTGTTAGACATTTGAATTTTATACTGCTTAAGTACTAAGACCCATATTTTAAATTGGATTGTTAGCCTCCACCATGGTATTTAATTTTTTGAGTTCTTTGTATACTCTGGATATTAGTTCTCTATAAAATACGTTTTAAGAGAATATATTTTCCCATTTCATGGGTTGCCTTTTGGCTTGGTTAACATAATCTTTTGCTTAAGAGAAGCTTTTTAATATCATGATATCACACTTATTGAATGTTTGTCTCATATCCTATGTGTTCAAGGTCCTATTTAGAAAATGGTGGCCTAGGGTAATCAGTTTGAGGGAGTTCTCTATTCTTTCTTCTAGGTTTTTATAGTCTGCAATCTAACATTAATCCATTATTGGTCCTTAATCCATTTTGAGTTGATTTTTCATGCAGGTGACAGGTAAGGGTCTAGTTTCAGCCAGCTGCCTATAAATATCCAATTTTGTCAGCAACTTTTGTCGAAGACACTTTCCTTTTTCCATTGTTTTTTGTCTGGCACCTGTGTCAAAAATGAGCTTACTGTAGATATGTGAGTTTATGTCTGTGCCTTCAGTTCTAATTAATTTTTATGTGCCTGTTTTCAAGTCAATACCATACTGTCTTTATCACTATTGATTTATACTATAAATTAAGGTCTCATAAGCTGATATGTCCAACACAGTTTTTATTACTCAGGATTGTTTTTGCTATTCTTGGAGTTTTGTGCTTCCATATAAATTTTTCAAATTATTTTGTCATGTTCTGTGAAGAATTGTTTTGGAATTTTTATTGGTAGTACATTCAATCTATATATTGCTTTTGGTAGGATGGTTATTTTTACTATGTTAATGCTACCAATACAGGAGCACAGGAGAGGTCTATCCACCTTCTGGTGTCTTCTAAAAATTCTTTCATTAGGGTTTTAAAGTTATCATTTTAAGGGAGATAAAAGCAATTCAGGATGATTCCAAAAGTCTCCCTTAGTCCTGCACAGGGACATATAGTGCCCTCTGATACACACACACACACACACACACACACACACACACACACACACACACAAACACACATAGATACACATGCATGTACACACAATAAATAAAAACATGAAAGGTGTCCCCTAATTTTACAAATCTCTTCTCTTATGTTTTTGAGATTAGATTGTTCTTGCTTCTATAAAGTTTTAAACTGCATTGTTATTTACTTGAGATGTTTCCATTTTTTTTCATTTATTGGTCCTTGATCCATTTTGAGTTGATTTTTTGCCTAGTTATATAAGTTGGATGGGTATTCCACCTTCCCCTCTCTTCTCCATTGTTGTCCCCCCATCCCATTTCCCCCTTTTCTCTCTCACCCCTCTTTCCTCCCTCCTCCTCTTTTGGTGTGTTCTGTCTGGTCCCCCCCCATCCTCCAGAATATCTGTTTATATAGGCACTGAATTTTCTTCTGAGTCCTCTACACTAATGAGGGTTTAGGACTCAGTGGCATACATTGGGGCCCCTTCTTGGGCTTCCTACTAATATGGTAACACTATTATGTCTATGTAACTCTTGCCTCCAAGGATCCTATTGCCTGAATCCTTCTCCCCTGAAGTCCGTGCTAGATATTGAGGGCTTGTTAACATGTCAACCATTGTGCAGATCAGGTCAGGTTGAACAACATTACAGTGATATCCTGGCTGCTACAGCCCAGACTTGAGTGGATTGTATTGCCTATCGGTGGTCCTCCCCATCTTTCAGGCTCTTACAATCTTGCTGCATCCTCTACAGCAAGATTCCCTGAGCCTTAGAATGTAGAAATATTTGGCTGGGGTGGTTCCAGGTGAACACTGTAGGGTCTTTGTTGTTTTGAATTATGGTTGGTTGGTTGGTTGTTTTCAGTTTTGCTGTTCCTATACTGCCTTTGGCTGCATCCTTCTTGGTGCTGAGGTCATCTAATCAAAGGTAAAAGTCTGTTTAAACTAAGGTCTTAATATAAGAAGAGGCTTAAAGGTAGTTAGATGAATAGAATTAAGACTCAATATTGAGTGGGATCAGTGAGTGGGATCAGGTTGCCAGTTGGTTACCGTGTAACTGCCAGACCTGATCCCCTCCCTGACTGGGGAGATCAGACCAGACCAGTACCAAGTGAACAGGAAATGAAGTAAGAGTGATCTGCATCAGATGTTTCCCTAATTACATACTGTTCATGACCATGGCCTAATTTCTCTATTGGTGTGTTCTTTTGTCTCCTTTCTTTTGAGGTCTTCTTTCCCCTTCCATCTTATTTATAATCTTTTACAGTTATAGTGGGTGTTAGAGATTTACCTTTGGGTATGCCATTAAGTGTGTTTGGATACAGGATCCACTTATGAGGGAGAACATACAGCATCTAATTTTTGTGCCTGGGATATTTTACTTGGTATAATTTTTTCTGATTGCATCCATTTACCCGCAAATCTCATTAATTCATTTTTTGATGACTGAGTAATATTCCATTGTAAAAATGTACTACATTTTTATTATCCCTTTGAAAACAGATGCATTTGAGTTAATTCTATGACTTTGCTATTGTAAATAAGCCATGCTGATCTCCAGAGTGGCTGTACAAGCCTGTATTCCCATCAGCAATGTATGAGAGTTCCCTTCTCCCCACATCCTCTCCAGCATTTGGTGGTGTTTGTATTGTGGATTTTTGCCATCCTGGAATGGGATGAGATGATATCTCAGGGTAGTTTTGATTTACATTTTCCTGATGGTTAGGGATGTGGAACATTGTTTAAGATATTGTTAGACATATCAATTTTATCCCTAGAAAATTTTCTTTTAAGTTTTGTGGCCCATTTTCTAATTGGGGTATTTATCTCCTTGATGTTTAATTTTTTTTAAGATCTTTGTGTACTCTGGATACTAGGCATCATAAGATGTACGGTTAGTGAAGATTTTCTCCCATTCTATGGGTGCCTCTTTCTCTTTGCTTAATATAAACTCTTTAATTTCATAAAACTGCATTTGTTAAGTGTTGGTTCTAGTGCCTGTGCTACTGGGTTTCTGTTTAGGAAATGTTGGCCTAATCCAATCCACTTCAGGAAATTTCCTACTCTTTCAACTAGAGATTTTATAGTCTCTGGTCTAATATTAAAGTCTTTGTTCCATTTGGAGTTGATTTTTATGCAGGGTGGCAAATATGGGTCCAGTTTCAATTTTCTTGCCAGCACCATTTATTGAAGATGCAGTTCTTTTTCCATTGAGTTTTTTGGACCCCTTTGTCAAAGAGCAGATGGCTGTAATTGTGTGGACTTAGGTATAGGTCTTAAATCCTTATCCATTGATCTATGTATCTATTTTGGAGCCAATATCATCCTGTTTTTATAACTATAGTTTTGTAGTATAGATTAAGTTTTGTTATGGTGATACTTCCAGCAGAGTTTTCGTTACTCAGGATTTTTTTTTTTTTTTTGCTACATTGATTCTTTGGTTGGTGCTTCCATATGAATTTTGAAATTGTTTGGATAATTTCTGTAAATAATTGCTTTGAAATTTTGATTGCTGTAGCAATGAATCTATATATGCTTTTAGTTGAAAGGTCATTTTTGTGATATTAATTAAATTGATCCAGGAGCATGAGATTCTTTCTACCTTTTGGTATCTTCTGTAATTTCTTTCTTTAGGGTTTTAAAGTTTTCATTATGAAGGCCTGCCACTTCTTTTGTTAGATTTATACCAAGGTATTTCATTTTTTTAGGTGCCATAGTAAATGGGATTGTTTATTTTAGGACATTCTTATTGTTTTCATCCTTGGTGCATGAGAAGGCCATTGATGTTTTGCACATTTATTTTATAACCTACCACTCTGTTGAATTTATGAATTAGTTGCAGGAGTTTCCTGGTGAAGTTCTGAGGATCTCTGAGATATATGATCATGTCTCCTGCAAATAGATTTATCATGATTTTTTTTCAGATTTGAATCACTTTTATCAACCTTTCTTGTCTTATAGCTCTAGCTAAGATTTCAAGTACAATATTGAATAGAAGTTGTGAGAGTGCACGGACTTGTCTAGTTCCTGATTGAAATGGGAATGCTTCAAGTTTTTCCCCATTTGGTATAATCCTTGCTATTGTAATGTTGTATATGGTTTATATTATGTTGATGTAAAATGTTGAGAATATTTGCATTTGTATTCATCAAAGTGATTGGGCTATAGTTTTCTTTCTTAATTGTGTCCTTATTAGGTTTTATGATTAGTATAATATTAGCTTCATAGAAAGAATTTGGAAGTGTTCCTTCATTTGCTATTTTATAAAATAGTTAGAGTGGTGGTGTTAGTTGTTCTTTAAATATCTGGTAGAATTCTATGCTGAATGCATGTGTACCAGGACATCTTTTGGTGGGAAGATTTGAGATACTTCTTTAATTTCCTCATTTGTTATAGGACTAGTTAAATAATTCAATTCATCCTGATTCAATTTAGTAAGCTGTACTTACTCAGGAAGTCATTTCTTTCTGATTACCAAATGTTATGATGGTGTATAAGTTTTTGAATTATGACCTTATAATTCCCTGAATTTCTTGATTATCAGTTGAGATAGCTTCATTTTCACTTCTAATTTTGTTAATTTTAGTTTTCCCTCCCTTAATTTTGCTTAATTTAGCTAGGGGTACATCAATCTTTGATTATTTCAAAAAATCAGCTTTTTGTCCCTTTGATTCTTTCTATTGATTTCCTTATCTCACTTTCAGATATTTCTCCTCTGATTTTCCAAATCTCTTTTCTTCTACTTCTTTGGAGATTGGATTGCTCTTTTGTCTCTAAAGATTCAAGCTGTATTGTTATTTACTTGTGATATTTTGTTTTTATTTTATATAGTTATTGAGAGCTATAAACTTACCTCTTAGGGCAGCTTTCATGGTGTCCCAGAGGTTCTGATACATTGTATTTTCATTATTGTTCACTTCTAGGAATTCCTTAATTCCTTTTTTATTTCTTTTTGAAACCATTTCTCATTCTATATTGTGGTATTTAATTTCCAAGAATGAGTGTATTTTCTGCTATTTGTTTTGTTTTAGATGTTAAGCTTTAGTTCATGGTGGTCTGATAATATACAGGCTATAATTTCAATTTTCCTGTATATGTGGCAATTAATTTTGTGGCCCAATATGTGGTCTATTTTGGAGATAGTTCCATGGGCAGCTGAGAAGAATGTGTATTCCTTGGTGTTTAGTTTAGTAGAGTTGTGTTAGCTACATTTTGACAATGGTTTGATTCAGTTCCAATGTGTCTCTGTTGAGTTTTTGGCTGGTTGACCTATCTCATCATTGAGAGTAGGGTACTGGAATCCCCTACTATTATCATTTTAGGATTGTTTTGATATTTTAGATGTTGTACTGTTTAATGAATGTGCATTAGCCCATACTAGGTATGTATATTTCAGTATTGTGAAGTCTTTTTGGTGAATTGTTCCTTTGATTAAAATGTAATATCCTTCTGTGTCTCTTATGATTTCCTTTGCTTTGAAGTCCATTTTGTCAGATACCATAATTGCTACACCCACTAGTCTGATTTTTCAATTGTATTGAAGTATTTTTGACCAGCCTGTTACTTTGAGAACGTGCCTATCTTTTTTGGCGAGATGTGTTTCCTGAAGGCACCAGATTGATGGAGTGTGATTTATAATCCATGTTTGTAACCTGTGTATTTTGATTGGTGAGTTAATTCCATGATATTATGATTGTAAATGAGAAAGCACTATTGATTCCTGACTTTTTTGTGTGTTTACTTTCTTTCATATGTGTATTACTCAGCTTGGAGGTTTAGATGGTACTATACTTCCCTTTTGTAATCTTCAAGCTTGAGTATTTTTTCTTGCATTTTTTTCAAGGATTGGTCTGGTGGTCGTGTAAACCTTCAACTTGTTTCTATTGTTGAAAATTTTTCTTTTGCCTTCAATCATAGTTTGATGGGTTTATCACCTGGGTTGACATTTGTGCTCATTCATGACTTGAAGTACATCTCTCTAAGCTCTTCTGGCTTTTACAATTTCCATTGAAATATCATTTGTTATTTTAATAGGCTTGCCTTTAAAAGTGACTTTTTTCTCTCTTAAAGCATTTAGCATGTTCTATTTGTATTGTATTTGTAGTGTTTTGATTATTATTTGTTATGGCAACTTTCTATTTTGTTCATATCGATTTGGGGTATGACATGCCTCTTTTTTCTGATGGGCATCTCTTTCTTTAGATGTGGAAAGTTTTCCTTTATGATAATTTGGAAGATTTCCCCAGGTGAGGTATTTTGAGTTTCTTGTTCTGGTATTCCATAAATATTCTTAAATATTTCTCTCAAGCATCCTGTAGGCTTTTAAAATCTATTTTATTGAACTAATTTGTTCTTCCATTTTGTCTTCAAGATCTGATATTCTAGTTTCTGCTTCATTAGTTCTGCTGATAAGACTCTCTGTTGTATTCTTGATTGAAGTTTAATCTCTGCTTCAGATTGTTTCCTCTGCTCTATGCCTAGTTTTTTTCTTCAACTGCTTTTCTCATCTTATCCCAGTGCTTCTTTTGTTCCTGCTCAAATTGATCAATGCATTTATTTAACTCCTCTCTGATTTCCTCTTTCATTGTTTTGTTCATAGTAAAGATCAGGTTTTCGAAATCATTATCACAGGTATGGCTTTCTTGGCTATTTTCCATGAGTTTGTTCTGGTTGTATTCCATCATTATGCAGTTGATGCTGTTGGTAGGTTTGTTGTATTGGTTTTTGTTGTTTCTCATGTATTTGTGTGGTGACTTGGGCATTTTTTTGTTTTATCTCTATTTTCTTTCTTGATGTGTGTTTTTGACTGATCTATGTTAGACTGTGTTATTACACTTGAGCAGTTATTGCTAATATTTGCCTTGTCATTAGATGCATCTATCTTGTGTTCCTTGGTGTAGTTTCCTCCATAAGGCTATTAGACTATTAGTATGTTAATTAGGGTATGTTTAGTAGTCAGAGATTGGAAAGCAGTGTGATAGTGCAATTTTTAACTTTTACTTCCTTGGCAAAGTGTAAGGGTTAATGAGTAAGTCCTTAAAGTTGTGTGGGTTTTGGGTTGACTAGGTGGAAATCTTAAACTGTGGTGACTGTCAATTGAGAATAAAAGGAAGGTAAAAAGTGTTTACTTATCTTAGAGCTGGAAGTGGAAGATTCTGTATTGTTTGATAGGATTATTTTTGAATTCCTCAGTGTATGGTATTGGTCTGCTAGCCCATTGTTTGGGTTTTCTTTGGACCATTTAATTCTCAAAAAGCTTTGAAGTTCTTTAATGATTATGAAAGGTGTGGGGTGAAAGTAGATGACAGGAAGATGGGAGATGGGTAGGTGTCTTGGTGGAGGCTGCTGTGCAAGTGGATATGTTCTAGCAATCTCTGGCCAACCCTATAGTGAGACAGAGGCCCATATTGCTGCCCAGGATGTAAAGGATGTACTGGCTAGCCAGATGTGCTTGGGCCTTCAGTGTGGTCAAGTGACCATTAGTCAACCTTACAGCTAGATGCAGGCCCTCACTGCAACCAGGGATGGAAAGTATATTTCCATTTTTTTCAATGTAGTCACTGAGTGCTGCAACCTCTCATCTTAGGATTGTCTTCATGATGTCTCAGAGATTCTGATATGTTGTGCTTTCATTATTAAGTTATAGGAATTTTTGAATTTCCATTCATTATTCAGTATCATGGTGTTTATTTTCTGAGAGTTTGGATACTTTATGCCATTAATCTTGCTGTGTATGTCTAACTTTATTAAATAGTCATTAGATAAAGTACAGGATGTTTCTTGTTTATGTGGAGATTTGCTTTGTACCCTAATATATAGTCTGTTTTGGAGTTCCATGGGCTGCTGAAAACAACATGTATTCTTTAGTGTTAGGATGGATAATTCAGTAAAGGCCAGCCAGGTCCAATTACTTTATGGTTTGATTTAGTTTCAGTATTTCTCTGTCCAATTATTGGTCAACTGACATAGCCATAGATGGGGAATTGGTGTTGAAGTACCATATTATTGTCATGTTTGGGTTGATTTGTTGTTTTAAGGATTATAATGTTTGTTGAATGAATTTGGGTGAGCCTAAACTTTGTGCACATATGTTAAGAACTGTGAATTCTTCTGGCTGGATTTATCTTTTGATAAATATGCAGTATGATTTGAAGTCTATTTTGTCAGTTATTAGATTAGCTCCTCCTGCCTGTTTCTTTGTTCCATTATCTTGGACTACCTCGACAGGCCTGTCTTCCTAAAATTGGACCTATCTTTCATGGTGATATGTGGTTCTTGAAGGCAGCAAATTGATAAATTGTGAGTTTTAATCCATGTATGTACCCTATATCTCTTGAATGGAGAGTTGAGTTCACTGAGGTTTATGGTTATAATTGAAAAATGTTTGCCAATTCTTGTCATTTCTGAGTTTTTTTGGTGTTTATGTGTATAATTAATTATTTTGCTTAGTAGTAGTACTGGCGTTGCTTTTATGTTCTATTCTCTTGTTATTTTCTATCATTTTTTTTAGATTGGCATATTTTTTTCTAGTATCTTCTTCATGCTTGGTCTGGATGTCATGTAAGCCAATTAAAATGATTTTATCCTTATGGTGGAAAATTTTCATTACACTTTTACTCATGACAGAGTTTTCATAGATATGGAAGACTGCATTGGCATTTGTGATCATTTACAAATTAATGTCTATCTTTCCAAGCTCTTTTTTCAGTTTCTTTTTCCATTAAAAATCAACTGATATTCTAATTGGCTTACATTTAATTATGACTTGATTTTTTTCTTTTGTGTCTCTTAAAACATTCTCTTTATGGTGATAGACTCATATTATGCCACCAATATACTATTTGAATTAATAAACACTTTCACTAAATTGTCAGGCTATAAAATCGACATTTAAAAATAAGTATCCTTCTTATGTACCAAAGACAAATAATTTGATAAAGAAATAAGGGTATCAATCCCATTCACATTAGCCTCAAAGAAAATGAAATACAATGGAATAACATTAATCAAGGAAATTAATGACATAACAATGAAATTTACAAAACAAGGCTGAAAGAAATTAAACAGGATATTAGAAGATCAAAAGATCTTCTATACTCATGGATTGGCAGGGTCAATATTGTGAAAATGGTTATCTTACCAAAGGCAATATATACTGAGGCAATGCTTTTCCAATTAAAATTACAATGCAATTTTTTTTTTACAGAATTGGATAAACCCATCTCAAAATTCATATGGAATGGTAAAATATCTCAATTAGCCAAAAATTTTTGATCACTAATGACACTTCCAGAGGTATCACTACATTGGATTTCAAACTGTATTACAGAGCCATAAAATAAAAACAACATATTAATAACAAAAACATGTTTTTATCAATGGATTACATACTTCAGATATAAACTCCCTTGCATATACCCAGTTGATTGTTAACAAAAGTGCAAATATACACACTGGAAAGAAGATAGTATCACAAGCAAGCGGTTACAGGAAAATTGGACAAAAACATTCAGAAAAATGAAAATTGTTTAAGCGTGATGATTTTTTAGTCTCATAATAAGTCAGTCACTAATCTGATGGAAATTTTTTAAATTTATTTTTTCTACTCATACAAACTTGTTAGGTACCCTATTCCCCTCCCTTCCTCCACCTCTCCATTCCCCTCTTCCCCTTCCTTTCCCCTCTCCCTTCCTTTCTCCCAGTGCCCTCCCCCCATTCCTGGAGCATCCTTTAGTGTGCATGTCAAACTTCCCACTGGGTCCTCCTCTCTGATGAGGTGTAAGAACTGAGTAATATTGCCTAGCGCTCTTTCTTGTGTTCCCCTTTAGTATAGGAGCACTATTGTGGCTGTTAATCCCTTGTCTCTAAGGGTTTTACAGCCTGTGATCCATGCTAGATTTTGGGGGGGCGATGACATGTTGGCCATCACACAGAATATGCAAAGTCCTATTATGATTACTTTGGCCCTAATTTGTGTGGAGTATCTTCCATATTGTTGCTCCTCCCCATCATTAGGCTCTTACAATTTTTTTTAACATTTTTTATTATTATTTCTGCTCATACAAACTTAATAGATACACCAGTTCCCTTGCTCCCACCTCCTTCCCCCCGAACCCCCTGCTCCCCCTCCCCTCACCCCTCCTTCCCCATCCCCCAATGCCTCCCGCCCCAATTCCCAGAGAGTCCTTTAATGTGCATCCCTGACTCTCCTGTAGGCCCTCCACTTTGATGACGTACAAGGACCAGTGGATTTCCCTGAACCCTATCCCATGTTCCCCTTAAGCATAGGAACACTACAGTGGCTGCCAATCCCTGCCTCCAAGGATCTTGGTGCCTTTAGCAGATGCTAGACTTTGTGAGGTCAATAGTGTGTTGGACATTGCGCAGGGCATGCAAAGTCCAATTAGGATTGCTTCAGCCCTAACTTGTGTGGAGTATCTTGCAAATCATTGCTCCTCCCATCCTTTTGCTCTTAAATTCTTATGGCCCCCTCTTCTGCAAATGTCCCTGAGTTTCAGGATGGGGAGAGAGTAGTTTGGCCTAGTTCTAGGTGGTTGATATAGAGTCTCTGAAGTTCTGGATTGTGGTTTGTTTATTTTCTTTTGCAGTTTTTCCTGCTCCTGCATTCCCCTTGACTCCATCCTGCTGGGCACTGTATGTCACCCTTTGCAGTACTTGATGGAGGCCTATTTTCTCTACTGTAACATGGTCACTTCTCGCCTTGTTTCTGGTGTGGCCCTCCTACCCCATCCTGCTTGTTCATAATCCTTGCAATTACTATAGGTAATACATAGATTTACCTATGAGTGTCTCAAGGTGGGCTGGGTGGGTTTGGTACTAGGAACCACCTATTAGGGAGAACACACGGTGCTTAATTTTCTGGGTTTGGGATACTTCACTTAATATAATTGTTTCTAATGACATCCATTTCCTGGCAAATTCCAGTAATTCATCATTTTTGATGGCTGAGTAGTACTCCATTGTATAGATGTACAACAATTTCCTTATCCACTCGTCAACTGTTGGACATTTGGGTTGATTCCATGACTTTGCTATTATAAACAGTGCTGCTATGAACATGGTCGTGCTTGTGCTATTGAGGTGAACCTCTGCTGCATGGGGGGTTATTCCCAAAAGTGGAATAGCAGGGTGATATGGCATTTCAATCTTTAATTTCTTTAAGAATCTCCAGACGGCTCGCCAGAATGGCTGTATGAGCCTGCAATCCCACCAGCAATGTAGGAGAGTTCCCCTCTCTCCACATCCTTTCCAGCATTTGTTGTTGTTTGTATTGTGGATTTTTGCCATCCTGACCTTGGTGAGATGATATCACAGGGAAGTTTTGACTACCATTTCCCTGATGGCTAAAGAAGTGGAGCATTTTTTAAGATATTTGTTAGACATTTTAATTTCATCCCTGGTAAAGTTTCTTTTAATTTCCAGAGCCCATTTTTTAATTGGGCCATTGGTTTCCTTGGTGTTTAATTTTCTAAGTTCTTTGTGCACTCTAGATAGTAGAGCTCTATCAAATATGTGGTTAGTGAAGATTTTCTCCCATTCTCTGGGTTGCCTTTGAGCTTGTGTTACAATCTCTTTATCTGAACAGAAGCTCTTAATTTCACAAGATCCCAACTGTTGAGAGTTGATAGCAGTGACTGTGCCATTGGATGTCCGTTTAGGAAATGTTGGCCTAGCCCAATCAGCTCGAGGGAGTTCCCTATCCTTTCAACTATGGTTTTTATAGTCTCTGGCCTTATATCATGGTCCTTGATCCATTTGGAATTAAGTCTTGTACAAGGTGACAAGTACGGGTCCAGCTTTAATCTTCTGCATGTGGAGATCCAGTTTTGCCAGCACCATTTGTTGAAGATGCTGTTCTTTTTCCATTGGATTCTTTGGGCCCTTTGTCAAAGACCAAATGGCTGTAATTTTGTGGGGATATATCTGGGTCTTCAATCCTTATCCATTGATCCGTGTGTCTATTTTGGAGCCAGTACCAGGCTGTTTTTACAACTATGGATTTGTAGTATAGACTAAGGTTTGGTATGGTGATACCTCCAGCAGTGTTTTTGTTACTCAGGATTGTCTTTGCTATCCTGGGTCTTTTGTGCCTCCATATGAATTTTGAGATTGTTTGGTCAACTTCTTTGAAGAATTGCTTTGGGATTTTAATTGGTATAGCATTGAATTTGTATATTGCCTTTGGTAGGATGGTCATTTTTAAAATGTTGATTCTGGCCAATCCAGGAACATGGGAGGACTTTCCACCTTCTGGTGTCTTCTGCTATTTCTTTCTTTAGGGTTTTAAAGTTTTCATTGTAAAGGTCTTTTACCTCCTTGGTTAGGTTTATACCAAGGTATTTCATTTTTTTAGGGGCTATAGTAAATGGGATTGTTTCTCTCAAGGCTTTTTCACTTCTTTCATTCTGGGCATATAGGAAGGCCTCTGATTTTTGCACATTTATTTTGTATCCTGCCACCCTGCTGAACTTCTCAATTAGTTCCAGGAGCTTCCTGGTGGAGTTTTTGGGATCACTCAGGTATAAGATCATGTAATCTGCAAATAGGGATAGCTTGACTTCTTCCTTGCCGATTTGAATCCCTTTTTTGTCCTTTTCTTGTCTTATGGCTTCGGCTAAGACTTCAAGTACAGTATTGAATAGAAGTGGTGAGAGTGGACAGCCTTGTCTAGTTCTTGATTGAAGTGGGAATGCTTCCAATTGTTCCCCATTGAGCATAATCCTTGCTGTGGGCTTGTTGTATATAGCTTTTATTGTATTGATAAAGGTTCCTTCCATTACTACTGTCTCTAGCGTTTTGATCATAAAAGGCTATTGGATCTTGTCAAAAGCTTTTTCTGCATCTATCGAGAGTATCATGTGGTCTTGGTCTTTGGACTGGTTTACATGATGAATTACATTTATTGATTTTCATATGTTGAACCAACCTTGTGTGTCGGGGATGAAGCCTACTTGGTCCCTGTGAATGATCTTTTTAGTATGTTTTTGAATCCGATTTGCTAAGACTTTGTTGAGAATCTTTGCTTCTGTGTTCATCAGAGAGATTCCCTATAGTTTTCTTTTTTAAGTGAATCTTTATTAGGTTTTGGGATTAAAACAATATTAGCTTCATAGAAGGAATTACGTAGTGTTCTTTCCTTTGCTATTTGATGGAACAGTTTAAGGAGTATTGGTGTTATTAACTCCTTAAATGTCTGGTAGAACTCTGTGCTGAATCCATCTGGTCCAGGACATTTTTTTGGTGGGAAGATTCAAGATTACTTCCTCAATTTCCTTATATGTTATAGGACTATTTAAATAATTCACAACTTCCTGATTCAATTTAGGTAACTTGTGTTTACTTAGAAATTCATCCATCTCTTTTGTGTTGTCAAACTTCACAGTATAAGTTTTTGAAATATGATGTTATAATTCTCTGGATTTCTTGGGTATCAGTGTGATAGCTCCATGTTCATTTCTAATTTTGTTAATTTGGGTTTTCTCTCTCTTGCTTTTGGTTAATTTAGCTAGGGGTGTATCAATCTTATTGATTTTTTCAAAGAACCAGCTTTTTGACTGGTTAATTTTTTCTATCATTTTCTTAGTCTCAATTTCAGGTATTTCTCCCCTTATTTTGCTAATCTCTCTTCTACTACTTTTGGGATCAGATTGCTCTAGTTTCTCTAAAGCTTTAAGCTGCATTGTTAAGTTGTTTATTTCTGATGTTTCCTTTTTTTTGATGTAGGCATTAAGAGCTATGAACTTACCTCTTAGAACAGCTTTCATTGTGTCCCAGAGATTTTGGTAAGTTGTATTTTCATTATCATTCGCTTTCAAGAAATCTTGAATTTCCTTTTTAATCTCTTCCTGAATCCAGTTCTCATTCAGCATCATATTGTTAAGTTTCCAGGAGTTAGTGTATTTTCTCTTGTTTGATGTGTTGTGGATGTCCAGCTTTAGGCCGTGGTGGTCTGATAGGGCACAGGTTAGAATTTCAAATTTTTTGTATATGTGGAGATTCGTTTTGTGGCCCAATATGTGATCTATTTTGGAGAAAGTTCCGTGTGCTGCTGAGAAAAATGTGTATTCTTTGGTGCTTGGGTGAAAAGTTCGATAGAGATCTGTAAGGTCAATTTTTTTCAGGGTTTGATTAAGTTCCAAAGTGTCTCTGTTTAGCTTTTGATTTGTTGATCTATCCCATGTTGAGAGGGTGGTGTTGAAGTCCCCAGGAATTATCGATTGGGGGTTGATTTCCTGCTTTAGACGTTGTAGGGTTTTCTTAATGAATGTGGAGGGGCCCGTATTGGGTGCATAAATGTTCAATATTGTGCAGTCTTCCTGGTGAATTGTACCTGTGACTAAAATGTAGTATCCATCCATGTCTCTTATAATTTTCTTTGGTTTGAAGTCCACTTTGTCTGATATCATAATTGCTACCCCTGCCTGTTTTCTGCTTCCATTAGCTTGTAGAATTGTGACCAGCCTTTTTTTATTAGGGCATGCCTATCTTTTGTGGTGAGATGTGTTTCCTGCAGGCAGCATATTGATGGATTGTGATTTTTAATCCAAATTTGTAATCTGTGTTTCTTGATCAGTGAGTTAATTCCATTAACATTTAACGTTATAATGGAGAAACTATTTTGAATTCCAGACATTTATTATGTTTAGTTGTTTTTTAGGTATATTGCTTCGCTGTTAATGGTGTTATACTTGCCTTCTGTTCTCCTGGATATGCCTGTTTTATTCTTCAAGCTTGAGTATCATTGTAGGGTAAATCAGCCTGGGTTGACATTTTTCTCATTCAATACTTGAAGTATGTCTCTCCAAGTTCTTCTTGCTTTTACTGTTTCGACTGAGAAGGCATTTGTTATTTTCATAGGTTTACTATTAAAAGTGACTTGTTTTTCTCCCTTGATGCTCTCAGCACCAGTTCTTTATCTTGAATGTGGATTGTTTTAACTAATTTTGCCATGGTGAGCTTCTGTTTTGGTCATATCTTTTTGGGGTGCGGAATGCCTCTTGTATATGTATGGGCCTCTCTCTTTTTAGATGAGGAAAGTTTTCCTTTATGATCGTTTGAAAAATTTCTTGAGGGGTGGTATTTTGAGAGTCTTGCTCTGGTATTCCATGAATACGCATGTTAGGCTTCTTCAGGGTCTCCAATATCTCCTGGATATTTCTCTCAAGTATGTTTTTGGCTTTAACAACCTCTTCCATTGAGCTGGTTAATACTCCCACTTTATCGTCAAGGTCTGAAATTCTGTTTTCTGCTTCGTTAGTTCTGCTGGTAAGACTCTCTGTGGAGTTCCGGGTTGAACATAACTTGTCTTTTAGCTTAGTTTTAAACTCTGCTTGAGTCTGTTTTAACTGCTCTATGCCAGTTTTTGTTTCTTGCACTGTTTTTCTCAACTCCTCCAAGTGTCTGTTGTGTTCCTCTTCAAAGCGATTGATTCGATTATTTAATTCGTCCTGGATTTCCTCTTTCATAGTATTGAACGTGGCAGTGATCATATTTTGAAAGTCGTTATCCTGGGTCAGGCTTTCATGGCCATTTTCTGTGGGTTTGTTCTGGTTGGAGTCTAACATTATGGGATTACTTCCTTCAGTGGGAGATTTGTTTATTTGAATGTTGTTTCTCATGGATTTGCACTTTGACTTTGGCGTTGTCGTTTTAACTCTTAAGATCTTCTTTCAATTCTGTGGGTTTTTTACTAAACTGAATTATTTGATTTAGGGTTCTGGGGGTGGGCAGGGACGGAGCTTACCTAGGTCGTGGTGAGGCCCGGCTGGACCGCACGTGACCCGGCTGGACCACGCATGACCCGGGTGGCGGGGTGGGAGAAGGGAGGATTGGGCGTGGGGGGGAGCTATTTAACCTGGGGGGAGCTGTGGAGGGCCCGGGCACAGAGGGGGTGTCCTCCTCTCACACCCTCCCCGGCTCCGTCTGGATGGTGGGAGGAGCTGGGTCCCTTGGGCTGCCTGGGGTTCTGGGGGAGGGCGGCGGGGTGGGGGTGGGCTGGAGCTTACCTAGGTCGCGGTGAGGCCCGGCTGTGCTGTGAGCACGTCCGGGGCGGTGGAGTGGGGCAAGGGAGAGGCTCTTACAATCTTAATGCGCCCTCTTTTGCAAATTTCTCTGAGCTTTGGGATGGTGAGAGATTAGGCTAGCCTGGTTCCTGGTGATTAATGTAGGGTCTCTGATGTTCTGAATTACAATTTGTTATTCATTTTTCTTCTTCTTCCAGTTTTGCTGTTCCTGCACTGCCATTGGCTCTATCCTGATGGGTATTAGATGTCACCTCTTAGCCAGAGATAAAAGACTGTTAAAATAGTCTTATTGTTAGAGTAGATTCCAAGGTAGATGGTATAAGAACAGGAGACTTCAGTGATGGAGGGGTCAATCTCCCATTTACAGGATGATTAAATTTTATCTGCTAGAATCTATGCCCTCCCTTTTTGTTGAGATCAAACCCATCAATGGCAAGTGACCAGGAACTTAAACAAATGTCTCATTATTTACTTGCAATACTTGATGGGGGCCTGTTTTCTCTGCTGTAGCATGATCACCTCTCTACTTGTTTCTGATTGTGCCCTCTTTCCTCTTCTCTCCTGTTTATAATCTTAGCAATTACTGTATATATTACAGTGATTTATCTTTGATTGTGTCACTAAATGGGTTTGGTATAATATAATTGCATCCATTTCCAAGCAAATTTGATTAATTCATCTTTTTTGATAGCTGAGTAGTATTCCATTGTATAAATATACCACATTTTCCTTATCCACTTGTCAATTCTTGGGTATTTGGGTGGATTCCACGACTTTGCTATTGTAAACAGTGCTGCTAATAACATGGTTGTGCTTGTGCTATCGAGGTGAATTTTTGCTGTTTGGGGGATTATTCCCAAAAGTGGAATATCAGTGTCATATGGCATTTCAATCTTTAACTTTTTTAAGAATCGCCAGACAGGTCTCCAGAGTGGTTGTAAAAGCTTGCATTCCCACCAGCAATGTAGGAGAGTTACCTTCTTGCCACACCCTCTCCAGCATTTGGTTGTTTGTATTGTGGATTTTTTCCATCCTGACTGGGTGAGATGATATCTCAGGGAGGTTTTAATTTGCATTTCCCTGATGGCTAAGGATGAGGAGCATTTTTTAAGATATTGGTTAGACATTTCAATTTCTTTCCTGGTAAAGTTTCTTTTAAGTTCCAAGGCCCATTTTTTAATTGGGCCATTTGTTTCCTTGGTGTTTAGTTTTCTAAGTTCTTCGTGTACTCTGGATAATAGAGCTCTATCAGATATGTGGTTAGTGAAGATTTTCTCCCATTCTGTGGGTTGTTTATGTGCTAAAGGTACAATCTCATTATTTGAACAGAAGCTCTTTAATTTCATAAGATTCCATCTGTTGAGTATTGGTTGTAGTGACTGTGCTATTGGATTTCCATTTAGGAATTTTTGGCCTAGTCCAATCTGCTCAAGGGAGTTCCCTACCCTTTCAACTATGGTTTTTATAGTCTCTGGCTTTATATTGAGGTCCTTGATCCATTTGGAATTAAGTCTTGTACATGGCAGATATGGGACACCCTGAAGAAACCTAGCATGCGTATTCATGGAATACCAGAGCAAGAATCTCAAAATACCACCCCTGAAGAAATTTTTCAAATGATCATTAAGGAAAACTTTCCTCATCTAAAAAGAGAGAGGCCCATACATATACAAGAGGCATTCCGCACCCCAAACAGATATGACCAAAACAGAAGCTCACCATGGCAAAAAATAGTTAAAACAATCCACATTCAAGATAAAGAACTGGTGCTGAGAGCATCAAGGGAGAAAAACAAGTCACTTTTAATAGTAAACCTATGAAAATAACAAATGCCTTCTCAGTCGAAACAGTAAAAGCAAGAATAGCTTGGAGAGACATACTTCAAGTATTGAATGAGCAAAAATGTCAACCCAGGCTGATTTACCCTGAAAAACTATCTGTCATGATCGAGGGAGAAAGAAAAATCTTCCAGCACAAAGACAATTTGAAGGGATACATGTCCACCAAACCAGGCCTTCAAAATTGCTAGAAATCTTCTGCATGTAGATATCCAGTTTTGCCAGCACCAATTGTTGAAGATGCTGTTCATTTAACATTGGATTTTTTGGGCCCCTTTGTCAAAGATCAAATGGCTGTAGTTGTGTGGGCTTATATCTGGATCTTCAACCCTAATCCATTGATCTATGTGTCTATTTTGGAGCCAGTACCAGGCTGTTTTATAACTATGAATTTGTAGTGGAGACTAAGATTTGTTATGGTGAAACCTCCAGGAGTGTTTTTGTTACTCAGGATTGTTTTTCTATGCTGGGTCTTTTGTGACTCCATATAAATTTTAAGATTATTTGGTCAACTTCTTTAAATAATTCCTTCTGGATTTTAATTGTTATAGCATTGAGTCTGTATATTGCCTTTAGTAGGATGTTCATTTTTATGATGTTGATTCTGCCAATTCAGGAACCTTGGGAGTACTTTCCACCTTCTAATGTCTTCTGTAATTTCTTTCTTTATGGTTTTAAAGTTTTCATTGTAAAGGTCACGTACTTCCTTGGTTAGGTTTATACCAAGGTATTTCATTTTTTTAGGGGATATAGTAAATGGGATTGTTTCTCTCAGGGCTTTTTCACTTCTTTTATTCTGGGCATATAGGAAGGCCACTGATTTTTGTACATTTATTTTGTGTCCTGCCACCCTGTTGAACTTCTGTATTAGTTCCAGGAATTTCCTGGTGTAGTTTTTTGGGATCACTCAGGTATAAGATCATGTCATCCTCAAATAGAGGTAACTTGACTTCTTTCTTGATGATTTGAATCCCTCTTATGTCCCTTTCTTGTCTTATGGCTGCAGCTAAGACTTCAAGTACAATATTGAATAGAACTGGTGAGAGTGGACAACCTTGTCTAGCTCCTGATTGTAGTGGGAATGCTTCAAGTTTTTCCCCATTGGGTATAATCCTTGCTGTTGACTTGTTGTATACAACTTTTATTATATTGATAAAGGTTCCTTTCATTCTATCTGATTCTAGCGTTTTGATCATAAATAGTGGTTGGATTTGTCAAAAGCTTTTTCTGCATCTATCGAGAATATCATGGATTTTGGACTGGTTTATATGGTGAATTACATTTATTGATTTGCTTATGTTGAACCAAACTTGCATGCCTGGGATAAAGCCTACTTGATCTCCATGAATGATCTTTTTGATATGTTTTTGAATCTGATTTGCTAAGACTTTGTTGAGAACCTTTGCATCTGTGTTCATCAAAGGGATTGGCTTAAAGTTTTCTTTTTTAAGCGAATCTTTATTATTTTTTGGGATTAAGACGATATTAACTTCATAGAAAGTATTTGGTAGTGTTCCTTCCTTTGTTATTTGATGGAACATTTTAAGGAGTATTGGCATTATTAGCTCCTTAAATGTCTGGTAGAGCTCTGTGCTAAATCCATCTGGTATAGGACATTCTGTTGGGCCTGCCCAGGAATAACGGTCTGGGAGGGAGTGAGCAGGGCGTGGCTAAGCACATGGGACCAAAGATGGTGTTGGAGCTAGTGTGCTGGGCGTAACCCTGTTTATATTATAGAGCCCTAATTGACTTTTAAGAGTGGAAATGTCTCCATTATAGATATATGTTTAATCTGACCTATTCAGCCTGCATGCCGTGCTGACCATTAAGGTAACTGGTTGCCTGTTTCGCGCCCTGCAGTCTGTTATCTATATAAACTGTTTCATTGCCCCCAATAAGGGAGTGAGTGAGTCTTGCCTCAACAAGCTCCCTGCTGTGTCTGGAGTCCCCTGGATTTGGGTGAGGGGGTGGAGGACCTGCAGCACATTCGCCTTTCTCTACCCTGACTACCTGGTATCTTCACAGTTTGTGTGTACATGGGAAAACCAGCCCCACATCTGGTGCCTCTGTATAAGGAAGCTTCCCAAAATGGGTGGAGCTGAGCAGACTTCAGGGTAAATGAAACTTGGAAAATATGGGTAACTCAACTTACAAGCTTGACTCAGTGCCAACAGCACTGAGATGTATATTAAGAAGCCAGGGTTTAGAAGTTACAGACTCTGCCATTTCAAAAATGTGGCAAACATCCCTTGAATTAGCACCTTGGATCCAATTATGTCATGTTTTCTCGTCAACAACCTGGACTCGGGTGGGGAATCTAGCCAGGAAGCGAGAGGTGCATTATGGGGTGTCCCCTCCTTCAGAATTTTACCCGATTCTTTTTGCCCTTGAGGCAGCATTCCTTCTTGATCCAATCCAGTCTCCACTGGAGCCAAAGGTGCAGGCGGGACAGGCAGAGGGGAAAGAGGAGGGGGAGGAGCCACCAGAGCTGCTTCTAGTTCCCCAGGCAACTTCCGGGCCACCAACTCTGAGCGTGCCCCAGTTGCTGAGGCCAAAGGAAGCTCTCCTGGGCTCCTGGCCACGGAGCGGCAGGGTGGGGAAAGCCTCCGTGGGACCACGGGGCAGCAGGGCCAGAAGGTAGCGAGATGCATACTCCTCGCTTAGAGGGATTCACACTGGACCACAGTGCCCCAGTAATGGGCATTCAAGGAGATTGTAAAAAGTCCTTGGGCAAGAAAACCCAGATGCGCCAGGTGGAAAGTAAAAGCCACACAGATGTGTGCAAGGGGGCAGAACCGCAGCACTCTTAGAACTGCCAGACAATGCAAGCAAGCTACAGCCCAGAGAGGGGGTGGGGCTTCATGCACCCCAAGAGCTGCAGGTCTGGGAGGGCCTAGAGATTGAGCCTGGCACAGGCAGTTCCTTTCATCCAGATTTAGCTCTACTCTTGGGGGAGGGGCAACGTGTAGTCCAGGGGCTGGAAAGAAATGCAAGTGAGCCACTGGGGAGTGGGACCAGTCTGGGGAGTGAAACCCGCTGTCTGTGTCCAGACTTAGCTCCCCTCAAGAGGGAATGGGGCAGAGGCGGGCTAGACAAGAGCCTTCCCCTGTATGCCCTCACCAAAATTTTCCCAAATTGCCACGGGGGCACACGTCCCTGTCAGGCTAAAGCAGGGAATCTGGAACTGAAGCCCAAGTATACTGAGAACCTAGATCCAGAGGGCAATCGCCCTGCAGTATGGTATCCCTTGGAAGCAAAAAATTTAAAGAAATTAAAGGGGGCAGTTCTAGAGGATGGCCCAAATTCTCCTTGGGTTGAGATACTTCTTCAAGATTTAGCTCATCAACCCTGCACAACAAAAGACTGGCTGTATATGGCCAGAGCTGTGTTCCCCAGTCCCACTTTCATTAAATGGGTGGTGCTGTTTAAAGAAGAGTGCAGAGTTCAAACTGAATGCAATCAGAATGCTCAGCCCCTGGTCCCAATAACTTTTGGAATGTTGTCTAGAACAGCAGATCAATTTTCTACTGGAATCCAGCAGGCTGCCATAGGAGCGCCATACCAGGATCAAATTCTTTTGATAGGGTTGGTGGCATGGAAAAAACTAGATGAGGGTCCCTCTGAGGTGCCAATAGCAGACATTGTACAGAAACCTGGCAAGACCCTCCCCGAATTCATAGACTGGGGTTGAAAAAAGCCTTTGCTGTAAAATTCCCCCAGGCCCCCTGAAGGAACAATATGCTAAATTGCTGGTATGGGAAGGGATGAATGGGAACCATAAAATAGTGTGTGCAGGTCTTAAGAAGAGATCCATGGGTGCCTGGATTATTGTATCACTGGAGTGGGACTCAGAAGCACCAGAGTCAGGTGCTCACAGCAGCCCTGGAGACACAGACTAGAGCACTGACCGATGCTATGACTCAGGCATTGGCCTTAAGTCTGGCACCTAGCCCACAGGGCCAAGAGGGGAAAGGAACCAAAGGTATTTGTTTTCATTGTGGCCAGATGGGACATTTCAAGGGGGAGTGTCCTCAGGTGGAGGAAAGGAAGCTGAAAGAGATAGGGGGGGCTAAGCTCCCCACAACTCCCTGCCCCAGATGCTGCAGGGGGCTTCATTGGAAGAGGGATTGTAGATCAAAATTTGATCTGGAAGGCAAGCCTTTAAATTGACTCCGGGGCAGCCTCCAGCCTCATTAACCAAATTGGAGCATGGGGGTCCCTACAAAGGGAGATCCCTGAGGTTCTTAAGTTGGACTGGCCTAGAAAGGAAAGCCCCCAAGCTCATTGGACTGTTCCCCTGGTGGAAGGTCTCCATTCCAAAATGAGCATTTTTATTAATGGCAAATGTTTCCACTGCCTTATAGACACTAGGGCAGATAGAACAGTCCTAAGGAAAGAGGAAGTTACCCCTACTTGGAGTTTAATACCTGGCCCAAAAGTTCTGGGGTCCGGGGGAACATCCAGAAAGAAGAAATGGCTTCCTGGGTGACTTGGCAGGATGCTGATGGTTCCAAAGGAGAAGTCTGACCCCTTGTGGTCACAGGGCTCACTGCCAATTTGCTAGGACAAGACATCTTGGGACTGATGCAAGCTGTTTTAACTACAGAAAATAAGGCTTTCTATGAGGATCTATTAGATCATGAGGAAACCTCTAGGTTTCCTGAGCCAATAGAAACAGTGCCTGAAAGCAAATTTTCAAACTTTCATAACTATCAGGGGGATGACCCAAAAGTTCATGAAGATCACCCCCAATTCTAAGGGCCACTGCCACTTACAGCCCCCAGATCAAATGGGAACCGGGCAAACCAGTCTGGGTGGAGCAGTGGCCCCTGCCCCAAGAAAAACTAAGGGCCCTAAGAGAAATAGTAGATCAACAGCTAGAACAAGGCCATATCTGCCCATCTATAAGCACATGGAATACACCAGTATTTGTTATCAGAAAGTCCTCTGGGAAATGGTGTATGTTACAAGATCGGAGGCTGATTAACAAATGGATGAAGCTGGTGGGCACCTCCCTTAGAGGAATGCCCTGGGTGCTGGCCATCCCCTCAGGCTTTACCCTTCTTGTCATTGATCTTAAAGACTGTTTTTGTTTTTGTTTTTTTTTTCCTACTCCACTACACCCTGCGGAACGTGAAAAGTTTGCTTTTTCTGTTCCATCTATGAACTTTTCAGGCCCTGGCCAAAGATATGAATGGCTAGTACTCCCACAAGGAATAGCAAATTGTCCAGCCTTTTGTCAAACTTATGTATATAAACTTATTGAACCATTGATAAAAGATAAAAATATTCTCATATATGTCTATATGGATGATATTATCATTGGACATAGAGACCCAACTAAATTACAATCCCTTATGCAAGAAGTATTTAAATATTTTAAAAGGGGAAACTTATGTATTACCCTTGATAAGGCCTAACAAGTGCCTCCTTTCAAGGTTCTAGGAACCCATTTGACACTTACACGGGCATCACCTCTCAGACCATTTATAAAGGTCCCTGACAATATTACCATCACTGGTTTACAACAATTATTAGGAGAGATAAATTGGCTTAGGCCATGGGTGGGAATCTCCACCGAGGCCCTCACCCCTCTTTTTAAGCTATTGTCTGGCAGAAAACCTGGAGATAACAATTACTTTGCGGGAAATCCACTGTCAGATAATTGAAAGGTTTCAAAATGCCCTTAGAGATGCCCAATTGGCTAGGTACAATCTTGGAAAACCCATTGCCCTATGGCTGATTTCAGGAAGAGGGCTCTTTACAGCAGCTTTATCACAGGCTGAGGGAATTCTACAATGGATCCACACATCCCTGGGAAATGGCCCTAGGGTTTATACCACTACAGATCTATTAACAGATATGAATTAAAAAAAAGGATGTGAGCAGACATGTAGACATTATGGTGAAGACCCAGACTCTATTATCTTTCCCTATAGGCTGACTGTTGTAGAATGATTGACTAAATATCACCCCTGATTGACTTTTGCATTAGAAGGATACTTAGGAGTAATAGGTTGCCATTATGGCCCATCTAAGTGGGTCATGCCCCTTCAGCACTTACCGCTTGTCGAGCCCAAACTCTTTGTTAAAATGCTTATACCAAATGCCCCATATGTGTTCACAGATGGAGGAAAAACTGGATCCACTTATGCTACCTTCACCCCAGAAAGTTTAATTCAGCCATACAAACAAAAATACCAGTCTCCCCAGGGATCAGCTCAGTATAAAGAGCTATTGGCGGTTATAATGGCATTAAAGGAAAATAAAGAGGCTATTAATTTATTCTCTGACAGTCTATATGTTGTAAATTTACTCCCAGGCATAATAAATGCTCATATAAGGTTAAATAGCAATCCTATATCACCCCTTATGGTGGAACTAAAATCTACATTAGAAGGACAAGAAAAGCCTATATTTTTACAACATTTAAGGAGACATTCTGGTGTGCCCGGGCTCCTAGCCCAGGGTAATTCCTTAGTTGATAAATTACCTTCACAAGAGATATAGACTCTTAACATTCAAGAAGCCTCCGACTTACATGGTTTAACTCATCCTTAATTGGAGGGGCTTACTCCCCTCAAGTTCCTATAAAGGACTTAAAAATGATTGTTCAAATCTGCAAGTTCTGGCAACCTTTTCTCCAAGTCCCACCCTTGCACTGGACAAGGGTTAATCCCCGAGGAGTAAAACCTAATATGCTATGGCAAACGGATGTTACTCATTATGAACCATTTGGTAGACTTAAATATGTCTTTGTTTCCATAGATACATTCTCTCAAGCATGTTGGGCATCTGCACATACAGGAGAAAAGGCAAAACATGCACAATTATTTTTTACAGTGATTTGCCACCCTAGGGTTACCCAACGAAATTAAGACAGATAATGGCCCTTGTTTTACAAGTCAGACTTTACAGAACTTTTATCAGACTTGGCATATTACTCATTCCGCAGGAATCCCATATAATACCCAAGGACAAGCCATTATTGAAAGAAACCACCAATATTTAAAGGCCCAATTACAAAAACAAAAAGGGGGAGTAAGCCCACACCAACAGCTAGGGTTGGCATTATTCACCATCAACATTTTAAACTTTCATAAGGGACAACTTGAATCGAGATTCCAAAGACACCAGGGAAGCCTATCCACCAAACCTTCTGTGAAGGTGTGTTGGAAGGACCCCCTAACTGGGCATTGGAGGGGACCTGATCCCTTTATTACTATGGGAAGAGGATTTGTATGTGTTTTCCTAATTGGAGAGTTTTCCCCAATATGGATCCCAGCAAGGAATCTCCAATTCTATTCACAAGAGAATCCTCATGAAGGAGACCCAAAAGAATCATCCCCAAACTAACAAACTAAACAACTAAATCAAGGGGTAAAAAGCCCTTGAGGCAGCTCTCTTCACTTTTTCTCTTTCAGAAATCATCCACAATGTGCTCAAAGAAGATGCTAACCATAATCTTCATGGGCTTGACGACAGCAGCAGTGCCTCTCAACCCCCACCAACCCCAACAGGCCACATGGATGGTGATCAATTCTCAGATAGGCAACATTGTCAACCAAACTACCAGTGTTCAACTGCTGAAAGTTTGGTTCTCTCATCTCTTCTTTGACCTATGTGATTTGGCCAGAGGATCCTGAGATGTGGAGGACTGGACAGATGGTCAGGAAGGACTACCTGAATGGGGGGGGGGGAAGGGATGCATCTTATCCCACACCTGGACGTCCTTTATGAAACCAGGATGCATACATGTATTGAGTAGACATGAACTCTGGCACACCTCTTTCTATGTCTGCCCTGGGAGCAACAGAACCATGGGCCAATTGAGACAGTGTGGAGGCACTCAAGATTTTTATTGTAAAAATTGGAGATGTGAAAAGACGGGGACAGGGTACTGGATTAAACACAAAGGGATGATTATGGTGAGCCATATACATCAAAGGCATCAGGCAATAAACTGATTACATGATAGGTGTATGGCCTGGCACCGTAACCCTATTAAGGTGACATTTTTAAACCAGGGTAAACAGATTGGAGACTGTTCAGACTGAGATTATATCAATCAGGTTATGACCTGAAAATGTTCAGACTGAGATTATATCAATCAGGTTATGACAAGGAGTTGTTGTTTACTATCAGACAAAAGGTTGCCCCTGCATCTGTTAAGACCATAGGTCCTAATCCATGCCCACCAACCAAAATACACAGACCTACCCCGACCATATCAGGACATTCCATGACACTGTCACCATCATTATGTCTCACATCCCAGTCATTAGCTCAGAAAGATGATCCACACAAGTTGTGGGTATCTAAAGACAATGACATGCTGGCTATGATTAGATTTTCTTATAATATCCTTAATCTTACTAGACCAGACTTACTTCAAGGTCATGCTGGTTATGCCTAGATGGTCAGTCCCCTCCGGTAGAAGGTATTGGGATGATACAAACTTCTCATTATACAAAAAGAGTGGTAAATGCATGTGGAACCAACAACTTACTGGGATCACCTTACCAGTAAATACAGCCAACACAACCTGTATTACTATCTCAGGTGACTTCACATGGGCTAATTGCACTGATCAACATACCCTTAACTTCTCAGGAGGTAACTCTTGGGCTATGCCTAACAAGGGGTTCTATTGGCTGTGCAAGAAGAAAGGGTTATCCCATTGTGTGTCCCTTCCAGTCCTCAACCAGACTAGTGATACCTGTGCTTTGGTGTTTCTTTCTCCCTATGTTCTTTTCCACAGTCAAGAAGAAGTCGATACTCACCTTAGTCACCGATGGAAGAGAGAGCCACTTACTGTCCTGGTGGTGTCCACCCTAGTCGGCCTAGGGGTGGCAGGCACCTCCTTAGGTACAGCCTCCTTGATCACCTCTCAACAATGGCTCCGAAGCCTATGTTCTGAATTTGATGAGAATTTGGACAAGATTGAGGCCTCTATACAGTTCCTCCAGAAATCGCTGACATCGCTTACTCAAGTGGCCTTACAAAATAGAAGGGGGCTAGACCTCTTGTTTATGCAACAAGGGGGATTATGCACAGCACTAGGAGAGGAATACTGTTTTTACATAGACACTTCTGGACAGGTTATACAAAACCTTGATGATATTCACAGAGGAATTGAAGAGAGAAAGAGAAATAATTATAGTAGTTGGTATGAGCAATGGTTGAGCCTCTCTCCTTGGCTGACAACCTTAATTTCCACCCTACTGGTACTTGTATTATCATGCTGCTCCTCTGTACCTTTGAGCCCTGCCTGCTAAATAGGCTTGTTGCTCTCATTAAGAGGAGAATAGATGAAATTCAACTTATGACCCTCAGATGCTACTATGACAGGGTTCCTGTGAACCCTTCCTCTACCTACCCCAGCTGGGGTTCCATGCCCTAATAGAGGCCATACCTAGCCCAGACAGTCCTGCCCTGTTCTGCGAGGCCATGAGCTTGTCCACTATCCACATACCCTGACATGCCTTCCAGAGGAGGGCTGGCAGTCAATGACGGGTAAGGCTCCACATGAGGGTGGTGACTAACCCAAGAAAAGCACAGTCCATTAAGCTGGACCCCCCTCTGAAGCAGGGGCAATAAGATCAGAACAAAGAATTCTGGCTCTCGCTGGCTGTCAAAAAGAATGGATATGTAGGAGGTATGGACCAGGCAGGCCTGTACTGTCTGTATGAGCCACATGCAACTTCCCCAGGCCACCTGCTGCCATGCCTGGTGCCATACCAATCTGCCTGACTGCGAAGACCAACCAGGATAGGACAACAGCGAAAGCTCACGCTGGGACTTATGGGACATTGGACATAAGAATAGTTAATTGGTGAATTAATTCCATTGACATTTAATGTTATAATGGAGAAATTACTTTTAATTCCATACACTTTTTATGTTTAGTGGCTTTCCTAAGTATATTATTTATTATTTGGCTTTTTGGTCCTCCTGGCTTTTCTGTTCTCCTGGATATGCTCATTCTTTTCTTCAAGCTTGCCTATCTTTCCTAGCATTTTTTGAAAGCCTGGTTTGGTAGACATGTAAGCCTTCAATTTGTCTTTGTGCTGGTAAACTTTTCTTTCCATCTCAATCATGACAGATAGTTTTGTGGGTATATCAGCCTGGGTTTATATTTTTGCTCATTCAATACTTGAAGTATGTCTCTCCAAGCTCTTCTCGCTTTTACTGTTTCCATTTAGAAGTCATTTGTTATTTTAATAAGTTTACCTTTAAAAGTAACTTTTTTTCCCTTGAAGCTTTCAGCACCATTTCTTTTTCTTGAATGTGGAGTGTTTTAACTATTGTTTTCCATGGCAAGTTTCTATTTTGGTCATGTCTGTTTGACATGTGGAATGTCTCTTGTATATGGATGGGCCTCTCTTTTTTTAGATGAGGAAAGTTTTCCTTGATGATAGCTTGAAAAATTTCCTCAGGTGTGATATTTTGTGATTCTTGTTTTGGTAATCCATGAATACACATGTTAGGCTTCTTCAGGGTTTCCCATAACTCTTGAATATTTCTCTCAAGTATCATTTTGGCTTTAACAACCTCTTCCATTGAGCTGGTTAATACTCTTACTTTGTCTTCAAGATGTAAATTTCGATTTTCTGTTTTGTTTATTCTGCTGATAAAACTCTCTGTTGAATTCTGGTTTGAGGATAACTTGTCTTTTAGTTCAGTTTTAAACTCTGTTTGGGTCGGTTTTAAATGATCTATGGCTACTTTTGTTTCTTGAACTGTGTTTCTCAACTCCTCCAAGTGTCTGTTGTGTTCCTCTCCAAATGGTTGATGCAGTTTTTTAACTCCTCCCGGATTTCCTCTTTCATAGTATTGATCATGGTAATGATCATGCTTTGAAAGCCATTATCGTGGGTTAGGCTTTCTTGGCTATTTTCTGTGGATTTGTTCTGGTTGGATTCTATCATTATGGAGTTAATTCTTTTGGTGGGAGATTCATTTTCTTGGTTTTGTTTCTCATGGATTTGCACTTTGACTTGGGCATTGTCATTTTATCTCTTAAGACCTTCTTTCGATTTCTGTGTGTTTTTGACTGAACTGAATTAGTTGGTATTACTAATTTCGGGCAGTTATTACTAGTGTTTGCCTTGGTGTTGGTTATTCTTGTTGTTATCGTCATTTCCTAGATGAGGCTATTAGACAGCTAGTACAGGGGGTGGACAGGGGGTGAATATTAGTATGGTAGTGCACTTTTATGATTTAGTACCTTGGTGATATGTGAAGGTGAGTGGTATATTCCTGAAGTTGTATATGTTTTGGGAGTGGCTATATGGAAAAATTACTCTACAGTAACTAATAATTGAAACTAATAATTAAAAAGAGGGTTTACTTGTCTTTGGGCTGGATGTGAAGAATCTCTCCCATGTGATAGGATGAATTTAGAGGATTTCAGATGTATGGCCTTTGTCCCCTAGAGCTTTGCTTGGGTGTTCTTTGAATTCTTTTGAATTCTGATGAGCAGTGTGTCCTACCTGGACTGTGAGCCATCCCAGGTGGATGGGTGGAACGGGCAGAGGTGTTGGTGGAGGTGCAGTTAATGGGGGACCTGGAGTGTGGCCTAGGGGTTCTTCCTAGACTGAAGCAGTGCCTGCTTTGACTGGCTGTGGGAGAATCTGGGATAAGTGGGTTACCTGGTGTTTGGAGGTGAGCACAGGGTGTTTACCTGGGGCACAGTGTGTCCTGGCAGGTGGGCAGAAAGGGGAGAAGAATGAAAATTGACTGCTACCTTTCACCTTACACAAAAATAAAATCCAAATTGATCAAAGACCTTTATGTTAAAGTCAAAACACTAAAACTATTAGAAGGAAGAGAAGGGCATGCATCTGATTTTACAGACTTAGGTAAAGATTTTTCTAAATAATACTCCAAATGTTCAGTAACTGAAACCAATAGTCAATAAGTGGACTTTTGTGAAATTAAAAAGTTCCTGTTCTGCAAATAAAAGTGTTAATTGTGCAAAATGACAACCCCAACAACAGGAGAAAATGTGAGCTAGGTATGAATCTGATACAAGATCAATCTCCAGAGTATGTAAAAAACTCAGAACTAAACTAAAATAAACTAAACACTAAGAAAGAAAAGAGCCCAATTAAAAAATTGGATCTGTTCTACTCCTATTCTTCCATCTATCTTTGCATCTCTTCTTATATTAAGATGTTCATTTAAACAGTCTTTTATCTTTAGTTAGGAGGTGACCTTTTATACCAATCAGTATGCAGGCAAGGGTGGTGCAGGAAAAGCAAAACTGAAAACAACAACAAACCATAATTCAGAATACCAAAGACCCTACACTAATCACCCACAACCTGCTTCTTCCTGTTTTATTCTACTATCTAAAATGTTCACAGCACATCAAAGTAGTGCTACTAGCTAGGAAAAATGTCACAGAACATGAATGTGTGAAACCTTTCCAGATTTGAACCACAGCAAAGAAAGTTAGCTGTTGTGACTCTAAGTGAAAGTAATAGTCACAAATTCATCAGGAAAATAAATTAGTAGCTTTTGGTACAGGAATAAAAACATGATTAATGAGAATGTGACCTTTGATGCATCCTGTTTTACAACCTTTCAAAAATGTAAGCAAGCACTCCAGTTTAACAGTTTTTTGTCTCTGACCAGGGGGTGACATACAGTGCCCATCAGGATGGAGTGAAGGGCATTGCAGGAGCAGCAAAACTGCAAAAGAAAATCAACAAACCACAATCCAGAACTTCAGAGACTCTATATCATCCACATAGAACTAAGCCAGCCTAATCTCCCCCCATCCTGAAGCTCAGGGACGTCTGCGGAAGAGGGGGCGGTAAGATTGTAAGAGCACAAGGATGGGGGGAGCAATGATTTGAAGAGTCTCCACACTAGATAGGGCTGAAGCAATCATAATAGGACTTTGCATGCCCTGCGCCATGTCCGTCATACTATTGACCTCACAAAGTCTAACATCGGCTAAAAGCACCAAGATCCTTGGAGGCAAGGGATTGATGGCCACAGTAGTGTTCCTATGCTTAAGGGGAACACGAGAAAGGGTTCAGGGAAATGCCACTGGGTCCTTTTACGTCATCGGAAAGGAGGACCAAGAGGAGAGTTAGGCATACACAATAAAGGACTCTCTGGGAATTGGGGGGGAGGCACTGGGAGATGGGGAGGGAGGGAGGGGGAGCAGGGGGTTCGGGGGGAGGAGGAGGGGGGAGGGAACTGGTCTACCTATTAAGTTTGTATGAGCAGAAATAATAATAAAAATGTTATATAAAAAATGTAAGCAAGCTCTCCATTTCTGCTATCTCTTAGATATCAATGCTTTCCTGCTGTGCTGGGTCTATTCTATTCCATAAAAAAAAGTATAATGTATACTAATGATTACCAAATCAGACCATATACATATCAAATGCTTTTACATTTCTTCTACTATAAAAAATTACAAATTCTAGGCATCAGTCTATTACACCTAGCAAAAAGTTCATAGCTGTACTTTCTATAAGTTGTTTTTCATCCATTATTATGTTAACATCTCATATAAGAAACAGAATCTGTTTCCTATGAGTATATTTTTTAGATGAGTTTCAGAGTTTACTCTGAATAGAGTTTACTCTGAAATAGAGTTTACTTTTGATGTCAAGATGCTTAAAACCTGAATTTGATATGGACAATCTCAGGTGTTTCATTTTAAAGTATCATTCATAATAAATAATTGAATGTGACAAGGTAATCAGAAAAGTAACAAATAAATAAGTGAAAGATTCTTTTACATTTCACAACACAAGGAATAAACCTAGAATTTGGAAATTAGCATAGCAAAAAATGCATGTGCATGCACGGGGTGAGAAAAATAAGAAATTAAAGTTATATTCTTGCTTTGATAATAAAGGAATATACTTCCAAAGCAAGCATTTTGGTAAAGCAGATTAAGAGAATAAAATTTAGATTGGATAATCCATTAAGGTCCCTCAATATCACCTATATACAAATTTGAATTTGAGCTGAATACTATGAAAGAAAACCATACACACCACATCTTCACTTATCTTGTTCAAGTATAGCTGCAAGTTTTTCCTTAGTAAGTATATGGAACCTCTTTCTCACTTGATAAAAAAGTATGATTTTAGGGAACTCATTATTTAACTTTGTTTTGTTTTAAGGTATGAGTCAATATTTCAGACTTTGTCTGCTTTACCCAATATTCCCAAAGCTTGTAACATAAGGTTACAAGCCTTAATTTTGTTTACTACTGTATGTCTAAATACCTAGGATGTATAAAACCTGACTTACATTTTGCACTCTGTTATTTTATGCATTATGTCCATTGTGCTTTCTCTGTAACACCAATGGAAATGGTAGCAGCAGCAAATAATACTGTCCCCCAAAGCCTGTTAAAATATAAATTGTCAGAATCCATCTAAAAGCAAGTGAAGACCAACTATCTATTTTAACATGCCTTCCAGGAAATTTTGATTCATACATAAGTTCAGAAAACACTTAGGAAAAATGAAGGAGTTAGCAAAATGAAGTTTTGATTGTTTTGAAATAAAGACTATATAATGAGTTTCATTTTCCCATCAATTTCGAGTTAATTAAGTTAGAGTACTATTCTCATCCACCTACAAGAAAAGTATATTTATTAGGAAGTATGGTCATGGACTGTTTGGAATCTCAAAGGCCAAGGCAGGCTGTGCATAAAATAGGGTTTGATGTCTTCCAGCATTAGATAAAAACATTGCCAATTGATTATCTTCACTCACATAACCCCCTTATGTTTCCAAATTGAATTATTATGTAAATTATTTAATTTATAAGATAGAAATGGTATAGTACTTGAAGCTGTTTAACACATTAACTCATTAAATAAAAATGTAGTAAATTCTACTTTGCTCCAGGCAGTGCTGTAGGACTGAACAAAACAAAACAAAGCAAAAATCCCACCATCTTTCATGAAGTTTGTCTTTAAAAGGAACCTTGGTAAACTTTCCCTTCCCAACAGACTTGAAGTAGGATTTTGCCTCAATTTTCATAGTATTTACAGCAAGATGAAGTTTTGAGATTAGCTTAAAAAGCCAAAAAGGTCATGGCTAATGTGCAGGTATGTTCTAGTGTTCTCAAATTATCTAGCAATATCAGAATTTTACTATTTTAAAAAACCTGTGTCCTAAAGATACACATCAGACTTAATCTTTTCTTTCTTAACAGCAAACATGTAGTATTTTGTGTGACTGGTACTAGTGCATGTTATTTACATTAAAAAATTCACTGAAGGACCACATTCACCTGATAAGAAAGATTATAACTGTTGCAGTCAGCCTGCAACATTGCTGATAAATGACCATCAAACAGCTTAAGGAACAAGGGGTTTATTTCCTTATGATAGTCTGGTTACAGTTCTCATTCCAGCTTGACAGGAAAGCATGCACCAACACCAGGGCTGAGGGAACTGGCCACACCATTGCTGCCTAACAGCTGAGAGATGGACAATCCTTACTTGCCAGACCAGCATGTCTGGCCAAGTGAACAGAAGGATGCCAACTCTCTCAAGCATCTCTCTGTGATTTATCCGGGGCCAAATCCACCCACCATTGGTTGGAACTTCCCCATCAGCTAGACAATCTCCTTCAGGTTTGCTCTGAGCTTAAGTCAACCAAAAACTCTCTACAACTCTCAAACCCTCAACAGTAAAGTTGACACCTGTGCTTAACCATGACAATAACCATCTTATTTTAGAGAATGGGAAACTGTGGTACAAAGTTAAATGGACTGACTTTATGCATGCTTGATAAGATTCAAATTTGCACTGTCTTCACACTTTTTGCAACACATTGGTGATACTTTTTCATAACAAAGTATATCATTATCTAACAACTGAATAGCATAAAAATCATGAAACAATCATAGCAGCATCAGATTTCTCTTAAAATTCTGAGAAGAGAAGGTATTTATGCCAATGGACTATTAGCCATATAACCTTTATTTCCTTTAAAGTATTTTCCTACAATAAAGTCACTAAATTCATTCTTTAAAAAGTTTAATATGTTTTAATTCAAATTCAAATTTTCACTCTTTCCTTCCCATATGTTCCCTTTCTTTATATGTATTTACATAATTTTGAGTTTGTGCTGTTTTCCTTTTTAGTTGTAATTTGTTTAATATTCACCAGTAGTTTCACACTGCTATCCTTTTGAAAATGTTGAAATGCCCTCTGATACACACACACACACACACACACACACACACACACACACACAGCAGTTTCCAGATAACTTTGATAGTTTTCAAATTGGTGTAGATGTTAAAGTCTATCAGAAAATTACACTAGCTATTCCTGAATGATAATGTTCCAAGATTTAGATTGCTCCCATTCTGATGAAGTACTATTAACATATTAGAGCTACGGAAGAACAGAGTCAAATATTTTTTACACAATAACTCTTCAGACAAAGGTTGCATATCAGGTTTATTGAATTTGAGAAATAATGAGCTTTTATTATTCACTGAAAAATCTACCAGTTATTTAAGGCAAGTAACAATGTTCAATTTTTCTTTCAATTTTTGATAATGCAGTACAATGAAGCCATGTAATAAACATTTATTTTTAAAAACAAAAAAATCCAAGGTTGGGGCTGGAGAGATGGCTCAGGGGTTAAGCCTCTGCCTTGCAGGCAGAAGGTCCTGAGCTCGGATCCTAGACCCCACGTATTGACGCTGGGCGGAAGCGGGGGTGGCCTGCGTTTCTGGCCCTGGTAGGGCGGAGCCTGTGAATCCCGGGGCAGAGTAAACAAGGAGGAGGTGGAGGCGGTCCATGGTGGTTCCCGAATTCGTCCGTGGTTCTACACACACACACACACATACATACATACACACTTGCACACATGCATACACACACAATTGAATAAATAATAATAAAAAAATCCAAGGTTAGCACTCTAACAGTAGTCAAGACAACATTATTCTACTGATTGCAACTAGAATGTCTTAAAAATATAAAAAAATCAACTCAGAAGAAAAATGTAATTCTCTAATTTTTCCTACCTCACTTAAAAATAATGATGGATAGAATTATTCCTAATCTTATGTGTTAATCCCAAAAATCTGTGACTATCCCATTGTTTCTATGTTTCTGCTGTCAACTTGATATGAAGTGATAACCTTTGGACACACTAATGAGAAATAGATTAGTTAAGGCAGGCTTCTGAGAAAGTCTGCATGATTTTGTGTGTGTGTGTGTGTGTGTGTGTGTGTGTGTGTGTGTGTATCAGAGGGCATTGTGTGTGACTGTAGAGGCCCAAGAATGACTTCAATGATCACATTGGATTGCTTTTACTTTCTATTTGCTTTGCTATGGAGTTTCCCATGCTCTGCCTTCCAGGATCTGAAGTCAGGCTGCTGTAATTTTTGTCTGGTGTTTTATGTGGGATCTGGATTTAAAACTCAGGACCTTTTGTTTCTAGGCAAAGCTTTAAGACCTGAGCCATTGCTTCAGTCTCAAACGAAGTTATTTTGATTGCATAAATGAGAAAAGACCCAGTTATTTCTGAATGGAGCTAGTAACTTGGGAAGGTATATGCCATGGCATGAAATGTATCCCCACAGTCCCATATGTTTGGAAAGATCCCTTTCCATGTGTTTGGAAAAGCATCCTTAAGAGGTGGGAGCCTTGCTGGAAGAAGGTGGTCACTGGGGATGGGCTTTGAGGTGGATTAATTCCACCTACCTCCTGGAGAATTCTGCTTTTGTAGCAGGCAGTCTAGCAGCTCTCAACCTCTGGGATGGATGGATCACCTAGGCCTCCTCCACCTTCTACCTCCATCCATGTGGTGTCTGCAATGAAAGATTGAATCACCCCTCTGGAATGGTAAGCTGAATAAATCTCCTTTTTCTCCCTTAAGTTGTTTAACTTAGGGTGTTCGCTTGTACTTTGGCAGACTAGCGAACTGATTGATATACATCATTTCTCACTCTATGCTACTGGCTTTGTATATGGTATGGACAGTTCCCTCTGCTACTGCTGGTAGCTTGCGTCCTGCCATAATGTTCTATAATCTGAAATTTTAAGCAGGAATAATGAGGCAATAACTAAGCCCATGCTTTCCAGAAGTTGTCCCCTTGCTTTCACGTGCATTCCATGACATGTTCCATCTTTCAATTTCTCTCTCTTTCTCTCTCTTCCAAGTAAATAGTAAGCAAAATATTTTTTGAAATGAAAGTAAAAATTCCGTTGTTCTTCCCTTACTTTGTTTGGATCATGCATTTATTATAGCAACACAATCATAAAATTGGATAAAATTGGACAATTGTTAAAGGCAAAGTATGAAAATGCAATCAATTATATAGCTGCAATTAGAATAAATAATTGTCAGCTTCAAAGAGTGAGAGGTCTTCATCTGCCACTGTGAGAATTGGGTACCCAGAAAGCATGAGAAGGAATATAAACAGCATTTAGAAGGGAAAACTATTCCCCTTTGATAATCAGCAAAGGAATGGGGATGCCACAACTTAAGATTCAAGAAAATATAGTTGGCCAATAAATAAATAAATAAATCTGAAAGCAGAAATTTTCTCCAGAATCTCCAGCATGGAATGAATTTTCTTCTACCAGTATAATTAGTTAGGCTCTGTGATGCCTCAGGCAAGGAATGCACTGAACCTTCGGTCAAATAAATTGAGATGATAATGGATGTTGTTGTAAACTGATAAACTTGTGGCAATTTCTAATGACACCTGTAGAAAAAGAATGCATCTTCTAGCACCAGCTGCTAGAGTATTGTATCTATATGGAAATGTTTTCTTGGATGCAGTTTCAAGGAACATTGAAAAACATGGGAGATAAAAGCCTAGATTCCCTAAATACCTTGTCAGTATAAATAGCAATGCTATTTGAGAGTGCTCAGAAGAAGTAATTTAATTTCAGATGCAAATCACTTTTGAAAAATGCCTAAAGCAGTCGAATATGTGATTAGTAGATTTTGAACCTGAAGGGTGCTGTTGGCAAAAGTTTCAGAAAGAGCAAAAATTATTTTGGTAAACTAGACAAAAGAGAACTTTTGTTATTTATTAATGAACAGATTAGTAGAAGTTTTATTTTCAGTATGTGGAAAGCAGAAGTTAGAAATTAGTCTCTTAGCTGAGATTTCCAAGTATATAACTAAAGGCATAGTCTGGTTTTTACTTCCTATTTCTAGCAAGCAGTAGGGGAGAGATAAATTAAGAACAAAACTGAGAATGGGCTACTTACCAACTTTGTATGAGTGGAAAAAATAAAAAAGAGCAAAACTGAAACCAAAAGGAACTGTGAAGCTAAAAAGTTGAATATTCATTTCTATAAAATGTTCACTGAAGGCATTTTCAATGTGACTCACAGATCCTGTCAATTAATTCAAAAAATCCCTTGTTATACCTTAAGAGGAGATCCAAAAAATTTCTGAGAATATTGCATCAGCAGAAAAACTGTCAGCTTGGGTTGAAAAGAGTAGAGCAAGAACATAATTAAACTTCTGAACCTTTAAAATACTGCTGACAGGAAGCAAACTGTTGAGCTGAAACCACATGATACCTTCCATGAAAAGAATAAGGATGAATGAAAAGGCCATGCTGAGTATTTGGAATACACAGTACATATGTCTCACAGAACAGAAGGAAAACTGAGAGCCACAGAAAATTATTTCCAGGTATTGAGCCATACTTGTTTGGTCAATGTATTTTTGCATAATTCATTTTCCATTTTTGAAAATAAAATGACTATATAGTTATAGCTTGAATGTGAACTGATCTCCAAGACTCATATGTTTGAATACACTTTTTCGTAAAGTAATTTTATTCTTCTGGAGTTCCATGCATTAATACAATACTTTATGCCATTTTAATCCCTTATTAGCAAATCTCATCTCCACTCTTATTCCATTATAAACCTTCCTTCTTGCCAGTCTCCCTCCTACTTTGTGTCCATGTTCACATAGGATTACCTTTGTTAGCACTGGAGTGTGAATGATGTAAATTTTCCCATTTCAATCTGGCATGAAACTTAAATAGTCTCTCATGGAGGTATGATGCATGTTGAGATATTTCTTCCTTTATGGTGAAGTACTGTTAGGTATTATCTTGTGCAGATAGTTATATGATAGATAGATAGATAGATAGATAGATAGATAGATAGATAGATAGATAGATAGATCAATCTACTAATTTTCACCTTGGTTGCCATCAATGGTATGTGCCTTGGCACTTGTGAGGATTTATGTTTTATCAGTTAGCATACCATTGAGGAAAGCAGCAACTCATCTGCCTTTCCAGCATTAACCTTCAATAGTCTTTCAGAGAGATGTGTGAGATATCTCTCTTTTAGTGGAGAAGTGTACATAGGTCAAATATCATGCAAATAGATATATCACAGATAGGTCAATAAGTATGTATGTGTGTATATATATATATATACTACATTAGCCATTAAGAGGCAGAAAGAGCTACAGAGCGAGAAAAGGAGGGCCAGGTTATCTAACCTCAATGTCAGTCTCCCGTATCATCAGGGTTCTACACCGTATAGGTTCCATTTTTTTGGCAGAAAGTTCCACCTACTTGAGACCAACTCTTCATCAACTTATGACGGACAATTCACATTAAAGCCGTGACAGCTGGGAAGATAATAAAAAGAGACAAAGTTGAAACTCTGTAGGATGTATAAATTTAAAGGTGTGTAAATGTGGAGTAAAAACCCTCATACTTAATAAATTTAAAGGTGTGTAAATGTGGAGTAAAAACCCTCATACTTAACACCTTAGTTTATAATAAATCAAGGCTAAGAAGGATGGATAGCAAAGCCTCTAGGAACCTGACAGATTTGAAATTTTCTCGGACACCATAGATCCATATCAAGAGTAGTTGAAATTAACAGAGTGAAAGATGCCAGATATAAGAATCTGATAAAGAAAGTGATTCAGAATTCAAGAAATGAGTTCTTTCTTTCATCCTCATGTCTAAAAGGGATAAGTGATGATAAAATGAATGATTCACTGTGGTGTTATTGGGAATAACTTGTGGAATTTAAAATAAATACCAAAACTGTGTTGCTTAACTGTGTTAAATGAACTCAAGATTTTGAATTTTTTGAGAATATATTCACTGAGGGTGACAAAGAAATAAATGAAAGACACAATGTTAAGTACCAAATTCCTCCCTAGAGATGACTGGGCAAGATAATCATTTAAAAATATTCTAGGAAAAGTTTCTTTTAAGTTCCAATGCCCATTTTCTAATTATTTTTAACTTCTTGGTGTTTCATTTTTGAGTTCTTTGTGTACTCTGGATATTAGTCCTCTATCAGATGTGTGGTTACTGAAGATTTTCTCTGTGTGTTGTCCTTTTGCTTAATTAAGAAGATATTTTGCTGAATAGAAGCCCTAATATCATGAGTTTGCACTTGTTGAGTATTGGTTCTATATCCCATGCAATTGGAGCCCTGTTTAGAAAATGTTGTCCCATGCCATTCAGTTCACTAGAATTCCCTACTCTTTATTCTATGATTTTTATAGTTTCTTGTCTAATATTAAGGTCCTTGATTCATTTGGAGTTGATTTCTGTGCAAGGTGATAAGTTTGAGTCCACTTTCTTTCTTCTGTGCTTAGATATGCAGATTTGCCAGCACCATTTGTTGAAGATGCTATCCTCTTTCCAATGGTTTTCCTAGTCACCTATGTCAAAAATCAATTGACTAAAAGTGTATAAGTTTATGTTGGGGTCTTCAATTCTTATCTATCTGTGTGTCTGTTTTGGAACCAGGACCATGTTGACTTTATTATTGTGGATTTGTGGTATAGACTTAGGTCTGTTATGGTGATACCTCCAACAAAGTTTTTATTACTCAAAATTTGTTTTTGCTAACAAACACCTTAAAATATTCCACCTCCCTAGATTTTAGGGAAATGTAAATCAAAATCATCCTGAGATATCATCTCACCCTGATTAGAATGGCTAAAATCCAAAATACATACAACAACAAATGCTGGAGAGAATGCAAGGAGAAGGGAACCCTCATACATTGCTGGTGGGAATACAAACTTGTAACCACTCTGGAGATCAGTATGGAGGTTCCTAAGAAAGTTAAAAAGTCAAATGTCATGACTGAGTTATATCACTCCTGGGAATATCTCTAAAGAATGCTTCATCTTACTATAGAGAAAAATGTATATCCATGTTCATTGCAGCACTACTCACAATAACAAAGTCATGGAATCAAACTAAATGCCCAATAATTGATGAATGGATAATGAAAATGTAGGTGTATAGACACAGTGGAATACAATTAAGCTTTTAAGATAAATGAATTAATGTAATTTTCTGGTTAATGAATGGAGTTTGAGGAGTTATATTGAGCGAAGTATCCCAGACACAAAAAGACATGCATGTTCTTCCTTATAAGTGGAGCCTAGCACTAAGCTCTCAAAATAATATATTCAAGGGGAACTTTTTATGATATGAACTATAACTGCAATGGATTATAACTTGAAGGGCAAGGGAAAGAATACTCCTAAAAGAGTGGAAAAAAAGAACACAGGTAAACAGATAAATAAGACCACTAAGAACAAAAATCTGTAAGAGAATGGAAGTAAGGTTAGAAATCTTAAGGAATAAGGGAAGAGAAAAAAAGGCAAATGGCTCAGGGGAAAAATAGAGATCAAGGGCCTAACATAGTAGTGAATGCTATAAACCATTACAACTCAGATAAGAGGAATTTATGGGAATAACAGAGATATGTAAGACCCATGGGAAAGCAATTATTCTCTGAATGAGTTCTAATCATCTTAATGTTAAAGAAATCATGTCTGTTGCTGTAAACCTATCCAAATAATAGTAGAAGGGGAATAAATGGGCAGGAACAGATATCCTAGTGTTAATTATAAAAGATTGATGATATAATAGCATCTAAAAATCTCCTTTTTAAAATCCTTACGTAAGAAAAGCTCATAGGTCTTAACAAGTTTTACCCTATTACAATGGAAGACAAGTGAGGCAGAAAACCACATCAGGCCAAAGTAACGAATATTGGCAAACCTAGAATACTCCCCTAAATAGTCCATCAAAATCTTATTCCACACCAAGACTTAGGGAACCTTGAGGAAGACGGGGCAGTAAGATTGTAAAAGCTTAAATGTGGGTTGAGGTACTCCTGACCAACGCACTCAAGCTATGACTGGGCTGCTGTTTCCAGAATGTCATGTGACAACATTCTACCCCCAGATCTACATAGTAGCCAACTTCTCAACATTCCCACAAGAACTAATTAAAATCTTAGAAGAAACAATTGCTCTCAGCTAGTTCAGGGACAGATTTTGGACAAGGGAAGAGGAGCCTACACTTACAATTTTACCCACATGAAGTTCAACAGAAATCTGACACTTTTACCAACACAGGCAACCCAAAGAACATCCTGTGATACACTCAAGGTTGGGAGAGAAGGAAAGTGCAGGAGAAGGGATCAAGACAAAGAAATAAACCCAGTGTGTTTGTAAATAAAGGAATTAATTAACAAAAGAAGAATTCTTAGATAAGGACAAGACAAAGTAGCATCAGGTTTTATGAAACAGAGATTAGATAGCAACAATGGGAAAATTGTCCATAAATTTTAAGTTTTTTAGTTTCACTCATCTGAAAAGCCAGAGTAACTCAAAATCTTTTGTAACTAACTTCAATCTGGATGCCTATAGTTTGTATATATTTCACTATGTCAGCTTTAACCTATCATTTTTTTAATTTAGTAAGATTCAGCTCAGATATCACTACTTCTGCAACGATACTCTAGACTTGCTTAGTCCAGGTGAAGTGTTCTTCCTCTATGAATGAAACTAAGGAAAAAAATTCAGCAATAACAATTAACTATTGTCATCAATTTTACATTAGTACAATGTCATCATAATCGTTATTTCTTATAGTAACAATGATTCCCATATACCATGTTCATTACAAATGTATATTGTATGAATATTCTCTTAATCTCATTTTAATTTAAATACTCCTTCATTAAACCTCATGTAAATACCTAAATACATAATCAGCATTACTGCTGCTTTCTGGCATTCTTCAAATCTTATACTAAAACTTTATGAAAAATAGGGACTTTCAAGACTGTATGTAGAAAATTTCATACAGAAAATCTGAGTGGCTCAAAACTCCATTTTTCATAAGGATCTCATGTAAACCAGACACATGTAGTCTTAAGAACACATTTTAAAAAATACTTCCAAAAATTTAGTATCATGTCATTTACGTACATAGAATGTCATACAGGAAATAACTGGTTTACCTTTATTCTACCATTTTTCATTTCTGACATGGATTTTGTCACATTTAGTTACAGTTCAATAATGTCAAAATTTTATAATAATATTTTGTAAGCATTTATAACTGTGAATTGTATAATGGATATATAATTATATGAAATGAGAAGATAACAATAAGTATTCAAGACCAAAGTCCAATATGAGTGGGTTTTGGTTTATCAGCTTTATTCAAGCATCAAGCATTATAAAGGCAATTACTTTTGCAATTAAAAAAATGTCAAAAGTTTTTATCAGTGGTTCATGGAAATAGCTATGCCATGATTTAGTGAAACAATAGAGATTATTGTCACCATACCTAAGTATATAAAGTAGTGAGGAAAATGATATCCATACCTTGTTTTCATCATAAGATATTCAAAATAAATTATATAATAGTAAGTAAGAAATCACAGAAATTTTTCTCTAGAAGTATCAAATATCTTAATTTTTTTGGTTATTGTTTACATGTATAACTTTTTACATTTACTGATACAATATGGATTTATGCATACTATTTATTGCATTACTATACTATGAATTACATGTTAACCTAGTATTTCTTTTTTTTTTTTTTTTTTTTTCGCTAGAAGAGGTTGGTATTTCTTTTCTTTATTTACAAGAACATTTTACCCACCCTGCTGTTTTTTTTTTTTTTTTTTTTCTGGTTTTCTTTTTTTTTTTTTTTCTTTTTTTTTTTTTTTATTAAAAATTTAATTATACATTTTAAAAATTTTTTACCAGTTCCCTCCCTCCCCCCTCTTCCCCCTCCCCTTCCCCCAGTGCCTCCCCCCCAATTCCCAGAGAGTCCTTTATTGTGTGTGCCTAACTCTCCACTGTGTCCTCCTCTCCGATGACATATAAGGACCCAGTGGCATTTCCATAAGCCCTTTCTCTTGTTCCCCTTAAGCATAAGATCACTACTATGGCTGTCAATCCCTTGCCTCCAGGGGTCTCGGTGCCCTTATCAGATGCTAGACTTTATGAGGGCAACAGTGCGCTGGACATTGCGCAGGGCATGCAAAGTTCCATTATGATTGCTTTGGCCCCAACTATTGTTGAGAATCTTGCAAATCGTTGCTCCTCCCATCCTTTTGCTCTTACAATCTTACCGCCCCCTCTTCCGCAAATGTCCCTGAGCTCCAGGATGGGGAGAGATTAGGCTGTCCTAGTTCTATGTGATTGATATAGAGTCTCTGAAGTTCTGGATTGTGGTTTGTTGATTTTCTTTTGCAGTTTTGCTGCTCCTGCAATTCCCTTCACTCCATTCTGCTGGGCACTGTATGTCACCCCCTGGCCAGAGACAAAAAGCTGTTAAACTGGAGTCTTGTTGTAATAGCACATTCAAGGGTAGATGTAATAAGAGTAGGAAACCTCACTGAGAGAGGGGTCCATCACCCATTTGCAAAATGATTACTTTTTATCTGCTAGACTATATGCCCTCCCCTTCTGGTGAGATCAGGAAAGAACGTCTGTGAACTTAACCAGGTTTCTCATTACTTACTTGCAGACCTTCATGGAGGCCTATTTTCTCTGCTGTAACATGGTCTCCTCTCTCTTTGTTTCTGGTGTGGCCCTCCTAACCCATCTCTCTTGTTCATAATCCTTGCAATTACTGTGTTACATAGGTTTACTTTTGAGTGTCCCAATGTGGGCTGGGTGAGTTTGGTACTAGGAGCCACCTATTAGGGAGTACATACGGCGCTTAATTTTCTGGGTTTGGGATACTTCACTTAATATAATTCTTTCTAATGACATCCATTTCCCAGCAAATTCCAGTAATTCATCATTTTTGATGGCTGAGTAGTACTCCATTGTATAGATGTACCACAGTTTCCTTATCCACTCGTCAACTGTTGGACATTTAGGTTGATTCCATGACTTTGCTATTGTAAACAGTGCTGCTATGAACATGGTCGAGCTTGTGCTATCGAGGCGAACCTTTGCTGCTTGGGGGGTTATTCCCAAAAGTGGGATAGCAGGGTCATATGGCATTTCAATCTTTAATTTCTTTAAGAATCTCCAGATGGCTCGCCAGAGTGGCTGTATGAGCCTGCATTCCCACCAACAATGTAGGAGAGTTCCCCTCTCTCCACATCCTCTCCAGCATTTGTCGTTGTTTGTATTGTGGATTTTTGCCATCCTGACCGGGGTGAGATGATATCTCAGGGAAGTTTTGATTTGCATTTCCCTGATGGCGAAGGAAGTGGAGCATTTTTTAAGATAATTGTTAGACATTTTAATTTCATCCCTGGTAAAGTTTCTTTGAAGTTCCAGGGCCCATTTTTTAATTGGGCCAGTGTTTTCCTTGGAGTTTAATTTTCTAAGTTCTTTGTGCACTCTGGACAGTAGAGCTCTGTCAGATATGTGGTTAGTGAAGATTTTCTCCCATTCTGTGGGTTGCCTTTGAGCTCGTGTGACAATCTCTTTATCTGAACAGAAGCTCTTTAATTTCACAAGATCCCAACTGTTGAGAGTTGGTAGCAGTGACTGTGCCATTGGATGTCTGTTTAGGAACTGTTGGCCTAGCCCAACCAGCTCGAGGGAGTTCCCTATCCTTTCAACTATGGTTTTTAAAGTCTCTGGCCTGATATCAAGGTCCTTGATCCATTTGGAATTAAGTCTTGTACATGGTGACAAGTACGGGTCCAGCTTTAATCTTCTGCATGTGGAGATCCAGTTTTGCCAGCACCATTGGTTGAAGATGCTGTTCTTTTTCCATTGGATTCTTTGGGCCCCTTTGTCAAAGACCAAATGGCTGTAACTTTGTGGGCTTATATCTGGGTCTTCAATCCTTATCCATTGATCTGTGTGTCTATTTTGGAGCCAGTACCAGGCTGTCTTTATAACTATGGATTTGTAGTATAGACTTAGGTTTGGTATGGTAATACCTCCAGCTGTGTTTTTGTTACTCAGGATTGTTTTTGCTATCCTGGGTCTTTTGTGCCTCCAGATGAACTTTGAGATTGTTTGGTCAACTTCTTTGAAGAATTGCTTTGGGATTTTGATTGGTATAGCATTGAATCTGTATATTGCCTTTGGTAGGATGGTCATTTTTACAATGTTGATTCTGCCAATCCAGGAACAAGGGAGGTCTTTCCACCTTCTGGTGTCTTCTGCAATTTCTTTCTTTAGGGTTTTAAAGTTTTCATTGTAAAGGTCTTTTACCTCCTTAGTTAGGTTTATACCAAGGTATTTCATTTTTTTAGGGGTTATAGTAAATGGCATGGTTTCTCTCAAGGCTTTTTCACTTCTTTCATTCTGGGCATATAGGAAGGCCTCTGATTTTTGCACATTTATTTTGTATCCTGCCACCCTGCTGAACTTCTCAATTAGTTCCAGGAGCTTCCTGGTGGAGTTTTTGGGATCACTCAGGTATAAGATCATGTCATCTGCAAATAGAGATAGCTTGACTTCTTCCTTGCCAATTTGAATCCCTCTTATGTCCCTTTCTTGTCTTATGGCTTCGGCTAAGACTTCAAGTACAATATTGAATAGAAGTGGTGAGAGTGGACAGCCTTGTCTTGTTCCTGATCGAAGTGGGAATGCTTCCAATTGTTCCCCATTGAGCATAATCCTTGCTGTGGGCTTGTTGTATACAGCTTTTATTATATTGATAAAGGTTCCTTCCATTCCTACTGTCTCTAGCGTTTTGATCATAAAAGGCTGTTGGATCTTGTCAAAAGCTTTTTCTGCATCTATCGAGAGTATCATGTGGTCTTGGACTTTGGACTGGTTTACATGATGAATTACATTTATTGATTTGCGTATGTTGAACCAACCTTGTGTGCCGGGGATGAAGCCTACTTGGTCCCCATGAATGATCTTTTTAATATGTTTTTGAATCCGATTTGCTAAGACTTTGTTGAGAATCTTTGCGTCTGTGTTCATCAGGGAGATCGGCCTATAGTTTTCTTTTTTAAGTGAATCTTTATTATAACCTAGTATTTCTAATCTTAATTTTGAATTTCAAATGTCCAGCCTTTAATCTTTAGGATATTTTTAAGTACTCTTATTTTGTCTTGTTTCCTTTTGACAATATCATATGACTAAAATTCTTCTTAGTGTCATTATTGATTTTCTTAGTTCTTTATGAATATCTATTTATGTGAAGTAATTTGAAAATTCAAATGAGCATAAAATCCAGATCTTAAAATATATGTATATGTTTAAAATGTGAATTTGTGCTTAATTAACAAACATGTGAACATGGAAATTACAAATGGGATACCAGGAGCTTCTGAGTTCTACTTTTTTTTTTTGCATTTTTTAAAATTTCTTCCACTCATACAAGGAGATCCTCCCTGGATCTCCTTGCTCCCTTCCCCTTTGTCCCCTTCCTTTCCCTCCCTTCCCTTTCTCCTAGTTCCCCCACCCACCTGCGCCCCAATTCCTGGAGCATCCTTTAGTGTGCATGTCAAACTTCCCTTTGGGTCCTCCTCTCTGATGAGTTGTAAGGACTCAGTAGCATTGCCTAGAGGTCTTTTTTTTTGTTCCCCTTTAGTATAGGAACACTATGGTGGCTGTTAATCCCTTGCCTCTAAGGATCCTAGTGCCTGTGATCCATGCTAGACTTTGAGGGGTCAGTGATATGTTGGTCATTGTGCAGGAATGCAAAGTGCTATTATGATTACTTCGGCCCTAACTTGTGTGCTTCTCCCCATCTTTAGGCTCTTACAATCTTACCACCCCTTCTTCCACAAATTTTCCTGAGCTTTAGGATGGGGAGAGATTAGGCTGGCCTGGTTCCAGGCGCTGATGTAGAGTCTCTGATGTTCTGAATTATAGTTTGTTGATTTTTTTTTTCAGTTTTGCTGCTCCTGCACCGTCCTTAGCTCCATCTTGATAGGTATTGGATATCACCCCCTGGCCAGGGGCTGAGTTCTACGTTTTATCACCAAACTTAGAGGAAATGTCTAGGTACAATCTGAGCATGTGTCCTCAGGTAGAGAACCAAAGTTCCTTTTCAATTATACTGAAGATTCCTATTCAAATGGAAGTGAATTAGGCAGCTAGTAGACTGAATAAAGAACCAATCAAGGTCAAGTGGTGAGCTGATGATGTGCCAAGTGGTATCTGAAGACAGTTTGAGAGGAGATTGAAACATAAATGGTTCGGTGTTCAAATTTCCACAGAATTTAACTGAATACCAGCAGATGAGTATCTGTAGTTAGCATCACTTCTGTAACCAAAATTTCTTTCCCTTTTGCTTTCTTCTCTACAAGTTCAACCATTGTGATTTACACAGATTTAATAGGCTAAGTTATTTTCTGCCTTTCAGATGCATTTACCTAACAGAGATTCCTGAGAGAGATCTAAGAGAGTACACCCAATAAGTTTAGAGCATTTATTCACTGGCATTTCTCCAATGAATTCAGTTTGAGCATCTTTTGGGTTCCTTAATCTCTTTAACCAGCAGAAACTGTCTCTTGTTACAAAACATTTTCTGTGGTGACATCTGATGACTCATAATATAAATCTATTTTTTGTGAATTAATTCCATTGTTTCCAGCCCCATAAGGAAGTAGTTAAGACATATAAGGGACTGGATTATGAAATAGCAATCAGCTGTTGATAAAACATAAGATTTAGTGAACTGAATTATGGACTTTGTTATATTTATTTGCAATTTTTGCAATCTCAAGAACCTGGGAATAACATTAGCAATATGCTAGATTCTACAAATAAATCCTGCATTTAATAATTCCCATAGATAATGAGGCAAAAATGTTAATATCTTAAATTACAAACTGAAGCAATGGTTCTCAATATGTAATCCTTATACACATTTTTGATCTAATTTGGGACTGTATTACAAATGTTGATTTTTAGAGACTACAACAGAACTACCTTAATTAGAGACTGATGGTAGGACTCAGTAATGTTTACTTTTAGCAAACCCTCTAAGTGGTTCTTATGTGTACTAATGTCTGAGAACAGTGTTTTGAGAAAAAAAAATAAGGCCAGATATGCAGGGGAATAGGAAAATGGGAATGGATTCAATATGTAATGTTCTCATCAATAGCGTTTGAACTTTGTAAGTCAAAAAGCAGTAGGATGATGGTGTAATATATGTGGGTTCTGTATGACAGCAGAATTAATGAGATTCTTGTGTAGCAAAAGTCAAAATTAGCATTTATGTATCAGAAAATAATATGTATAATTTCTCAAGACCATGTTGCTTTGATCTAAAGCAAACTGTAGCAATAACCAATCAGATGATTTCAAGGTTATTGGAAATTACATATATCTAGATAGAAGACTAACTGTAGTCACTACAGTGGAGATAGGTGGCCTCTTGTCTGATTCCCCAATGTCAGACTATTTGAAGTCCTTCAATTAATGGGCATAGTGTAACATCTAAGGAGAGAGATATCTGAAATGTGGTTACAGATTTGCACCATAGAAACTATCAATACATTTTTTCAATGAAAACTGCATCCATTAAAATAAGTAACTGAATGTCATAGAAAGAAAATCATACTGACCTTCTAAGGATTAATAGCTACTTGCATGGAATTTGGAATTTTGCCTGTAATCCAAAAATGCTACTCTATTGTACTAGTTAAAGTAGGATCTTAATAAAAAAGGTTCATTCACTTGGAATATAAGGTATTCTGTTATTGTTTCCCTGAATGCAGAATATATAGTAGAAAGAATTATAAGAAACAATTGACAGAAATTCCATGGTGACTACTTGTCTCAGGTAGTGAGGTATATTACCACAAAGGAAGTGAAGCAAAAATTCCTTTTAAGATGAAAAAAACAAAAATCCTGGAAGAATTTTCATATAAGTAACACCACCAAACAAAAACAGCACTCTTTTTTGTCAAACTTGTCTGCATGTTGAAAAAGCCAGACGAGGCAGAGAAAATGACAATAGGTGATTACAAATAGTCATAAAAGATAATGTCACTTACAATCACAATTTCAAATATGGTGTCTTTACTAAGTAAATCAAAATTAGCCCTGAAATCTCATATGTATTTGCTGATCTATAAAATGATTTCCTTTAATAGTCTAGTCTAGATTATGAAGTTTGTATATATAGGCATGCACAATAATATATCATTTACTGTATCTCCTGAAGACTCTTTACTTTATGACTCCTAATCAAATCATAGACCAAGGAAACATTTATTACCTTGTTCACTGAATATAACTTTGAACAATTACCTTCATAACATTATATTAACCAGATTTACTGTGCAAGAATTAAGCACCCTAGATCAATTCTTATCAAATATCATGGCATGGTTATCATTTTTCTAAACTTCAAATTTAACTTCTTTTGCATGTTTACATTTAGTCAAAGAATGATAATTTCATTACACATGATAAGCATAAAATTCTAAAAATATTTATATACTTACATGGTACAAGTATGCCAAATTTGCTATATGAGCTTTTACACTTTTCTGTTTGAATGTTTATTTTGCTATCAATCAATGATAAACAGTTCAGAAACTGTCATCAGTCCATAGGTAATATCTTGAGTAGCACTGCCATAGATCCCTTACTAAGAAATTTGAATGCAATATATGTAATTATGTATAATTTATGTAATAACATAAATCATAAAAAATGTTCAGAATTTATATTAATGAGGTTTCTAAGTTCAATGGTCTTGAGTATAATAGGAATTATCCCTCAAAACTGATAGACATATTATTACATTTTTAATACCAACCATACATACTTATTAGCAGACTTCAACAGATTTACAAAATAACTTATGGCACACTTGGTATACTATTCTGAGATATCTATTGTGAATTTCATACTTTTAATGGGATGCTAAGACAAAACGAGCTCTCCATCAGTTCCAAGAATAAGTAACAAGGCTTTTTGAGCCAGATGACCTCGAGGTATCAAAAGCTTCTGAGCTAGTGAGAGATGTATTTAGCTGTTCACTGGTTTTAGCACACAAATAAACCATACTTATTCCTTGGATTTTGTATAAGGTCATTATCCTGCTGTAGTCTATGCTTGAAAATAATTCCTTACACATGAATGTATTGTGCATCATAAAGTGAAAGAGTTTAAAATAAGCATGAATTCAAATGTTCACAGTAGAATTTAGCTTTAAAACAGAAGCACATTAACACATTAGCACATTCCTATTTGTCATAGTTTGGTACAGGTGTCGACTTGATGGTTGAAGATTTCAGCTATGGTCACATTTGTAGATAACCAGTAGTTGAGTTGAGCCCAGAGCAAACTGCAGGAGATTGTCTAGTTGATGGGGGAGACCCAGCCCATGGTGGGTTGGACTAGGCCCTGGACAGGTGAGTATAATACAGAGAGGTGGGTGATAAAGTTGGCATCCTTGTATATATTTGGCCAGACATACTATACTTGGCCAGACATACCAGTTGAGCAAGTAAAAGCTCTCCCTCTCTCAACTATTATATGGTATGGCCAGTTCCCTCAACCTTTGATGTTGTAGTGAGCTTTCCTGCCAAGCTAGACTCAAAACTGTAACTTGACTATCATAAAAGAATAAACTCCTTGTTCCCTTAAGCTGTTTGGTGGTAATTTATCAGCAACAATGTGGAGAACTGCTACATGGTTCTAAATATAACTATAAGAAAATGCAGGAACTCTGAGCAGATGATCCAACAGATATGTTCCCTGGCACTTTTTTATTTTTCTTTTTTTTGGATTTTAAAAAACTTTTATTGTAGCAACTGCTAAAAGTTATCGTACATATTTAACTATGAGGCCTTTGAAAAGGAGGTGATTTGTTGCATATATCAGACAAAAATGTAATCAGAATTTATATTTCAAAGTGTCATATGTGTGTGTATATATTCTAGACATTAAAATATTAAACGTACTTAATCTTATGTATTATTGCTGATGTTAATGATTATCATTTCAAGTCCTAGAAAATCACTTTCATCTATAGTTTCATCACAACACAAAAGTTATAGAACTCTTGATGCTACCTCTATGAGCATGGCACGTTCAGCTCTGCTTATTCAGAAAGAATAAACAGGAAATACATTAAAAGGTATCTAATAATCTTTCATCTGTATTCCTTCATTGTATTTAGATCATGATTAATTTAATTTTCAAACAATCATTCAATAAAAGGCTCTTGTGATGCTCCAGAATATATTCTGAAGACAATTCCAATATCCTCAAACTATTTATTTCATATTTAGTATTTGCTTTCATGCTTGTGTGCGATCATAAGCTTTAGCTCCTAAGATGCAGATTTTCTCTTCCTTGGCTATAAACCATCTGATGACCATAATAGTTTAATAGTTTCATTGTCCTTATCACCCAGAATCAAGCTTCATAGGTTGCTTTCAAAATGGCACTTTTGTGAATTCTCTCTAATGTATACCTGAGTCACCAAATGTGGTTGACTGTATTGCCACTGATGTAATTTATTGCCACTGATAAAATTTATATGAATTAGTCATTTGGAAATTTACATTATTTTTCTTTAAACCCTCTGTTAAATTGATCTCATTTATATCTTAGTAATAGCATTATTCTGCCTTGTGTATTACCAGAATTTGTTCACTTGGTCACATCTTTTTTTCTACCAAACATTGTGGTAGGATATATGCATAGGTGCATATGTGTGTTTGTGTGTGTATGTGTGTATGTGTGTGTGTGTGTTAGGAATTTACTATAAATCTTTTATAATTCATGTTTATTAAATTTATATTTTATATCTCTAACTAGGATATAAAGTTATCTGAGATAATTTTCTTTTTTATTATTTTTTATTTTTTTATTTTTCTGCTCATACAAATATAATAGGAATCCCTGTCCCTTCCATCCCTCCACCCCTCCTTGGACTTCCCTGTTCCCTCCCTGCTTTGTCCCTTCCTTTCCCCCCTCCCTCCCTTTCTCCCAGTCCCCCCTCCCCCCATCTCTGAAGCATCCTTTAATGAGTATATCAAACTTTCCTCTGGGTCCTCCTCTCTGATGAGGTGTAAGGACTCAGTGGCAATTCCTAGAACTCTTTCTTGTGTTCCCCTTAAGTATAGGAACACTATTGTGACTGTTAATCCCTTGCTTCTAAGGATCCTAGCCTGGCACTTTTTTTTTTTGGTCTGAATATAAAGTAGTGTCATAGACACAGGTTTCAACTTGGTGATTCAGAGTTTGAGCTCTGGGCACATTTGTAGATAATTGGTAGTTGAAGGAGATTGTTTATTGGATGGGGAAGACCTAGCACACAGTGGGTAGGGATAATCCCCAGGTTAATGAATAAATGGAGGGAACTGTTTGAGAAAGGTGTATCCTTGTGTATAATTGGCCAGACATGCTAGTCTGGAAGGTGAGGATTTTCCCTTTCTCAACTGTTACGAAGATATGGTGTGGCCAGTCACCTCAGTCCTTTGGTGATAGCACATGCTCTCCTCTCAAGGTGTTCTAAAAACTGTAACCAGACTATAATAAGAGAAAGTAAACCCCTTGTTACATTTAAGTCATTTGGTGGTAATTTATCAGCAGCCATGTAATTAACTGCTATAGAATTTGGTACCAGAGAAGTGGAGTGTTGCTGATAAATTTGACTATATGGTTTTATGGATTTTGAATGGTTTTGTTGGACAAAGTTTGAAATGTTTGAAGATTTTGGTACTGTCAATTAAAAATATTGTTCTGCAGAATTTAATGGGCCATTTGGATAATGGAAATGCTAAGAAAGGCATGGATTGTTTGGGGTCAGTTTGTGATGAAGGAAAGAAGATTGACTTGTTTGCTTGGCAAAAGAAAGCAATATTGGCAGTCTTGAAGTTTCTGTTGAAGAAAGGGAAGGTAGCAGAACAACAGTGGCTATTTGATAGATAAACATCATTGAAGAAAACATGAATACCACATTGTATAGATTCTGTGCAGCAGGGAGATTCCTCCCAGAAACAGCACAGAGAAACTAAGTCAGTTGTGATTTCAGGGAGTCAATCTTCACTTGGAGGTTATAGCAGAACTTGGCAACATCATCCATATGGTACTAATTTTAGAGCTATCAAAGATGCAAGAGAAATGAGGTTGTGGATTCCTATTCCAAGGTTTCAGAGTATGGAAGGAACCCAGGCAATGTGTGGCAGGAAACCTGCATAGAGACCCAGAAAGGACATTTTGTGATGTGGAGTTGAAGCCTGGTTTGCCATTGAGAAGTGAAGATGTTAGAGATGACAGAACTAATGTGGGACATCCACCAGGAGGAGCTGTATACATTGGATGTGCTGAGGGTGGCGGAGGATTCAACCTGGTCCAGAGAAATCTTATTTCAGAAGTTAGATCACTGTAATGCATTGATTAAAACATTTTTCATTCTGTGACTACAAGGTGCTTTTTTATTTTTATTTTTTTAATTATTATTTATTCAACTGTGCACATGTGCGTGCGCGCGTGCGTGTGCGTGTGCGTGTGCTTGTGTGTGTGTGTGTGTGTGTATGTAGAACCACGGACGAATTTGCGAACCACCATGGACACCTCCACCTCCTTCTGCCCCGGGATTCACAGGCTCCGCCCTACCAGGACCAGAAGCGCAGGCCGCCCCCGCTTCCGCCTGGCGTCTATACGTGGTATCTGGGATCCGAACTCAGGACCTTCCGCCTGCAAGGCGGAGGCTTAACCCCTGAGCCACCTCTCCAGCCCCCAAGGTGCTTTTTTAAAAAAGAACTTTTCCAGTGAACACAACTTCACAACTTCATATTACATTTTTGCTTCAAAATTGCTTCTTAATTTAGAAGCTGCCAAGAAGCCATGATGGAAGGAATGACAAAAAAAATGCAATTTGTGCAACTTTGAGCTGTGACAAAGGACTGGAATTGCCCATAATCTTTGAGATGAGCAACAGGAAAGGGACATTGAGCTATACAATGAGGTATTTGGCTGGACTTTAGTCATAGCTTGATATTTTCTTATTGTGTTATAATACTTCCATTTCAATGTTTTGTCTGTGCTGAAGTATTTAACTTGATTTGACAGGATCTTACAGTTACAAGATTTCAGATTTTTAAATATATGTATATTTAAGATTAATTTAACACCTATGGGGACAAGGTGAAGGTTATAGTTTAAAAATGATATGTTCTTGTGTCAAGTTGACAAGGCATGGAGTATCATAGTTAGACACAGGTGTCATCTTGATAGTTTAGGGTTTAAGCTCTAGGTACATTTGTAGAGAAGTGGTAGTTTTGGTAAGCCCAGAGATAATTATAGGAGATTGGTTAGAGAATGGGGAAAGCCCAGGCCATGGTGGATGTGAATAGTGCTCAGGCAGGTGAATAAAATGAAGGGAACTCTTTGAGAAGTGGAGAATTTTTGTGTATACTTGGCCAGACATGTTGGTCTGACAAGTAAGGATTGTTCCTCTCTCAGCTGTTACTTGGTGATGGTGTCCAGTTCCCTTGACCCCTGTGTTGGTCAAAACTTTCCTGCAAACTGGATTAAGAACTATATCCAGATATAAAAGAGAGAATAAACCCCTTTTCCCCTTATGTGGCTTTGTCATGATTTTATCAGTAACAATACAGGTGAACTACGAAAATTATACACCAAAAGGCTCATGAGTTTGGGGATTGGTCTCTAACTGGTAGTAAGTAGTTGGGACAAAAACTTTACAAGGTACGATACAGCTGGACAAAAAAGGTTACTGGAGGATGATTGTTTGCAGGTAACTTCTCATCTTCAGAATCCTTCAATCTCCAGTTTTTTTCAGCAATTAGGTAAAAAACTCCTTCACCACATTTTCCTATTGACACAACGTTCTACTAAAGAATCTAAGGCCACAGGCTTGCTGAATTTATCCCCTGAAACTGTGAGCCAAGTAAATAATATCTCCTTTAAGTTATTTATGTCATATATTTTATTCCTAATTGTAAAATTCTAACACAATGTCTATTCCAAATAGATGACAACGTTTGGTCATATAATGTCTTAAAAAGCAATGTTTATAGCTGAAGAAATTTTCATGTATGAAACATATTGACAAGGTATTATGACTTCTGATTTCCAATTAAGTTCAGCTAATGAGGAGTTTGTGGAAGAGATAGAAAGAAAAGATGAAAAGTGAACTAAGGCAGAAAAAGTGAACTCAGGCTGTCTATGGCAATTCATAGATGAAGATAGTTTTCCATATGTAATTTAACATTTATTCTTTTGTTCTTTTGGGGCCTGGATATAGAAATAGTTCATTGTTACTAGGTCTATGTTAGTGAAACTTTCTTTTTTTTTTTGCATTTTGTTTTTTTTATTTACACTCATACAAACTTAACAGGTACACTGGTCCCCTCCCTCCCTCCAACCTCCCACCGCCCTGTGCCCCCCCTCCCCTCCCCCCTCCCTTCCCATCTCCCAGTGCCTCCCCAACCCATCCCCGGAGCATCCTTTAATGTGCATGCCAAACTCTTCTCTGGGTCCTCCTCTCTGATGAGGTGTAAGGACCCAGTGGCATTTCCCAGAACACTTTCTTGTGTTCCCCTTAAGCATAGGAACACTACTTTGGCTGTCAATCCCTTGCCTCCAAGGATCCTAGTGCCTTTAGCAAATGCTAGACTTTGTGAGATCAATAGTGTGTTGGACATTGCGCAGGGCATGCAAAGTCCAACTGTGATTGGTGAAGCTTTCTTTATGATTTTCCTACAATACCTTTGCAAATAATTACTGTAAATATCCCTTTAAAATTATGCTAATCTGAATATATCACCTTTTAAATGAATGAATATGTGCTTGATTCACTTATAGCTATATATGCAGCTTTTTAAAGAGATACTCCAAATGTGTATAAAAGAGAAAGAGAATGATTGGAAGAAAAAGACAGAGAGAAGGTCAGAAGTCAAACTTTGGGAGTGAGCTTTCATTTCCATGTTGTTGAGATAGTCATTCCTTTCTGTATCTGTGCAGTAAGCTTCTTTTTGGACAAAATAAAACTATGAGTATTTCATGATGCCATTTTATTATGTCACAGTTATAAATCATTTGTCTCCTAGAGACCATTTCGCCCCCTGCTCTGTTTGGCCATTAGCCTCTTGTCTTTCTCTTCAGCAATGGTGAGGATAGTTTCCTTTTCCATGAGGAAGTGAAATCCATGGTTTATTGCCATTGCAAATAAAAAAGATTTTGAAAAGTCAAGTGGCAAAACTGTTGCCATTGGCATTTTTCATGTGAACCATATCAAAGGAATCAGGATGTCTTTCTCTGTTGGTGATCACATCAATTTTTCCCAAGTTAGTACCTCCATTCACAGGTTTCTGGTGTCCAACTTGATGAAGTTTTCTTGTCTACCTCTAAATCAGTCTGGATGGTATCATTCACCTTGATGAGGGGGTCAGGGTAGTGAATGATACAGGAATCATGGGTGACCAGATGGATTCCCTTTGTTCCCACAAAGATCTTTCTCACTTTGCACAACTGGTATTTGGCCTACTCAGGTGTAATGTGATAAACAGCAAATCGACCCTTGGTGTCATACATCAGACTGAAATTCTCTCAAGTCTTGTCAATGCTGATGGCACCCATATACCCAGCTGGGCAGGTTATGTCAGCTCTGAGATTGCCATCAATCTTAATGAAGTGCTGCATGCAAATCTTTACTTCATCACTGGTCAGGGTATACTTAAGTCTGTTTCTTAGGAAAATGATGAAAGGCAGGCATTCTCTCAGTTTGTAGGGACCAATGGACAGACAAGGAGCAAAAACAACAGTCAGTTTATCCAGCATCCAAAGTTTTGGAGCTGCTATGTGCTTCAGATATTTCTTGGGCCCATGAACCATGGCTGTGCTGGGACCAGAAAGAGCCAGTAAGCTTCTTGTTGACTCTCCTGTTCAAACTCCAACCTCACTGCTCAGCTTTTATGAAAATTCAAGGGACTGAACTCAGGTCATCAGGAATGGGTGAAAAGTGGGTTTTTTTCCCCACTGAGCTGTTTTCCTAACCTAACAATTTTTTTTATTAATACATTTTTATTATTATTTCAGCTCATACAAACTTATTAGGTACACCAGTTCCCTCCCTCCCTCCTCCTTCCCCCGTACCCCCTGCTCCCCCTCCCCACCCCTCTCCCTCCCTATCCCCCAGTGCCTCCCACCCCAATTCCCAGAGAGTCCTTTCTTGTGCATGTCTGATTTTCCTCTGGGCCCTCTGCTCCAATGACGTACAAGGACCCAGTGGCCTTTCCCTGAACCCTTTCCCGTGTTCCCCTTAGGTATAGGAACACTGCTGTGGCTGCCAATCCTTTGCCTCCAAGGATCTTGGTGCCTTTAGCAGATGCTAGACTTTGTAAGGTCAACAGTGTGTTGGACAATGCGCAGGGCATGCAAAGTCCAATTATGATTGCTTCAGCCTTAACTAGTATGGAGTATCTTACATATCATTGTTCCTCCCATCCTTTTGCTCTTACACTCCTACCGCCCCCTCTTCGGCAAATTTCCCTGAGCTTCAAGATGGGGAGAGACTAAGTTGGCCTAGTTCTAGGTGGTTGATATAGAGTCTCTGAAGTTCTGGATTGTGGTTTGTTGATTTTCTTTTGCAGTTTTGCTGCTCCTGCAATGCCTTTCACTCCATCCTGGTGGGCATTGTATGTTACCCCCTGGCCAGAGACAAAAAGCGGTTAAACTAGAGTTTTGTGATAAAAGCACATTCAAAGGTAGATGTAAAAAGTGGGAAACCACGGTGAGGGAGGGGTCTATCGCCCATTTGCAAAATGGTTACTTTTTATCTGCCAGACTATATGCCCTCCTCTTCTGGTGAGATCACACCCCCTGAGTAGTAAATGATCAGGAACAAAAGTCTGTGAACTTAATCAGATGTCTCATTACTTATTTGGGTCCTTGATGGAGGCCTATTTTCCCTGCTGTAACATGGTCCCTTCTCTCCTTGTTTCTGGTGTGGCCCTCCTACCCCATCCCTCCTGTTCATAATCCTTGCAATTACTGTCTCTAGGTGGGCTGGGTGGGTTTGGTACTAGGAGCCACCTATTAGGGAGTACATACGGCGCTTAATTTTCTGGGTCTGGGATACTTCACTTAATATAATTGTTTCTAATGACATCCATTTCCTGGCAAATTCCAGTAATTCATCATTTTTGATGGCTGAGTAGTACTCCATTGTATAGATGTACCATAGTTTCCTTATCCACTCATCAACTGTTGGACATTTGGGCTGATTCCATGACTTTGCTATTATAAACAGTGCTGCTATGAACATGCCTAACCTAACAATTTTTATGAAAGATTATAACTTGTTTGCAGCTTAAGAAAGGATGGAGAATATAGCTTGCCTACAAAGTAAGTCAATGTTTATTAATGGCTATTTATAATTTTCATAAATCATGAGTTAAGTACAAAAACCTCTGTTCGAAAATTTGTTTTGTAAAATAAAACGAAACAGAAAATGACTACTATTAAGATTTGGGGAGAAGGTGCTCAATGGGCAAAATTCTTGCTTCCCATAATAAGATTGAAGCCATGAGTCAAGATTTCCATAAGCCATGTAAAATCTGATTGGTTAAGCAAGGGAGGGTACATCTGCAATCCAACACTGTAGGGGAGGGTTGGAGCAGGGATAGATAAATACCTGGAGCTCATTGTCCAGCTAGCCTAATTCAATCACATGAATTCCCGTTTCATTTAAAAAAAATAAGGTAGAGATCAATTGAGAAACACCCAAAATTGACCTCTGACTTGTGTACACGTACATTTATCTGTTTGGTAATGGACACATATGAGCACATTGAAACAAAACCAACATACACACACCACAAAAAAAAAGATTTCATTGTAATGTAATCATCAATTGTATGAGTTTATTCTCAAAATAAATTCATAGGGCCTCCTCCTTTCTCTGCTGCCAGCAAACATGGTGAAATTCCTAAAACTCGCCAGACTTTCTGCAAGAAATGTGGCAAGGACCAATCCCACAAAGTGACACAGTATAAGAAGGGCAAGGACTCTCTGTATGCTCAAGGAAAGCGGCATTATGACAGAAAGCACAGTGGCTATGGTGGGCAGACCAAGCCTAGTTTCCGGAAAAAGGCTAAAATGACAAAGAAGACCGTGCTGAGGCTGGAGTGTATTAAGCCAAACTGCAGATCTAAGTGAATGCTAGCTATTAAGAGAAGCAAGCATTTTGAACTGGGAGGCGACAAGAAGAGAAAGGACCAAGTGATCCAGTTCTAAGCAGATGTTGTTATGAAGGCAATAAAATAATGAGATGATATTCAAAAAAATAAATTCATAATTGTAAACTTATCATAGGCTATAAAACCAGAATTGTGGGTTTGTTTTTCATTCTCTTGATCTCCATTCTGAACTATTATCTTCATCCTGGAATCTTTCAGATCCTTCTTGTGCTTATAATTAATTTCCTGCTCTAAATCAATTTATTTCTTCCATCTCCCTTCTTTCTTATTGACATTATTGATGTTTCCTGTACCGTAATTATATCTTCATGAATGTTATGACTAAAGCTATTCTTCTTGTTAATCATGTAAAAAATCACAAAAAAACATTGGTTTTTTCGTATAGAGTGAAAATTGTTTTGCTTCAATATGGAGAGGACATGAGGTCATCTATTATTTTTTAATAATATAGCACTTTTCTGTATTCAAACTTAGATCTAAAAATAGCATTCTTCATCAATAGCAATGAGTGTTTTCGAGATTCCTTTCACAACCTATTCATGAAACAATGTTTCAACTATAGTCATAAGCATGGCATAGAATCTTAAATCAACTTCCTCCCAAATTAGTTTGTGAAAATGAGTGCAAATAAAATGATGATGTTATTGCACTATGACATATATTATCTTTTCTGAATCTATCTGCCATCTACAGGAATAGGGGATAGAAGATATTATTTTATATAAATAATGAAACAAATGTTTTAGAGTTATATTACTGTACATATTATGTTAGGTGATGTTATAACAATAATGCAACTGAAGATCTGTGTGGCTTATCATATAGTACTTTATTTATGACTCTCAAAAATTTCATTATAAGTCTGTCAGTTTTCCAAAGTAACCCCATTTAGTACATGACACAGCCAGTTTGCAGCCTTCTTGAAGACTGGCCTCGTGTTTCAGGTCATGCTGGAACATAAGGAATAATTGGAAGGACATGAAGGACTTGTAACTGTTCCACCAGGAAAATGATATATCACTTCTATTTTCAGTCCTTCTGTTAGAAGAAGTCAAATGGTATCACTTAACAAGGAGCTAGGAAGGGCATGGTCACAGAGATATGTGAAGGAGTACAAATATTTTTGTCATATTGTACAAATAATATAACTTTGGTAAAATAGTTAATGAATAATCTTAAAACTTTCTTTATGGATACAAAATATCCCTTAAATGTAATTTTTGTAACATATATATATATATATATATATATATATATATATATAAAGTAGTTAAATTTGTGAAGCTTCAAAGTGATGTAACATAGCATTACAATTATACTCCAAGAATCTTACTGAGAGATAACAGTTTTAGCACTGTAAAACTCTAAGGAGCTAACTAATCACTTATCTTCTAGATGCTTTCTATCGTTATCATCTTCCTTGTGTTTCAAACAAGCTGAGAGGAAATTGGCTGTTTGAAAATAAGAGCTATTGAGTCTGCCTCATTGTGCCAAAATATTTTGTACCATGTCATTGCAATTAGTATATCTTCTACAATATATAAATTTATAATTTATACTGCTCTGATATACAAAATGTAAAGTGAAAATATTTCCCAACTCATTTTATGTATTAGTGGTGAACATGAATCAGCAACAGACAAAAGGCACTGTATCTTATCAAAATATGGACCCAGATATATCAATCATGTCATTATCACCTACATTTAACTCCTATTTGAGTTAACTACTAATGCTTAAGATAACAGACTTCTAAACTGTGTACACACTAAGATTTTGGCAATAGCTTTACAAATAAGATATAGCTTATTAGAGGTCAGGCACTCAACTTGCTTGTAATAAAGCAGCTTGAACACAAAGGTATTGCAATGTGTTAAAAACCTTCTTCCTGTTGCTAAATATTCTGTCAACTGTGCAGCTAAACACAGTAGTGAAATTAATATCCACAAATTAATAAAATATAAACTTGAAATCCATAGCTTAAAACTCATGATTAAAAGAATCATGAGTTATTAAGACTATTACTGGATAATTGTAACAACATTATAAAATGTGAAAATAATTCATAACCTTACTAAATAAAAAAACTTCCAAGGACTGCTTAAAGTTATTTTCTTTCAAAGTTAATTAGAAGTGTGTAGTATTCTATTGCTAAATAGTATTCAGTACTGTTTAATGAATTCTGCTGAACTGGGGACTAACTTATGCTGTAAACTTCTCTCTTGCTTACTTGAAGTGACATCTGAACACAGTCCAGAATTTCACTAAGAAAGAAATAAAAAAAAAAAAGATCAAAGGCACACAATCCAGCTAGCTAGAATAGAAAATACCCCTCAACTCCCTGCTGTGAATGCTTCCCACATGTAAACAAAACTTTCTTGAAGAAAAACGTAGCATCAAGCAAATTTATTTAAACACATAAAGGTAGTTTTGAAACACACTAAGGTTAAGCTCACACTTTAAAAAGAGCCAACTATAATTGATGGGACACTTCCAATTATATTTTTAAGATGAGTAAAATAGAATTCTTTTAATCTTGAATAAATTTTGGGTAAGAATTATTTACTATTTAAAACATTTTACTTTAATTCCAAATTTTTATCTACTAGTATGCCAACAGAATCTTAACTAATAGAATAAGGAGCAAAAACTTACAAACATTAACTAAATCAACAATCAGAACTATGTATTTAAGTTGAAGGCAACAGATACGTATCTTTCTGACACAGCAACATTTACCTGGCAACTCGATATCCAGAAATAATACAATAATACAGAGAACCTCATGCACTTTGGTAAGTATATCCCAGCTTTCACAGTTTAAATTTCCTTTAAACTCTGGTTAATTTCAAATATAGAAAGCCTGCTTTTTTGTTCTCTTGGATGTTAAACTGGGTTGTGGCTGAAACTAGACTTCTTTTTCTTCTTCTTGCTATGTTTCTTGTGCTTCTTCTTTTTCTTCTTTAATTTCTCCATTGCATCTCCTTCTTTTTCATGCTTTCTTTTCTTATTTGCCTGCAATTCTTCATAAGTAGACTCTAAGAAGGTTTCAGGTGAGGATGCTTTATTCTCAGTACAAGACTTCTTCCTTTTTCTGCTACAACTTTTAATATGTTTTTCTTTTTCTGTTTTCTCTTTTGACTTCTTTTTCTTTCTGAGAATCTCCTTACTTTCAGATTCAGATTCAGCTGTAGAGCTTTCTGGTGATTTCTGAGATTGGTTCTTTTTCTTTCTTTTCTTTCTTTTTTTTTTTCGCACATTGCTGGAATGCAAAGAGCTGCTTGAAGAATCAGACCATGAAGAGGAAGATGAACGTTGACAAGTTTTCTTCTTTTTCTTTTTCTCTCTTCTTTTGGATGGGGTCACATTTCCACTTAGTACTTTCTCTCTACGTTTCTCAAGTTCTTCCTTCCAATTTTCATTCATTTTTTCTTCAAATTCAGCTAATGCCTTGGAAACTTTCTTTTTATTTTCTATTTTTTTCTTCACTTCTTCCCAGGTGGGTCTTGGTCGATTCAGATAATCCTGTATTGTTGGGCCTGTGGATTGAGTAGGGCCCCTCCACCTGGCCATTGCTATAGGATTCATATAGGCCACCCTGTTATCCCGCTTCCCCATGCTGCCAAATGGCTTTCAAAGGAGATACTCAGTTGTTAAGGAGAATAAGGATAGGCTGTCTCTTTAATGTCTTCATCTGCTGATGTACAAAGCAGTCTCTGTTCTGCAACAGAAAGATGGAAAAATTATAAAACTTCTTTACAGTAAAACAAAATAAACACATGGGCTTAATTGCTCATTTCTTAACATGCTGTCCAGTGGAAATTCAGAAAATCTTAAACGTAAGATATGAATTTAAAATTTTTGCTTATTATAGTAACTAGCATATGAATATCTATCAACTTAAATGTATATTGTATGCTTTAAGTAAGATTCTGACAGGTATTGAAAATGTTAACTTATTTATCTTATTCTATATACATTTATCTTTTTTCCTTTCACTTATTTATGCCTTATATGGTATAAAATGATTTTTTTTAATTTTTAACATTTTTTATTATTATTTCCACTCATACAAACTTAATAGGTAGACCAGTTCCCTCCCCCCCTTCTCCCCCTGAACCCCCTGTTCCCCTTCCCTCCCTCCCCGTCTCCCAGTGCCTCCCCCCCCAATTCCCAGAGAGTCCTTTATTGTGTATGCCTAACTCTCCTCTTGGTCCTCCTCTCTGATGACGTACAAGGACCCAGTGGCATTTCCCTGAACCCTTTCTCGTGTTCCCCTTAAGCATAGGAACACTACTGTGGCTGTCAATCCCTTGCATCCAAGGATCTTGGTGCCTTTAGCCGATGCTAGACTTCATGAGGTCAATAGTGTGTTGGACATTGCGCAGGGCATGCAAAGTCCTATTATGATTGCTTCAGCCCTAACTAGTGTGGAGACTCTTCAAATCATTGCTCCTCCCATCCTTTTGCTCTTACAATCTTACCGCCCCCTCTTCCGCAAATGTCCCTGAGCTTCAGGATGGGAGGAGATTAGGCTGGCTTAGTTCTATGTGGTTGATATAGAGTCTCTGAAGTTCTGGATTGTGGTTTGTTGATTTTCTTTTGCAGTTTTGCTGCTCCTGCAATGCCCTTCACTCCATCCTAATGGGCACTGTATGTCACCCCCTGGTCAGAGACAAAAAACTGTTAAACTGGAGTCTTGTTATAATAGCATATTCAAGGGTAGATGTAATAAAAGCAGGAAACCTCGGTGGGGGAGGGGTCAGTCACCCATTTGCAAAATGATTACCTTTTATTGATTTAAAATCTGCATCAGACAGGTCTTCAACTTAGGATAAGTATTTCTTTTGACAGAAACCAGAGAGTCATAGCAGACAAATCTTTTTCTCCACTCTTATCTCCACATCATTAATAGTTTAGGTTACATAAACCTATATTTTATCTCTTCTTTCCAAATAATTATCAATTTATTGTAGGTCGTTATCACCTCTCATTGGTTTTTAATCTTGAGTTTCTATTAAGTGCTTACTACTAAAGATAGATTTATCACTTTGCAATGGATTACAATTTAAGAAATTGCCTAAAGCCTATGAAATTGATCCCATTCTCATCTCTTTCTCAGCTGGAACACCTTTTCTTAGGCTTAGGGAACTACAATATAACCATCAGGTGAAGTAGCAGAGCTTAAAAATTATACTACCTAGACTTAAGAAAAAGATTGATAAGCTTTTCACTACTGTGTTTGTGTGTGTGTGTGTGTGTGTGTGTGTGTGTGTGTGTACTCCAAATTACAAATACAAGGCCAAGAGAGTTAAAGTCCATGTTTGGCTTTTTAATGGTTCAGTTTTTTTCAGCTGTCAACTTCCTACTTAAGATATTCCTTTGAAGAATTATTTAACTACATTACGATCTGGGTAAGCCTTTAGAAATTTGTGTTAATTACATTATTTATATAGGAAAACCCATCCCATAAGAGGTGGGAATATGCCAGAGTAGTTGAATAAAGACAGATATGGAACTATTTGGAATTTGACAAAAGATGGCAGCAAGCTTGTATGCAAGGTCATTGCCTTTGATTCCTGCTATGGATATGATAAGGTGTTCTGTTCCTTCAGATCCTCTTGCTGATATAACTTTTTTCCCATGATCGACTGTAGCTTGGAATTGTGAAAATAAATAATATTGCCTTTTTCTCCTAAATTACTTGGATCATGTACATATTGCTACAAAGTTATAAAACTAAGATGTTTATTTAATATGGAAAATCCAGTACATAACATAATTTGACCCATACTAAACACTCATTAAGTATTTGCTCAGTTTTAAAGAAACAGTAGAATTGATAGATAAATATCCTGGTGAGAATTATCAGAGGGAAATTCCTAGGGTTAATTATTCTTATGTAAGACTTCGAATGATAACTGAGTTCTCTGAGGAAATTAGGAAATAAAAGACATTTCATGAAGAGGAAACAATATATGAAAAAACACTAGGAAAAAAACATATGAGAATACTATAATAGAAGGTAAGTTTTCATAGGGAGGAATATGTGTAGGAGGCTCCTTCCAGTCATTTTAAAATCTTGAATTTTGTTTCATACTTGATAAGGAAACAATAAAATAAGTTAAACAGAAAATCTCCCCTTTCCCTTTAGATATGTCTATTGTCATTTACATTCTTATTTTTACCTAAAAGCCCTGTCAGATATTATTGTCCTGCTATCTTAAACACCAGATACTATATAGACTTGAGTTTCTATTCAACTTGAGAATTCTCTCAGCTTCTTAGCACTTACAATAACATAATTCATTTTACTTTTAGTTCCTTGAAACTTTGTCCTGACATCAGTTTGTAAAACAGACCAAAGTCAGTCCACAAAGAACTTGGATATATGCTAAAGAAGTTAGAATTTATCCTGTGGATAAATTCTACAAACAGGAAGAAACTGCTTCTTATGTGTGCATTTTAATGGTGAAATTTGCTTTTACAATTTCTTACATGTATACAAAATATTGCATGTATTTTCCTCTCAGTTCTTCCCTCTTAGAAATACTATTTTGAGTAGAACAGTTATATGGTTATTTTTAAGAGAAAATTATTTACAGAGTGAAATATGAATTGGGACTAGGACTTAGGAATGCATTTATGCATTCATGAAGGTAATTATGAAATAGTTTAAATAAAACAATGACTATGAATTAAAGTGAGGAAATATATGACACATCTTAAGGAAGATGGTACTGACATTGGTGACCAACTGGATGTAAGGAAAACTGGGAGAGGAAGGAATTTAGATCAAGTTTCTGGCTTGAAACACTAATAGAAATCCATACCAATGATGAGGTGAGGTAATATAAAAAACAGAATATGATGAGAAAAATCTAGTTCTCTTTGAACCCATAATAACTGAAGTGTCTGCAAGATTTCAGAATGAATTTTCAGGGGAAAATAAGATTTATGATGCTGGTTCTCTGCAAAATAATCAAGTTAAAGATATAGTATCAACAGTCACTAAGTGATGACAGAAATCATGAGAAGAAAATTAAAATACCCTGAAGTAACATTATGAAATAAAACTGAGCTTTAAAGTCAACAAGGAAATGGTTATTAAGAAAGGAAAGCTTATAAAGATCACTTTAAAAAATTACCTAGAATAGAAAAAATATATCAGTACAATAACCCTTAAAATTTCTAATGCTGACATATTATGAAACAAACATGTTTTGTCTTTACCTTTAAGGTCCATAACAAAGAGAAAAAGGATGCTATAGGCAATAATATTAAATGTAGCAAGTTGGACAAATAATTTTAGGTATAAATATATCCACTGTACTTGGCTATTCACAAGTCACTAATAACTTTTGGCAATGCAATGTTAATAGTAAGGGAAAATTCATATAATGTTGGTTTAAAGTGAAAACATAAAGTGCATAGATAAAGAAAAAGGACCTGATAACAGATAAGAAAGTCTCAAAAGGAAAAATATTGCACATTTTCATTCATTTTGGGTCTTCGATTTTACAAACATAAGAAATCATGTGTGTACAAAAGATAAGGAAGTAGAAGAAAAATTGTCAGAGACTAACTGAGAAGGAGTGGTGAAAAAAGGAGCAGAGAATAGGGCAGGGGAAGGAATATACAAATAATGTTATACACTTGAGTGAACTGGCCTCACCTAATCTATTATGAATACATTTTAAAACAAAATTTTTAAAAGGAAAGAGAATAGAGAAAGGGAATCAGAAAGAAAAGGAAATAAAAAAGAAGGAAAAAAAGAATGAAGGAAAGAAAGAAGGGAAGGAGAGAGGGAGGGAGGGAGGAGAAAAGAAAGAAAGAATGAAGGAAAACTATTTCATCCTATTGATAATATTTAAAACAAAGAATACAAATAACAACTAACAAGTAATCAAAAAATGCTAGTAAGGACATAGGGAATGAAGAAGACTTATTCGCTGTCTGTGGGAGTATAAACTGGTCTAACCATTGTGGAATACAATATGAAGTGTCACATAAAACTAACATTGTATTAGTGTGTGACCAAATTCCACCACTTGTGGCTATATTACCAAAGAATTCAATATCTTACTAAAGAGACATTTACACATTCAGGTTCATTATAGCTCTACTTAAAATAGCCAGGAAATGGAAACACACACACACACACACACACACACACACACACACACACACACAGAGGAATAGAGGTGCAAAAAAGAGTAAAAATTGAATAGCAGAATTTACTCTGAGACCCTTCTCCAGAAGACCTAAACAAAACAGAACCTGGTACGTGATACATCCTAATAAACTACTGGTCAGAATGGTCTCAATGACCCCCCTTCCAGAAATATGGGATTTTTGTCCATTACTCTTGAACCAAGTACAAACTGATAATAAAAGCTGATTCCTGAAGAGTCCAAACACGTTTATCACCAGGATTTGGAGAAAATTAGTTGGAACTGATTTGGAAACTTCTTCCTTGCTAGCCAACTTCCACAGTGCAAAAAGGCATTATGCAGGATATTGGGGGATAATAGTCAGTGAAAATCTTCCCTAGCTGTGAAATCTGGGAGTTATAGCAACAACCACCCTGGTAAGAATTGTGACATGAATGTTATGGAAGCAACTGCATTCCTAAAGATTGGAATTAAGGTCTATTTTCTAGAAGCGAACATTTGTCTGGTACTGTTAAGCATAGCAAAAAACAAACAAACAAACAAACAAACAAAACCAAAACCCCAAAACAAAAAACAAAAACATAGATTTGGAGGCCATAGACCCATTGTTAAACATTAAGTCTGTGGTACATAACTGCTGTCTAAACACTTATCATTATACCTATAGATTAAAACAACCCTTACTTCACAACTAAATAGCTTCCATCTTCTGTGGAAAATGTTTAATACAGAGATCTACAACAGAATAAAATGCTGAAAATAAATAACAGTGAACTTTCAGTCTTGCAAAGAACATCAAAACCAACCAATCTCCCAAGGCTCAGGAACCTGGAGGAAGAGGGGTCAGTAAGATGAAAGCCAGAAAATGGGAAGAAAATGCAGCCAAATTACATTCTCTAGACATGACAGGGTTATTGCACCCATGAACTCACTACATATGTAGATACTTAAACAAGACCTGCTCAAGATTTGGCCTATCAACAGTTTACAATTCAAGGTGACAGGATACCTCCCTGAGAGACTAACAAGAATTCTTGTAGAATGGAAGAAGGGTAGATATTTTTCTTAAAGGAATACCCTCTGATGTAAGGTCCTTGATCTGGGAGGTGTTCCAGCACAGAAAAAAACAGTCAACCCAGATGAAAGTCAGTGGGCCACATATATTTTAAAAATGTGAAAGCATGATTGAGCCTGATTGGTGAAGAGGAAAGTTTTCATTGAAAGGAGGAGGAATAGAGCTGGGAAATGTGGGGTAAAAATGACTTAAATTCATTGTACTCGTATACGAAGCAATAATAACAATATTTTTAAAATAAAAAATAAAAAATAGAGGGGCTGGAGAGGTGGCTCAGGGGTTAAGCCTCAGCCTTGCAGGCGGAAGGTCCTGAGTTCGGATCCTAGATGCCATGTATAGATACCAGGCAGAAGCGGGGGCGGCCTGCATTTCTGGTCCCGGTAGGGAGCCTGTTAATTCCCGGGGCAGAGTAAAGGAGGAGGTGTAGGCGGTCCATTGTGGTTCTCGAATTCATCCGTGGTTCTACACACACACACACACACACACACACACACACACACACACACACAATTGAATAAATAATAAATAAAAAAATTTAAAAAATAGAAAGAAATACTACAATGAATTAAAATTAAAACAACAAAGTTATTCAGTTTTGTCTTCTGTTTTTACATTGACTGAGATTGGAGCACCTATCACAGGGTGCCTAGAACATACATTATTTATGGGGCCTCATAACTGATTTTGAGTTATCACGAAAAATGGGAATAGTAAATGGTTGCTAAAGACATGACATCAAAAATTTAGTTCAAAATAAATGCAATAAATCCAAGGCATTTCTGGATGTGCTTGCCTATGTTACACTGTGGATGGTAACTACAGCTCAAGTTCTGAACACAACATACATACATTGCACTGTGTGCATACAAGCACACCATCCAATTTGACTGAAGCATCTTAGCTCAGATTAGAGACTATTGTATGTTGTAAACTTTTACTGTATGGACAAATATTCTAAACTTATAAAGTATCTTTCTAGCCTAAGTACTCAGAATGAATGAGATTACTGCATATTTGGTTGCAATTGGGTTAAAACGTTCAATGTGACAAATTGCTATCAATATCACAAAAAATCATGAAATAAATGTCTTGGAATTAAGAAACAATTTAAATAGTTTTAAAGTTGATTTGAACATACTTCTGCCAAATTTTACTAGTATTTTATGAAGTGTTATTCTCAACATTAACAACTTTAAAACAGTTGTAACAATTCTAAAAACTATTGATGACACTCTACATCTCACAATATTCTATATTTAGCCAATAGTCAATTTTTTCTTTAAAAATAAACAAGTATATCCATCTTAGTATAAAAATTTTGAGTTGCCAATAAATGATAATATTATGTATATTTTTAATATAATTTCATTTAAGACTTTTTATAAGTAAATGCTTAATTTGTGGACCTACACCTATCTTACCTATGGATGTGATCTTCAAATAAAAATTTATTAAATGAGAAGAAACTACAAGTGAAAATGGATGAAGGAAAAACTTAAAAGACAAAAAGTAAGAAGTAGAAAAAGTGATACTCAATATAGGCAGTAAAATAGGAATGTGCACATAAGTAAAAGAAAAGAAATTGATACAGTGGCATACTCCTGTCATCACATAACTTCGGAAGTAGAGACGAGGAGTTCAGTAGTTCAAGACTCTCCGAGATACATAGCAAATGAAGGCCATTCCATGCTACACAGAACCTGACTTAAAAGAGAAATGTGAAATATGTTAGAAAAAAAGCAATAGAAAGAAATCAAACCAAAAAACATAATTCATCATCTTTTCTAAGAACAGAAGTGAAAAATAATGTGTATGCCTTAGATTGCCTGTATTGGAAGGTCAACAGAAAACAGATAATACATTTATAAATATATATGCCTTTGTTTTCACTCAATGATAGGTGGCAATGTTATCTGTTAAGGCAAGACACCATAGAAAGTATTGATAACACTATAAAATATTGAAATGAACAAAAGGAAATGGCACCAAAATTAAGCAAATGTGAAAAACAATGTGTAACTTTACAACCACAAAGTATCTTTACTCATTTCCTAGAAGGTAAAGTACAGTGAATAAATAGTAAAAGTATCACTTACAATCTTTTGTTCTTACCTGGAATCTTTCAAAGCATACTCTGATTTGCTTTGTAATTTCTACTAATATTTGCAAGGTAACTTGATCCTTCATATCTCTGTTTATATGCATGAAATAGGCTAAAATGCTATAGCCATAAATTGGGATATCCAGCTTGGTAATTGTGGTGACATAATGGTATTTGTTTCTTGTTTCTAAAAATTTCCTTGTGATCATTTATTATGTGTCATACATTATATTATATGCCATGAAAATGAAAGGCTAGCAAAAGTCATTTTATAAATATCAAACAAATGAAGACATAATTATGGCTGTGATTGGAAAGATGATAGAAATTAAAAGGATGCTATGGTAGGTATAATAAGAGTTCTACTTCAGAAGAGAAGGTCAAATCTGATATACCGATACATAATGCAAGACCTGATAAATTAGACTTAGCTACCCAAAAAAAGGGCTTAAATAGGATGTAGTAGTGAAAGGCCCAAGCTAATTGAATATTTAAAGCAAAGAATATCAAAAGGTAAGATCTTTACGTGAAAATGGAAATGTTGACTATGGTACAAAATATTAATATTATCATAAAATAACTAGTTCACTACGCTTTTTTCTTCTTGAAAATATATGTATGCCATTTATTAGTGAACATGCTCAGGTAAAAGAAAGCATGAATATTGCCTTGTTAAAATGGTATTTCAGAGTTTCACAGTGAAATTTCTACTGCAAAGACCATTAAAACTACTTGTTTTACAAGTCTCTAGTTTAACAGCCTTTTATCTCTGGCCAGGGGGTGACATCCAATACCCATCAGGATGGAGTGAAGGGCATTGCAGGAGCAGCAAAACCGCAAAAGAAAATCAACAAACCATAATCCGGAACTTCAGAGACTCTATATCAACCACCTAGAACTAGGCCAGACTAATCTCTCCCCATCCTGAAGCTCAGGGAAATTTGCGGAAGAGGGGGCGGTAAGACTGTAAGAACACAAGGATGGGAGGAGCAATGATATGCAAGATACTCCACACAAGTTAGGGCTGAAGCAATCATAATTGGACTTTGCATGCCCTGCGCAATGTCCAACACACTATTGACCCCACAAAGTCTAGCATTTGCTAAAGGCACCAAGATCCTTAGAGGCAAGGAATTGACAGTCACAGTAGTGCTCCTATGCTTAAGAGGAACACAAGAAAGGGTTCAGGGAAATGTCACTGGGTCCTTGTACATCATCAGAGAGGAGGGCCCAGAAGAGAGTCTGGCATGCACATTAAAGGATTCTCCAGGTATTGTGGGGGGGGAGGCACTGGGGGATGGGGAGGGAGGGTGAGGGGAGGGTATCAGGGGGTTTGGGGGGGAGGAGGAGGGAGGAAGGGAACCAGTGTACCTATTAAGTTTGTATGAGCGGAAATAATAATAAAAAATGTTAAAAAAAGATATCTGTATTGCCAAAACTTCACATTTTAACCAATTTTGTAGAGGATACTATGAGATTAATGACAAATACATTTCAAAGTAATAATGATAGTAATGTCTTATGTAAACAGAAACTATGCACATAAGGAACCATTAAATTTAAGTTTCATTTGTTTTATGGCAAAAAAAATACTTGTTTTACAGATACCTAGTTTACAAATTGTTTCATTGAATTTTCAATCTTCATAGATTATTATAGATCATAGAGATTTTAAAATGTCATTTCCAAATGAATGGCAATTTTTCTAACACTTAGTTTGGAGTATCCAACTTTTAAAAAGAGATACCTATGAAAAACTTTAGTATTTTTTGTTTATATTGGCTTTTGTAAGTTTGTTTCATGCAACTAAAATGAATCACTCTTGGAAAGCTAAATAAAAGATTTGGCATTGCAATAATTCTACTAAATCATAAAAAGGCAACACTTTACTGTGTTTTGCTGTCTCCTATTGGCCGATAACATAAATGAAAGTCACATCACAATTTAATGAGAGAGATAACAAGAGGTTAGGGGTGAATTAGCTTCCTATCTGTCGATGTTACAAAATACTTTGAACAAAACAATATAAGAGAGTAAGAGTATATTCTGCTCACATGTGCAGAAGGGTACAATTCATTACAGTGGGGAAGCTATAGATGTAGGCAGAGAAGACAAGGTGACTGTATTATATTTCATTCATACTCAAGAAACACAAAGAATGCAAAATGTGGGGGCAACCTATATATTCTCAAGTCCCAACTAAGTCTCTGAGGAAGTCTCCGTTATATAAAAATTCCACAACATTCCCAAACAGTGCCACCAGCTGGGGGCCAAGTGTTTAATTACATGAGACAATGGAGGATATTTTGTATTTGACCCACAACAATGGGTAAATGTGAGCATACTTTCAATTTCTTGAGAATTCTCAACCTTTTTAGTATGTTTGTATATCATTTATAGATGTATTTTCTACTAATCATCTCTAGTATAATGTCACTCTACTTATACCAGTTACATTAGTATTTTGAAGAAAGATCACTGTTGTTATCCTGAATGAGGTTAGCATTCTAAAAATCTGTACCATGTTAAAGCCAGGTTTTTCATGTGAATTTCCAAATTACTTTAGCACAACTATACCACACAGATGATTCACAGTTATTCTAGGAAAATGGAATAAAATTTAAATGCTACCCCTAATTTCTTCCTTCTACAGAATTGTAGATAAGACAAGAAAAGAGTAACAGTGAAAGGTTTCTGATACAAGTGAAGAAATATAAGAAAATGGCTATGAGAAGAACCAAGATATTCACTGTGGACAAATGATAGATTTGAAGAAATAAGTATCATCCCTTATTTCTTGAACATTGAAATATATGTTGAATTTTATTTTCAGAAAAATCATTGTTTTTTAGCTTTTATGATAATGTAGCAAAATATCATTTAAACAAATTTTACATAGTTCAATGAAAATTGGCAATCATAACTGTGTATAACTATATGGCACAAAAAGTTATGCCAGAATTTATTTAAAAATATAAAATCATTGCATGAAGTAAATTAGTATGTCTATAACGTCAAATAATAAAACTTTTATTTGATATCATGTTAAATTTATAGAAAAGTTGAAGGATTTTCAATATTCTTTGTACTCAACTTACCTTGTCATTAACAACTTACATTGATATCAAATATCTGCACAGTTAACTCTTTATATTTAAAAAGAAAAACTTTGGCTTTCAGTTATTGTCTGATTTTATCACATTCCACTTAGTCCTGTCATCTTATGTTCTGTAGATGGTGGCAGTTGCTCAGAATACAAATTAGCTGATTGGCCTGTTTTTAAGGGTAATAATTCAATATTTATTTGGTAGAATTTATTTATTTTCAATTTATAATTTCTAATCATGGTATCTTAGTTAGAATAAGGGTATTCTAACACTAACATGGGATTTATAAGAACTGCTATTTATAATTTATACTTAATTACTTGATAGGCATTACGTCAGTTCCTTCACTGTATAGCTAACTTTGCACACTATTCTTTTTTCTTGAGGGACATCAGTATGTGAATAAGGAAAGAGAAATTGTATTCCACCTTCTTGAAGGGAGACTAACTACATAAATTTTTGGAATTCATTTTTTAAATTTAGTTATTAACTTTTCAATATAAATATGCATTCTTAAATACTGATACTATCCTTTGGGTAGGTACTAATGTATTTTACCATTGAAATAGGTTAATCTTTTGTCATTTAGTTTTTTAGTGGGTTCCTATTGCGTATGCCCAATAATTTTTTTCTTTTAAAATGTGAACATACTATCTGATTCTAAACAGACAATGCAGTATTATTTTGTACATACCTTGCACTACCCCGTGAATTCACCATTTCTTGAAAGACTTCTGCTTTTTATGCTAAATGATAATGCTAAAAAAATGAAATTAAGCTAATAGGGGTACTCATCTTTGACAGCAGGTTGGGCTAGGAAAGTACATACAAATATACTTTCAATTTAATCACATACTACTTTAACAAAAAATATAAATAATGCACAGGTGGTATGTAGACATTTCTTATGATAGGCTATCCAGAAGACAACACTGACTAATCATCAAGACTCAAATTTTTGGTTATTTCTGAAATAGAAGGAAAAGATCTGCTATGTATAGTATACATTACTGAAACTATTTTAAAAGTTAAGATCAAGGCCTAAATAAATGAGCAAAGGTCTTAAAAATGCAAATCTGTGTTTTGTACATGTCTGTGGTTTCAGTGAGCTGGTTTCTGGACTGTCTGAGTTCAGAGTAGGAGGCATCTGGCTTGTAGGTATCTTCTCTCCTCTCTTCACACCTCCCTCACCCTGGATAATCACACACATACAGGAAATAAGTCAAAGTAGATTTCATACAGCAACAAATTTCAAAGAATAAAGAGAGAAAAGGCCTCTGATAAACAATAGAGTAGTCACCTCAGAAGACCCATCTGAGAAGCATCAAAAAGATTCATAATTCTATAGCCAGAGAACAATAGAAACACTATGTTCTTTCATTTATTTTTATGCCAAGTGAAACTTCAAACACTTGTTACCTAACACAAAGAAAAACCTAGGCATTATCAACATCACATAAGTGATGAAAAATAGCATCCCACAATGACCTTAAATAAAACAACAATCAGCATCTACTAATCTGAAAAATACCAAAATCTTACAGGAAACAGAAAAAGCACAAGAATCCAAGAAAACATGTCTCCCCTCAATATCCCCAAATCTAAGGCTACGGATCCCACAATGGATAACCTAATGGAAGGTATCTAAGAAAACAATAACCAAGATAATGAATTTCAAAGATCAATTATAAATATGTTTCAACAGTTCCAAAAGGACTTAGATAAATGCCTAACCCACTTCAGTTAGAACACAACAAACACAGGAAAGAAATCCAAAAAGAGAACAAACAAACAAGACACAAAAAGTGAAAATAGAGAGCTTGAAAACATATCTGAAAACACTGAAAAAAACCCAAAGTAATCTACAAACAAACATAGAAACACTGAAAAAAAAAACTGAGACTGAAACAACACTGGAACAAAAAAAATCTAAACAGTGTAAAAAAATTCAATAGAGAGTCTTAAAAACAGAACTGATCATCCCCTTCCCCCTTCCTCCAGTCCTGAACAAATGCTTGCTTCCCTGGTACAGGTAAGGCACCCTGCTTCCCAGGTACTCCCCACCAGAACCTAGGTCACCTGCTCCTCCCAGCCCCTCCCACCATCCAGCCTGAGTAGCTCCAAAGCTGCCTAGGGCTTGGGTGGACTACTGGCCACGCCCCACTGAACATCCATAGACCCTCCCCCCTTCTGCCTCCTGGGGATGCACACTGGCTCACTCTCAGAACAGGTAAGACACCCCCTGTCTACTAAACTTGATTTAATTGATGTACTAACTGTCTAATAGACTCATCTTGGATTAACAATAAAAACAGACAAACACAGCCAACTCCAAGACAACCACAAGTAATAAATGCCAGAGAGCAGTTATACCAACTAAATCAGTTCACTCAAAAACACATAGAAACTGTAAGGACTCAAAAGACAAAACAAAAATGCCCAAGTCAAAGTGTAGATCGATGAGAAACAAAACCCAAGAAAACAAATTTCTCACTGAAAGAATTAACCCCATAGCTACAGAGTTCAACCAGAAAAAATTCACAGAAAATAGTCAAGAAAGCCAGGTCCAAGAGAATGACTTTCAAAGCATGATCATTACCATGATCAATACTAGAAATCCAGGAGGAGTTAAATAACCACATAAACCATTTTGAACAGGAACACAGCAGACACCTGGAGGAGTTGAGAAAAACAGTTGAAGAAACAAAAACAGGCATAGAGCAGTTAAAACAGCCTCAGGTAGAGTTTAAAATTGAACTAAAAGACAAGTTATCCTCAACCCAGAACTCAACAGAGAGTCTTATCAACAGAACTAACGAGGCAGAAAATAGAATTTCGGATCTTGAAGACAAAGTGGCAGAATTAACTAGCTCAATGGAAGAGGTTGTTAAAGCCAAATATATATTTGAGAGGAATTTTCAAGAGTTATGGGACACTCTGAAGAAACCTAACATGTGCATTCATGGAATATCAGAGCAAGAATCCCAAAATACCATAACTGAGGAAATTTTTCAAACTATCATAACTGAAAACTTCCCTCATCTAAAGAATGAGAGGCCCATCCAAATACAAGAGGCATTCTGCACTCCAAATAGATATGACCAAAATAGAAACTTACCATGGCAAATAATAGTCAAAACATTCCACATTCAGGACAAAGAAAAGGTGCTGAGAGCTTCAAGTGAAAAAAAAAGTCACTTTTAAAGGTAAACTTATTAAAATAACAAATAACTTCTAAATGGAAACAAAAAGCAAGAAAAGCTTAGAAAGATGTACTTTAAGTACTAAATGAGCAAAAATGTCAACCCAGGCTGATATACCCTGCAAAACTATCTGTCATGATCGAGGGAGAAGGAAATGTTTTCCAGCGCAAAGACAACTTGAAGGGATACATGTCTACCAAACCAGGCCTTCAAAAAATGCTAGAAATGATACTCAAACTTGAAGAAAAAAACAAGCGTATCCAGGAGGACAGAAGGGAAGTATAATACCACCAAAACCTAAAAGCAAAACAATACACTTACAAACACCACTAAACATAAAAAATGTCTGGAATTAAAAATAATTTCTCCATTATAACATTAAATGTCAATGGAATTAACTCACTGATCAAGAGACACAGATTACAAATTTGGATTAAAAATCACAACTCATCATCTGTTGCCTTCAGGAAACTCATCTAATCACAAAAGATAGGCACATCCTAAAAATAAAAGTCTAGTCCAAAATTCTGTAAGCTAGTGGAACCAGGAAACAGACAGGGGTAGCCATTATGCTGTCAGACAAAGTGGACTTCAAAAAAAATCATAAGAGCACAGATGGATACTATATTTTAGTCACAGGTACAATTCACAAGGAAGACTTCACAATGTATATGCACCTAATACGGACTCCTCCACATTCATTAAGCAAGTCCTACAGCATCTAAAGGGAGAAATCAACCCCCAAACTATAATTTTTGGGGATTTCAACACTGTCCTCTCAACATGGGATAGATCAACAGGTCAAAAGCTTAACAGAGACACTTTGGAAATTCATCAAAGCCTTTATGAAATGGACCTTACAGATATCTATCAAACTTTTCATCCACACATGAAAGAATACACACTTTTCTCAGAAACACATGGAACTTTCTCTAAAATAGAGCCCATATAGGGCCACAAAACAAATCTCCACATATACAAGAAAATTGAATTTCTAGCCTGTACCCTATCAGACCACCATGGTAAAAGCTTGACATCCACAACACAATTAACGACAGAAAATACACTAACCCCTGGAAAATTAACACTATGATGCTGAATGAGAATTGGATTCAGGAAGAAATTAAAAAGGAAATTCAAGATTTCCTGAAAGTGAATGACAATGAAAATACAACTTATCAAAATCTTTGGGACACAAAGCTGTCCTAAGAGGTAAGTATATAGCTCTTAATGCCTACATAAAAAATGGAAACATCACAAATAAATAACTTAACAATGCAGCTTAAAGCTTTAGAAAAACTAGAACAATCTGATCCCAAAAAGCAGTAGAAGAGAGGAGATTAGCAAAATCAGGGGAGAAATATCTGAAATTGAGATTAGGAAAATGATACAGAGACTCAACCAGTCCAAAACTGCTTCTTTGAAAAAATCAATAAGATTAATACACCTCTAATTAAATTAACTAAAAGCAAGAGAGTGAAATCACAAGTTAAAAAAACTGGAAGTGAAAATGGAGTTATCACTACTGATACTCAAGAAATTCAGAGTGTTATAATGTCATGTTGCAAAAACTTATACTCTGTGCAATTTGACAACACAAAAGAAATGGATGAATTCTTAAGCAAGCACAACTTACCTAAATTGAATCAGGAAGTTGTGAATTATTTGAATAGTCCTACAACATATGAGAAAATCGATGATGTAATCTCAAATCTTCCCACCAAAAAATGTCCTGGACCAGATGGATTCAGCACAGAGTTCTACCACACATTTAAGAAGCTAATAACACCAATACTCCTTAAACTGTTCCATCAAATAGCCAAGGAAGGAATACTACCAGATTCTTTCTATGAAGCTAATATCATCTTATTCCCAAAACATAATAAAGATACACTTAAAAAAGAAAACTATAGGCCAATCTCTTTGAGGATCACAGATGCAAAGATTCTTTAAAAAGTCTTAGCAAATCGGTTTCAAAATCATATCAAAAAGATCATTCACGGGGATCAAGTAGGCTTTATCCCAGGGACACAAGGTTGGTTCAACATACACAAGTCAATCAACATAATTCAACACATAAACCAGTCCAAAATTCAAGACCACATGATACTCTCAATAGATGCAGAAAAAGCTTTTGACAAGATCCAACAGCCCTTTATGATCAAAACCCTAGAGACAGTTGGAATGGAAGGAACCTTTATCAATATAATAAAAGCTGTATACAACAAGCCAACAGCAAGGATTATACTCAATGGGGAAAAACTTGAAGCATTCCCACTTTGATCAGGAACTAGACAAGGCTATCCACTCTCACCACGTCTATTTAATATTGTACTTGAAATCTTAGCTGAAGTCATAATACAAGAAAGAGAGATAAAAGAGGTTCAAATCGACAAGGAAGAAGTCGAGTTATCTTTATTTGCAGATGACATGATCTTATACCTGAGTGATCCTAAAAACTACACCAAGAAGCTCTTGGAACTAATATAGGAGTTCAGCTGGGTGGCGGGATACAAAATAAATGTAAAAAAATCAGTGGCCTTCCTATATGCACAAAATGAAAGAATTGAAAAAGCCCTGAGAGAAACAATCCCATTTACTATAGCCACTAAAAAAATGAAAAACCTTGGTACAAACCTAACCAAGGAAGTAATAGAACTTTATGATGAAAACTTTAAAACCCTAAAGAAAGAAATTGCAGAAAACACCAGAAGGTGGAAAGACCTCCCATGTTCCTGGATGGGCAGAATCAATATCATAAAAATGATCATCCTACCAAAGACAATATAAAGATTCAGTGCTATACCAATCAAAACCCCAAAGCAATTCTTTAAAGAGGTTGAATAAATAATCTCAAAATTCATATGGAAGCACAAAAGACCCAAGATAGCAAAAGAAATCCTGAGTAACATAAACACTACTGGAGGTATCACCATACCAAACCTTAGTCTATACTACAAATCCAGATTTATAAAACAGTCTGGTACTGGCTCCAAAATATACACACAAAACAATGTATAAGGGTTGAAGAACCAGAGATAAGCCCACACAACTACAGCCATTTGATCTTTGACAAAGTGTCCCAAAAAATCCAATGAAAAAAAAAAACAGCATCTTCAACAAATGCTGCTGGCAAAACTTGTTGTCCATATGCAGAAGATTAAAACTGGACCTGTACTTGTCACCATGTACAAGACTTAATTCCAAATAGATTAAAGACCTCAATATAAGACCAAAAACTATAAAAAACCTTAGCAGAAAGTGTAGGGAATTCCCTTGAGCTGATTGGACTAGGCCAACAGTTCCTAAACCGAAATCCAATAGCACAGTCACTACAACTGATACTCAACAGATGGGATCTTATGAAATTAAAGAGCTTCTGTTCAGATAAAGAGATTGTAACTCAACCACAAAGGCAACCCACAGAATGGGAGAAAATCTTCACTAACCACATATCTGATAGAGCTCTATTATCCAGAGTGCACAAAGAATTTAGATAACTAAACACCAAGGAAACAAATGGCGAAATAAAAAATGGTCCTTGGAACTTAAAAGAAATTTTACCAGGGATGAAATTGAAATGTCTAACAAATATCTTACAAAATGCTCCACATCTTTAGTCATCAGAGAAATGCAAATCAAAACTTCCCTGAGATATCATCTCGCCCTGGTCAGGATGGCAAAAATCCACAATACAAACAACACCAAATGCTGGAGAGGATATGGAGAGAAGGAAACTCTCCTATATTGCTGGTGGGAATAGAGGCTTATACAACAACTCTGGGAAGCCATCTGGTGATTCTTAAAATAGTTAAAGATTGAGGGGACTGGAGAGGTGGCTCAGGGGTTAAGCCTCCTCCTTGCAGGCGGAAGGTCCTGAGTTCGGATCCCAGATCCCACGTATAGACGCCAGGCAGAAGCAGGGGCGGCCTGCGCTTCTGGTCCTGGTAGGGCGGAGCCTGTGAATCCCGGGGCAGAAGGAGGTGGAGGCGCCCATGGTGGTTCGCGAATTCGTCCGTGGTTCTACACACACACAGACACGCGCGCACACACATACCCACGCATATGCACACAGTTGAATAAATAATAATAATAAAAAAATAGTTAAAGATTGAAATGCCATATGACCCTGCTATTCCACTATTGGGAATAATCCCCCATATAGCAAAAATTCACCTCGATAACACAAGCACAACCATGTTCATCGGAGCATTATTTACAATAGCAAAGTTGGGAAATTAGCCCAAATGCCCAACAGTTGATGAGTGGATATGAAAATGTAGTACATTTATACAATGGAATACTACTCAGCCATCGAAAATGATGAATTAATGAAATTGGCCGCAAAATGGATGGAATTAGAAAAAAATTATATTGAGTGAAATATCCCAGACAGAAAATTAAGTGCCTTATGTACTCCCTAATAAGTGGATCCTAGTTCCAAACCCACTTAGTGACGCACTCAAAGATAAATCTCTGTAATATTTACAGTAATTGCAAAGATTATAAGCAGAAAGGGAAGGGAAACGAGGGCCCCACCAAAAATAAGGAGAGAGGGGATCATGCTACAGCAGAGAAAATAGGCCACCATCAAGGACTGCAAGTAAGTAATGAGACATGTGGTTGGGCTTGCACACTCTCCTTACTGGTCACTTGTGTCTGATGGGGTATGATCTCACAGAAAGGGAGGGCATAGAGTCTGGTAAATAGAAGGTAACCATCCTGCAAATTGGAGACAAACCCTCCCCACAGTGGTCTCTCAATTTTATTCCATCTACCTTTGAATCAACTCTTATAAGACTCTATTTTAACAGCATTTTTTCTCTGGCCGGGGGTGATATCCAATACCCATCAGGATGGAGCTAAGGCCAGTGCAGGAGCAGCAAAAGTGAAAAAACCATCAATAAACTAAATTTGGAAAATCAGAGATTCTACATCAACCACCTGGGACCAGGCTTGCCTAATCTCTCCCCATCCTAAAGCTCAGAGAAATTTGCAGCAGAGGGGGCGCTAAGATTTTAAGAACCTAAAGATGTGGAGGAGCATTGATATGCAAGATAATCCATACAAGTTAGGGTCGAAGTAATGATAATAGGACTTTGCATGACCTGCGCAATTACCAACATATCACTGAACCCCCCAAAGTCTAGCATGGATCACAGGCACTAGGATTCTTAGAAGCAAGGATTTAACAGCCACAGTAGTGTTCCTTATACTAAAGAGGAACACAAAAAAGAGCTCTAGGCAATGCCACTGAGTCCTTACACCTCATGAGAGAGGAGGACCCAGAGGGAAGTTTGACATTCACACTAAAAGATGCTTCAAGAATGGGGTGGGGGAGAGAGCACTGGGAGAAAGGGAGGGAGGGGGGAAAGGAAAGGGAAATGGGAAGAGAGGGCGTGTGGATCCAGGGAGGAGTGGAGGGAGGGAGGGGAATGGGGTACTTATCAACTTTGTATGAGTGGAAGAAATAATTAAATAAATAAATAGATAAAAAAGAAAAGAAAAATCAAATAAAACAGAAAAAAAACAACTGATCATGTAGAATGCAAGAGTCTTAGAACTTTAAAGACAAGAAGAAGTGGTTCATAAGTCAATAAGAGAAACTGGTAGACTGAAAAACACATTTGAATGGAACATACAGGAAATCTTAGACACCATCTAAAGGTCCAACTTATGGATCATGGGTATCGCAGAAACATATACACGAGAGGAAGATCCATCATGTATAGTCAATGAGGTAATAGAGGAGAATTTCCCTGACCTTAAAAAAAAGATACTTATCTCGATTCAAAGGCATACAGAATACAAAATACTCAAGACCAAAAAGAAACATCCTAGAGCATATGATAGGCTACACACCAAATGCACACATTAAAGACAGGATCTTAAGAGCTGTAAGACAAAAGGAACACATCACATATAGAGATAAAGCCATCAAAATAATGACTGACTATTCAATACAAGCAATACAAACCATAGAAGCCAGAATGATCTGAACAGACACAATACCAGTTCTGAATGAACACAAATGACAACCCAGATTATTATATCCGGAAAAACTGTTGGTCATAGTAGAAAAATATTCCACGACAAAAGCAAACTAAAATACTATATGGCCACTATTTCAGGGCTACAGAGAATACAGGAAGAATTGCACAAGATGGAAGAGAAAGATAAACCCATCAAAGAAGCTAAAGGGAATAAACAATACCATCACAAGAGTTGAATGAAGGACTACAACAGGCAAACACCACAAGGTCAACAAACTGTCAAGAAAAATTAAACACCTGTTGATGATAATTTTAAATGACAATGGACTCAATTCCCCAATCAAGAGACACAGGCTTATAACTTGGACCCAACATCATGACCTATAAATTCTCTGTCTCCAAGAAACACATATCACCTTGAAAGATACACACTTTCTCAGGGCAAAAGGATGGTCAAAATTACTCCAAATAAATGGAAAGCAAAATCATGCAGGACTTGCCATCTTAATATCAGAAAAAAATTGACTTTGAACTTAAGCAAAGCGTGTGAGATGCAATGGATACTACATCTTAATAGAGGGAAAATCCCAACAAGATCTTATAATCTTAAAAATATATGCACTAAACATGAAAGCACCCAAATTCATCAAACACACACTACCGGAGACAAAACAACTAATCAACTCAAACAGAGTAGTATTAGGAGACTTCCTCTTTATACCATTGGATAGGTCAATGGGCCAAAAATTAACAGAGATACATTGAGGTTAAATGAAACCATAAATCAAGTGGACCATGCACATATCTACAGAATATTTCATCCAAACATTAAAGAATACCCATTTAACTCAGGAGCTTTTGGATATTCTCAAAAATAGATCATATATGTGTACACATATCTAACCTCCATATATACAGAGAAATTGAAATCATTCACTGAATGCTATCTGACAATCATGGAGTAAATTTGGATATTTATAACAAAGGAAACAATGTAAACCACACAAACTCATGGAAACTAAATGACACATTTTTAAATGAGGAATTGGTCAAAAATTAAATAGAACAGGAAATTAAGAACTTCCTTAAAGTCAATGTAAAGGAAGACATGACCTGCAAAATTCTATGGGACACATTTAGAGCAGTTCAAAGAGGAAAATTTACAGTACCAAATGCCTACATCACAAAAAATGGAAAGATACCAAGAAAATGTTTTAGTGTTACAACTGAAATACTTAGAAAAAAAGAGCAAACCAATCCTAAAACATAGCACAAGGAGAGAAATAGCTAAGATCTGAACTGAAATCAATGAATTAGAACTGAAAAAGACAATACAAAAAAATCAATGAAACAAAGAGCTGGTTTGTTGAAAAGATAAACAACTTTGACAAGTCCTTAGCTTCACCAACCAAAAGAAGAGGAGATAAACCTCAAGTTCAAAAATCAGAAATGAAAAGGAGAAACTTACAACAGATACTGAAGAAATCCAGAGAACCATAAAGACATACTTTAAAAATTTATATTTTCTAAAATTGGACAATCTGAAGGACATGGATGAATTCCTAAACACATACAACCTACCAAAATTGGCTCAAGATGAAAGAGATAACTAAACAGGCTAATAACTAGAGATGATATTGAAATAGTAATTACAAGTCTTCCAATTAAAAAAAGGCCAGGACCAGATGGATTCGTTGCAGAATTCTACGAGGCCTTCAGAGGAGAACAAACACCACTACTCCTCAAATTATTCCGTAAGATAGAGGAAGAAGGAATACTCACAAACTCTTTCAACAAAGCCAAGGTAACTCTAATTCCAAAGCCAAACGAAGACACATCAAAGAAAGAAAATTATAGGCCAATCTCATAAATGAACAGATGGAAATATTCTCAATAAAACATTAACAACCTGAATCCAAAAACATAGCCAAGGGGTCATACACCATGATCAAGTCAGGTTCATACAGGAAATGCAAGGGTGGTTTAATATTCATAAATAAAAAAAAAGGGGTCACCATATGTAGGAGGAACAGACAATGATTGTGCCACAGAGGCTTCTATCCCCCGTACAGAGAGGCTCCTTGGACTCTTCCCTCCTGCTAAGCATACAAATCTTGCAAGACTACAAATCTCATGAGACTACAAATCTTGCGAGACTATGTCTTCTCCAGAGAAAAGACAGTTGGTGCTGTTAAACCGCCTGCCTGAGAGGACCAATCTGGACAGGACAACTCAGCAAAGTCTCACGTCTGGACTTATGGGATGTTGGATGGGGTATATAAGCAGCCTGATACTTTTTTTTAATTTTTTTTATTATTATTATTTATTCAACTGTGTTCATATGCGTGTGTATGTGCTCGCGTGTGTGTGTGTGTGTGTGTGTGTGTGTGTGTGTGTGTGTGTGTGTGTGTGTGTCTGTGTATGTGTAGAACCACGGACGAATTCGCGAACCACCATGGACGCCTCCACCTCCTTCTGCCCCGGGATTCACAGGCTCCGCCCTACCAGGACCAGAAGCGCAGGCCGCCCCCGCTTGCACCTGGCGTCTATACGTGGGATCTGGGATCCGAACTCAGGACCAATCAAAATCCAAATATAATTCTTCACAGAAATAGAAAACATAATATCAAAATTCATATGGAAGGACAGAAGACTACAATTAGTCGAAAGAGTTTAGAGCAGTAAAAAGACTGCTGAGTATATCATGATATTAGATTTCAAACTATTCTACAGAGATATAATAAAACAGAGCTTTGTACTAGCACAGAAACAGATACATTGACTAATGAATTAGAATGAGAACTCAGATATAAGCTCCCACACATATAGCCAGTCAATATTTGACAAAAGTACCAAACACACACTGGGGAAAAGACAAGTGTTGTTGGGGAAATTGAGCATGTAAACAATAGAAAAATCTAAAATGACTGTTACCTCTCTCCTTACCCACAAGTCAACTCCAAATGTATCAGACATTTTGATTTTAAACCCCAAAGTCTGAAACTATTAGAAGGAGTAGGGAGTACACTTCTACTGATAGGCTTAGGTAAAGATTTCCTAAACAGAAACACAAATATTCAGGAACTTATCAATAAATGGGACATCATTAAATTAAAAAGCTTCTGTTCTGCAAAAGAAACTGTTAATTGTGCAAAAACACCCATAGAATGGGAGAAAATATTTGCTAGCTGTGAATCTGACAAAGGATTAATCTCCAGAGTACAAAAAGAGCACAGGAAATTAAACACCAAAACACCAAAGACTTCAATTAAAAAAATGAGCCCTGGGAATAATCTCCCATAATGCAGAAATTCACTACAGTTTCTCAAGCATAACCATGTTCATGGCAGCACTATTTACAATAGCAAAGTCACGGAACCAACCCAAATGCTGAACAGGTGATGAATATATAACAAAAATGTGGTCTATTTATACAATGGAATATAACTCAGCCATCAAAAAAGATGAATTAATGAAATATACTGGGAAATGGATGGAATTAGAAAAAATTATATTGAATAGAATATACCAAACATAGAAGTTTAGACACTGTATGCATTCTCTAATAGATAGATCCTAGTTTCAAACCCACTTGGTGACATATTCAAAGGTAAATCTCATAATACCTACTGTAATTGCAAAGGATTATAAACAGGGGGGAAGGGGAAAGAGGACCCCCCCCAATAAAAAGGAGATAGGGGATCATGCTTCAGTAGAGAAAATAGACCATGGTCGAATATTACATGCAAGCAGGGAGACATCTGGTGCAGCTCATTCTCATTTCCTTTCCTGGTCACTTGCTACTGAAAAGGTTTGATCTCACCAATCACGAAGGGTACAAGGACTGGCAAATAGATGGTAACCATCCTGCAAATGGGACACTGACCTCTCCCCCCACTGCTGTGGCCTACTCCTATTCTTCTATCTACCTTTGAGTCTCATATTAAGGGCTTTATTTAAACAGTCTTTTATCTTTGGTTTGAAGGTGACCTTAAATACCAATCAGGATGTAGTGCAATCAGGGCAGTGCAAGCAAAGCAAAACTAAAAACAACAAACCATAATTCAGAATACCAAAAGACCCTACATTATTTACCTGGAACAAGACCAGCCAAATATATCTCCATCCTAAAGCTCAGGGAACCTTGAGGAAGACGGAGTAGCAATATTGTAAGACCCTAAAGATGGAGAGGACCAACAATATGCAAGATACTCCACACAAGTTAAGGCTGCAACAGCCATAATTGGACTTTGCCTGACCTGCACAATGGTTGATATATCAATGAACCCCAAAGTCTAGCATGGATCACAGGGGAGAAGGCTCCAGGCAGTAGGATCCTTAGAGACAAGGGATTAGCTCCCATACTAACTGGGAACCCAATAAAGGCTCTGGGCTATGCCATGGAGTCCTTACCCCTCATTAGTTTGGAGGACTCAGAGGGAGGTTTGGCGTTCACACAAAAGGATGCTCCAGGAGATGGAAGGGAAGAAGGGGGTAGCACTGGGAGAAGAAAAGGAGGGAGAGAGGTGAAAGAAAGGGGGATGGGGAAGAATGCAAAGGGGGATGATTAAGGAGGGGAGGAGGGAGAAAGAGGACAGGGTACCTATTGAGCTCGTAAGATTAGGAAAAACAATAAAATGTGGGGAAAAAAAGAAAAAAGAAAAAAATGAGCCCTGGAACTAAATAGGCATTTCACTCACAAAGAAATTTTATTTTTATTTCCACTCATACAAACTTAACAGGTACACCTGTCCCTCCAACTTCCCACCGCCCTATGCCCCCTCCCCTTCCCCTCCCTCCCCATCCCCCAGTGCTTCCCCTTCCCATCCCCGGAGCATCCTTTAATGTGCATGCCAGACTCTTCTCTGGAACCTCCTCTCCGATGAGGTGCAAGGACCCAGTGGCATTTCCAAGAACCCTTTCCTGTGTTCCCCTTAAGCATAGGAACACTACTATGACTGTCAATCCCTTGCCTCCAAGGATCTTAGTGCCTTTAGCAAATGCTAGACTTTGTGAGGTCAATAGTGTGTTGGACATTGCGCAGGGAAGGCAAAGTCCAATTATGATTGCTTCGGCCCTAACTTGTGTGGAGTATCTTGCATATCATTGCTCCTCCCATTCTTGTGCTCTTACAATCATATCCGCCCCCTCTCCCACAAATTTCTCTAAGATTCTGGATGGGGAGATATTAAGCTGGCCTAGTTCCAGGTGGTTGATATAGAGTCTCTGAAGTTCTGGATTATGCTTTGTTGATTTTTTTTTCCAGTTTTGCTGCTCTTGCAATGCCCTTGGCTCCATCCTGATGGGTATTGGATGTCACCCCCTGGCCAGAGATAAAAAGCTGTTAAACTAGAGTCTTGTTATAAGTCACTCACAAAGAAATTGAAACGTCTAACAAACACCTTAAAAGATGTTCAACTTCCTTGATTATCAGAGCAATGCAAATCAGAACAGCTCTGTTATATCATCTTACCATAGTCAGAATGACTATCATCAAGAACACAAAGGACAGAGTTTGCTGGCAAAGAAGTGGAGAAAAAGGGACACTTATTACCCGCTGGTGGGAGTGGAAACTGCTACAGCTCTATGAAGATCAATGTGGAGGTTCCTCAGAAAGCTAAAAATGGACAGCCATATGATCCTGCTATAACCCTCCTTGGAATATTCCCAAAAAAACTCTACATATTATTATGAAGTCACTTGTTCATCTATGTTCATTGCAACTGTATTCACAATAGTGAAAAAATGCAGTTAGCCAACATGCCCATCAATGTAAATGTGGTACATATACATAATGGAATACTATTCTGCCAGAAAGTATGAAATTATGGAATTTTCTGGTAAATGGATGGAGCTGGAAAGTTTAATATTGAATGAAGTATCTCTTACTCATAAAGATAAGCACCACATTTTCTCTTTTATTCAGATACTAGTACTGATATATTTGTTGATGTATTTGGTTTAGAATTATCATATGAGCCAGAAAATTCTAAAGGTACCAATAAATGGGAAGGTGGGAATGACTGGATAGGGGGAAGCCTTTTAAAAGGGGAGATTTAGGATTCCACAGTAAGTAGATCGAGGAAGGGAATAATTGGGAAAAATACCTAGGAGGCAAAACGGGATGGGATATAGGAGGGACAAAGGAACTTATAGAAAATCCCTAAGATTTTGTTGGAAGGGAGAGAACCCATAGGAATCTCATATACAAATAATATGTCAAAAAATGTATTTTAAAGAAAGGAATGAGAATAGGCAGCCTCCATTCAGAAGAGCACAGGGCAAGTAAAAGAGGGCAAAAACAAAAATACAAAGAATAGAAAAACAACAAAAACAACAAAAAACAAAGCTGATCTACTTAGTACCCAGTGACAATTAGAGGTATAACAGAAGTAATAGGAGTGTGGTACTTCTTGATAAAATTTTGGTCAGAAAGGTCTCAAAGGCCCCCACACAATATAGGCTTTTACCATTGTTCTTGGTAGCCCACTGAAAAAACCATCACTAATACACTATTACTGACAATGCAACACAAATGTATCACAGAGCATGGGTAAAATACATCAAATGGGACTGGCATTAGAACTTGCTCTTTGCTGGATAGCTTACACAGTGCCAAGGAATACTGTGGAAGCTATTGGGGAAGAGAAATAAACACAGGCCTCATCGACTCTTGAGATCTTCAAGTTGCAATAAAAATCACCATGGCAACAGGTGAGAACCAGTGTAATAGTATCATGATTATCAAAGAGACAACCAACAGCTTTCTGATTGAACTCAAGACCCACTTGTCAGCATGGAACACATTCCTGCTACTGTTAACTAGAACACAAACCTAAAAGGGGGAGCAAGAAATAGATCAATAGGGAAAAACAGCCTATGAACCTATATGTAGGAAGACAGTATATCAAACTGCTATGTAAATAGCTATTGTCGTTGTTTGAAATGCACTCCCCACAGTCTTATGTGTTTAGGAAGTTCATGGCACCTCTGAGAGGTAGAGCCTTGGTAGATGAAGACAGTCACAAGGGGTGGGCCTTGAGGTGAATTAGTCCCAACCTACCTCCTAGAGAAATCTGCTTTCATGGAAGCAGTATTGCAGCTCTCAGTCTCCAAGATATTTGCAGTGACCTAGGCCTCCTTCAGATTTTTCAGCCAGCCATGTTACCACCACCATGAAAGTCTGTATTTCCACTGTTGAACTATAAACTGAATAAATCTCCCTTTCTACCTTAAGTTGTTTGACTTTTGGTGTTCTCTCACAACAACAGATAAGTGTAACCAATACAGAAATTGGTACCAAGAAGTAAGGCATTATTGTGAGATTAAGAATATGTGGTACCAAGAAATGAAGTTGTTTGTGAAGCTGGGAAAAGATGGTACCCAGCAGTATGACCAATGTTATGATGGGGTTAGTGTGCCTTTGGTTCTACTCATTGGAAGAAATATGGAAATCTTTAGGACTTTATTCTAGGAAAGTCTTTGTGTCTAGGGGGTTGGATGAAATGGGCCTTCCTCATGAGCGCTCAGAAGAGAGTAATGCTATAAGAGACACAGGCAGTGGAAGCTGCTTGTGACAGTCCAGAGGGGAACAAATACTATCTTTGGAACTGGACCTGTGACAAATGGAGCCCTGTGTTGGTGGAGAGTTTAATGAAATTTTGCCCTCATCCTGAAAGCTTGCCTGAAGTTAAACTGGAGTATTTCGCAGAGGAAATTTGATAGCAATGTAGCCTTGACAATGTGATATGACTGCTTTTTCATTCTCTTCTTCAGAGTAATGAAAAAGAGCAGGGAATCAGGCAGGAAGAAGTAAAAAATGTAAGAACTGATAATGAAAAAGGAAATGGCAAACTTAAATATTTAAATCAGGAAGAAGCAGAGAATGAAATGTGGCTGTTAAAGACATTAGCTTCATTAGTGTGTTAAAGCCTACTCTCAACTTAGATAATAGGAAAGGCATTAGTTTGAGGGAAAGATTCTTAGAGAAGGCTCCTAACCATAAAAATGCCAATCATTTTGGAAGAAATGAGTTAAAGGGTAAAGTTTTAAAGCAAGGGTCTGTTCTCTGTTAAAGCAACTGCCAAGGAGTGAAACAGATTTATCTTACATCAACTCAAAGAAGCGGAATTGACTGTGATTCAAGGGGGCCTCTTCTTGGCAAAATCGTCCATATAGTTATGGTGTTAGAAGTATCAAAGATGCAAGAAGAAGGAAGTGGATTCCTCCTCCAAGGTTCCACAAAAATGGCAGAATCCAGGCAGCATGTGCCAGGAAGCCTGCAGTTTAGAAGCCCAAGGAGGGCAGTTTGTGCTGTGGAGTTAATGCCTGGTTACCACTGAGAAGTGAAGATGTTAGAGATGCCACAGACAACCTGAGACATCTGCCAAGGAGACCTGTATACCCTGGGAAGAGCCAGCCAAAGTAAGTGATGGGTTCTATGGCCAGGTGCATTGGAGGGGTGAGGCTTTGGAACAGAGATTAATTAATTCAACCAGAGCTTCAACTGTTGGATTTGGAGCTGCAGGATTTGGAGTTTGTCCTTCTGGTTTTAGGCATTGCTCTGAACTGATCATTCCTGGGCATGTTCCCATTCCTTCCTTTTGGAATGAAAATGTTTATTCTGTGCCATTATATATTAGAAGAATGTAACTTGTCTTTTAATTTTGGAAGGGAATTTGGACTTTGGGCTTTTGGAATGTGTTGGGACTATTGATAGTCTATGAAGACTTTTACAGTTTGAAGGTGCAGTTTTACATTATGGTTTGCATAATGACAATGCAATGAGACTGTGCAGGTCTGAGGTGGAATGTTTGAAATGTGTCCTCCACAGTATCATGTGTTTAGGAAGGTCATGGCACTTTTGAGAGGTCACAGGGGATGGGTCTTGAGGTAGATTAGTCCCATTCTACCTCCTGAAGAAGTCTGCTCTTGTAGCAAGCAGTCTTGTGTCTCTCAGTCTCCAAGATGTTTGAAGTGACCTAACCTCCTATAGATTCTGCTGCCATCCATGCCACCTCCTCCATGAAAGACTGAATCTCCCTCCCCTCTGGAATGATAAGTTGAATAAATCTCCTTTATCCCTTAAAACTGATTGGCTTTGATCCATTTGTGTTGCACCTTCAGTAATAGAGTCTTACTGACAGTTTTTGGAGAGCAACCAAGAGCAATTGCAAAAGCATATAAAGTTTGGGGGACTTTAAGACATCTCTGACCAACATTTTATCAAGATGTGCCATATTCTTGTTATTTTTAGGATATTTTTGTCCCTTGGTTCTAAGTAGATCAGCTCAAAACTTTTGCTCCTAATCATAGGGACTGCCCATTTTTGTTTCTTTAAAAGATTTTTTTGACATATTACTGGCACAGGATGTTCCTTTGGGGTTACTTCCCACAATCTTAGGGTTTTTATATAAGTACCTCTGTCCCTCCTATCTCCCATCTCCTCATTCTACCCCTTGTTTTTTTTCACCAATTATTCCCTCCCTCACTCCTGTCCTGGGATTCTAAATCTCACCTTTAAAGGGTATTTTTTGAATTTCCTGGCCCTTAAAATGCTTCTAATGAAAACATCTTTGACAAGGATATAAGTTCAATCATCCACATATACTAGAGAACATGTAGAGCTTAAATTTATCAACCAGAACTGATCTGGATCAGGAATGCTGTAGATATTGCAGAGGAGAGAAACATTCACAAGCCACATTAATGGCATGAGACCTGTAAGTCACAACGTAAATCAACATGGCAACTGATGATCACCAGTGTAATGGCGTCATGAATATCAAACAGTCAATCATCAGCTTTTTGATTGGACTCAAGACCCACTTGTCAGAATGGTACACATCCCTGTTAATGTAAACTAGTACTAAAAATTTTTTAAAGGGGGAACAAAATAGTTCAATATGTTGGACAGCCAATAAACTTATAAGCAGGAAGACTACATCAAAATGCTCTGTAAGTAGAAGTTGTTATACCCATAAAATGGGAACTTACAGTGGAAAACTTTAGGTCTGCAGCTGGATGATTGAAAGGAAATGTACATATTTTATCAGTGGGGTGACCTAAAGAGAAGTAACTTGTTATACCACAGAGGCCTGAGTCACCACAGGAGTGGACAAGCCAGAGTGAACCCTGGGTTCCATAAAAACATAAAGGCAGAAGGTTTGGAGGGAGCAAGAGTGAATAACGAAGGGGAGGAGATGGCAAGAAGTAGGGAGGGAAGCTGGGATTCATGCTAAATACGTGTGTAAAAGTAGAAAAACAATGTTAAAAATTGCTAGACTTTGAATGCTCTCTCACAGCAACAGATAAGAATAATATATACATAAATTTTTACTCAATCACCATCATAAAAATGATCATCTTACCAAAGGCAATATACAGATTCAATGTTATATCAATCAAAATCTCAAAGCAATTCTTTAAAGAAATTGTCCAAACAATCTCAAAATTCACATGGAAGCACAAAGTCCCAGGATAGCAAAAATGATCCTGAGTTACAAAAAAACAGCTGGAGGTATCACCATTCCAAACATTAATCTGCTACAAATACATAGTAATAAAAACAGCATGGTACTGGTTCCAAAATAGACACAGGGATCAATGGATAAGGGTCGAAAATCCAGAAATAAGCCCACACAATTTACAGCCATTTTATCTTTGACAAAGGGCCCCAAAAAACTCAATTAAAAAAGAACAGCATCTTCAATAAATGGTGCTAGCAAAATTGAATACCCACATGTGGAAGATTAAAACTGGACTTGTACTTGTCACCATAAACAAAAATTAATTCCAAATGGATCAAGGACCTTAATATTAGGCCAGAGAATATAAAAATCCTAGATTAAAGAGTAGGGAATTCCCTCGAGCTGATTGGGCTAGGCCAACAGTTCCTAAACAGAAATCCAATAGGACAGTCACTAGAACCAACACTCAACACATGGGATCTTATGAAATTAAAGAGCCTCTGTTCAGCTAAAGTGATTGTAAACAGAGAAAAAAGGCAACCCACAGAATGGGAGAAAACTTTACTAATCACATATCTGATACAGCTCTATTATCCAGAGTGCATGAAGAACATTAAAAACTAGACACTGAGGAGAAAAATAGCCTAATTAGAAAATGGAAATAGAAACCCAAAAGAAATTTTTCCAAGGACAAATTGAAATGTCTAACAAATATCATAAAAAATGCTCCACATCCCTACCTATCAGGCAAATGCAAATCAAAACTACCCTGAGATATCATTTCACCCAGGTCAGGATGGCAAAGATCCACAATATAAACAACACTGAATGCTAGAGAGGATGCAGAGAGAAGGGAACTCTCACACATTATTGGTGGGAATTGAGGCTTATAAAATCACTCTGATGACCAGTATGGTGATTTCTAAAGAGGTAAGGATTGAAATGCCATATGACCCTGCTATACCACTACTGGGAATAATCCCCCATAATGCATAAATTCACTATAATGATATGAGCACAACCATGTGTTGGGCCGGCCCAGGCAAGATGGTGCTGGTAGGAACAAAGCATAGCCAAGCACATGGGGCCTAAGATGGCACTGGGAGGAAGTGAGCAAGGCGTAGCCAAGCACAAGGGGCCTAAGATGGCACTGGGAGCTACTATGCAGGGCATAACTCTATTTGCATCACAGGGAACTCTGATTGGTTCATAAGAGTTCCATGATGCTGACACTAGCCCGTGAAGCCTGTGAGGTGCGCTGACCTTTAATATGTTTGGCTGCCCATTTTGCGCGTCTTGGATTTTGCCTTTATAAACTGCTGTGCCGCATACAATAAAGTGAGTTCATGCTTCGATTTAACTCTCTGCCATGCCTGATTGTCTACCAGGACCTGGGAGGCAGAGGGGCAGGCAGCACACTCACCTGTCTCCTTCCCAGAGGCCAAGAGTTGACCCACGCACATCTGGTGCCCCATGTGAGGACATCTTCTTCCAGGAAGGGTTGAAGCTAAGCAGTCTATCGAGGTGAGTGAGACCCTCAGTATGGGTAACACAACGGAGCATGCCTGATCCAGTGCTTGAAGTGCTGAGACTCATGTTGAAAAGCCATGGTTTAGAGATTTCAGACTCTAGCACTGATAAAGTCTGGGAAACAGTCCTTGATTTGGCCCCTTGGGTCCCATCTTCCAATCTCTTTTCCTGGACCACATGGGCCAGAGTAGAAAATTTAGCAAGAAAGAGGGAACTCCATTTTAATGTGCAACCACCTTTAGGGTTCTACCCTACAATCTCTGCTCTCAAGGTGTCCTTTCACTCAGATGTCCTTCAGCCCCCTCCAAAAAATGATAGTTGATAGAATTTAGAAAGAAGACAAGAGAGAAAAAGAAAAAGAGGGACTTACATCCCCCAAACTAGAGGAGGATAAGTTGGACTGGGTCAAATTCGGTAAGGAGAGAGCCCAGACACACCAGGTTGAAAGCAAAAGTGAAATTGTAATCTCACCTGAAGCACGAGGGAAAGATAGGGATCTTGAGGTGGCCACACCCAGCCCCCTTCATCTGGACATAACCTTGTCCTCAAGGAAGAAGGAGATGGGGCTAACCTATATGAGGCCCCCCCATATGCCCATCTCACAAAGACTGCTCCTGACGCCGTGTTTGGCACGTTGGTCCACATCAGGCTAGAGCAAGGAATCCGGAGCTGGAGCCCACATGTGCTGAGACATCAGGCGCAAGCCTATGCTGTCAACCTCAATCCTGGGAGTAATCGCCCTGCAGTATGGTATCCCTGGGAGGCTAAAGATTTAAAGGAATTAAAGAGGGCAGTTCTACAGAATGGCCTGAATTCCCCTTCAGTTGAGACCCTTCTTCAAGATTTAGCTCACCAACCCTGCACTGCTAAATATTGGACAGATATGGCCTAAGCGGTGCTTCCCAGCTGCACTTTCATTAAAGGGACAGCGTTATTTAGGGAGAAATGCAGAGTCCAGGCTGAATGAAATCAAAACACCCAAACCCCCATTCCAGTTACCCTCAGGATGTTATCAGGGACAGCAGACCAATTTTCCACTGGGATCCAGCAGGCTGCTATAGGAGCCCCTTACCAGGATCAGGTTCACTTGATAGGGTTTGTGGCATGGAAAAAACTAGACGAAGGTCCCTCTGAAGCACCTATAGCAGGCATTGTACAAAAGCCTGGTGAACCTCTCCCCAAATTTATTGACCGTGTTGAAAAGAGCCTTCAGCACAAACTTCCCCCAGCCCCCCTGAGAGAGCAATTTACTAAATTACTGGTATGGGAAGGGATGAACGGGGACCACAAAATAGTGTGTTCAGGGCTCAAAGAGATATCTATGAGTACCTGGATTATTGCTTCTCAGGACGTTGGGACGTTGGGACAGACACTTACAGCTTCCCTTCAAACACAGACAGATGTAATTACTGAAGCTATGACTCAAGTGTTAACCATGAGATTCCACATGGGACCACAGGGGAGTTTCCATGGGCAAGTTATAAGAGGGTCTTGCTTTTGGTGTGGACTAGCACTACTGTTCCTCCTGATCCTCATAAACTCAATGAAAGCAATGCCACACAGCACCCATTAGCCTCAGCAGGTCACATGGATGATTATCAATTCTCAGACGGGCAACATGGTCAACCAGACTACTAGTACTGAACTACCAACTGCCTGGTTCCCTGACCTTCTTTTTGACTTAGGCGATTTGGCCAGAGACTCATGGGACATACTCAACTGTACTGAAGGACATGCCGGCTGGCCTGAATGTATAGGGAATAAGGACTTTACCTTGCCCCTCACCAGGTCATCTAATGACCTGGGATGCTCACACGTTTTAAATGTCTGCCTTGGACTTTTATTGTAAAAATTGGGGATGTGAAAAGACAGGGACCGGGCACTGGGTCCATCACCAAGGGTTGATCATGCTGAACCAAGTGCATAAGAGCCATCTGGCAACAAACCCTCTATATGATAGATGTGTGTCTTGGCATTGCAACCTCATCAAGGTGCCATTATGACAGGCTGCCCACTCACCCCCAACAGTTCTACCTATACCAAGGTGGACAGGGCCAAAGGCCTGACCTAAACCAGGGTGGCCTGATCGACACCTTACCTAATCCAAGGTGGAGTAGATCTGGGTTCAACCTAACATCTAAGTGAACAAACACATTGGCTCATAAAAAACAAAAAGGAGGAGATGTTGGGCTGGCCCAGGCAAGATGGCGTTCCAGGGAGGAACAAGGCATAGCCAAGCACATGGGGCCTAAGATGGCACTGGGAGGAAGTGAGCAAGGCGTAGCCAAGCACATGGGGCCTAAGATAGCACTGGGAGCTAGTGTGTGGGGCATAACTCTGTTTGCATCACAGGGAACCCTGATTGGTTCATAAGAATTCCATAATGCTGACACTAGCCAGTGAAACCTGCGAGCTGCGCTGACCTTTAATATGATTGGCTGCCCGTTTCTCACCTCTCGGATTTTGCCTTTATACATACAATAAAGTGAGTTCATACTTTGACTTAACTCCCTGCCATGCCTGATTGTCTCCCAGGACCTAGGAGGTGGAGGGGCAGGCAGCACACTCACCTCTCTCCTTTCCAACAGTCAGGATCCGACCCCTGCAACTATGTTCATTGCAGCACTATATACAATAGCAAAGTCATGGAATCAACCCAAATGTCCAACAGTTGGTGAATGGATAAGGAAAATGCGGTACATTTATACAATGGAATACTACTCCTCTTCAATCAACAAAGATGAATTAATGAAATTTGCCAGGAAATAGATAGAATTAGAAAAAAAAAATTATATTGAGTGAAGTATCCCAGACACAGAAAGTTAGATGCTGTATGTATTCTATAATAAGTGGATCCTAGTTCCAAATCCACTTAATGACATATTCAAAGGTAATTTTCAATAGCGAAAATACACCACAGTCATGTATTGCATGTAAGTAGTGAGACATCTTGTACAGCTTACACTCACTTCCCTTTCTGGTCACTTGGGATTGAACAGGTTTGATATCACCAATCAAGGATGGCACAGGTATAGGTATAGATGGTAAACATCTGGCAAATGGGACACTGACCTCCCCTCAATGCTGTGTCCTACTCTTATTCTTCCATCTACCTTTAAGTTTCTTTTGTATTAAGATCTTCATTTAACCAGTCTTACATCTTTGATTAGGAGATGACCCTCAATACCAATTGGAATGCAACCAAGTGCAGTACAGGAACAGCAAAACTGAAAACAACAACAAACCACAATTCAGAACACCAAAGGCCCTACATTATTTACCTGGAACCAGACCAATCAAAATTTTCCTCACCCAAAAGTTCAGGGAACTTTAGGGGGGGCGGCAAGATTTTAAGAGCCTAAAGATGGGGAGGTCCAATGTTATGCAAGATACTCCACACAAGTTATTGCTGCAGCATCCATAATTGTACTTTGCCTGACCTGCACAATGGCTGACAAATCAATGACCCCCCAAAGACTAGCAGAGATCACAGGGGAAAAGGCTTCATGGAGTAGGATCCTTAGAAGGAAGGGATTAAACAGTCATAATAGAATCCCCATGCTAATGGGGAACCAAAGAAGGAACCCTGGGCCATGCCACTAAGTCTTGAATTATCACTAGGGTGGAGGACTTGAGGGAGGTTTGACACCTACATAAAGGGATGCTTCATAAAATTGGAATGAGGATGGGGGAGGTATCAGGAGAGGAGGAGAGAGGAAGGGGGGTGAAAGGAAAGGGAAAAGTGGGAGAGGTGAAATGGGGAACAACAAGGGTGAGGAGGGAGAGGGAGAGGACAGAGGTTTCCTATTGAGCAGGTATGATTAGGAAAAAAATAATATGTGGGAGAAAAAAAGAAATTTATATTCATATGGTTGAAGAGCACATAGCACTCAGCCTAGCAATCTTCTACAAGAGGGGTAGAGAATCTCAGTACCCTAACAGGATGGAGCCTAGGCCAGTAGAAAAGCAATGAAGTGGTAAACAATGAATGACCACCCATAATGCAGATTATCTGTGTCCAGATAATGCTATCCTAATTCCTCCCCATCCTAAGGTTAATATTGTAAGAACCTAAAAATGGGAATGCCCCCCCTTTGACAAAATATTTCATTCAAGATTCTGTCTTGCTGCATCCAGGAACTCACTGCAGTCATATTTGTTCTTACCTGAACTGTGAAATGACTAAAATACCAATATGGTCCCATAGACTATGAGGAACTGAAGAGAGAGGAGGACACAAAGTAGAATCTTTCGGGAGTGGGGCTGGATGAGTGATTGGAAATATCCTCATCAGTGGGATGGCCTAGGAGGGCCAACTTAGTATGCCACAGAGTGCTAAACCCCTACAGGAGTAGACAATTCAGGTATAAACCTAGGGTCCATAGAAGAAGTCAAGAAGGATGGTAGGGTGTTGAATGGACTGATGAGGGAAAGAGATGGAGATGGGAGGGAGGGGAAAGGAGGGAAGCAGAGATCAATACTCAATATGCTTGTAAACATAAAAAATAATTAAAAATATGAAAATAAAAAATGCAAATAAAAAACTCTTCAGCATTTTGCCTTAAGCCAAGAAGTAGTCGACCAAATAACAATAAAATGTAAAGTGATAGCATAATCTTCCAATAGAATTTTCTTTTCAGAAAACCATATGTATTGTTGCAGTTTGCCTGCATGATTGCTGATAAATGACCATCAAATGGCTTAAGTGAAAAGGGGGTTTATTTTCTCTTGTGATTACTGGTTGCAGTTCTTAGTCCAGCTTGATGGGGGAGCATGCACCAACACCAGGGCTGAGGGAATTGGCCACACCATTTTTTAATTTTTTTATTATTGTTATTATTATTTATTCAACTGTGCACATGTGTGTGTGTATGTGCGCGCGTGTGTGTCTGTGTGTGTGTGTGCGTGTCTGTGTGTGTGTAGAACCACAGACGAATTCGTGAACCACTATGGACGCCTCCACCTCCTTCTGCCCTGGGATTCACAGGCTCCGCCCTACCAGGACCAGAAGCGCAGCCCCCCCCCCCCCCGCTTCTGCCTGGCGTCTATACGTGGGATCTGGGAACCGAACTCAGGACCTTCTGCCTGCAAGGTGGAGGCTTAACCCCTAAGCCACCTCTCCAGCCCCACCACACCATTTTTATGTAAAGACTGAGAGAGGGATGATGTTTATTTGCCAGACCACCATGCATGGCCGATTATATAAAAGAATGCCGACTCTCTCAACCAGCTCTGTGTGTTTTATTCCAGGGATGAATCCCACCCACCGTGGGCTGGGCCTTCCCCAGATAGACAATCTCTTGCAGGCTTGCTCTGGGCTTAAACCAATCACTAATTCTCCACAAATGTGTCCAGAGCTCAAAACACTGAACTGTCAAGTTGACACCTGTGCCTAACTATGATATGTACCAAATCCAATTATTCATTTTCCACGAAAATATTCATCCTGAAATTGAATGTGGTGTATTTTAAATATGCACTGGTTACATTCTTTGACAATAATTTATTTTTCTAGGATGACACTTTTAGTTACAAGAAAGCATATTTGTGCACATCATAACAAAAATATCTTGAAAACTCCAGTCTTTCTATCCAAGGAATTTCTGACATAACCCAAGGCTAAATGAATACTGATTTCTTTCCACATGTTTGACATGAGTACTAATATGAATAGACATCTATACCAAATAATGTTACCTTATTGCTTTGCCAACTATACCAGTTTCTGATTACCAAATGAAGAATCCTTGATAAGCTCTCTTAATTTGAAAAGTTTGTTAATTTGCTCTAGTTCATTCCTGAACATCTGAAAATCAGTATATAAACAGAATGCTATTTCAAATTTTCAAAATCTGAAGTAAAATTTACCTTTCATTTAGTCTCTACAATTTATCTAATTTTAGTGTTAAATTGAAGTGATATATTTATTATAATAAAGGACCACGTGGTACTTCTAGAAACCAAACACTGTGCATGGAAACTGATTTGTATTCTAAAATGTGTCAACTATTCCCTGGGATTTAACTTTACCAAGACACACTTGTCTCTTTTTTTTAGCAGTTTTTTAATCACTAAGGCCCAAAATACAAGAAGCAAAATACAAAGAGAACTCCTTGGAATTTTCCCAGAGAAATCATATTAAAATATGACTGTGCATTCACACTTTTGAAGCCCTTCACTTTGTTTTCTATCTATCAGGGCAACAATGCCAACTTCTGTAAACAACACATGAATATTTTTATGGATTCAGAAATCACAACAGAGATTCGTGACTCAAATATGAGCATTCTCCCTGTAAAGTAGTTAAATATGTTACTATTTTATTTAAACTAGGTACATTGGCAAGAGTCACAGTAGATCTCATAATAGAAATGACTGTTTATGCATATTTCTTTCATCTCCATGTCCCACAGCACATAAGCTTGTGATGGTTATAACATCATAGATAATTACTATAAACAATAGTAAGGTGTACTTGGTAGTATCATATACTTTACAGTTTCTACGAATGCCCCTTTATGACACCGGGATCAAATGACACTACATTTCTAGATAGAATACAGCGTACTCATCCTCAGTGAGTATCTTTTGATTTTACAGTAGCCTTTGAACTTCAGACTTTTTGAGTGTATTGGGACCAATGATATATATATATATATATAGGACTTTTAAAGTTGGACTAAGTATGGTTTGCATTATGAGGAGGCCATGAACCCATGGAAGCCAGGGGTGAAAGTGTCATGGTTTGAATGTAAGTTACCCCTCCTGCCTCCCACAGGTGCATGAGTTTGTATCCTTAATTGTTATATGGGAAATTCATGCCACCTTTGGGAGGTATAGCCTTGCTGGAGGAAGGCATACCAGAGGGGGCAGGCCTTGAGGTTGGTTAGCTCTGACTTGCTTTTGCTCTGGAGTCAGTTATGTGTTCTCTTAGCCTCCATTATGGACTTGACCTGAACTACCTCCAGTTTTGCCAGTCAGCCATGCCTTTTCTACCTTAATGGACTGTATTCTCCTCTGGAACTATAAGCCATATAAATCTCCATTTAGCCCATCTAAAAATAACTCCATATTTTAGAAAGAGCACAAATAAAAGTGGTACCTGTATGAAGAGAAACAATCTATCTTAACAAAATTGACTCAAGAAGCTGGGGAGGTGGTTCAATGGATATACAAGTATGAAAACTTCAGGTCAGATGCAAACAATCCATTCAAAAATCCAGACAGACATTAAAAGTTAGCTAGCTAGGCTAGCGGACTGGGGAACACAGCCTTCAACTGAGAGACCCAGCCTTAATAATGAAAAGTGAAAAAGACGTAGAAGAAGACAAATGACTTTAGTCCTGCACACATGAAGAAACACTAACACACAAGAAAAAAGAACAAAGAAATTTCACACAATAGGTTATGCTACCTCTGCTTTTGTGGCAACACATCAGTAAATTTCATTATTATTATACATTAAGATTTACTTTTAGAGTACTATAGATCAAATTATATAACCTTTCTGAATTTCATTTCTCAGTCCTGGAAATGAAATTGATATAACATAATTCATTCCCTTTTATAGTTTGATCCACTCTCCTTGTATTAAAATAAAATACTCCTTAAGCATAGTCTGAAAATTAAAAATGTCTGTAAGTGCAAAGAATTGATATACAATGGCAATTATTAATCATGCATGATGATTGCAGCTGAGCAACTCTCGTAATGAACTGGCATTGCTCCAAAGATTTTTCATGTATTATCTCATTTAAATTTCAATAAATCCATGAACTAAATATTACTGTGTCACCTACTTGAGAGATGAGGAAATTCAATCTTAGAAAGGTTTGGAAACTTGCTCAAAGATAAATCCCTGTAGTTAGTAATCACTAAAACATAGTGGGAGCCATTATTTAAAGCCTATTCTAGCCAAGGGTCTTACAAATGGAAGAATGGGTGTTAATTCTGGCTGAAAATTGTAAGGAAAGTGCAGCTGTTATTTGTAACATTGTATCAACACCTTGCATTAGGTCAAGAGCCAAATTCTTCCCTTCAAAATAAAGAAGGAAAGAGAAAAAAGTAAATAAAATCAGCTGGTAATATCTATTTAAATGAAATGGAACTTCTTAAATCAAATATTCTGGTAAACATATCAAGTATATGAAGCATAAAATCCATATGATATTGTGGGGGTAAATATGACAGTTTAGGTTAGTAAAGTGGGTGTCATGGATTTTTGCAATATTGAGAATTTCAAGGGGTACATGGCCAGAGTTTTTAATGAAGTGAGGTGGAGAGGGCTTAAAAAAGATATCACACAGGGCTTTGGGTACTCAGTTTTGAGAAATAATCAGGTTTCCAGAGGGTGGGATCTTCAAGAACTAATAATGTCTCAACAACTCCTTGGCATATCCACTTAGTTATTTACTTCTATTAATGAACAGGGAAAAAAAAACATATAAGCACATAATAACATACACCCCAACATTGCTTTCTTACATAAAGATAAGATCTACCATCATTTCAGGGTGCTAGCAATAATATGATTATGGTTTATTAATATTAGTTAACATGACATAAATCAAAAATATAGCATAAATCATATCATATATAAATAAAACAGCACAAATCAAAATATCTGTCTTTCATCTTGTTATAGAGTAAACTCAGGAATACTCAGTTTGGTAATTAGTATATTCAGTCTCTATCAGAGAATATACAATCAAACATCAAATTATAATGAGGACATGGTAGAAAATGAATATAGTCCCAGCATCTACAAGAGTAATCTAATGGATCTGTTCAAGGTCACTCTGAACTACACAATGGATTTCTGTCCAAAGTGGCATATAATAATGTGTGTTCATCTGTGTGTGTGTTTGTGTTTGTTACAGAGGGAGAAAAAATGCAAAGAGAGAGAGAGAGAGAGAGAGAGAGAGAGAGAGAGAGAGAGAGAGAGAGAGAGAGAGGAAAGAAGAGAAAGAGAAAATAAAGAAGAAAGAGGAGATAGAGACATTCATAAAACATAAGAATGATGCAATGTGATCCACAGGTGATTTAATTTTGTTTTTTGTTTTTTCCCTTTCTGCTTTTTTTTTGTTTTTGAGTTGGGGTCTTCTTGAACAACCACACTGAAATTGAATTTTTGAGCCTACTGTCTCAGTCTCCACTTTGCTGGTGTTATTGGACTGTGTCAGCATACCTGCTTCTTGAGATGGTTTTCCTTAGTACACTAAAGTAAGGGAAAAAAATCACTTGGCACTTAGAAACATCACAGGTTTATATCATAGATCCAATGCATCTTATTAACATCCTGTTAATTAATACTGTTCACCATATTCAACCAAATCCCTGTTATCAATTTTTCTCTCATTTTTTTACAAAATAATTTCCATCATTAATGAAACAGCTGTTTATTTCTTAAGGATGCTTAAAGTCTAAATCTTTAGGCTGTTTGATTGCTTTACAACTTATCATTCACTGAAAAGTCAGTATAGATTTTCTATAAGTGAAGTTATGTTATAATGAACTGGCATTTTTTAAAATTTTTTTATTTACTATATTAGGTACATCATTTACCTTTTAGGTCTTAAGAATAATCTTCTTTTAAGAAAGGTCCTTTATTTCCCTGTTCCTCCTCTCTCTTTTCCTCCCCGATTTACTCACTGTCATTCTCTCTCTGCTTCTTCTTCTCCCTCTCTTTCTCCATCTTGCTCTATATTTGATGTCCATTATTTAAAATTAAATTAATCAATTTTTAGGAAAAGGAGAATTAACCTGAATCTTAAAAGAAATCATTAGTGTATTTTTATGCAGGACATATGGACTACATTCAAAACATGAAAACATGAGCATTCAGGATTTATGCAAAGGATATGGGGAAAAGTTAATTTTTAGATTGTGGATGGTGATAACTGTCTACAGGAGGAGCTCAGGTTTGCTAATCTAGCCAATGATATTTGCATAGCCATCAACTATTTTTTTAAATTTTTTATTATTTATTAAATTGTGTGTGTATGCGTGTGTGCGCGTGTGTATATGTGTGTGTGTGTGTGTGTGTGTGTGTGTGTGTGTGTGTGTAGAACCACGGACGAATTCGGGAACCACCATGTACGCCTCCACCTCCTCCTTGTTTACTTGCCCCCGGGATTCACTATTTTAAGCCAGAGTATTGAGCATCTATTATCTCCATCTCGAGGTACTTATTTTAACAGTCCAATAGGAAAATGATCAAAGGCCTTACCCTATTGCAGCAAAGCAGCAAGTAATTAAGTTGAGAATAAATGAAATTCCAATTTAAGTCAGCTCTTACTTACATTAGGATTATGCTGCCCTAGCTATAGAGCACTGGTGTGCCTTCTGCTTCTTCAGTTTCTGTGAGATTCTGATATTTTTGCTGTGATTTAATTTTGCATAATATTGCCAGATATATTTCTGTTGCTTGAAATTTAGGAGTTCTAATGGACACATTCATTTTTTTCCACATTTTACTGATGAGACTCTATAATTTAGATTAGGTACATCTTTAAGGCCACACAGCTAACATATAATAAATATGGATTATTTGTACTCCAGAAATTGAGTTACAAAAGTTTGCTCACTAGAGTTTTAGTGTCACAGTGAAGACTTAAAGTCTAAATCTTTAGGCTGTTTGATTGCTTTACAACTTATCATTCACTGAAAAGTCAGTATAGATTTTCTATAAGTGAAGTTATGTTATAATGAACTGGCATTTTTTAAAATTTTTTTTATTTATTCAATTGTGTGTGTGTGTGTATGTATGTGTGCGCGTCTGTGTGTGTGTAGAACCACGGACGAATTTGGGAACCACCATGGACGCCTCCACTTCCTCCGCCCCGGGATTCACAGGCTCCGTCCTACCAGGGCCAGAAACGCAGGCCGCCCCCACTTCCGCCTGGCATCTATACGTGGGATTGGGGATCCGAACTCAGGACCTTCCGCCTGCAAGGCGGAGGCTTAACCCCTGAGCCACCTCTCCAGCCCCTGAACTGGCATTTTTGAAAGATTTTTGAAGCATTGCATAAGATACAAGGAATGCAAGAGCACTTGAGATAAGAGAATAAATGAAAATGAGGTAAATAATTCAGATGAGATGACAGATATTTGAATAACAAAATGAGAGCAGGAATGCATAGAACATAGAAAGGAAGAGCTACAAGTATAGTTGATCACTTGTAATAGCTATCTCTAATAAATGTGCATAATATTAATGGTTTTTATACCTTTTTAATAACTTTGGTCCAGTGATTTTAAATTGTAGCCCAGTAAACATAAATACTATGGAAACAAACAGAATCTCTTATATTATTATAAACATATAAGCAGCATATATCATTTTCAATTAAATTAAGAGCACTTCCTTTGCAGGAAAAATACAATTTGCCTAGTGATTTTTTATGATCAAGTCACATGTAATGAGTAAAATTTCTTCAAATCATGAGGAAACCATGAAGAATTAAAGGATTTCACAAAATCTCAACAGATATTTGTAGGGGTTGGTTGATATTTTTACGACAAGAACAAAAATAAATTAATCAGCAGAATGTTTTTTCCATTATAATCATCATTTTCCAAGCAAGAAAGACTAAAAGTAACTTTACACAACAAAATACCTGTCCAAGTTAATGCAAAATATGACTTTTCAACTAAGAAAAAAGAAAACATTCAAGTGATAGGGAAATATGGAATAATAGAGCAGTGCTGCTTCTGGTAATGTTATAGGCATCCAAGACAAATAACATATTTGGGGTAAGATAATCATGTCCAAAGGTTTCAGATAGCAATTAGAATTAATCATGAGCTCATTGTTCATGCAGAAGGACTTAATTTGCAAAAAATTGTCAATGGACACTTGTTCAGTTGTTCCTATAAATATTTACCAAAAACCATCCAGTTTTTATTCAGTGCTCTTCATTGATATCTTAAATTTTGCTTAACTCAAAAAATAATGTCTCTGAGAGCTCAAGAACAATTTCATAACAATGAATTAAGAATTTCATCTATTTTTAATATTTGAGTATTTTATGCACACAAAATGAAACTATGTGTACACAATTGATGCACATATCCCATTTTTTATAAATGAGATCATTATAAAGATAAAATTCAGTAGCATGCACTTTTTCCTTTGCTCCATTATGTACTCTATTATATACATCATGTTTTTAAATATTGAGAACAATATTATGGTTTAATATAATGGTCTACCAAATACCGTTTTGTAGCCCAAATTGCACATTTTCCTTTTGACCTAAATATTTAAGTAATTACACTTTACATGAAAACAAACTTTACTTCCCTAAGAAAAGTATGTCTAAACATGAATGAAAATGCTTACAATAATCATTGTGAAAGAAAAATTTCATAGGTAATATGTAGATTATGCTTAATTAAAAACATAAGTCTGATCTTTATGTTATGAAACTTTGTGAATATAATACATGAAAAACACTTGTGATAATTATTTTCAACTAAAGATTGATAACATGAAAATAGCTTGAAATGATTGCTTTATAGAAATCTCCATTAGAGTGAAACTTGATGATTAAATAAATAGATATATTAATCTAATATTCAATGTGTACCCTCATTAGATTACATAATTTTTTCTGACATCTCTATATGGTCTACAGACTGGGGGTAAAGTGAGAGAAATATTAATATTTGGCTAGTAAAGCAATAATTCTTTAAATTTGAATGTAAAACAATGCAGTTTTATGTAATACAACATTAAATTTGAAAAATTTGATGGTCAGTTGGCAAAAATAAAATAGGGATGGAAGTAAATATTAGAGAATAGTTTTCCTTCAAGCAAGCTGAACAGTTGAACTGTTCAATATGTTAATTAATCAGAACTACATATATTTTTGTATAAAGACATTATATGTGTTGGTTGATGTTTATTTCCAAGGAAATGATTCATTCTTGACATAGGGAAGTTTAAAATGTACTTAGGAAAAGGTCATTCATAGGCACATGTATGAAAGGAGCTATGTGAATGTATTACAAGATTTATAATATAACATAAAAAATGTAATGCAATCCAAAAGCAATGAAATAAATAAAGAATGAACCATACATTTCAAAAATTTATGAGTAAACATTCTTGGAAAAGGTAAGATTATTAAGGAATGATGGAATACTTGTCAAGAATCTTATGTTTGTGCCATTTAAATTTCACTAAGACTGTATGAGACTCTGTATAATTAGACTCATCCTATCACAAACAGGATACTCGGGAACAGGTGTTAAAAATTTTGACAATGGTTACCGAAAGATAAAAATACAGTTTATATCTGGATCTTACTCTACATAATGGACTATTATTGAAAAATATATACTTAGATACAGAATTAATAAAGATTTTTCTAAGAAATATGCACAACATATCTAAGAAGCCAGAAAGAAATTTGAAAGCTTTATTAACAAGAGTTAACCTACCCAAACAATAACAAAAGAAGAAGCCACAGTCCTAGAGTGGAAAACAGTTTAATATACTTGAAAAAATAATGGACAAAATTATAAATACTTGAGAATAATCTAAGATCTGAGCACTTCTCAATATACTCTTACCTAGTAAAACCTCTCAGCACTCAAGCAAGAAGTATCCTGTTGCAATGGAAGATATGTTACCTAGAAAATTACAATTGGCCCAGACTGCCCGAGTGGACCCAGCTCCCCCCACCATCCAGCCGGAGCCGCGCACGCAGGGCCTGGCAGGAGGAGAGGGCACCCCCTCTGTGCCCGGCCCCGCCTTCGGGTGGCCCGGGTTTAACTAGCGCCATGTCAACGCCCCATCCCCCCTTCCCCTCCACTCCACCTCACGGGATGTGCTCGCGCGCAGTCCAGCCGGCCCTCACCGCGCCACAACCCAGGTAAGATCGGTCTCCGCCCGCCCCCAGAGCCCCAGGCCAAATAATTCAGTTTAGTGAAAAATGCACAGAAATTAAAAGACCTTAAGAGTTAAACCGACAATGCCAAAGTCTAAGTGCAAATCCATGAGACACAACACTCAAGTAAACAAATCTCCCACTGAAGGAATTGATCCCATAATGTTAGACTCCAACCAGAACAAACCCATGGAAAATGGCCAAGAAAGCCTGACCCAGGATAACGACCTTCAAAATATGATCATTACCATGTTCACTACTATGAAAGAGGAAATCAGGGAGGAATTAAATAATCGAATCAATTGCTTTGAGGAGGAACACAACAGACACATGGAGGAGTTGAGAAAAACCGTGGAAGAATCAAAAACTGGCATAGAGCAGTTAAAGCAGACTCAAGCAAAGTTTAAAACTGAGCTAAAAGACAAGTTATCTTCAACCCAGAACTCCACAGAGAGTCTTATCAGCAGAACTAACGAAGCAGAAAACAGAATTTCAGATCTTGAAGATAAAGTGGGAGTATTAACCAGCTCAATGGAAGAGATTGTTAAAGCCAAAAAGATGCTTGAGAGAAATATCCAGGAGATATGGGACACCCTGAAGAAACCCAACATGCATATTCATGGAATACCACAGCAAAAATCTCAAAATACCACCGCTGAGGAAATTTTCCAAATGATCATCAAGGAAAACTTTCCTCATCTAAAAAAAGAGAAGTCCATCAATACACAAGAGGCATTCCACATCCCAAACAGATACGACCAAAACAGAAGCACGCCACGGCAAATAAGAGTTAAAACACTCCACATTCAAGATAAAGAACTGATGCTGAGAGCTTCAAGGGAGAAAAAACAAGTCACTTTTAAAGGTAAACCTATTAAAATAACAAATGACTTCTCAATGGAAACACTAAAAGAAAGAAGAGCTTGGAGAGACATACTTCAAGTATTGAATGAGCAAAAATGTCAACCTAGGCTGATTTACCCTGCAAAACTATCAGTCATGATCGAGGGAGAAAGAAAAATCTTCCAGCACAAAGACAACTTGAAGGGATACATGTCCACCAAACCAGGCCATCAAAAAATGCTAGAAATGATACTCAAGCGTGAAGAAAAAAACAGGCATATCAAGGAGAGCAGAAGGCAAGTATAACACCATTAAAAGCAAAGCAATATACTTATAAAAACTACTAAACATAATAAATGTCTGGAATCAAAAATAGTTTCACCATTATAACAATAAATGTTAATGGAATTAACTCACCGATCAAGAGACACAGATTACAAACTTGGATTAAAAATCAAAATCCATCAATCTGCTGCCTGCAGGAAACCCATCTCACCACAAAAGATAGGCATGCTCTAAAAATAAAAGGTTGGTCAACAATTCAACAAGCTAATGGAAGCAGAAAACAGGCAGGGGTAGCCATTATGATATCAGACAAAGTGGACTTCAAACCAAAGAAAATTATAAGAGACACGGATGGATACTACATTTTAGTCACAGGTACAATTCACCAGGAAGACTTCACAACACTGAACATATATGCACCCAATACGGGCCCCTCCACATTCATTAAGAAAACTCTACAGCATCTAAAGCAGGAAATCAACCCCAAAATGATAATTCTTAGGGACTTCAACACCGCCCTCTCAACATGGGATAGATCAACAGGTAAAAAGCTTAATAGAGACACTTTGGACCTTAATCAAACCCTTAAAGAAATGGACCTTACAGATGTCTATCGAACTTTTCACCCACGTACCAAAGAATACACATTTTTCTCAGCAGCACACAGAACTTTCTCCAAAATAGATCACATACTGGGCCACAAAACGAATCTACACATGTACAAAAAGTTGAAATTCTAACCTGTGCCCTATCAGACCACCACGGCCTAAAGCTGGATATCCACAACACAACAAACAAGAGAAAATACACTAACTCCTGGAAACTTAACAATATGATGCTGAATGAGAACTGGATTCAGGAAGAAATTAAAAAGGAAATTCAAGATTTCCTGAAAGTGAATGATAATGAAAATACAACTTACCAAAATCTCTGGCACACAATGAAAGCTGTTCTAAGAGGTAAGTTCATAGCTCTTAATGCCTACATCAAAAAAATGGAAATATCAGAAATACACAACTTAACAATGCAGCTTAAAGCTTTAGAGAAACTAGAGCAATCTGATCCCAAAAGTAGTAGAAGAGAGGAGATTAGCAAACTAAGGGGAGAAATATCTGAAATCGAGATTAAGAAAACGATAGAAAAAATCAACCAGTCAAAAAGCTGGTTCTTTGAAAAAATCAATAAGACTGATACACCCCTAGCTAAATTAACCAAAAGAAGGAGAGAGAAAACCCAAATTAACAAAATCAGAAATGAACATGGAGTTATCACTACTGATACCCAAGAAATCCAGAGAATTATAACAGCATATTTCAAAAACTTATACTCTGTGAAGTTTGACAACACAAAAGAGATGGATGAATTTCTAAGTAAACACAACTTACCTAAATTGAATCAGGAAGTTGGGAATTATTTAAACAGTCCTATAACATATAAGGAAATTGAAGAAGTAATCTCAAATCTTCCCACCAAAAAATGTCCTGGACCAGATGGATTCAGCACAGACTTCTACCAGACATTTAAGGAGTTAATAACACCAATACTTCTTAAACTGTTCCATCAAATAGCAAAGGAAGGAAAACTACCAAATTCGTTCTATGAAGCTAATATCGTCTTAATCCCAAAACCTAATAAAGATTCACTTATAAAAGAAAACTATAGGCCGATCTCTCTGATGAACACAGACACAAAGATTCTCAACAAAGTCTTAGAGAATCGGATTCAAAAACATATTAAAAAGATCATTCATGGGGAACAAGTAGGCTTCATCCCTGGCACACAAGGTTGGTTCAACATACGCAAATCAATAAATGTAATTCATCATGTAAACCAGTCCAAAGTCCAAGACCACATGATACTCTCGATAGATGCAGAAAAAGCTTTTGACAAGATCCAACAACCTTTTATGATAAAAACGCTAGAGACAGTAGGAATGGAAGGAACCTTTATCAATATAATAAAGGCTGTATACAACAAGCACACAGCAAGGATTATGCTCAATGGGGAACAATTGGAAGCATTCCCACTTCGATCAGGAACTAGACAAGGCCGTGCACTCTCAACACTTCTATTCAATATTGTACTTGAAGACTTAGCTGAAGCCATAAGACAAGAAAGGGACATAAGAGGGATTCAAATCGGCAAGGAAGAAGTCAAATTATCCCTATTTGCAGATGACATGATCTTATACCTGAGTGATCCCAAAAACTCCACCAGGAAACTTCTGGAACTAATTGAGAAGTTCAGCAGGGTGGCAGGATACAAAATAAATGTGCAAAAATCAGAGGCCTTCCTATATGCCCAAAATGAAAGAAGTGAAAAAGCCTTGAGAGAAACAATCCCATTTACTATAGCCCCTAAAAAAATGAAATACCTTGGTATAAACCTAACCAAGGAGGTAAAAGACCTTTACAATGAAAACTTTAAAAACCTAAAGAAAGAAATTGCAGAAGACACCAGAAGGTAGAAAGACCTCCCATGTTCCTGGATTGGCAGAATCAACATCGTGAAAATGACCATCCTACCAAAGGCAATATACAGATTCAATGCTATACCAATCAAAATCCCAAAGCAATTCTTCAAAGAAGTTGACCAAACAATCTCAAAGTTCATATGGAGGCACAAAAGACCCAGGATAGCAAAGACAATCCTGAGTAACAAAAACACTGCTGGAGGTATCACCATACCAAATCTAAGTCTATACTACAAATCCATAGTTATAAAGACACCCTGGTACTGGCTCCAAAATAGAAACACAGATGAATGGATAAGGATTGAAAACCCAGACATAAGCCCACAAAGTTACAGCCATTTGGTCTTTGACAAAGGGGCCCAAAGAATCCAATGGAAAAAGAACAGCATCTTCAACCAATGGTGCTGGCAAAACTGGATCTCCACATGCAGAAGATTAAAGCTGAACCCGTACTTGTCACCATATACAAGACTTAATTCCAAATGGATCAAGGACCCTGATATAAGGCCAGAGACTATAAAAACCATAGTTGAAAGGATAGGGAACTCCCTTGAGCTGATTGGGCTAGGCCAACAGTTCCTAAACAGACATCCAATGGCACAGTCACTGCTACCAACTCTCAACAGTTGGGATCTTTTGAAATTAAAGAGCTTCTGTTCAGATAAATAGATTGCAACACGAGCTCAAAGGCAACCCACAGAATGGGAGAAAATCTTCACTAACCACACATCTGATAGAACTCTGCTGTCCAGAGTGCAGAAAGAACTTAGAAAACTAAACACCAAGGAAACCAATGGCCCAATTAAAAAATGGGCCCTGGAACTTAAAAGAAACTTTACCAGGGATGAAATTAAAATGTCTAACAAATATCTGAAAAAATGCTCCACTTCCTTAGCCATCAGGGAAATGCAAATCAAAACTTCCCTGAGATATCAACTCACCCCAGTCAGGATGGCAAAAAATCCACAATACAAACAACAACAATTGCTGGAGAAGATGTGGAGAGAGGGGAACTCTCCTACATTGCTGGTGGGAATGCAGGCTCATACAGCCACTCTGGCGAGCCGTCTGGAGATTCTTAAAGAAATTAAAGATTGAAATGCCATATGACCCTGCTATTCCACTTTTGGGAATAACCCTCCATACAGCAGAGGTTCACCTCGATAGCACAAGCACGACCATGTTCATAGCAGCACTGTTTACAATAGCAAAGTCATGGAATCAACCCAAATGTCCTACAGTTGACGAGTGGATAAGGAAACTGTGGTACATCTATACAATGGAGTACTACTCAGCCATCAAAAATGATGAATTACTGGAATTTGCCGGGAAATGGATGTCATTAGAAACAATTATATTAAGTGAAGTATCCCAGACCCAGAAAATTAAGCACCGTATGTACTCCCTAATACGTGGCTCCTAGGACCAAACCCACCTAGCCCACCTAGAGACAGTAAGTGCAAGGATTATGAACAGGAGGGATGGGGTAGGAGGGCCACACCAGAAACAAGGAGAGAAGGGACCATGTTACAGCAGAGATAATAGGCCTCCATCAAGGACTCGAATAAGTAATGAGACATCTGATTATGTTCACAGACTTTTGTTCCTGATCATTTACTACTGAGGGGGTATGATCTCACCAGAAGAGGAGGGCATATAGTCTGGCAGATAAAAAGTAACCGTTGGGCAAATTGGTGATAGACTCCTCCCTCACTGTGGTTTCCCACTTTTATTACATCTACCTTTGAATGTGCTTTTATCGCAAGATTCTAGTTTAACAGCTTTTTGTCTCTGGCCAGGGGGTAACATACAATGCCCAGCAGGATGGAGTGAAGGGCATTGCAGGAGTAGCAAAACTGCAAAAGAAAACCAACAAACCACAATCCAGAACTTCAGAGACTCTATATCAACCACCTAGAACTAGGCCAGACTAATCTCTCCCCATCCTGAAGCTCAGGGAAATTTGCGGAAGAGGGGGCGGTAAGAGTGTAATAGCAAAAGGATGGGAGGAGCAATGATATGTAAGTTACTCCATACAAGTTAGGGCTGAAGCAATCATAATTGGACTTTACATGCCCTGCGCATTGTCCAACACACTATTGAGCCCACAAACTCCAGCATCTGCTAAAGGCACCAAGATGTTTGGAGGCAAGGGATTGGCAGACACAGCAGTGTTCCTATACCTAAGGGGAGCACGGGAAAGTGTTTAGGGAAAGGCCACTGGGTCCTTGTACGTCATCGGAGAGGAGGGCCAAGAGGAAAATCAGGCATGCACAAGAAAGGACTCTCTGGGAATTCCGGCGGGAGGCACTGGGGGATGGGAAGGGAGGGGGGTGGGGCGGAGGAGCAGGGGTACGGGGGGAGGAGGAGGGAGGGAGGGAACTGGTGTACCCATTAAGTTTGTATGAGCTGAAATAATAATAAAAAATGTATTAAAAAAATAAAAGAAAATTACAATTGGCCTGGGTACACAGCAGATTTCATGACCTTGGAATTCTCACCTTAGGGCATCTTCATATTACAAATTTATGCTGAAAAATGAAATTTATTTCATATAAAATTATGTTAATATTTTGCAGTATAAAATTTAAACATTCAAAATAAATTCATGGTTAAAATGTGTATATGTTAGGGGGCTGGAGAGGTGGCTCAGGGGTTAAGCCTCTGCTTTTCAGGCAGAAGGTCCTGAGTTCGGATCCTAGACCCCACGTATAGATGCCAGGCAGAAGCAGAGGCAGCCTGTGTTTCTGGTCCTGGTAGGGCGGAGCTTGTGAATCCTGGAGCAGAGTAAACAAGGAGGAAGTGGAGGCGTCCATGGTGGTTCCTGAATTCGCCCGTGGTTCTACACATACATACATACATACACACACATACATACATACATGCGCACACACGCATACACGCACAATTGAATAAATAATAAAAAAAATTTAAAAAATGTATATATGTTAGAAAATCTTCAGGCTTTCCATCAGTAGCTTCATTCCCCTCATAATTCAAGATTTTCTTCTAGTGTGGATACTTAAGTGAGAAAATTCTAGAGATATTTTTCCTTTACTGTTGAATCCATTATTTTGGCATCTAGCTGTGACTGTGACTGCTAATACTTGAAAGTCGAGGAAATAAAATCAATCAATATGTTGGAATTTATGAAACCTATAGTTTTCCTTAAACTCTATTTTTCTATTGTTTGTTCACTATAAGACTTTTGTGTAAACCAGAAAAAATTGAGACTGGTCTTTATGAACCTGTAAATTTTATGGAATGTAAGATATCAGTGGAAGAGTGGCAATAACTCTATCACAAGTCAGTTTCCAATATCTTTGTCTTAGAGTCCATCCAAATTTATTCATTAAGGATGATATGTCAAAGGTATTTAAAATTCAACATTCAATGTCAGTCCAAATGGTTTTACAACAGTTTCTTTTGATTATAAACAAATTGATGGTGAGTAATGAGTACAGTACACATGTTATGATGATAATAACATATAATACTAGTAGAGTATAGTATGAGTATAATAGTGAACCTTTCATTTCATCAAAAAAATGATGTAGTTAAAGTAAATCACTTGGTTAAATTCTATAATCAATTATACTGCATAATCTTAAAAGTAAAAACTTACTTTTGATAATTTGTTTAAAAATTATTTTCCCCTTTGAATTAACAAGAGCCATTCTATAGGGAAGTAATATCTTTCAGAATGACTCTTTATATTTGAAGTTAGAAGTATGAAGATCAAATAGCAATAAAAACATCAAAAGATTGTCACTATCCATGACATTTCCACCTTGATGCAAATTAGACTTGGGACATTTTTGTCTATTTATAGATTTCTATACTGCTTCCAAACTTTTACTTAGATCGTAGATGGAAGTCCTTCAAGCTAAAAGAATGGATTGTACACACAACCATTATAAAAATAGTCCTGCAAATAGAAAACAATATTTATATGTGCCATTATTAGCCTCCCTTCAAAGAGATGTGATAAAGGTGAAATGAACTGTCTACTATCAGTAGAGCAAGTAAAACACAAAAAATATTCTACATCTATAAATTTTGGCATTAAACCATATACCAAAGTGAATAATAAATGTCAACTTCTTTTTTAAGCATATGAAATGTGGATTTTTTAAATCATAAATCTATTTTTAACTCAAAAGGCTTAGTGTATTGTACATTTATCCTTTTTAAGTAAAGAACTATCATATCTGAAATGTAGTATGTTTATTCGTTCTCGTCAGTGAGATACTTTGATTAAATATTATTAATTTTTCCTTAATATAGGCTAAATGAATTATTGAAGCACAATTTGATATTCTGGCTGAATATTGCTGGAAAAAATAAACACATTCTCCTAATCTGTTCAGATAAATTGCAAATTTTGGAAAGATTTATTGAGATTAGCTATGCACTAACATTGCTCATTTTTTAAATTCTTTGACTTTTTCTTCTGTTTTCGATAAATTAAATATAACCAAACTTCAATTTCAAAGGTGAACCTTACCCACATTTTGATGCAAATACTTGATATAATTAAGTTCTGTAGCAAAAAATAAAATCATATTCAGTCAGGGCCTTGCTGAAAGAGTTCCTGTAGGATATGAGTATACATTCTAGATAGCACATGGCATTTTTGTTGAAAATATGGGAATGATAATATGTTTCAGTGGATAAAGGAACTTGAGATACTGGCCTGAGAGCCTGATTTCAATCCCTCCATCTCATATAAGGGTAGAGGGATAGAAAGAACTCTATAATGTTGTCCTCTTACCTCCACATGTACACTGTGACCACAGTTAATTAAATTAAATTGAAACTAGAATTTCCAAAAAACAACAAATAAACAGAAATATAGAGTTAATTTAAACTGAAAAATTTATGAGTAAAGAATACAAATCAAGTGTGAGAATTCAATCTGTGGAATGGGAAATCATATTTGTGAACCATACATCTTTCAAGGGGATAATACTCAAAATAAATGAAGAACTCAAACAAACCAAAAGATTGAAAATTAGATAAAGGAACTAAATGCACTCTTTTCAAAGGAAAAGATACAAACAAATACCAGACATGTGGGAAAAATTGCTCCAAATTACTATTCCAAGATGATGCAAATTAAAACTAAAATAAATTACCTCCTAACAAGTATTGAATTGGCTGTTTTTAAAACCCTTTTATCCTGTTGAAGGAGCACATATCAGTAAGTCATTATGAAAATCAGTGTGGAGAGAAGGGAACTCTCCTATATTGTTGGTGGGAATGCAGGCTTATACAACCACTCTGGCGAGCCATCTGGCGATTCTCAAAAAAGTTAAAGATTGAAATACCATATGACTGCTATTCCACTTTTGGGAATAATCCCTCATACAGCAAACATTCACCTCGATAGCACAAGCAAGACCATGTTCATAGCAGCACTGTTTACAATAGGAAAGTCGTGGAACCAACCTAAATGCCCAACAGTTGACGAGTGGATAAAGAACATGTGGTACGTTTATACAATGGAATGCTACTCAGCCATCAAAAAAGATGAATTAATGAAATTTGCTGGGAAATGGATGGAATTAGAAAAAATTATATTGAGTGAAGTATCCCAGACACAGAAAATTAAGCATCATATATACTCCCTAATAGATGGATCTTAGTACCAAACTCACTTAATGATATATTCAAAGATAAATCTCTGTAATACCTACAGTAATCACAAAGATTATAAACAGGAGGGAAGGGGAAAGCGCTCCCCCCAGAAATAAAGAGAGAGGCGATCACGCTTTAGTAGAGAAAATAGGTCACCATCAAGTATTGCAAGTAAGTAGTGAGACATCTGTTGAAACTCACTCTCACTTTCCTTCCTGATCACTTACAACTGAAGAGTTTGATTTCACCGACCAGGGAGGGTATAGATAGATAGTAACCATCCTGTAAATGGGACACAGTCTCTTCCCTTCTCACTGTGGTCTCCTACTCTTATTCCATTTACCTTTGAAGCTCCTCTTATAGTCAGATCTTCATTTAAACAGCCTTTTATCTTTGGTTAGGAGGTGACCACCAATGCCAGTCAGGATGGAGGCAAGGGAGGTACAGAAACAGCAAAACTGAAAACAACAAACCATAATTCAGAACACTAAAGACCCTACATTCATCACCTGGAACCACACCATCCAAATCTCTCCCCATCCTAAATCTCAGGGAACCTTGAGGAAGAGGGGGCAGCAAGATTGTAAGAGCCTAAAGAGGGGGAGGACCAACGATATGCAAGACACTCCACACAAGTTAGAGCCACAGTAGCCATAATCACTATGCAGGACCTGCACAATGACTGATATGTCAACGATCCCCCAAACTCTAGCACAAATCACAGGCAATAGAATCCTGAGAGGCAAGGGATTAACAGTCATAATAGTGTTCTCATACTAACAGGAAGCCCAAGAAAGGTCTCTGGGCAATGCCACTGAGTCCTTACACGTCACTAGAGTGGAGGACTCAGAGGGAAGTTTGGCATTCACACAAAAGGATGCTCTATGCGTTAGGAGGGGTAAGGGGGAGGCACTGGGAAAAGGGGAGGGTGGGGGTGAAAGGAAGGGGAAAAGAGGGAGACGGTGAAAGGGGGACAAAAAACAAGAAAAAAAAATCAGTGTATTCAAGAAATGAAATCAGCATGTTAAAAATATTGTCTTTCCATATTCACTATACTATCATTCACAATATGCAGGATATGGTATCAATTAAGTGTCCACAAACATGAATAAAGAAAATTTGGCGTGCATGTAGAGTTAAACAATATTCAGCATTAGAAACAAAGGAAATCCTATCATCTTGACAGCATGGGTAAACTTGAAAGACATTGTATTAAGTGAAACAAGCCAGACACAGAAAAATAAATATATATTCTCATATGCAGGGCATAAAGCAATGTTAGTATCTACTGGATCTTGCAGTTACAGTTTTAATACAGATAGGTTGTGTCCTTGAAAATTGTTAAAGTAGATGGTAAATGTTCTCAACAAAAACCTAAGTGAGATAAATATGTATGGTATGAAGCTTGATTTTGCCAGTCTATGATGTGTCTATATTTGCATGCATATGCATATATATGTTATAATTATATATTTCATATATAATATATAACTTTACTGTTAAAAACATATAAACTATTATATTCAATAATAAAGATATTCATTGTTGTTTTAATGTAAATTGCATTAATCCTAACTTCCCTGTTATATTTCACTACATACCTGAAATGGAACTCAAAGATATTTCTTTTCAAAATTAATGGCTATGATTGGGTGCATTATTCTATTTATTTGTAACTATTCTGTCACAGGAATGAATAAATATGTGATTTTTTTACCTCAAAAATAGTAGAGGAGAATAATAAACAATGTGTTACCATTATTTCTTTTTAAACTAAGATTTACAGGAGCTTAAGCATACCTTATATTTAAATCTTTATAAACAGTAGTTCTAGCAAGTGAGATGAAAAAGAGACCTCCTTTGTATTCCTGAATAATGTGAGACCTCATTTGTATTCGTGAATAATGTTAAATACTATTCCTTGCAGATATGCTTTAGATAACTGTAGGCTGGCAATTCCATTAGAACAACACACTTGTTTTTCTGGTTTCTATTTGTTTTCTAGGTTTATGCAGGTGGCATCTATTCCATTGTCTAAAATGTTTTGTAGAGAAGTGAGAAGACAATGGTGAAAATCTTGCTGTTATAAATATTATCACTGCAATTGACTTCTCTTATCCCACAATTCAGGTCTTATAACTTCTCACGTATAAACAGCAAGTACACAGTTGCCAATTAGTGTTTTAAAATCATTAGACACTAAAAAAGAACAAGTAGGCCAACATAAATCTAATGTTACATACACAAATTTTTGACCACCATGCTAAGGTGGAACCTGGGAATCCCTAGAACATGCTAGCTAGACTAGCCCTAATGGTACAATCTGTGGGTTAATTAAAGTCCCAGAATCATAAAAATAAATGGAAGAATTAATTGAGGATGATTTCACATAGCACCCTCTGACATCCACACCTATGCACACTCACATGCGTGTGCACAAGTGCATGCATTTGCCTCCCCATATTCCAATGAACATACACACATGCATGTATCCCATACAAATATGCACATAAAAGTTAATAAACTAAAATAAAATAAAAAACATAGAAAAGTTTTAATGATTTGGGAAAAATGACAAATAAAATGCTTCTACTTAGAAGAAAAAATTATAATGTGAATTTTATGTTTATTATAAATTTCTGCTCTTTGAAAACTATGAAACTTTCAATAACAACCAAGAACATCCAAACTAGAAGAAAATATTTGTTCATATTATATTTGATGAAGGATTTATAACCTCAAAATATAAAGAACTCTCAAAATTTAATAGTAACACAGTTAATACTCATAATTAACTATTCAAAATATGAACAAAAACTTCTCAAAAGAAGATATGTGAAAATCAGTTCATAATTGATATACTGAAGATAGTAGTCATGAAGGAAATTCAAATGAAATCCACAATGAGATACTACTGCATGTCTATTAGAATAAGTATGTTTTAAAAAAACTGTCCAAGACAAGTGTTTCCACTGCTGGTGGAATTGAAAATAACGCAACTCTTTGACACACTGGGAATTTGTTATAATATACCTACCTTGTAGTCCAAGCATTCCACATTTAAGTATGTTTCTGTAAAAGAAATGAAACTATATATATATATATATATATATATATATAAATATTTGTAAACAAGAGTTACAACAATTTTATTCATAGTAGCCACAAACTCAAAAATTACACAAAAGCACATTAATAAATTGTGACACTTTCATTTACTACTACTCAGTAATAACTGGAAAAAAAATTCTTGTTATATATAAAATAGGTGGATCTCTAATCCTTCTGCTAGTGAAAGAAAACAGACAAAAAGTTACGTACGTAATCTGTGATATCATTTAAATTAAATTTTAGAAAATGCAGTTGAATTTATAAGAATAGAAAAGAAAATCATGGATTTAAAGGGGAAAGACAGATTCAGTAAGAATCTAAAAATCTTTTAAATTTTTTACAAAATGCTTATTCTCTTAACATTTCATACACACACATAAGCATAATGAATTTATGAGATTTTCACACCTTACTCCCTAATCCTATCCCATTCTCCTTTCCTACCAGTAGGCTCTGAGAATATCGGGAAGACTATAAGGTAAAAATGTTATAGCTAAGAATCTTGAGGGGTAGGTGTGTTGCCAGATATTATCTTCTGAATATGACAAGGCTGTAATATCCAAGAATTCATTGTAGCCATGTTTACTTCCACAAGACTTGCACAGATTTGTCCCATAAATTTCAGCACTAAAGGACAAAGAACTCAAAAAGCCCCACGTTGAGGGACCGATGAGGGTTAATCCCAATTCAGGGTAGAAAAGAAGATATTTTCCTCACTGGATCACCCACTGACATATAATTCATGTTCTTGCTAGTGTTCACATACGTGCCAACATAGACAACCCCAATGAAACTCACTGGGCCACACATGCAAAATGAGAAAGCTTTTGATATATTATTTTTTTGTTATTATTTTGAAGATGGTAATGCTTTTATAGTTCTGTATACTTATTAATGTTTGCTGGATACATTATCACCCAATTGTTTCTTATGGGAACTAATTTTTTCACTCAGACAAAACCTTTGTAAGGATGACAACCATCCCACCCCCATCTCAAATGAAAATTCAAAAGAATCTTAAAAACAAATAAATTGGCTAGCAAGATGGCTCAATGGACAATGATGCCTGCATTCAAATCTTGTTACTTGAGTTTGATCCCTGGGAGCCATGAAAATGTAGAACGTTGTCATCTGACCTCCATATATGTGTTCTGACATGCTCTATCTGACTCTCAAAATAACTGTTAAATATTTATAAATAAATTTGTAAGGTGTAGCTTCCTACATATTGCAATAAAAATATTGTTGCTTCAACTTGTCATTGTGTATTTTTATGTGTGTTTGTCTGTCAGTGGAATATGTTGAAAGAGATTATGCATGAGGTCATATCAAGAAAGTTATAGCCCCCTCCGCGCCAAACGCCGACCAGCGCCCAAGTGAGAGAGAGCCCCTCCCAGCCCAGCCCCCCACCCCAGAGCCGAGCCGCCCGGCCAGCGGAACTGGCGCGCGGCCGCCGGCTTTGCCCCCAGCCCCCTCCGCGCCGAACCCCGACCAGCGCCCAGGTGACAGAGAGACCCTCCCAGCCCAACCCCCACCCCGAGGCACCCGCATGCGTGGCCGCCAGCTTTGCCCCCAGCCCCCTTCACACTGAACCCTGACCAGCGCCCAGGTGAGAGAGAGCCCCTCCCAGCCCAGCCCCCCACCCCAGAGCCAGCAGCATCCCCGCGTGGACACCAGCTTAGCCTCTGGGGCCCTGCCCCAGACACCAGCCCTTCATGCCCTCCTGCCCCCGCGCCCCTCCACCCCTCCCCCAGGTCGCAGGTGAAGAATTCTGCCATCAACATCAGACCCTCTGCCTCTCTGGCCCACCGGGGACCTACGAACGTGATCCACAGAAGACACACTGCTACTCAGAATTCAATAGAGTCCAAAGGAAACTCAAGCAAAACACTAAGGAACAAAGGGAACACAGGCCATACATCTGGACTTCACTACAACCATTGTATCACATGCGCGAGATTCTTCACATCCAGCCCAAAGATAAGTAAACTTTTTTTTTTCTTTTCTCTTACCTTACTGATCCTATCTAGTATCAATGCTGTAGGTCAGCTTCCTCATACAGCCACCCCAAAAACATACAACTCCAGGGAGTACACCACCCACCCTCACATTTCACCAAGACACTAGATCGTAAAAGTGCACTACCATACTTATATTCATCCCCTGGTTACTTAACTGATGTACTAACATCCTAGTAGTCTCATCTAGGATATAACAGTACCAATACACAAACATACCCAATCCAAGGCAAGCACTAGTAACAAGTGGCAGGTGTAACAATACCAACTACATTGGTTCAGTGAAAAACACACACAAACTGAAAGGTCCTAAAAAACAAAACAACAATGTACAAGTGAAAGTGCAGATCCACGAGAAACAAAACCCAAGAAGAGCAATCTCCGACCAAAAGAATCAATCCCATAATGATGGATTGTGACCAGAACAAATCCATAGACAATAGCCATGAAAGCCAGACCCAACATAACGACTTTCAGAGTATGATCATTACCATGATTAATAATATGAAAGAGGACATCCGAGAAGAGTTAAACAACCGTATCAACCACTTTGAACAGGAACACAACAGGAACCTGGAGGAGTTCAGAAAAACAGTTCAAGAAACAAAAATAGGTATAGAGCAGGTAAAACAGTCTCAGGCAGTGTTTAAAATTGAACTAAGAGATAAGTTATCTTGAACCCAAAACTCGACAGAGAGTCTTATCAGCAGAACAAATGAGGCAGAAAATAGAATTTCAGATCTTGAAGACAAAGTAGGAGAATTAACCAGCGCAATGGAAGATATTGTTAAAGCCAAAAAGATACTGGAGAGGAACATTCAAGAAATATGGGACACGCTGAAGAAGCCTAACATGCGCATTCATGGAATACCAGAACAAGAATCCCAAAATACCACACCTGAGGAAATATTTCAATTCATCATAAATGAAAACTTCCCACAACTAAAGAATGAGAGGCTCATCCAAATACAAGAGGCATTTTGCACTCCAAACAGATATGACCAAAATAGAAAATCGCCATGGCAAATAATAGTCAAAACACTCCACATTCAAGACAAAGAAAGGGTGCTGAGAGCTTCAAAAGAAAAAACGTAACTCACTTTTAAAGGTAAACCTATTAGAATAACAAATGACTACTCAATGGAAACAGTAAAAGCAAGAAGAGCTTGGAGAGACATACTTCAAGTATTAAATGAGCAAAAATGCCAACCCAGACTGATATACCCGGCAAAACTATCTGTCATGATTGAGGGAGAAAGAAAAGTTTTCCAGCACAAAGACAACTTGAAGGGATACATGTCTACCAAACCAGGCCTTCAAAAAATGCTAGAAATGGGGTCTCGAGCAGCTGCTGGAGCCGCCGGACAGCCGCAGTCCCCCCTGCGCCATGGCCAAGAGCGACTGGGACACCGTGACGGTGCTGCGCAAAAAGGGCCCCACAGCCGAGCAGGCCAAGTCCAAGCAGGCCATCTTAGAAGCTCAGTGATGAAGAGAAGACGTGGAGACATCCAAGAAATGGGCTGCTAGCCAGAATAAGCAGCATTCCATCACCAAAAACACGGTCAAGCTGTACCGGGAGACGGAGGAGCTGCACCACGACAGGGCGACCCTGGAGGTGGGCCAAGTGATTCAGCAAGGCCGGCAGAGCAAGGGGCTGACTCAGAAGGACCTGGCCACGAAAATCAATGAGAAGCCATAAGTCATCTCAGACTATGAGAGTGGACGGGCCATTCAGAATAATCAAGTTTTGGGCAAAATTGAGAGAGCCATCAGCCTGAAGCTGTGGGGGAAGGACGTCGGGAAGCCGATTGAGAAGGGGCCAAAGGCGAAATGAGCACAAAGCCTCGAAGCCAGTGCTTCTGGCTATGCTCCTCCGGCTGGTCCACGGGACTACCGGAACTGCCGTGAGACTCCTCCCGGGGCTGAACGGAACATGGGGGTCAGGCCTGTGGCCCCTCCATCCATATCTGCTGTCAAACAAAACAAAACCTTGCAAAGTAGAAAAGAAAAAAAAATGCTAGAAATGATACTCAAGCTTGAAGAAAAGAACAAGCGTATCCAGGAGGACAGAAGGGAAGTATAATACCACCAAAACATAAATATCAAACAACATGCTTACAAAATCTACTAAACATAAAAAATGTCCAGAATTAAAAATAATTTCTCCATTATAACATTAAATGTCAACGGCATTAACTCACCGATTAAGAGACATAGATTACAAACTTGGATTAAAAACCACAATCCAACAATCTGCTGCCTTCAGGAAACTCATCTCACCACAAAAGATAGGCACATCCTAAGAATGAAAGGCTGGTCCAAAATCTTGTAAGCTAATGGAACCAGGAAACAGGCAGGGGTAGCAATTATGCTTTCAGACAAAGTGGACTTCAAACCAAAGAAAATCATAAGAGACACAGATGGATACTACATTTTAGTCACAGGTACAATTCACCAGGAAGACTTCACAATACTGAACATATATGCACCCAATATGGGCCCCTCCACATTCATTAAGAAAACCCTACAGCGTCTAAAGCAAGAAATCAACCCCCAAACGATAATTCTCGGGGATTTCAACACCGCCCTCTCAACATGGGATAGATCAACAGGTCAAAAACTTAACAGAGACACTTTGGAGCTTAACCAAACCCTTACTGAAATGGACCTTACAGATCTCTATCAAACTTTTCACCTACGCACCAAAGAATACACATTTTTCTCAGCAGCACACGGAACTTTCTCCAAAATAGATCACATATTGGGCCACAAAATGCATCTACACATGTACAAAAAAGTTGAAATTCTAGCCTGTGCCCTATCAGACCACCATGGCCTAAAGCTGGACATGCACAACAACACAACAAACAAGAGAAAATACATTAACTCCTGGAAACTTAACAATATGATGCTGAATGAGAACTGGATTCAGGAAGAAATTAAACAGGAAATTCAAGATTTCCTGAAAATGAACGAAAATGAAAATACAACTTACCAAAATCTCTGGCACACAATGAAAGCTGTTCTAAGAGGTAAGTTCATAGCTCTTAATGCCTACATCAGAAAAATGGAAACATCAGAAATAAATAATTTAAAGATGCAGCTTAAGGCTTTGGAGAAACATGAGCAATCTGATCCCAAAAGTAGTAGAAGAGAGGAGATTAGCAAAATAAGGGGAGAAATATCTGAAATCGAGACTAAGAAAACAATAGAAAAAAATCAACCAGTCAAAAAGCTGGTTCTTTGAAAAAAATCAATAAGATTGATACACCCATAGCTAAATTAACCCAAAGCAAGAGAGAGAAAACCCAAATTAACAAAATTAGAAATGAACATGGAGTTATCACTATGGATACCCAAGAAATCCAGAGAATTATAACATCATATTTCAAAAACTTGTACTCTGTGAAGTTTGACAACACAAAAGAGATGGATGAATTTCTAAGTAAACACAACCTACCTAAATTGAATCAGGAAGTTGTGAATTATTTAAATAGTCCTATAACATACAAGGAAATTGAAGAACTAATCTCAAATCTTCCCACCAAAAAATGTCCTGGGCCAGATGGATTCAGCAAAGAATTCTACCAGACATTTAAGGAGTTAATAACACCAATACTCCTTAAACTGTTCCATCAAATAGCAAAGGAAGGAACACTACGAAATTCCTTCTATGAAGCTAATATCGTCTTAATCCCAAAACCTAATACAGATTCACTTAAAAAAGAAAACTATAGGCCGATCTCTCTGATGAACACAGATGCAAAGATTCTCAACAAAGTCTTAGCAAATCGGATTCAAAAACATATCAAAAAGATCATTCACGGGGACCAAGTAGGCTTAATCCCCGGGCAAACAAGGTTGGTTAAACATACGCAAATCAATAAACGTAATTCATCATGTAAACCAGTCCAAAGTTCAAGACCACATGATACTCTCCATAGATGCAGAAAAAGCCTTTGACAAAATCCAACAACCTTTTATGATCAAAACGCTAGAGACTGTAGGAATGAAAGGAACCTTTATCAATATAATAAAAGCTGTACACAACAAGCCCACAGCAAGGATTATGCTCAATGGGGAACAATTGGAAGCATTCCCACTTCGATCAGGAACTAGACAAGGCTTTCACTCTCACCACTTCTATTCAATATTGTACTTGAAGTCTTAGCTGAAGCCATAAGACAAGAAAGGGACATAAGAGGGATTCAAATCAGCAAAGAAGAAGTCAAGCTATCCCTATTTGCAGATGACATGATCTTATACCTGAGGGATCCCAAAAACTCCACCAGGAAGCTCCTGGAACAACTTGATGAGTTCAGCAGGGTGGCAGGATACAAAATAAATGTGCAAAAATCAGAGGCATTCCTATATGCCCAAAATGAAAGAAGTGAAAAAGCCTTGAGAGAAACAATCCCATTTACTATAGCCCCTAAAAAAATGAAATACCTCGGTATAAACCTAACCAAGGAGGTAAAAGACCTTTACAATGAAAACTTTAAAACCCTAAAGAAAGAAATAGCAGAAGACACCAGAGGTGGAAAGACTTCCCATGTTCCTGGATTGGTAGAATCAACATTGTAAAAATGACCATCCTACCAAAGGCAATATACAAATTCAATGCTATACCAATTAAAATCCCAAAGCAATTCTTTAAAGAAGTTGACCAAATAATCTCAAAATTCATATGGAGGCACAAAAGACCCAGGACAGCAAAGACAATCCTGAGTAACAAAAACACTGCTGGAGGTATTACCATACCAAACCTTAGTCTATACTACAAATCCATAGTTATAAAAACTGCCTGGTACTGGCTCCAAAATAGACACACAGATCAATGGATAAGGGTTGAAGACCCAGATACAAGCCCACAAAAATACAGCCATTTTGTCTTTGACAAAGGGGCCCAAAGAATCCAATGGAAAAAGAACAGCATCTTCAACAAATGGTGCTGGCAAAACTGGATCTCCACATGCAGAAGATTAAAGCTGGACCCATACTTGTCACCTTGTACAAGACTTAATTCCAAATGGATCAAGGACCTTGATTTAAGGCCAGAGACGTTAAAAACCATAGTTGAAAGGATACGGAACTCCCTCGAGCTGATTGGGCTAGGCCAACAGTTCCTAAACAGACATCCAATGACACAGTCACTGGAATTTTGTGAAATTAAAGAGCTTCTGTTTAGATAAAGAGATTGCAACAGGACCTCAAAGGCAACCCACAGAAAGGGAGAAAATCTTCACTAACCACATATCTGACAGAGCTCTACTGTCCAGAGGGCACAAAGAACTTAGAAAACTGAACTCCAAGGAAAACAATGGGCCCTGGAACTTAAAAGAAACTTTACCAGGGATGAAATTAAAATGTCTAAAAAATATCTTAAAAAAATGCTCCACTTCTTTGCCATCAGGGAAATGCAAATCAAAACTTCCCTGAGATATCATCTCACCCTGGTCAGGATGGCAAAAATCCACAATACAAACAACGACAAATGCTGGAGAGGATGTGGAGAGAGGGGAACTCTCCTACATTGCTGGTGGGAATGCAGGCTCACACAGCCACTCTGGTGAGCCGTCTGGAGATTCTTAAAGAAATTAAAGATTGAAATGCCATATGACCCTGCTATCCCACTTTTGGGAATAACCCCCCAAGCAGCAGAGGTTCACCTCGGTAGCACAAGCTCGACCATGTTCATGGCAGCACTGTTTGCAATAGCAAAGTCATGGAATCAACCTAAATGTCCAACAGTTGACGAGTGGATAAGGAAACTGTGGTACATCTATACAATGGATTACTACTCAGCCATCAAAAATCATGAATTACTGGAATTTGCTGGGAAATGGATGTCATTAGAAACAATTATATTAAGTGAAGTATCCCAAACCCAGAAAATTAAGTGCCGTATGTACTCCCTAATAGGTGGCTCCTAGTACCAAACTCACCCAGCCCACATTGAGACACTCAAAAGTAAACCTATGTAACACAGTAATTGCAAGGATTATGAACAAGAGAGATGGGGTAGGAGGGACACACCAGAAACAAGGAGAGAGGGGACCATGTTACAGCAGAGAAAATAGGCCTCCATCAAGGTCTGCAAGTAAGTAATGAGAAACCTGGTTAAGTTCCTAGACGTTCTTTCCTGATCTCACCAGAAGGGGAGGGCATATAGTCTAGCAGATAAAAAATAATCATTTTGCAAATGGGTGATGGACCCCTCCCTCACTGAGGTTTCCTACTCTTATTACATATACCCTTGAATGTGCTATTATAACAAGACTCCAGTTTAACAGCTTTTTGTCTCTGGCCAGGGGGTGACATACAGTGTCCAGCAGGATGGAGTGAGGGGCATTGCAGGAGCAGCATAACTGCAAAAGAAAATCAACAAACCACAATCCAGAACTTCAGAGACTCTATATCAATCACATAGAACTAGGCCAGCCTAATCTCTCCCCATCCTGGAGCTCAGGGACATTTGCGGAAGAGGGGGCTGTAAGATTGTAAGAGCAAAAAGATGGGAGGAGCAACGATTTGCAAGATTCTCAACAATAGTTGGGGCCAAAGCAATCATAATGGGACTTTGCATGCCCTGCGCAATGTCCAGCGCACTGTTGCCCTCATAAAGTCTAGCATCTGTTAAGGGCACCGAGATCCCTGGAGGCAAGGGATTGACAGCCATAGTAGTGCTCCTATGCTTAAGGGGAACAAGAGAAAGGGCTTATGGAAATGCCACTGGGTCCTTATATGTCATCGGAGTGGAGGACCCAGTGGAGAGTCAGGCGTACACAATAAAGGACTCTCTGGGAATTGGGGGGGAGGCACTGGGGGATGGGGAGGGAGAGAAGGGGAAGGAGGGGGTTTCGAAGGGAGGAGGGGGGAGGGAGGGAACTGGTAAAAAACTTTTAAAATGTATAATTAAATTTTTAATAAAAAAAAAAGAAAGTTATAAAGAGGGGCTGGAGAGGTGGCTCAGGGGTTAAGCCTCTGCCTTGAGGGCGGAAGGTCCTGAGTTCGGATCCTAGACCCCACCCCCACGTATAGACGCCGGGCGGGTGGAAGCGGGGGCGGCCTGGGCGCGGCCTGCGTTTCCGGTCCTGGTAGGGCGCAGCCTGTGAATCCAGGGGCAGAATAAACAAGGAGGAGGTGGAAGAGTCCATGGTGGTTCCCGAATTCATCCGTGGTTCTACACATACATACACGCATACACGCACACACATACATACACTCACACCCACACATACACGTGCACAATGAATAAATAATAATAATAATAAATTCTTTAAAAAAAGTTATAAAGAACTGTCAAAGAACTAGATTTAGTATGAGTTACTAATGGATTCTGAATTAAGTATATAAAGAACAAATATTTGTCCACTCCCTAAAATACCATGAAACAATAGAACAACAAACACATCATTGTGCAAAAAATTTATACATAACATTGTTATGAAAAATAAATATATAACAGGTTGCAATTAACACTTGTAGATTTATTTACAGTAGAAAATATGATATAACACAAATAGATTATATAGGAAATACTTAGATCTTTTAGGAAACTACCATACGAAATTACATAAAATAATGTACAAAATAAAACCATATCACAAGTGATATAAACCAGGAAATGCACAACCAAAGAAGAGTATTGTGATTAGAAAAAGTTACCTAATCTCAACCACTGTCGTAGTGTACAGCTTGAAAAAAGAATATTTAAATAAAAAATCACAATAGTTCTTAGTATAATTTTGGATGATGTTCCTTAGCTTGTCATTTCCGACTATTTTCTCAAAATAGTTCCACTGTAAATACATGGTTAAGCACTATTAATAGATTAAAATATTTTCAAAAACATTCTAAGTTACTAAAGGTGTAATTGAGAATGATTTGGCCAATCTAGGGTGTTAAAACAGATAGTACTTAAAGAATTCAAAGTTACCTTAATTTAAAGCCAAAGTCATTTTATTTGTCATCTTTTGCCAGTGATTCATTTTTTTCTTAATTCAATTGAAAAGATGACAGATAATTGTCAAAATGGACAATGACATATGCAATTTCATCTCTAGTCTAAAACTACAGTATATAATATTGAGAAATTATTTGAGAAATTTTATTGACAACATAAATAATGATTATATCTAGATGTATGTTGAGTAATGTTTAATTATGTGCATTTTCAAGTACTAGTTTATTTCATTCAATACATATTACCTTAAAATACAAATTTATTTTAAAATGAACTTAGTTTTGATGGTTTGAGGCTAGCCTGGGATACAGAGTGAGTTTTTGTCTTTCAAAATGTTAATAGCAACAACAAGCCTGCCTAACTAGTTATATACAGAGAAGTATAGGCAATAGATAAGAAAAGGGAATTTGGAAATAGATCAAATATATTTATATTGGTAAATGAGACAATTCCCATAAGTGAAGTATAGTTGGACAGATTACTACCCAAATGGCTCCCAAAGAATTAGGTAGCTATAAAATAAAGGTTTTTCTTTTTAACAGCAAGGGTTATAAAGTAGAGCTCCCTTGCAAAGCACCTTAGGATGTGTGAATTACTGTGTTCCATTCCCAGCTATGAAAAACAAATAAAACAAACCAATCTTGGTTCATGACTTATCACTGATCCCAAAATAATAATCTTTGATGGTAATGAACCATGAGTGTAAATGAGTCTTAGAGAGTTACAAAAATACAATAACATAAAAGAACATTATTTAAAATATGTATTTAATAGTGAGCAAAGATATATTGCAGAACAACAAAATTACCATAAAATTTATTCTAATAGTTCAGTTTTAGAAATATGTACTATATTAATTTTCTGAAGTCATAAAATATATGCAGTAGCTTTCCAGGAAAATATTTTTTTTTAATTATAGAAAAAGAGGGTGTACACAAGGAAAGTAATAGTATGAATGAATACATGGCTTCCTCAGAACAGGAATCATGCTAAATGTATTGAAACAATCATTTTCATGAAGTATTCATCTATTTCAAAATAATATTTTTATTTTTGACATGAAAATGTAGTTAAAACAAGTGAACAAATTAGAAAGCATCATATGCATTCACAAGGAAACTTTTCGAAAGAAATTCATCAAAATGTGAACATTGACTATCTTTTGGCTTTTAAAATAAAACTTTTACTGTACCTGGATTCTCTGCATCAAATTTTACCTTTATAATGTGCACATACTTTGAAAACTAGCGATAAACAAAACTAAACAAATTTGTAAAGTACAAAAGTATTTCCTAACTTAAAAAAATGTGAACAAATGACAAAGCACAAACGAAACACAAAAAACGAAAAGTAATATACAATGTAAAACCCAAACTATATTACTGCTCTTTTTCTGTAATACCCAAAATATATTACTATATTTCTGCATTTGAAATGAGTAATCTATTTTTATTTTAGTATATCACTTTTAGTCTACCACCAAGTTTAGAAAGTGAATGTGGTTAAAAACCTTATTTTCTGATCTGAACGTCAAATCACCTCTCTGAACTTTTGTTTTTATAGAAATATGAAAGCACATTCTAATCATATCTCTAAAAGATACCTTGTGAAATTTTTAAGTATAGATCGGTACTAATTTTTCTTCACAAAAAATGATCTAATATGTTTCTTACCTTTCAATGAAGAGTAAATAGTGTTCTTTTTGGTTGTACCAAGGGAGTTGATCTGTAGCAGAAATGAAAACCTGTAAATAAAAACAACAAATATGTTTTAAGCTTCATTTTGCAAAAGTTTGTTCACAAAGTACTGGACTTGCAAATCCCTTTTAAGTACGAATAACATTTTATACTATTATAAGGAAATTGGTGACAGATGACGTCTTACACACTGACAGAGTATGCGGTTTCATTAGAAGAAATCCTTACTCCTGTCCTGCAGTTCCTGTAATTGAAACCTGCTGCACTTCTCCAAAGTCTAAAACAAACAGTATATATATATATTATTTTTTAGCAGTAGTACTTAACATTTGAATACCTCTTTGTTTTATATAAAAGGTTGCTACAATCATTAAGAATGACGATGTGGCAGTTTAACAAACAGTTCAGGGTATAGATCTGCCAGCTTAAAAAAAAGAAATACGATATAACTGACTCACAGCAGCATGGAATCGCAAACCTTGTAGATGAATAAAATCCAGGCTTGCCAAACATCGCTGACAGCGCTTATTAAATCTGCTTCGTGCTATGCAAAATGCCTGCTGTGTAGCCCCTCCCCCATTTCCAAATATAGGATTTTCCCCTTATTTTCCAGTGTAAAAACACATGCTGACAGAATATTTTGGAATCATATGCGTGCGTGCGTTCGTGTGTGTGTGTGTGTGTGTGTGTGTGTGTGTGTGTGTTTAACCATCCATAATCACAGTATCCAAAGACGCCATTTAGAACATTTCATTCTTTTTCATTTTTTTAACCGATTTTGCTCAGAAGATTGGTGACGAACCAAATGAGGATACAGCATAGGAAACTGAGAAAGGAAGGCACTTCACTTCTTTGCCTGTGGTAACAACTATGGCTGACATCTTCACCTCCCGTCTGCAATTTATTATTTAATCTTTGCATTAAAAACAATATAAAGTCAGAACTTTATGGGCGGGGGAACTACGGTGTGTATCGAGTCACCCCACACAGCTTCTGGAGAGTGGGCGGGACCGACAGGGGAAAGCCTTGCCTTTAGCCATTCGTTGGGCCTAACGTTTGTCAATCAAAGTTGCCAGCAAATGAGGAATGAACTAAAGGCACCCTGGGATCTAAATTAATGGGAGGTGCGTCTGCGTAGTGTGGGGGCTGAGGATTCCAAGGCAGAACTAAGACTGCGCCATAGCACTGCGGCACGCCTTGATCCCTGCGAGTCAGGGACCAGACGGCCTACTGCCACCGCTTACTCTTGTTGCAGTCCTGCCATTCGCCGCTGCCACTACCGCCGCCGCTGCCACGAGAGCCACCGCCGCCGCGTTCGCAGTCCCAACCCGTCAACACAGCCTCTTGGGCATCCGTGAGTCATTTGCTGTCCTTCTTGGGGGGGGGGCGGTCTTCTGCGGTAATCACCACCTGACAGTTGGTTTGCAGAGTTTGGGTCATGGCGGAAGCAGATTTTAAAATGATCACTGAAGCTGCCGCCCCGGGGGTTGCCGAAGAGTTGATGGCGAGCTCGGCTAGTGATTCCGGGGAAGATTCTGACAGCAGCAGCTCCTGTAGCACCACTAGTTGTAGTAGCAGCAGCAGCAGCGACAGCAGCAGCAACGGCAGTAGCAGCAGCTGCTTAAACCAAAGAAAGAGGGTACCGGAGCCTTCCCAAAAGGCCCAACCGCATCACCCCCGGAAAAGTTTTGTGGATGGCCTGCCCCAGGCCGTGAGAAATCGGGTGCAGGCTCTCAGAAATATACAAGATGAATGTGACAAGGTGGACGCCTTTTTCCTCAAAGCGATTCATGATCTTGAAAGAAAATATGCTGAACTTAATAAGCCTCTCTATGACAAGCGATTTCAAATCATAAATGCTGAATATGAGCCTACAGAAGAAGAATGTGAGTGGAATTCAGAGGATGAGGAGTTCAGCAGTGATGAAGACGTTCTGGATGACATGCCTACTGAAATGCCTCCCTTAGAGGGCGAAGAAGAAAATAACTCCAAGGAAAATGCTGAAGGGAAGGCTGAAGAAAGGGAAGTTCCAAAAGAAATTCCAGATGTGAAAACAGAAGAAAAAGAAGGTACAGAAGAAACTACCGAGGTAAAAATTGAAGAAAAGGAAGTTCTTAAGGAAACTCCCCAGGTGAAGGATGAAGATAAAGCTGATTCCACAGACTGTATGGGGGCCACTCTTGAAGAAAAAGAAGATCCTAAAGAAGACCTCCAGGCAAAGGAAGAAAGCAAGAAGCAGCCTAAAGCTACGGAACCAAAGGCAGCAGCTCCAGGAAGGGAGACTCTGAAAAGAGTTCCTGATACAAGGCCTAAAGAAAGAGTGAATCGTAAAAGAGCTCGAAAGGGAAAACCTAAAAGGGTAGATCCTAAAGGCATTCCTGACTACTGGCTGACTGTTTTAAAAAATGTTGGTAAGCTTGGGCCTATGATTCAGAAGTATGATGAGCCCATTTTGAGGTTTTTATCTGATGTTAGCCTGACATTCTCAAAACCTGGCCACCCAATAAGTTACACTTTTGAATTTCATTTCTTGCCTAATCCATATTTCAAAAATGAGCTGCTGATGAAAACATACATAATAAGGTCAAAACCAGATCACAATGATCCCTTCTTCTCTTGGGGATGGGAAATTGAGGATTGCAAAGGCTGCAAAATTGACTGGAGAAGAGGAAAAGATGTTACTGTGACAATCACCCAGAGCCGCACAACTGCTACTGGAGAAATTGAAATCCAGCCAAGAGTGGTTCCGAATGCATCATTTTTCAATTTCTTTAGTCCTCCTGAGATTCCTAAGATTGGAAAGCTGGAACCCAGAGAAGATGCCATCCTAGATGAGGACTTTGAAATTGGTCAAATTTTGCATGATAATGTCATTTTGAAATCAATCTATTACTATACAGGTGAAGTCAATGATACCTACTATCAATATTACAAAGACTACCGAAACAGGAAATACTACAAATAAAAAGGAGGCCAGATGAAAGAGTTTCCAAGAATCTTAAAGCACTACAGGTTCATGTAGCTTTGAAAAAGATAGAACTTGTCCTATAATCTGAACACTATAATTACTCAATTCTGTTTGGTCATGTTTTCTTGTTAGCCATTTTTAAAAAGTTCTGTAAAAATGTGTTAAATGTGACTTTATTATTAGCCTGTTATACTGTAATATTCTTCAAAATATGTAAGCTGCTATTACTTATCTGAAGCATGTTTCATTTGGTGCTATAGTGTATTGATTTTGTAAAGTCCTTTATCATGTTCCTGTTAGATTGTAACTGTGAAAATTGTCAAAACTGTTAAATACTTGCTTGAAAAAAAGTTATTTCAGTACCAATGTAAATATATAAATTTTTAGTGTAGAAGACTGAGAATTTAATCTGCTTGCACTAAGTTGTGCCTTCATTACTTTGCTCTAGAAATGCAATACTTATACCAATTAGAACATTGTATTGTAAAATGTAATTGCTTGGGAAAAAGATTAACATATACTTAATGTCTGTCAAAATGGCATTTGATTTCTGTGAATTTGTTTATATAGCAAGTGGTCTATAAATGAGTCTACTGATTACCTCTGAGCTGTTATAAGTTGCCTCATCTTACATTATGTATTTAAAACTAAAGAAACTACATTTTCTTTGTAAATGTTCAATTTGCCTTTCACTAGAAATGATTATATCATTTAATAATTCATGTTATTTTACTGTAATGTAAGATAAATAATGTAAAATAAACTGTGTAATCCTATCAAAACCTGGTATTTCCTCCTAATTATAAAAATGTACTTAGCATGCAAAAGGTAGAGACTACTGGAGAAAATAAAGATTTCTTCTATATAATTATTAATGTTTGGTTTTATTTACTAGATCTTAAGTTCTCCCATCAGAAGATACTCATCAAATCGTTGGATAGGAAAAGTTCAGGGGAGGAAGCAGAGGACATGGGAGGAAAACAAAGAAAGTACATGTAGACCAGGAAGAAGAAGTAGGCTAGGGAGAAGTAAAGTGAAGGATTAGAAGAGAATGAAAAGGGAAGGATATGGGGTGGAGGGAAGTATAGTGGTGCAGGAAAAGAGAATAGATTGGGAGGAAAAATACCATGACAGAGAAGGGGGAAGAAGGACAAGAGTATCTCATCCACAGATGTAAGCTGTTGATTTCACATGTCTGCACCTTGACTTTGTAGAAGATCACATGATCCTGAGTTTTCCTTTGTTACAGGTGACATCTCCTAATTCTGTATCTTACTACTAATCTCAAGGTAATTAGATCATGAAATATGATTTGAGACTAGTAAGAAAACCAGATATTTTAAACTTGGTTTGCTATAGTGCTTTGCACTATACCCACAAAAATATAATAAGCATTTGAATTAAAATAAAGTAGTATCTTATTTCACATTTGTCATTGTCTAGTACAAATATTTTTCTTCAAGACTATAAGAAAGAACTTTGACAGGAAGAAAACAGGATTTAAAAATTCCCGAGTCTCTAGGCATAAAATTTCCTAAGAGCTATCCCAGATGTAACTATGTATAGCTTAGTGTCTTTCCTTCATTTTTCTTAATAATGATTTCCCTATCCAACATATGTAAATATAAAAATATAAAATTTACAACCCATGACATATTTAAGCGGTCACACATATTTAGATCTTTAGGTTTTGATATAAATGACATCAAGAAGCAATACACTGGTTTAGAAATGCCACTAGACATTTGAGAATGTCCATTTTATTTGAGATTTTTCGTTCATAAATCAAGGGGCAGACTTTTCTTACATTGTAGAGCAAAAACTAAAACCATGATAAATGTGGTGTTCCTGGTTCTGTGGCTTAATAGATTGCCAAAGTGGATATACATTCTGGGGATATTAAAACACTCAGAGAACAGAACTTATAAAAATTCTGCCCTGAATAGAACATATTTATTGCCTCTTACTGAAGTTTACACCCTCTACTGCTGCAGTTTCTGTAAAGAAGAAAATAAAATTATTCAGAAGTATATTATGCTAAAATATGTCTTGCATCTAGATTGTTTTCATTTCCACCCAGTCCTTGACTCAAATCAGAAGGTTAATTGAATTAGATGCATGTGAATGAATCTGACTAGAAAGTGTTTCCTGCTATTTTAAAATTTCAAGTTTGCAGATGAAAAGAGATAAGACACTAAGAATTCATGTATCTGTAAAGCTAAGATTCCTTAAATGCAAGCTGTCTCGTTAGCCTATTCATGGCTGCAAAAGTTAGGAAGAGCCTGACAATTCATTGAGGTCAATAAATGTTATAAGGAGACATCTACTAGAAATACAGCAAGGAAGCACTGGAGTGGTGGAATTGCTTAACAGGTCACTCTTCCACATGTCCCTGTGTACTGTTTTGCTGTGATTCTAAGCTGAGGCCACCTGCTCCCTTCACTACTGCCTACTAGGTCAAAGAAATATACATTACCACCTCTTCCAATGTATTTGTCATCACCTCCTTCTTAATGAGTTTATTTCTGTCCAAAATCTATCTAAGATTTCTCTCTCTTTCTCTCTCAGGGTGGGATAGCAAGCTGAGATAACAGGATAATTTTGTAAACTGCATTAGCATCTGCTAAAGAAGTTATGAAAGAGCACTTGAAGTGAAAGCACTAAGATTAGGAATCCAAAATCTTCCTTGAATCTTCCTCACAGTTCCTTGAAAGGCAGACTAGGCTACATGAAACTGTCTCAAAATTAAATGAAGTACAATAACAAAATAAAACAAAACAGAAAAGTCAGTGAATGAATGACCTTCTGAGTGAAGAAAATATCAGTACTGATAAGCAATGTTAATGCTACAGAGTGCTCATATTGGGATAATAAGAGAAGTTTAATTTGATTGGTAACTACAGACTTTGAAACGTGTGTGTGAGTGTGTGTGAGTGTGAGTGTGTGTGTTTGAATCCACACACACACAAAGGTAAAGTTGATTGTGCTTACAGATCACAATTTGAGTATCATTGAAATGATTTTAAAATCTGAATTTTGAAGTTGACAGGACACTTGAGAAATAGCATAGAGCAGAACTGATTGGAAGACAGACACAAGGTACTGTGGGCAGAGCAAGGACAGCAGAATTTCCCCCACAGACAAAATCAACAAAAATGAATTAGAAGCAAAATTGTTCAAGTGCTGAATATGTTATTTTTCAATTATATGTTTTTACTAAATTGAAGTAAGATGTGTATTCAAAAGAAAGTTGTTGGAAAACACAGGATCTGATGTTACAATATAATTTGATCTCTTCTTTCTCTTTTTATATTCAGAAATTGAAACTAGCCAAGAATGTCAGGTAGGTCAGAGTCAAGAAACATTTATTTGAAACACAAAGTAATCACATTTTAAAGGGATGCTCCAACCCCGAATGAAATACTTTGTTAGTCCTCTTAAAGTGGCATTACACTTGAAAATGGAACATATTCAAAAGAAAGTCATATTCAATTTTGACATTAAATAGCTGAAACTTAATTTGCATGCCTTTCTAATTTAGAGATGAGAATTACACCATACAGGAGAGCAACTAACTCTAAGATGAGAGCATCATGAAAGACTGAAATCCTGATTCAAATATTTATGCAATGGATGAGAAGGCAAAGTTCTCAAGATCTGAAAATATTTTAAACATCTGCAACGAGTATATGATATTATACAAAAGAAGTATATGTTCTTAATCTGAAATTCCAGTTAACCAAAATTATACACTATGCTTTATATGTGTGTTGGAAGAATTTATTTTATAATATAACAATGCAATTTTTAAAAATTTTTTTTATTATTATTAATTCAATTGTGCGTGTGTGTGTATGTATGTGCGCGCATGTGTGTATGTGTGTGTGTAGAACCACGGACGAATTCGCGAACCACCATGGACGCCTCCACCTCCCACCTCCTTCTGCCCCGGGATTCACAGGCTCCGCCCTACCAGGACCAGAAGCGCAGGCCACCCCCGCTTCCGCCTGGCGTCTATACGTGGGATCTGGGATCCGAACTCAGGACCCTCCGCCTGCAAGGCAGAAGCTTAACCCCTGAGCCACCTCTCCAGCCCCAAGAATGCAATTATTAAGTGCACTTAGAATGATACATTACTTGGGCTGGCAAGACAGCTCAGGGATTAAATTTTTGCTATGCAAATGAAGCTACATCACTGAAATAATTCCTGGGAATATAAATGTGACCTGAAATTCTAGCCCTGAAAGATGAAGCTTTGGAAACCAAAGAGCAAAGCAATAAGAGATAGAGAAATCCAGGATGATTCTTATGCAATGTCCACGTAGGCTTCCACAGTCATACATACTCAGGTGTCCTCAGGCACACACACATACACATACAAACACTGGGAAACACATACACACACACACACAAAGAAGCATCTATAGCATACATTACATTATTTAGAGCAGCAAAATGGAATGGAATTAAGTTCTTCATTAGAGAACAATAGTGTGTATAAAGATTAATTATAGCATTTACTCATGTACACATAAGTCATAGGTATCTTTTGTGTTTGAGACCAATTATGTGAACTATTTTTAAAATGTATTTACTTGGGGAAATGTGTGAGAAAAAGCGAGAACTCAAGAGGGAGTAAGGATGTGCATGCCACTACTTTATGTTTTATTTACATGAAACTTGTGTGAAAAAAATCCAGAAATATCTATTTTATCAACAATAGATTTACTCAAGTATGTAAATCAATCTTGTCATATCTACAGGTAAAAGTAACCTTAATCACTATTTTCTTTAATATTTTATTTTAAAAGAAAAATTCATGCATATTTGCAAAAAGTACTAGAGGATATTTATGTTTATATCATTCACTGGTCAAATTATATTGCCAACATATTACATAACTACAATACAATTCTGAAAGCAGAAAATTAACATTGAATCAATGCTAATATTCAGCAGTTGCAATCACAAAAGGGTTACATGTGTATATGTTTCTGTGCATACATAGTTCTAAACATTTTTATTATATATGTGAATTTGTGGAATTCCTAGCACAGTCAAGAATCAGAACTATTTTCCATTACCACACAATCAAACCAAACCAAACCAATCCCCTGAAAAAAATCTACCTGCTAATAACATCTCCCCTATTATCTTTTATTCTTGACAACCATAATTTTTTCAGTCTTTAAAATACTTTATATGTGGGATAGAAATTGCCATCCAAAAGTTCATGTGATAACGATTTGGTTGATAGCTTCTGGGCTTTCGGGAAGTTATTCAATCATAAGGAATATGGCCTAACTAATAGACGAATCCATTGATAGATTCTTAATTTGAGTGTATTATGAGTGGAACATTCTTCTGCCTTCCTTCTGTTGACCAGAAAATGAACTATTTTATTTGACCACATGCTCCCTGCCATGATGTTCTGCCTAAAAGCAGATCGGAGACAGTCTGCAAATTGACAGTGGACTGAAACTTCTAAAATTATGAGCCAAAATAAATTTTTACTCTTTTCTAATTGTTTCTCAATGCAAAAATAATAACACCAAAAAGAAACCCGACAAGTAGAAATGAAAAAAAAAAAAAAAACATATGTACTGCAGTTACTCTACATTGGTGCTGGTAAAATCTTGATAAAACAAATTAAGGGAAAAAGGTCTTCAATTTCATTTACAATTCCTGGTAACAGTTGTTGGACAGTTTGGCAGGAGAACATACAACACCACCAAGTGGCTGAAGGAAATGGCCATAACATATCCACATAACAGTTGAGAAAGGAATAATTCTCACTTGCCAGACCAACATGTCTGATCAGGTATACAGGAGAATGCCAACTTTCTCAACCAGTGCTCTGTATTTTATTCATCTGTGTAGAGTGTAGTGCCACCCACCATGGATTGGGCCTTACCTATAAACTAGAAAATCTCCTTCCTGCAGGTTGACTCTGAGTTTAACTCAACTACTAATTATCTACAAATGTGTCCAGAATTCAAACCTTCAACCATGAAGTTGATACCTATATCTAATTATGACTCTATGAATAGTTGTATAAACAGAATTATACAATATAGAAACTTTGGAGATTATCAGAGTTTGCCTGGATGTTGCTGATAAATTCATGACCAAACAGCTTAAGGAAAAAAAGGGGTTTATTCTTTACTCATGATTGTCTAGTTACAGACTTTACTCAAGCTTGGAGATCATACCCCCCAGGGGTTTAAGTTACTGCACACAAGGATAGAACTACAGAGAGAGGGGTAAACCTAACTTGCCATATAGCATGCCTGTCCAAATACACCAAAAAATGTCAACTTCCTGAATCACCTCCCTCCATGTTATCTACCTGCCCAAAAAAAGTGTCTCATTCTCCATGAACTGGGGCTTCCCTGTCAATCAAACCATTTCCTCCAGGCTTGCTCACATCTTAAGGCGACTTCATATTTTTCACACCCATGCCGATCTTAACACAACTTCATATTGTTCACACCTGTGCCCAGAGCTCCAGCCTTCAATTGTCAAGTGGACAGCTATAACTAGCTATCACAGAGATTATTTTAAATTGTATTGTATTAAATAATATGTGATTATTCTATAGGAAGTAAAGTGCCAAAGTTTGACATGTGTCCCCCACAGTCTCATGTGTTTGGGACTGTCATGGTACCTTTGAGAAGTGGAGTCTTGTTGGAGGAAAGAGGTCACAGGAAGTGGGCCTTGAGCTGGGTTAGTCTCACCCTGTCTCCAGGAGAAGTCTGCTTTTGCAGCAGGCAGTCTTGCAGCTCTCAATCTTGCAGATGTGTTTAACTTGGGTCTCATCCAGATTCTGCATCCAACTATGCCACATCCACCATGAAGAACTATGTCTCCCCTCTGGAACAATAAGCTGAACAAATCTCCTTTTCTGCCTTTAATTGCTTGATTTTGGCAGTTCTGTCACAACAGATAAGAGTAACTAATGCTTAAAGCTATAAGGAAACAGTAGGATTAACTGTCCTTGTTTAAAATCTCCTAAAGACACAGAAGATAGAATTTAAAGGTCATTTTTTTCTCTTTTCCTTTGTTTTCCATTGTAAGAAAGGACCGTAGAATCTTAGGCAGCCCAGAACATTCCTTAAGTGCTTAAATGACTGAGGATTACCTTCAACTCCTAGTTTTCCTGCCTTGGCCTCCCTACTATTGGATTACAATCATATACCAAGTTCGTCTTTTCATAATTAAAAACTATATTTTAATAGTCAGTCATAAAGCTAACAAAAAGCTCAGTATGTGTCTTGCATATACATTTTCATTCCAATGTATTATTCCTGTAGCCCTATTGAGTAGGTATCACAATTATTTATACTTTAAAGATGGGAAACTGAGGTGCAGAGAGGTCAGGTAATTCCAGGCTTACACAAATGACAATGCCAGACTATAAAGTTGAGAGTCCAGTAGATGTCATGTTCTTAACTATTATATCTCCATTCTATTAAGGTACTCCAACTAGAAATGAATCCTCTTTGTCTATCCTTAGGATTATATAAAAACAAGTGAAAAAACAAAGAAGAATTAAGAATAAACCAAAGTCAAAGAGGATCCCTGCCTACAAGAAAATTCTGAATTACCTAGCTGTGATGGTTCTTTGAATCATCCAGAAACTTCTGTCAGAATAATATTATAAAGGTTAGTATTTACTTATAACACTGGGTAGTACACATGTCCTATCTCTTAGTATTAATAACCGGAGCTATGACAAATGACCTGGGAAATTTACATTTGCATTTCCATCAAAACAGAAAATCCATTACCACTACTCTTAGTTAATTTGTCCATTGTTGTAATCAAACATAGCTCATTACAGTAGGAAAAACTTGATTGCAGAAGCTTCACTTCATGTTGGATCTATAACCAGGAAGCAGATAATGATAAATTATTCAGCTTGTATTCTTCATTTTATGCAGACCAGGACCAAACACATCACATGGTGCTGCCCACTTTTAGGGTTCCTCTTCTCACCATAATTCCCTAATAATCAAGACAGTACCTAATAAACATGTCCTGAGGCTAACCTAATCAAGAAAGTCCCTCAAAGCATGTTAAGTTTTTGTGGTTACAGTTCCAGTCAAGTTGACAATTAATATTAGCCATGTTATTATAGCTATGAAAAAACAGCAGAAAAACAATTTACTTATTAGCATACCAGAAAAGGACTCAACAAGTGTGAGAACTTATAGATTGTAAAAATAAGGATATGAAATCTACTAGACATAGTATTGAATAGATTTTTTTTGTGAAGTTTTGGCTTTTCATGGCCTTTTTCAAACTGCTTAAATTCTAGATTAATCATGTTCCATGTCTGTTGGGAAAATGTTGTGAATTTCTGTGTCATGGAATTATTGTAATTATTATTGAACAAAAATGCACCTTGGTATGCAATAAAGGTATTAGGTATAAAATATGTTTAAAATGTTGCCAGCTCATTAATTTTTATTTTGCTTCAAGAAAAAAAAATGAACAATCTCATGTGCCAGCATTCATCATAAATGTTCTTATATTTTTCTCCCCTAAATCATTAAATTTCAACAAAAAGGACCAAGTATAATAATATTGATTATCAACTTTATGGGATTTAGATCATCTGTGAAACAAATCCATGGGGTTTTCAGTGATTTTGTTTCTGTACAGTTTTTAACTGAGCTGAGAAGACCTTCACTAAATGTTGGTAGTACCATTCTATGTGTTGGAATCTCAGATTGAATGAAAGGGAGAAATAGAGTGTGCTAAAGCATCCATTGCTCCCTGTTTTTTTAAATTTTTTTATTATTAATTGAATTGTGTGTGTATGGGCGTGTGTGTGTGTGTGTGTGTGTGTGTGTGTGTGTGTGTGTAGAACCATGGACAAATTCAGGAACCACCATGGACCTCCTCCACCTCCTCCTTGTTTACTCTGCTCGGGATTCACAGCCTCTGCCCTACCAGCACCAGAAACGCAAGCCGTCTCCACTTCTGCCCGCATCTATACGTGGGGTTTAGGATCTGAACTCAGGACCTTCTGCCTGCAAGACAGAGACTTAACCCCTGAACCACCTCTCCAGCCCCTGCTCCCTTTTTTCTAACTGTGGTTACAATGTGATCAGTTACATGAAGCTCATGCTACCAGCTACCATGCTTTCTCTGTCATGATGGACTGTTTCATCAATCTGTGAGCTAAAATAAACCCATACTTCCTGAAGCTGCTTCTGCTAATCATTTTATCACAACAAAGAGAAAATAAAGTGTCTGTTAAAATTCAAACTGTATTATTTCTGTATATACAGCCTTTCCATGCCATTGTAAATTTTTATTTGCTCTTCCAGTGGAGCAGTATTATTCCTAATTGGCTGCATTACTGAAATGTGCAATTTATATTTTTTTCTTAATAATGTCAAATCCAACAGTACATATTTCATATCTCTCAAATATCATTCATTTTCATTTCTTTAAAAAAAGCAACAAGACTTTAAGCAATTGCTTGAAAATAATTTTGAGGGGATTTTGATCTCAACCTCTTCTAGGTCTATCAAAGGTAATAAAGGACATAGAGATGGAACAGTTATTTTTGTAAATTGGATTTGAAAAAGGAGATTTTTGTTAGGAAGCTCATTTTTAAGAATTGCACATAATAGTTTAATAGAATACAGGAAATTAAAAGTAATAAATGCTATAGCACATGATCCCTATTCAAAACATTTATGCTACAAGATTTAAAAAAATTAAATCTGAAGAAACTAAATATCTTTTTAAAAAAATATTTTCCTTAATCCAGCACTATTTAAAACTTCAGGAAAAATGTTGGATCTTTTGAATTATTATGAACTCTCAGAAACCTATCTTAATTGAAAAAGTACCTTTAAGTCAATCAAAATGAAGTACTCTGGAATCAATTACTTTGCTGATAATTCTATACTTGCATTTCAAGTTTTGATAATAACTTTCCAGTCTTTGAATTGAAAGACATAAAATATAACAGACAAATCTCTTGTTTATTATTTTGATTCCTTTCCCTTCATATTTTTGCTAAGTTCAGACTGTATGGAAGATACACTTGTAATTAAATATAGAAAGAATTGGATCTTTTCATAGCTTAGTAACTGTGCCCACAGAATGCCACTTGATTAAGCTTAAAATTTTCTTATGGAAAGACTTCAGTGTATTTTGTTAGATTAAATGGTTAGAGAACACATTTATAAATTTTACAAATTTTTATAGATGAAGTTTTAGGAAAATAAATCCTGACCTTTTTATAATAATCTTTGAGTAGCATATGGGAACAGATCAGAACACCTCTTCAGCTTACAGAAATTCCTGGTTGATTTCCTAAACAACAGTCTTAGAAGTGAAGGTCTCTTCAAATGTTATATCTAGGTTCATTAAGCTTCTGTTATTACCCATTCCCATAGGTGTAATTAGTACTGATTTAGTTACTTTACAAGAAAAAAAATCAAAATGAATCTTGTGCATTAGGATAAAGATGTTACAAAGTACTAACCAAACACTTGGAGCTTCAATATAAAATGTGTTCATAATTTATTCATTCTTAATTTATTAGTATACATCAATTATATTTATTAGGGGTGCTCAGTGTAATATCACAATATGTATACTGATGTGTCTAGCCACATTTCTTTTACTACTTTCTTTGCACCTTATTTAATATTTAATAATCACTATTTTACTTTCAGGTCGTGTTTATTTCCATAAATTAGGGAGAACATGTGAGATTCCTTTCTCTATGACTGCCTAGTTTTCTTTAATGCAATGTTACATCTATATTGTCACAAATGATGACATTTCATAGATAATACATATAGCCAATGTAATTTTATTCAGCTATAAAAAGGAAATTATGAACTATGTAGGAAAATGGAAAGAATTGAAAAATATTTATACGAAACGAAGTAACCTAGGCATAGAATGTAAAGTGTCATGTGTTCCAATCTTATAGATGATTTTTAGATTTGTGTGTTTAATTAAGAAAGTCTACATGAATCTTCAAACTAGAAAGGTTTTATTGGTGAGCAAAAGAGTCCTTAAGGAGCAGTAAGCATGATAATGTTAAGGATGGAATGGTAGAAATGAAAGAAAGGAGGGGACATTATCCAAACCAAAAAATGAATGAAGAACTCATGTGGAAACTTGCAACTTTATATTTTATTTATTAATAGAACCAAAACATTTTGAACTGAACTATAATGTATGAGTGGACAGTGTTGATCCCCCAAATCACGGGTTATTATATGAAAATCCCATGGTATACTTTATGAGTTGTGGGAAATCCCCTTATAAGTTGTTGATTAGGAAGACCCCCAGAGTCCCCAAAACAATAGATTTTAAACATAGTTCTTGGCAGGACCTTAATGCTGAAGATACCACTCGTTTTGGTGGCAGAAGATAAAGAAATCACACTAGAACTAAGCTAGAAAAATTCTCCACAATGGCTAGCTTTCGTGATTGTAAGAAGATGTTACATAAAGCAATTTGAAATAAGTGATTGAGGGTCAGGTGGACCTTGTGAGCTATAGTTTTATGGTAGTTATATATGATGTAAAATGACAACTGGGCCTGGGGAGATGGCTCAGGGCTTAAGATTCTGTCTCACAAGCACTAGGTCCTGAGTTCAGATTCCAGGTCCCATGTAAAAATGCCAGGCAGAAACCTTAGTGGCCTGCACTTCTAACCCTGGTGGGCAGAAACGGAAATCCCAGAGTGAAAGGAGATAGAAGCAATCCAAGATGACCCAAGTTACCCTTGCTCCTCCACAGGGATACATAGTGCCCTCTGATACATTCATACACATGAATACCCACAAAAACACACAAAAAATAGATAAAATATTTTGAAAATGATAATTGAAGGGTGAATTCTGGACCCATTTGTGAAGAATTGGTAGTTAAAGGAAGCCCTAAGCATCTTTGAAGGAGATTGTCTAATTGAAGTGGGAAGATTCAACCTATGGTAGGTAGGACCATTCCCTGGACATGCAGATAACAGAAGAAATGGAAGAACTGGTTCAGCAGTTTCTTATACGTCTGTATACCTTGTCAGAAATGCGACTTGGTGATGAGAATTGCTCTTTTCTCAGCCATTGCTTTGGATATACTGCAACCTGTTATCCCAGTTTCTGGTATTTGTGTCAGCTCTCCTGTAAAGCTAGAGTATGACATGTAATAGAAAAGTATAATCAAGAATAAAACTCTCTTATTATCCAAAGATTTTAGTTTCTGAGTGCATTAACAACATATGGGTTGTCATAGTTAGATACAGGTGTCAACCTGACAGTTGAGGGTTTGAGCTCTGGGCATATTTGTAAAGAATTATTAGTTAATACCAGAGTGAACCTGCAAGAGATTGTCTAGTTGATGGGGAAGGTCTCGCCCATGGTGGGTAAGACTAGACCCCAGACAGGTAAATAAAATGAAGGGAACTGTTTGAGAAAGAGACATTCTTCTGTATACTTGCCCATACATATTGGTCTGGCAAGTAAGCACTGTACCTCTCTCAGGCATTATGTGGATATGTTATGTGTACAGTTCCCTTGGACCTTGATATTGGTGTGGTCTCTCCTGCCAAGCTGGTCTAAGAACCATAATATGACAATCATAAGAGAAAATTAAACCCCTTATTCCCTTAAGCTGTTTTGCTGTAATATATCAGAAATAGTACAGGTTAACAGAAGCAGAATTTGGTGCTACGAATGGGATGTTGCTGATTTATTTCACTATCTTGACTTCAAGAATTTGGTTTGTCAAGCTTTGAAATGTCTGAAGCTTTTGGGACTGTGGATTATAAAATACCATTCTTTAGAATTTAATGGCATATTTGAAAAATAGCGGTGCTGTGACATATATGAATGTTTTGGGTCCAGTTTGTGATAAAGGCAACAAGGACTTTGATGAAACTAAATTTGAAGATAATAGACTGGTTCGCTTCGTAGAGGACAGCAGTGTTGGCAGACTTGTAACTTCAGATGAGAAAAGGCAGACAGCAGAGCAGCTGTTGTTATTGGAGATATTAATATTGCTGAAAAAAAGACCTATTACTTTTCACTGTGATGGTACAAAAAAATGAATAATACCATGGTGAGATTCTGCCTTGCACAGATTTCTGGTCAGAGTCAGCAAAGAGAAACTGAAGCTCTATCTGGAGGTTATAGCAGAACTAGGCAACATCACCTATATCATACTGCTTTTAGAGGCATCAAAGAAGCAAGAGGGAGGAGGTCATTGATCATTTCTCCAAGAATTCAGAAAATGGTGGAAATCAGGCAGGATGTGGTAGGAAGAATGCAGAGATGCCAAAGAAGGGCATTTTGTGATGTGGACTTAGAATCTGTTTTTCCATTGAAAAGTGAAGATGTCAGAGCCAATGTGGGATATCTACCAAGGTAAAATGTACACATGAGATGTGTTCTAAGGATGGCTGTGAGTGGAGATTCCACCTGATCCAGAGAAATGTTATTTCTGTAACATCAAGCTGTGAAGAAGAACTGTGACTGCCCAAACTTTGAGCCATTGTGATTATATGAGTGTCATTGACGATAGGATGTGGTATATGACTGGTTGGACTTCACTCTTGATGTGATATTTTCTTATTATGTCTTAATATTTCCATTTTAATGTTTTCTCTGTGTTGAAGTACTTTATTTCATTTGACAGGATCTTATAGTAAAGAGATTTTTGACTTTTAGAATAAAAATAAATGTGTTTATATTATAAGATAAATTTAACACTTATGGGAACAAGGTCAAAAGTGATATGCTTTTTTACCCAGTTGACAAAGGTGAAGGGTCATAGTTAAATACAGGTGTCGATTTGACAGTTGAGGGTTTGAGGTCTGAGCACATTTATAGACAATTAATAGTTAAGTCCAGAAAAATCTTGCAGGAAATTGTCAAGTTAATGGGGAAGGTCCAGCCCATGGTAGGTGGGACTAGACCCCAGATAACTGAATAAAATGGAGAGAACTGTTTGAGAAAGAGGGCATCTTTATGCATACTTAGCTAGATATAACAGTTACTCTTAAGTATTTCTTTGAGAGAAGACTCAAAGTCAATCAACTTAAGGGAGAAAGGGAGGTTTATTCAGCTTACAGTTCCAGAAGGAAAGCCTAGTTTTTCATGGTGGCATGTCTGCCTGGCCAAAGCTAGAGGAAGCTAAGTCACTGCAGACATCTTGGAAGCTGAGAGCTGTAGACTGCTTGCTGCAAAAGCAAACTTCTCCTGGAGGTATGGTAGGACTAATCCACCTCAAGTCCCACCCCTTGTGATTGCCTTTCTCCAGCAAGGCTCCACCTCTCAAGGTGACATGACCTTGCCAAACATGTGAGACTGTGGAGGACACATTTCAAAACATGACACTCCACCCCTGGCCCCTACAGGGTCATTGCCATCTTATTATGCAAACCATACTCAGTCCACCTTTAAAAGTCTTCATAGACTACAACAGTGGTCCCAAAAATCTAAAAGTCTAAAGTCCAAAGTCTCCTATAAAATCAAAGGAAAAGTTACATACTTCCAACATACAATGGCACAGAATAAACATTCCTATGGCAAAAGGAAGGAATGGGGGCATATCCAGGAAAGATGGTAAATAACAAGACTGAAAACCAGCAGGACAAACTCCAAATCTTTTAGCTACGAGTCCAACAGGTGAGCCTCTTTTTGAAATCATCTCAGTTCCAAAGGGCTTTGGTTCCATCCAGCCAATGCAGCTGTCCATAGAATAAGTTGCTCTCTTGAGCTGACTCCTCTCAGGGTATACAGCTCTCCTTGGCAGGTGTCCGACATTGGCTCTGGCATCTCTAACATCTTTACTTCTCAATGGCAAGCCAGGCTTTAACTTCACAGCACAAACTGCCCTGCTTGGGCCTCTAAACTGCAGACATTCTGCAACATGCTATCTGGCTTCAATCGTTTTTCGAAATCTTGGAAGAGGACTGCACCATCTCCTCCCTCTTGCATCCTTGATGCCTCTAAAACCAAAACCATGTGAACGACTTTGCCAAGACTGCCCCCCTTGAATCACAGCTGATTCTGCTTCTCTAAGCTGACCATGCGGAAAAGCTCTTTCACTCCTGGACAGTTGTTTTATAGTAGTAGATCTGTGCTTTGGAACTCCACCCTTTAGCTCATTTCTTCTAAAAAGATTTGCATTTTTATCAGTGAGAGCTTTCTCTGAGGATCTTGCCTCAAGCTAGGGCCTCTCCTATTATCTAAATTGAGATCAGGCTTTGATTTACAAATGGAGCTAATCTCTTTAACAGCCATTTTGTTCCCTGTTTCTTCCTGGTTCAACTCTTTAAGCTTTGCTTTGTATTTTTCATCATTAGATCTTACAGTTTTTGCTTCTGAACTTTTTTTAAATTTTTTTTATTTTCAATTGTGCGTGTGTATGTGTGTGTGTGCGTGTATGTGTGTGTGTGTGTAGAACCACAGACGAATTCAGGAACCACCATGGACCGTCTCCTCCTTGTGTTGGAACCGAAGTCCCATTATCACCCACCCAGACCCCGGAAAGAACCACGAGGACCAAGCGATTGCTGCAAGAGGCATAAGGCAAGTTTAATCTGGCTGCCAGGACCGTCCTTCTCGCAAGCTAGGAAGGAGCGGCCCCGACTGAGATCGGGGTAGGGTTTTTATAATGAAAGCGGTCACAGCAAACTCTATGGGAACACAGCACACAATAAAGTTAACCACCAAATGTTCTTTTGTTGATAGCGGTGTCTCTGGGCAGTTGAGTTATGGGGTGATAAAGCTGACCACCAAATGTTCTTTTGCTGATAGCAGAGTCTCTGGGCAGTTCCCATACCACCCAGGGTGGAGGGCGGAATGGCAAGTCCCACCCGAGATCCCGTAAACACGGTTGGCGCTTTTGGACTGGCTCCAGTGGGAAGTTTTAGGATGCGCGGGGGTGGAGAACTATGTGCTGGGGGAAGGGAAGCCTATCTGAAAGTCCCACATTTGGCATTCTCAGCAGGAAGTTTTAGAATGCGCTCCGGCGGAGGGCTAGGTGCTGGGGGAAGGGAAGCCTCGCTGGTGGAGAGCTAGGTGCTGGGGGGAAGGGAAGCATATCTTAAAGTCCCACATTCCCCCCTTCTGTCTTGTTCATATATTTTAATCTTAAAAGGTGGCTGGGCAGTGGTGATCGGATAGTGGGGCCCTCTACGGGGATTGTGGGCGACGACCGTTCTTTGGCTTCTTCCTGCTGAGAGGGGTCGAAGTAGGGAATTTTGAGTAGGGGCGTAGGGGCCCGCATCCATCACCTTGCCAGCTGAAAGGAATGTACAGAACAAATATGTTCATAGAAATCTCTCTTTTTCTTCTTTAGTTGAGAATTCATTTGCATACTGTTGTTTTAAGATCATGACTTGAACAGAATTAAGTCGGTCTCTAATGAAAGCCAAGAGCCTATTTCTAATACAAGGGCCGAAAGTTAAAATGAGTATTATGATTATTAAGGGGCCTGCTATGGCAGAAAGTAAAGTAGTAAGCCAAGGGGAGGCGGTAAACCATCCTTCAAACCAGCTCTGTGATGCTCTATATTCTTTTTCTCTGTTTTCTAGTCTCTCCTTTAACTTAGCCATGGCATCACGAATTTCCCCACTATGGTCTATATAGAAACAGCACTGCTCTTTAAGGGCTGCACAAAGTCCTCCCTCCTTGAGAAAGAGTAAATCTAATCCCCTTCTATTTTGTAAAGCTACTTCTGACAAGGAAGTAAGAGACTCTTCAAGTCGGGTTATAGACTTTTGTAATACCAACAGATCTTGTGAAATAGCATGTCTTAAATTTTCATATTTAATTTGTGAAGTTACCAGTCCAGCCGTTCCTGTTCCTATTCCCACCAGTACTCCTGCCCCAACTAGTAAGGCGAGGGTAATACTCACAGGTTTGCGCTGGAATCTTGTTGGGGCCCTTCCAAACGTATAAGCATCTATTAAGTCCGTCTCAGGATGGTAATTGATTCTGGGAAAGAGCTGGACTAATACGCAGAAATGACTAGTTGAATTAAACACAGTTGTGTGTATACATGGCGTGAGACCTATGCTGCAAGCCCACCAGGCATTTTTAGGGGGCACAACATAAGTCCCTATAGTTCGATTTATCTGTATGGAAGAGTTACAAAGGGGTTGGTATTTGGAGGGAACCGTTCCTATACATAGTCCTTGTCCTGACACTTCTTCTAGGGTAATTTTACCTCCTGTTTCCCATTTATATTGGTCATGCGAGTTATTGTAAAATACCGAGTCATTGTAGGCAATTCCCTCGTAGTAAGGGGGCGCTGCACTCAAGCATAACCAACAGGTGTCAGATACTAGCTCGGGATGGGTTTGATTTAGCAGGCTATATCCTCCTTTAATTAAATTTTTAAACCTCTCTGTCTGGCGAGGAGGAGCTTTATATGGATCTTCTGAAGATGGGATTAAAATATTAACTTGAGTGGGTTGAGTGGCAGTCTGATTGTCGGTTGGGGCAGCTGTTGTTGTGGGGACCGGTTCTTTAGTTTTTGCTTTACTTTTTATTCTAGAATTAGTTACAATTTTATTGGGTCCCACTGGTTTATGAACTATTGGTTCTATTTTTAATCTAATAGTAAATATTAACCCCGGGTCTGCTCCGTTTACATATAATCGTAGCCCCCAGGTTTTCCCCGTAATCCAATTACGATCTTGCTTTCCCTTTGTAGTGAAGGTAATGTTTATGTGGCTGTAAATTCCATCTTTGGGATCTGTGAACTTAATTAAGTCATCGTCTTTGGTTGCCCATCCCCCGTTTGTACTGGTCACACATCCCCATTGGGAACAAAAATAAGACTCAGTGCCACCGCATCCCCAAGTTCTAGGGCCTGGGCAAAAATACCATGTAGGATGGTTGTTACAGGGTGGTCGACTTTCTTCGACTCCCTCTAAAATGAGGGTCCTCTTTCTTTTACTGTAATGGACTATGTTTTGTCTCGGTTTTCCGCGGGTGTCAGTCGTACGGGCCCAGTCATAAGTAGCTAATTGGCATAGGTCAAAAGTTACGTCTGGCCACCAATGCCATAAGGGGGACTCTGATGTGGCCAAGGGATAGGTCTGGTCTGTCCCTGGGTTTGTTATTTCCCAAGTTAGTTTATGGGGTTGGTGAGGATTAGAGTCTAGGGCCCCATTACTTAGCTGGATTTGGATTAACAGTGTCAGCACAACCGCGACGGATGTGAAGCTTAAGAGGGTTCTCACTCAGTCTTTTGTATGATCCAGCTATCATCTTTGGGTGGGAGATGGGCTCTCTTAATGTGAGAGACATGCACCCATGTGGCGATGCCTTCAACTTTCACAGCGGTAGGGGTGGTCAGTAGGATCATATAGGGTCCTTTCCACCGAGGCTCTAGGTTGCGGGTCTGATGTCTTCTCACGTACACCAGGTCTCCGCAACTGAAGTCATGTCTTTTGTTGGTAGGTTCTCCAGGCTGGTAAGTGGCAGCCACCTGCTTCCAAAGGTCGTCCTGCACAGCCTGGATTGCTTCCAGCCTGGTATGCAAAGACATATCATTAGTGGGTAGCCCTGTGTCTTTGATCTGAGTTATTGGAGGTGAAGTTCCGTATAAAATCTCAAAGGGGGTAAGTCCCAGTCTCTTGGATGGGGTATTGCGTGCCCTAAAAAGAGCCAAAGGTAAGAGAGTGACCCAATCTGTGCCGCCAGTCTCCATGACTAATTTAGTCAAGGTCTCTTTTAGAGTCCTATTCATTCTTTCTACCTGACCTGAACTTTGGGGTCTGTACGCACAATGAAGTTTCCAATCAATCCCCAGATACCTGGCTATTCCCTGACTTACCTGGGCAATGAACGCAGGGCCATTGTCTGAGCCTATTACCTTAGGAATTCCGAAACGGGGGAAGATTTCTTCTAAGATCTTCTTGGTGACTGTTGACGCAGTTTCGTTCTTGGTGGGAAAGACTTCCACCCAGCCGGAGAAGGTGTCCACAAATACCAACAAATACTTGTATTCATATTTAGCAGGGACAATTTCTGTGAAATCTATCTCCCAATACCTTCCTGGTCTGTCGCCCCCTCAGTCTCTGTCCTGTGACTCCTTCAGTAGGTTGGGCATTTACCAGACTACAAGGCTCACAGACTATGATCGTGTCATAGATCAGCCTGGCAGCCTTTGGTATCAGAAAGTCAGAATCTTTAATGAGTTCTCTGATTTTTGCTGCTCCCGAATGTGTCCATTGATGCATTTGTTTGATTAATTCTTTAGCTTCTTTCTGAGGAAGTATAATTTGTCCAGTAGGGGTTCTCCAGGCCCCTAATTTATCATCATAGGATTTGTCTAATTTCTCTATTAACTGCAGGTCTTTCTGGGTATATTCATAGACTGGCTTTAGGGTTCCTAATATTAGAATAGAAGTTGACTGATAGGCAGCTTTCTTTGCTTCTTTATCTGCCATATCATTTCCCAATGCTATCAGAGTTTTAGTTCTATTGTGTCCCGGGGTATGTATTATACTCACCTTTGCAGGAAGATGTAGAGCAGCCAGAAGGTCAAGGATCTCCCGTTTATTTTTTATGGCCTTACCTTCTGAGGTCAGCAGTCCTCTTTGTTGATAAATGGCCCCATGTACATGAGCGGTTGCAAATGCATACCGGCTGTCCATGTAGATGTTAATCCGCCGTCCCTTTCCCAACTCCAAGGCTTTTGTCAAAGCGACCAACTCTGCTCTCTGGGCTGACGTTCCTGCTGGGAGGGCTGACGCCTAGATGACCTGTTTTCCGTCCACCACTGCAGCCCCGGCTCGCCTCTCTCCTTGGTCCAAGAAGCTGCTGCTGTCCGTGAACCAGGTAATCTCTGCATCCGGCAAGGGCTGGTCAGTCAGGTCTTTCCGCCAGCCATGGGCCCCAGCGAGGACTTGTTGACAGTCATGTATCAGGGGCTCTAGGTCTGGGTCCGGCAGCAAGGTGGCGGGATTAAGTCCAGTTGCTGGTGCAAACTTTATTCTGTCATTGTTTAACAGCACCACTTGATAATGAGTCATTCGGGCGTTGGTGAGCCAACGATATGGTGGTTGTCTAATGACATTTTCTAGGGCATGGGGGGCCGCCACAGTCAGATTCTGTCCCATAGTCAATTTATCGGCATCCTTTACTAAAGTTGCAGTAGCAGCTATTATGCGCAAGCAAGCCGGCCATCCTGCTGCTACCGGGTCCAATCTTTTAGAGAGGTACGCTACCAGCCTCTTCCAGGGCCCCAATTGTTGAGTCAACACCCCCTTTGCTATGCCCCTATTCTCTGCCACATACAAGTGGAAGGGCTTAGTTGTATCTGGCAGAGCCAGAGCTGGCGCTGTCATAAGAGCCTGTTTTATTTGGTCAAAGGCCAGTTGCTCTCTTTCAGTCCAAGTGAATGGGGCACTGTTCTTAGTCAACGCATACAGGGGGGCTGCCAATTCTGCAAACCCTGGTATCCAGAGTCTGCAAAATCCTGCCGTGCCTAAGAATTCCCTCATTTGTTTAGGATTTTGAGGAGGCAGAATATGAAACACAGTCTGCTTTCGTGCCTCCGTCAGCCAACGCTTTCCTCCCTCCAGCTGATACCCCGGGTAACTGACCTTTGTTTTACAGATCTGGGCTTTCTTTGCTGATGCCCGGTATCCTAGGCCTCCCAGTTCTTTCAGGAGTCTCTCGGTGCCTTCCCGACAGGTGGACTCGTCTGGGGCCGCCAGCAGTAGATCATCTACGTATTGTAGGAGAGTTACCTGTGGGTTCCGAGTGCGGAAAGAGAGGAGGTCCTGGTGCAACGCCTCGTCAAAGATGGTGGGGGAATTCTTGAATCCCTGCGGCAACCTGGTCAATGTGAGCTGTCCAGAGGTTCCGGTCTCAGGGTCCTTCCACTCGAATGCGAAGAGTGGTTGACTGGCCGGGGCCAGTTTTAGGCAAAAAAATGCATCCTTTAAGTCCAGCACCGTATACCAGATTTGGTCTGGTGGCAAAGAACTTAGGAGAGTATATGGGTTTGGGACAGTCGGGTGAATGTCGGCTGTCCGTTTATTTACCTCTCGTAAGTCCTGTACAGGCCGGTAATCATTGGTGCCAGGCTTCTGGACTGGTAGTAGAGGTGTGTTCCATGCTGACCGGCATGGGCGGAGGACCCCTGCTTCCAACAGCCTAGCTATATGGGGTTTAATTCCCTCTCTGGCTTCAGCAGTCATTGGGTATTGGCGGACGGCTATGGGCAGCGCTTGAGATTTTAATTCTATATGGACAGGTGGCTGATTAACAGCTTCCCCTAGACCACCAGTCTCTGCCCATGCCTTTGGGTATCTCCGTAACCATGGAGCCATCTCTGTGGTTTCTTCTAGTGGAAACTCGAAAAGCCTATATTCATCTTGTAGTTTGAGGGTTAAAATCTGAAGGGGCTGTCCTTGTTCGTTGGTTACAGTAGTCCCTTCTGTTGAGAAATGGATTTGGGCTCCCACCTTTGTTAATAAGTCTCGTCCCAAGAGTGGGTATGGGCAGTCAGGGATGACTAAGAACAAGTGGGATACCCGGCCCACGCCGAGATCCACCTTTCTTTGGGTAGTACATGAATATTGCTTGTTCCCTGTTGCCCCCTGTACCCAAGAAGTCTTTCCAGATCGTTTTCCTGGATCTTGTGTGAGGACTGAATGTTGGGCCCCTGTGTCTACCAAGAACTCTGTTTTCTTACCCTCCACCATTAAGGTTACCCTGGGTTCAGGGAGGGGTGCTGAACCCCGTCCCCCCTATTCCGAATCTTCTCCCAGGGTTAATATTTTTGAGGGGTTACTTACAGGTCGCCTTTGGAATTTGGGTTTCTGTGGACAGTCCCTGGCCCAGTGTCCTTTTTCTCCACACCGAAAACATTGGTTCTGGTCGGTCTTCTGAGGATGTTCCTTGTTGCCCAGGTGTCCCTGCCTGCCTCCCTGTCTTGGCGGTCTATCCTGTACTACCGCAGCCAGGATTTGAGTGAGCTTCCTCTCATGTCTCTTATCTCTTAAGTCTTTTTCCTTTTCTTTCTTTTCTTCCTCAACATCTCTATTATAATATACTTTCTCAGCTACCTGCACTACGTCCCTCAGTGACTTATCCTGTAATCCTTCTATTGTTTGTAATTTCTTTTTAATATCCTTAGCTGACTGGTCAATAAAAGCCATTATTACTGTCACTTTATGTTCATCACTAGTGGGGTCAAAGGGGGTAAACCTGCGAAAAGCTTCCATAAGCCGTTCTAAGAAAATAGCAGGAGCTTCCCCCGGACCTTGTAATATCTCTCTTACCTTAGTCAGATTGGTGGGTCGTTTTTCCGCACCTCGGAAACCTGCTATTAGAGTCTGGCGATACACATTGAGACGCTCCCTACCTTCAGGGGTCAGGTAGTCCCAGTTAGGTCTTGTTAAGGGTGAAGCCGCATCTATGAGGGTGGGAATTATGGTAGGTCTTCCATCCTCCCCAGGGACATTCTTGCAAGCTTCCAGCAGAACTCTTTGTTTTTCCTCTGTGGTGAGAAGGGCCCCCAGCAGTTGCTGGCAGTCCTCCCATGTTGGCTGGTGGGAATAAAGCACTGAATTTATGAGAGAAATTAAAGCATCTGGGTTCTCAGAAAAAGAGGGATTCTGATTCCTCCAATTATAAAGATTAGAGGAGGAGAAAGGCCAGTACTGAAGGGGCTGATTTCCCTGATCATCAGGAAGGCCGTACTCCCGTAGAGGCAACGTAGGGATAGCCTCTTTATCCAGCTGGACCTTTCGTCTTGTCCCTGCCACAGGTCCCTGCAGGAAGGGATCTAAGGATGGGTAAAGAGTAGAGAGTGAAGAAGGAGGAGGAGCGGAAGGTGGTGTGGAGGGGATAGAAGGGGGGGTAGGAAGAGGTCCCGGCAGCTCTTCTGGACCTCTTCCTTGTTCCGGGTAGGGTGGCGGTTGATCCAGCAGTTCTTTCTGGGTCTCGTCCTCAGGAATCACGTGTGGTCTGAACTTAGGGTCCGAAGCGGGAGTAGAGAGCGTTAAGACAGGGAGAGGTTGGGGAACAAAAGATTTCATCCAAGAGGGAGGGTCTCGGACTAGATCTTCCCAGGTGACGATGTATGGGACCTGGTCGAGGTGTCTGTTGGATCCGTCCTGGAAAACCTGCTTCTTGACTAGAGAGATTAATTCCTTCTGAAAGGAGCCGCCAGCCGGCCACCCCACTTTGAAGGTGGGCCATTCATTTCTGCAATAGATTTGCCACCTTCCTTTTCGTAAGTCGAAAGATAGGTTATGTCCTCTTTCCCTAACGTCCTTCCAGTGCCCCAGCGTCAAGTCCAAAGGAGTAGTCTGAACCTGTCCCATGATACGTATCTCTTGATAACAAAAATATACCAGAAACACACTAAATACAACAACACAAAACTGACAACAAGACGAGATCTCCAATCAACAAGTGTCCGCCGGAGCCCTCCTGTTCCGGGCGGAGAATCGAAAGCAAAAGATGCCGGCAGTAACCTGGCTCGGGGGTCCCAGAGGTCCTTGATATGGCCTCCTTCCCCGAATAGTCTCACCATGAGTCTAATTTAACTCACGGCCTGCTGTCCCCGAGCAAGGGGCATCCCCCTCTTTCTACAGGGTATCCAGGAGCACGTCTTCTCACCCCTTAAAAGGGCACAGCGCTCACGCTGAGTCCACGGCGTTCCTTTTAAAACGAAAGGAAAACCTTAGAGGAACACAAAGACAAAGACAAAAACACGCTTACCTTCAACCCTGGATCGTCCTTGTTCCTTCTGGGGCTGGGGGCATCCCGGATGAGCCCCCAATATGTTGGAACCGAAGTCCCATTATCACCCACCCAGACCCCGGAAAGAACCACGAGGACCAAGCGATTGCTGCAAGAGGCATAAGGCAAGTTTAATCTGGCTGCCAGGACCGTCCTTCTCGCAAGCTAGGAAGGAGCGGCCCCGACTGAGATCGGGGTAGGGTTTTTATAATGAAAGCGGTCACAGCAAACTCTATGGGAACACAGCACACAATAAAGTTAACCACCAAATGTTCTTTTGTTGATAGTGGTGTCTCTGGGCAGTTGAGTTATGGGGTGATAAAGCTGACCACCAAATGTTCTTTTGCTGATAGCAGAGTCTCTGGGCAGTTCCCGTGCCGCCCAGGGTGGAGGGCGGAATGGCACGTCCCACCCGAGATCCCGTAAACACGGTTGGCGCCTTTGGACTGGCGCCAGTGGGAAGTTTTAGGATGCGCGTGGGCGGAAGGCTAGGTGCTGGGGGAAGGGAAGCTTATCTGAAAGTCCCACATTTGGCATTCTCAGCGGGAAGTTTTAGAATGCACTCGGGCGGAGGGCTAGGTGCTGGGGGAAGGGAAGCCTCGCTGGTGGAGAGCTAGGTGCTGGCGGGAAGGGAAGCATATCTTAAAGTCCCACACTTGTTTACTCTGCCCTGGGATTCACAGCCAGGACCAGAAATGCAGCCCCCCCCTCCCTTCTGCCCAGGGTCTATACATGGGGTCTAGTATCCGAACTCAGGACCTTCTGTCTGCAAGGCAGAGGCTTAACCCCTGAGCCACCTCTCCAGCCCCAGTTTTTGCTTCTTCCAGCCTAATTCTTTGCTCTTTTTCATAATTTTGAAGACAACTAAAAAATAGCCATATTGCATTGTCAAGACTACACTGTTTCAAAATGTCCTCCACGAAGCACTCCAGTTTAACTTCAGGCAAGCTTTCAGGAAGAGGGCAAAACTTCACTAAACCCTTGGCCAACACATGGCTCCGTGTGTCACTCGTCCAATTGCAAACACAGTCTCTGTTCCCCTCTGGACCTTTGCAAGCTGGGCTTCCACTGCCTGCATCTCTCACAACATTTCTTTCCTCTGAGCTATCATGAGAAAGGACCATTTATTCCCCTTGCTGAGATCCAAAGACTTTCCCAGCACAAAGTCCCAAAGTTCTTCATATTTCTCCCAACAAATAGTTCCAAAGGCATACTAGAAACTTCACAGCATTGGCCATACTGCTGGGTACCAACTTCTCTCAGCTTCACAAACAACTTCATGTTGTGGTACCAGCTGTTCTTAATCTCACGGAAATACCCCACTACCGGTACCAATTTCTTTTTTTTTATTTCTTTTTTTTATTTCCACTCATACAAACTTATCAGGTACACTGGTCCCCTCCCTCCCTCCAACCTCCCACTGCCCTATGCTCCCCTCCTCTCCCCCCTCCCTCCCAATCCACCTGTGCCTCCCCCTCCCATCCTTGGAACATCTTTTAATATGCATGCCAGACTCTCCTCTGGTTCCTCCTCTCCAATGAGGTGCAAGGACCCAGTGGCATTTCCCAGAACTCTTTTCTGTGTTCCCCTTAAGCATAGGAACACTACTGTGGCTGTCAATCCCTTGCCTCCAAGGATCTTAGTGCCTTTAGCAAATGCTAGACTTTGTGCGGTCAGTCGTGTGTTAGACATTGCACAGGGCATGCAAAATCCAATTATGATTGCTTTGGCCCTAACTTGTGTGGAGTATCTTGCATATAATTGCTCCTCCAATCCTTGAGGAGCAGAAAACTGGAAAAAAAATCAACAAACCATAATCCAGAACTTCAGAGACTCTATATCAACCACCTGGAAGTAGGCCAGCCTAATCTCTCCCCATCCAGAAGCTCAGGGAAATTTGTGGAAGAGGGAGTGGTAAGATTGTAAGATTGTAAGAGCCAGTATCAATTTCTGTAACAGTTATTCTTAACTACTGCTGTGAGAGAACACTCAAAGTCATTCAACTTAAGGGAGAAAGAGAGGTTTATTCAGCTTACAGTTCCAGCGGGGAGGCACAGTTTTTTCATGGTGGCACGACTGGCTGTCCAAAGCTAGAAGAGACTAAGTCACTACAGACATCTTGGAAGCTGAGAACTGCAAGACTGCTTGTTGCAAAGGCAGACTTCTCCTGGAGGTAGTGTGGGACTAATCCACCTCAAGGCCCACCCCTTGTGACTGCCTTCCTCCAGCAAGGCTCCATCTCTCAAGGTGACATGACCTTGCCAAACACATGAGACTGTGGGTGACACTTTTCAAACCATGACACTAGACATGCTCAGCAGCAATTTAGGCTAACTTTATGCAGCATAGACAAAATGCCCCAAGTATCAATCTGCCATGCAAAAAAATATGATCACGGGTGTAACAATGATGTGACTACTTTAGGTGTAACCAACTGCTTTCTAATTGTATATGAGGCTTTTTGAGCCTGAGACAGTCCATGCATAGTTCTGTGAAACTTCATTAAGGCCCATGAATGGAGATTTCATAAATCATAGAGCTAAAGAGTGTTTTTGTTTTAGTAACTACCTTCCCTTCTAAATATTTTGTTCATGTACATGGTGTAGTTGTCCTGTCCTCAGCCTTGATCAGAGGAGTTTCTTTGTTTCAGTATGTGTAAGTTAATAAAGGTATCCATGACTGGTTAAGATGCTGAGACTAATTAACTACCAAGTGGTCACTAATATATCATGCACTTCTCAGCTCAGGCATCATCCCAGAAGAGTGAGCAAAAAGTAATGTGAAAGTTTGGTACAAGGGAGGAATGATATGAAACGCTGATATGAAATGGCCTTTGCACTGGTGAATTCATAACTGTTGTGTTTGCCTTGACATGACCCACACAGGATGGGTTCATAAACATGAAGTCACAGATTAAGGAAGAAATCTTGTATCTACATTGTATCTAAACTTACCTGAGCAGCTACTGGTTATTTTTTTTTTCTTTTGGGGAAGGAACAGTCATTATCTTCCATTGTACAGCTAGTAATTACTTGACTTACTCCAGTGGATAACTTGACACTTTTGCCTGTGCATAGTCACTCTGATTAAACCCAGTAACAAAGTGGTCATGAAATGACACTAAAAAAAGACATGAAAATTGGAGGAAAATTTGTTGGGAGAAAGGTGGATTGGCAGGGGTAGAAGGTAAGAGAAGGTAGGAATGGGAGGAGAGTGTGATCAAAATACATTTTATTATATATACATATACATATATATACATATATAACACATACATATATGAGAACAAATTAAAATAATTTTAAAATCAATTTTTCATACATTCATTTATTGTTGATCATTTAGGTTGAATCAATATTTTACTTTGTAAATATCATACATTTCTGTTTTTGTGATATTTCCTGAGAATATGTGAGCAAAAGTCTATTTATTGCAGACAGGGCATCTGTGGCAAATGAAAGAAATGATTCCATACAAGTCCATTTCTATGAACAATTGAGTTCACAGTAGTTACTTACAGAACCATAGGTGAAGACTTACAAAAGCTGTACTTCTGTGGTTCCTTACCCAATTTCCACCCAGATTCACTAAGGAATCTCCTCTATGCCAACCATAGCTTACAGCTTATAGAAACTTAGTTGGGGACTCATGAATCATGAAACCTTCCTGAGCTTTCAGAACCTTTGTAATTGTATGTAGCATAAGAAAAAAATACCCAAGTATCAATCTGCCTTGTAAAATATGATCATGGGTGCAATAATAATGTTATATTTAAATTCAGATATTTAAATTCAGAATATATGAGCACGGAGCAGTCATGGAAAACAAAAGAAAGAAGCTCGTATAGAATTTCTCACCCTGTTTTAAGTTCTATTTGGATATTCTCAGTTAAAAACCATATCGGCATTGCTTATAAAATAAGTAACATGAATGATAAAATTTAGAAAACTATTTGTAAACAGCAATTTATCCCTGACAGCCACATTTCCAGTACCAGTGTGTTTTCCATACAGTGAGTCTCCTTGACTTCCTTCTTTCCACATATTCAAGCCTCCATATATTCATAAAGGTCAAAGTACATGAAGGGACTTTTTCCACACTTAGTGTTAAAAGCTTGGTATCTCAAAGAAAAATCAAATTAGAAAGACATTAGCTCATCAGAAAGCTCACTCTTGCCACAATCAACCAAGTTGCTGTGGGTTAGGTAAGAACGATGACAACAGCACGTGTCTCAGTTTGAATTATTTAAACATGCTGGTACTGTAAGAATTTTCTTCTGTGAGATGACCAGGGGATTTCAAATTACAGGACAGGAAGAAATTTTCCAACTGCTACCATCTTTATTCCTTTCACCTCAGTTCTCTCATGTACATAATATTTTGCTTCCCTTCATAGCATTGTCTACCTCTACTCCTTTTTCTTTTCCTTATTGGACTCATATTTGGTGTTTCAGACATATGGTTAAATCACTTTTCCTTTGGCTACTTCTTTTCTCTACTATTTTTCTGGACAAACTTCAGTGTGTTGTGTTCCATAAAGTCTATAAAGATAAAAACAGGTTTGTGGGTTATTTTTACTTCTACATTGGTAGAATGGTAAGTTTATCAATCAAATAAATATAGTTATATAAATACCAATAACTGCTATCAGAGACCCCCTGTGTCTTCATGAACATGTAGAAGAAGAGAGCAACAGCAGACTTACTTGTAAATAATGCCTGGAGAATCAAAGCAGAATAAATGTTGGTTTTGAATGTAGTTCTTTTTTTTTTCATTATTTATCATAAGACTTCAAATTTCAGTTATCAGCCACTGGGTGGATCATTTTAAAGTTACTACACTTCTGAAACAAATCTTCAACATAGTACTTTTTAAAAAAATATTCTTGTTTATAAGTTATGAGACACCTGGTTAAGTTCACAGACGTTCGTTCCTGATCATTTACAACTGAGGGGGTATGATCTCACCAGAAGGGGAGGTCATATAGTCTGGCAGAAAAAAAGTAACCATTTTGCAAATGGGTGATTGACCCCTCCCTCACTGAGGTTTCCTACTTTTATTACATCTACCCTTGAATGTGCTCTTATAACAAGACTCCAGTTTAACAGCTTTTTGTCTTTGGCCAGGGGATGACATACAATATCCATCAGGATGGAGTGAAGGGCATTGCAGAAGCAGCAAAACTGCAAAAGAAAATCAACAAACCAAAATCCAGAACTTCAGAGACTCTATATCAACCAACTAGAACTAGGCCAGACTAATCTCTCCCCATCCTGAAGCTCAGGGAAATTTGCAAAAGAGGGGGCAGTGAGATTGTAAGAGCAAAAGGATGGGAGGAGCAATGATTTGCAAGATACTCCACACAAGTTGGGGCCAAAGCAATCATAATTGGACTTTGCATGCAGTGCACAATGTCCAACACACTATTGACCTCACAAAGTCTAGCATCTGCTAAAGGCACCAAGATCCTTGGAGGCAAGGGATTGACAGCCACAGTAGTATTCCTATGCTTAAGGGGAACACGGGAATGGGTTCAGGGAAATGGCACTGGGTCCTGGTACATCATCGGAGAGGAGGGCCCATAGAAGAGCCTGGCATGCACATTAAAGGATTCTCCGGGGATTGGGGGCGGAGGCACTGGGTGATAGGGAAGGAGGGGTGAGGGGAGGGGAAGCAGGGGGTTCGGGTGGGGGGAGGGAGGGAGGGAACTGGTGTACTTATTAAGTTTGTATGAGTGGAAATAATAATAAAAAATGTTAAAAATATATTCTTGTTTTATTTTCTTCAATTTATGTATATGTCATCACTAATGCCAGCGCCTTAAAAATTTGATTAGTATGTTTTTATCATAAGTTTTGAAGTCAGACAACACACTTGCTCCAAATAATTTCAGACTATTGAGAAGAAGAGTATAGTGATTTTATTTTGTGGGGGACAAAGAAAGCATGGGGATGTCAGGTAAACACAGTGAAAGCATATTAAGAATTTCTGAATAAGGGTATACACCTAGCAGGTGAGGACTACAGAAGAAAATGGAATTGAAGCAGGTCATAAGGACCAATATGGATCAGCTCACCCAACAATTGCAACCTCCTGGGCCTATTGTGAGTTTTCCTCAAAGCAAAAGATGTAAGTGTTGGCACATTAATAGGGAAGACAAAAAAAAAAAAAAAAAGAGGAGGGATTTGAGCGTACCAACTTTTGTTCTGTTGAAACAAAATCTGTGTTTTGATTCTCTTGAATTTCACTATGAATTTTTGTATCAGCTTCTCAGTTTCTGCTGGAAAGGGGTTAGTTGTAATTTGGAAATGATTTCATGGACTCCAAACAAAAGTATGGAAAGTTCAGCTACATTAAAATTTTGTATTTTTAGAAGCCATGAATATATAAATGTGAGAAGTCCTTTCCATTTACATAGCACTAATTTCTCTTAGCAATGTTTTGATATTTCAGCATACATGTATTATATATACCTTCTTATCTAAATTTATTTTGAAATTATAATCTTCCTAGAAGAAATCCAAGTGACATACTTCCTTCAGCAAGAATCTAACTTCTAAAATTCCCATAATGTAGGGAACGTTCAAGCCCGAGATCTCCATTTCTTAAAGATAGATGCCAAGGGCATTCCTCGTAATCTCAGTTCCAGCATAGTTCAGTTCCATGCCTCTTATTCCAGCATAATTCTTATGCCAGCATAGATGCCAGCCTATGCTGGTATAGTCCTAGGCTGCTCCTGTTGACCTTTCCACAAAGGGCAGGGATAGCTCTTGTGCTGTTTCAAATTGTGATCAAGGGCAGAGGTGTTTTTTTTTTTTTTTACATATTCTTTCCTTTTCTTTGGAAGCTATCTAGACATTGATTAGCATACCTAAAGGAAGACCACTAGCTTTATCATTGTAATTGTATCACCCTGTTCTTTCTCCACTGTGAATGGGGCCATTAGGGCCTATTAACATGTCTAAAAGTATTGGCAGGTGGACTTTGCGCCTGCAGTTATCTGCACAGTGTACAGATGTCACCCCCTGTTTCATGGTATACAAGGGATTAGGTTGACTAATAAACTTGACTTGGTTTTTGACTTTTCCAAGAGTCCCACTTGACCCAGTCTAATTTAATTCTCTCTGATCCCTCTCTGGTACCCATCAGGATAGCGAGGTAAGTGTGCTGGTCATGGGACCCCACAACACAGCATTCCAAAACTTAGCCACCAACTGAGGACCAAGTATTCTGGGGTGACAGTTCACATTCAAATCAGGACAGAACATATGAGAATATGTGAAAATATAACAGTTATAAGGACTAAGTACTCTTTAAATTTAGAAATTGAGATTGTGATGCTTCATTGGTATTCTTTTAATAGTTATGTTACAAACTATATTAAATTCAGAGATTTGGTGAAATTAATTTTACCTTTTTGATTTTTTTCATTTTTCTTGAAACTGATTTTTTTCTTCACAATATTGCATATACAAAGGATCTGCTTTTCTGCCTAACTACTATTATTTGGAAGTTTTATTGAATTTTCATTGTATACATGAATATATATTTTACTAAAAGCTATTAATTAAACTCTAAGAAGCTTCAAGAATAAATGGATCTACATATGTATTGCTATAAGGATTTCCATTACCAAATTCAGTTTTACTTCAATTGCATTGTAGAAATTCTAGCTAAGATATTTTAGATGATTTCCCTTGGTGGATTGCTTCAATACAGCTAGGCTATAGGAAAGAGGTATTGGTAATATAATTTTCAATTGGTTTGTATCTTTATTGTGCCGAATCATGTCCTACTACTGGAAACACCATTTGAAGAATATGCTATCTAAATGACTCTAGTAATCATTACTGAGGTAGTTAATAAGAATACTCTTTCAGTAATTCTATAGGGAAAATATTTAATGACCACCCCTATGACCACTCCTGTGTTATGTTGGAAAGCTCTCATGTAGCTGTTTTAAGTCTCTCACATCAATGATTTCTAAGAACCCTTCGATGGATTGTCTTAGATTCATATGTTTTAGCAACAATCATTTTACTGACCTCTAAACAATGTGATGATTAACTTACTACATCTTTTTGATAAAATCATGAGGTATTTATAAATTTGAACAAACATCATTCTAGTTTTGTAGGAGTAGTGTTTTAAATAAGATCAACTTTTAAACTGACAGCCAAAGTAAAGATGACAGTCCTTTCTAATGTATTTGGGTTCTAAACCAGTAACCTGAAGACCAGCATGTACCAGAATGTTGATTTTACCTGGAAGAGGAGGGAACACCTTCTGCAAACCAACTCCTCCAGCTGAATATCAGCATTTCTCCGCCTTTGGACTCAAACTCAAACACTGATTCTTTTCACAGTTACTCTGCATATTTTGCATAAATTAGTCACCAAACAGCTTAAGAGAACACTTTTTGTTTTGGCCTGTGAATGTCCCTTAGGAATATAGAAATAAGTGTGGTGTGAAACAAAAATGGAAGAAGTTTGGCCTTTGAGTAAAATGTGTTTTTTTGTTTTGTTTTGTTTTTCCTTTTTTTATTTTTAATTAATTTATTTTTTCCACTCATACAAACTTAATAGATACCCTGGTCCTCTCCCTCCCACCACCCCTCCTGGGACTTCCTTGCACCCTCTCCCTTTTTACCCTTCCTTTACCCCCCCTCCTTTTCTTCTAGTGCCCCCTCTCCCACCTCTATCCCTGGAGCATCCTTTAGTGTGAATGTCAAACTTCCCTCTGGGTCTTCCACTATAATGAGGTGTAAGAATACAGTAGCATTGCCTAGAGCCATTTTTTGTGTTCCCCTTTAGTGCAGGAATACTATTGTGGCTGTTAATCCCTTGCTTCTAAGGATTCTAGTGCCTGTGATACACGCTAGACATCGGGGGAGGGTCAATAATATGTCAGTCATTGTGCAGGTCATACAAAGTCCTATTATGGTTACTTGGGCCCTAACTTGTGTGGAATATCTTGCATATCATTTCTCCTCCCCATCTTTAGGCTCTTAAAATCTTACCGCCCCCTCTTCTGCAAATTTCCCTGAGCTTTAGGATGGGGGCAGATTAGGCTGGCCTGGTCCTAGGTGGTTAATACAGGGTCTCTGATATTCTGAATTATGGTTTGTTGTTGTTGTTTTTTTCTGTTTTGCTGTTCCTGCACTGCCCTTGTCTCCATCCTGATGTGTATTGGATGTCTCCGCCTAACCAGAGATAAAAGGCTGTTAAAATAAAGTCTTACTATAAGAGCAGATACAAAGATAGATGGAATAAGAGTAGGAGACCACAGTAAGGGGGGTCAGTCTCCCATTTGCAGGATGATTACCATATATCTGCCAGTGTCTATGCCCTCCCCGACTAGTGAAATCAAACCCCCTCAGTTGCAAGTGAGAGGAAGAAAAGTCTGTGAGCTTAACCAGATGTCTTACTACTTACTTGGAGTACTTGATGGTGGCCTATTTTCTCTGCTATAGCATGATCCCCTCTTTCCTTGTTTCTGGCAGGGCCCTCCTTCCCCTTCCCTCCTGCTTATAATCTTTGCAATTACTGTAGGTATTATAGAGATTTATCTTTGAGTGGGTCACCAAGTGGGTTTTGTACTAGGATTGACCTATTAGAGAGTACATATGGCACTTAATTTTCTGTGTCTGGGATACTTCACTCAATATAATTGTTTCTAATTCCATCCATTTCCCAGCAAATTTCATTAATTCATATTTTTTGATGGCTGAGTAGTATTCCATTGCATAAATATACCACATTTTCCCTAACCACTTGTCAACTCTTAGGCATTTGGGTTGATTCCATGACTTTGCTATTGTAAACAGTGCTGCTATGATCATGGTTGTGTTTATGCCATTGAGATGAATTTTTGCTGTATGGGGGATTATTCTTAAAAGTGGAATAGCAGGGTCATATGGTATTTCAATCTTTAACTATTTTAAGAATCATCAGACTACTTGCCAAAGTGGTTGTATAAGTGTACATTCCCACCAGCAGTGCAGGAGAGTTCCCTTCTGGCCACATCCTCTCCAGCATTTGGTGGTGTTTTTATTGTGGATTTTTGCATTCCTGACCAGGATGAGATGATATCTCAGGGAGGTTTTGTTTTGCATTTCCCTGATGGCTAAGGATACAGAACATTTTTTTAAGATATTTGTCAAACATTTCAATTTCATCCCTGGTAAAGTTTCTTTTGATTTCCAAGGCCCATTTTTAATTGGGCCATTTGTTTCCTTGGTGTTTAGTTTTCTAAATTCTTTGTGCACTCTGGATAATAGATCTCCATCAGATATGTGGTGAGTGAAGATTTTCTCCCATTGTGTGGGTTGCCTTTTTGCTTGGGTTACAATTTTTTTTTTTATCTGAACAGAAGCTCTTTAATTTCATAGGATCCCATCTGATGAGTGTTGGTTTTAGTGACTGTGATATTCGATTTTGGATTAGGAACTGTTGACCTAGCCCAATCCACTCAAGGGAGTTCCTTACCCTTTGAACTAAGGTTTTTATAGTCTCTAGCCTTATATTGAGGTCCTTGATCCATTTGGAATTAGGTCTTGTACATGGTGACAAGTACGGGTCCAGTTTTAATCTTCTGCATGTGGATATCCAATTTTGCCAGCACCATTTGTTGAAGATGCTGTTCTTTTTCCATTGGATTTTTTGGGCCTCTTTGTCAAAGATCAAATGGCTGTAATTGTGTGGGTTTATATCTGCATCAACCCTTATCCATTGATCTTTGTGTCTATTTTGGAGCCAGTACCAGGCTGTTTTTATAACTATGGATTTGTAGTATAGACTAAGGTTTGGTATGGTGATACCTCTAGCAGTGTTTTTGTTACTCAGGATTGTTTTTGCTATTCTGGATTTTTTGTGCTTCCATATGTATTTTGAGATTGGTCAATTTCTTTAAAGAATTGCTTTGGGATTTGATTGATATAGCATTGAATCTGTATATTGCCTTTTGTAGGATGGTCATTTTTATGATATTGTTTCTCCCAATCCAGGAACATAGAAGGTCTTTCCACCTTCTGTTGTTTTCTGTAATTTCTTTCTTTAGGGTTTGAAAGTTATTGTAAAGGTCACTTATTTCCTTGGTTAGGTTTATACCAAGGTATTTCATTTTTTAGGGTCTATAGTAAATGTGATTATTTCTCTTAAGGATTTTTCTCTCTTTCATCCTGGTCATAGAGGAAGGCCACTGATTTTTGTATGTTTATTTTGTATCCTGCCACCCTGCTGAACTTCTGTATTAGTTCCAGAAATTTCCTGGTAGAGTTTTTGCAATCACTCAGGTATATGATCATGTCATCTACAAATAGAGATAACTTGACTTTTTTCTTGCTGATTTGAATCCCTTTTATCTCCCTTTCTTGTCTTATGGCTCCAACTAACACTTCAAGTACAATATTGACTAAAAGTGGTGAGAGTGGACAGCCTTGTCTAGTTCCTGATCAAAGCAGGAATGTTTCAAGTTTTTCCCCATTGAGTAGAGTAAAATGTGTTTTAAACTTTCCCAAAGTGACAAATAATTTGTCCTTTCTCAAACTGTACTTTCTCCTGCTTGTATGCCTGCATGTGTTTAGATAGATATAGGATCCTGTGCTGCTCATATACAAATGAGATAACCCTGAGGTGGTTATCAAGGCCCTGGGTTATTCCATGTAGATGAGGTGCTCTAAGGTGGGTGGTTATCCAGACATTGTGTCAACTTAACCTGCTAAAGAAAGTGTGCCCCATAAACAGTGGAAATGTTAAAAAAATCACAATTTCCCTGCCATGTAAACAAACTGCAACTATTATAAACAGTAGAAATAACAAAAGTGTTTGTAGTATTCTATAGTTTTAAGAAATTAAATGAAACTACCTCCTTATTCTTTCATATTGTTGAATAAAGACATTTTTTGTTTATTTCTTCTGTGAAGTGACTATTTGGACAATCTGTTTCATCTTGTCTCTCTAGACTGTAAGGAAAAGACACAAAGATTAGTCAAATTCAGAAAGACTTTTGATCCACCAAAAAATGACAAATTTAATCTCTTAGAAGTTGTGATGAATCAAGATGAATAGCAAAATAATTATTTATGGTCATTGATGGAACAACACATTATTAAGTAAAAAATGCATAGCAAAGACTTTCTTCTTGAATGTTCTGATTAAATATAAGGGGATTTCAAATACAGCTTAGACAGTGTCACCACTTACTTAATACAGTCGCGGTCCTGGAAGTGTTTCTAAGTAAAAATGAACTATTAATATTGTTATATTTTAGCCACTAAAGGACATCCTAGCCTATGCTACTATAAAATCCACCTGTTACTTGGCTAAGTTTATTAAAATCACTTGGCAGAGACTGATATGTTTATATTCTGGAAAATGTTGAGTAATATTAGATATTCAAAATGTTTATCCTTTTGAATAAAATATCTTTGTAATTCCTTCCATTTAATTTTAAATATTTAAATTTTTCAAATATGACAGAAGTATTCAAATATTAAAAAAACACTTTGACTCTAAGGAATTGAAGAAATCAAATTATCTTTAAAATCTTAAATGTTTCAGGAGTTGTATTGAAGAAATCTAGTTATCTTTAAAATCTTAAGTGTTTCAGGAGTGTAGTAAATCCATCACGCTCTGTTTTGTCAATATAGGATAGTGATTGACTCATTCCTTGAATAAGTGAAACAAGAAAATTACTCAAAGCTGTTGGACTATGCATAAATTTTATATAAGGTAAGAAATTCTTTGTTGACTCTTTGGATTCAAAATGTCATTTTACTTAACTTCTGGAGAGCAAATTGTTGCAATAAGCAGCCTTTGGGCTTTAGAGTGACATTACTAAAGATTGAAATTATTTTCAATTATTAGTTTTGATATTTTTGTTCAGTGAATCACTTAAAATCAGGTTACATATTTTAATTTGTGTTTTTGTATTTGCACTATGTAATTTATTTTCTATTTTACTGTTCAATCATTAAAATTTATTTTACCACCTGATATGGAAAATATACAAATACTTATTATATTTTACATTTATTATATTATTATATTTACAAACATATATTTATGTTTATATATATTTTAAGTATATATTTATAACATATCATATTATGTATATGCAAAATATGTAGAGCAACTGTGATAAGAATCAGGAGAACTGAAAATAGCATCATGCATAAGACACAAAGCAAAAGTCATCATTAAAATATTTTAGTACAGAAAGATCTGGTTTTGTCATAATTAAAGAGAAATGATCAGTACAGAAACATAGAGAAAGGAAATACACACCAGAGGAGGAGAAATAATCACTTTGGAGCAGGAGCCAGCCCATTTAAGGACAGAGCTTGTTGCAGTTAGCCTGCTTGTTGCTGATCAAATCATGACAAAACTGATTAAGGGAGCACAGGGTCTATTTTCTCTTATGATACCTGGTCAGAGTTTGTCTGTTGTAGTAGGACAGCTCACACCAGCACCAAGGCTATATCATAACCACAAAACAGCTGAGAGAGAGATAATCCTTACTTACCAGACCAATATGTCTGGACAAGTACAAATAAAGATGCCAATTTCCTCAACCAGCACTCTCTGTATTTTATTCACCTTTCCAGGGCTTAGACCTACCCACTAGGGGTTAGGTCTGCTTCATCAACTAGATAATCTGCTGCAGGTTTGTTCTGGGCTTAACTCAACTACCAATTATCTACAAATTATCCAGAGCTCAAACCCTCAACTGTCAAAATGATACCTGCATCTAACTATGACAGAGCTGCTCATTAAATACACCATAGCCTAAAAGAAACTCCTATTATTTCCAAAACTCTCAATCACAATATGCTCATGCAATCCTCTGAAAAGTGGTTTTCATATACAGAAGGATTTGTTGCTTAGAGAGAAAAATGGTAGAAAACGGATATGATTTTTCCAATGAAAAAGAGATGATACTTTATATGTTAATGAAAAGGTATCGTAATATATTATATATTCCATATATGTATGGAATTATATGTATAATTTCCATCTATTTTTGAGGCAGGATTAGAGCAGCCATGCTGGGGTGGGTCTCTCATTCCCCCACTGCTGGAATCACCCTGAAGGAACACTCCTGCAGAGATAAGATGCTAACTTCCCTATGAAGAGATTATGGAGATGAGCTCTCCATATTAAACACCTTGACCTCTAGCCCACATGGGACCAAAAGCAACCAGGTTGGGCCCCAATGGGAGTTAACCAATGGGAAAAAGCCAGTTTTCCAGGCTTGTCTAGGTGTATAAATACATCTGGTCTTGGCAGCTATCTTTAGCACCCTACTCAAGGTGCCATGAGTTCCTTTTCCAGCTGGCCATTTCTCATGAGTTTTTCGGTGCCCTAGTCCCTCGTGGCATTAGTGCCATGAGTTGGTTTCTTGTTCCTCGCTCATCATGGATTCCATGCCTAGGCTCCACGAGTTCTCCAGCGCATCCTAGCCCCTCATGGCACTCCATGTCTGGAGTCCATGAGTTTCCAACCTTTCTCTCTTCTAATAAACTCCACATTAATCCTCTACACGTGTTCCGGTTTAAATCTTCAACTCCAGAACACAAGAATCCTACAACACTGGGACAGTCGATTCCTGTCCCTGCAACATTTTGACTCTGGTTTTAAGGTTAGAATTTTTCTCTTTATCTGATCAACTCAAGATAATATATTTATGTATCTGAAAATTTAGCAGTGAAACCGTTCATCAGTAGTGACTCACTAATGAATAAAATGACAGTTTAAGCCCTTTCTGGTTAATATATTATCAAGCTTTATTTTCTATATTCACAACAGGGTAAAATCCATTAAAAAACAGCAAAAATCATTGAAAGATTGCTGAACAATTTCTAGAGATTTATTTCATTTTTCAAAGGTATAAATGCAAGCAATAACAAAAATAAGAAATCAAACTGATTTACACAATTTGATGATTCCAACGTACTGTTTTTAAAAGATATATTGAAAATTTTGGATGTGGAAGTAAAAGATAAAGAACAAAAGTTTTAAAATAGTAAGGAGAATTCAGAAACATTTTAATTTCATTTTATTTTTAAGTAAAGTCATAGAAATTTTCTGATGGAACAAAAGTTATACCTTGTTGCAATTAAAGTAGAACAGTGACCTGAAAACACTAGTTCTTTCATGGTTATGTTTACTTTCTATCACTCCTGGTTTTACTTTGTTCTCAATGTAGAAACATCTAATGATAAGGACAGATTAGACAATACATGATATATAACTGCAGAAAAGAAGTCCCTGTTTTATAAAACACTAATGAAATCAGGCATATTACTCTCTACTGGACTCCAGAAGTAATCAGTAAGTCTTTTCATAGTTTTCATGACAACATTTTTCATATAGTATATTCTTGCAGTGAAGTAAACTCAGAGTTTCAGATGATTTGGATTCCAAAGGTTTCTCCAACTGTTTTATAAAAGATGACTGCTTTTACTAGTTCATATTTGGTATCCTTAGAGGCTTTGTCATGTTCCAGAGATGGGTACATCATGTATTCCACAAAACCTGGACTGTTATAGAAGTTTCAGAGTCCAGGATAAGTTTGCAATAGCTGTGAACACTTTCAAGGTAGAAGAGTGTAGTTCAGGGAAGGGTTGAATACTTATGTCATAGAAGAGCTCCATGTTGGTTCTGAGATAAAACCAAAATCCAGGATTTTATCTTCCTCAAAAAAAAAATTATCTACCTGTTGTTCAGATGTTAAGTACCAAAGAAATGAAATTGTGTCTAAATATCTACTTCTCTGTGGAACCATTCTTAACTTGCTGTTGATTCTTGTCAGGAAGGATTATAAGTAGATTCATTCTACCTGTAAAAATTGTTTTCCTCCAGGGTTGGATCTCAGGATTCCAACTGTGTCTACAGTTACATCAGTCATGGTGTGGTCTTTATATTCTGTCATTTCAAACATTTTCTGCCAAAAAGACAAAATAGTGCTTATAGATCTGTTGCAGACTGTCCATGTCATGGCAGTTCCCCAGAATTTCACAAGTCCTAGCAAGTAGAAGCCAGGGAAGGGTCTTAATCTGATCCAATAATTATATTATATATTTGGTCAATTACCACATCTTGAGCTAGGTATTGTTGTCAAGGATATATGACAGTGATATTACCATTTCTATATAGCTGGGTCTGACTAGTACCTCCTCATCTATCCAGTCGCTTAGAAGCTGTGTCACAAATCTACATGTATAGTAGTTGAAAGATTCCAGTAACACAGAAAAAATATTCATAATTAACTCACACACTCTATGTTTAAAGATACCATAATTTTTATTACATTTTTAAAGTCATTTAGGACATTACTTTCAACTAAAAGTTGTGGTACATCTTGTATAATTGAGATTGTTAACAAAGATTTTATAACTACGTTCAGTAGATAGAGTCTCTCCACAAATGCAATAAACACTGTTTAGTGGATTAGCTTTATTTAGAATCTCAGTAACAGCCTCAGAATTTTCTGTTATTTTTTTTAGATAATCATCAGGGTGAGTCAGTCCTCTATGTAGGTCAACACTAAAGTTCTTGAGTCAGTATGTGGCTCTATAGATTAACACAATCTTTCTAGAATGAATGCACACAGGACATTCCATTCTTGATTGTTCTCACTGAGTAGAGAGAAAAGCTGAGCAAGGCATAATCTGGATACTTGATTTTGCAGCTCTCTGAAAAGCGTGTTTGCAACACAGACAGAGGGTGCAAGCTTCCAGCAGCACTACCTCCCTCAGGAACACACCAGCACAGCACAACACCAGCACAGCTATCCTATGTATTTTATTTCGAACCATTAAGCCGATTCTGTTAGAAGGCATAGAAATTACATATGAACAAAAGATTACAGAGATAATTAAAAAAAGAGTATCACAAGTATTTCATATATACTAACTTTAGGTTCAAATATTAATATTTTAATTTTATTTTTTATTTTCTCAAGCATAATGAGTGGTTGTCTCTGCTACCTCCTCCTCCTCCTCCTTTTTCCTCCCTCCCTCTTTTCTCTTCCATCTCCCCTCCCTTTATCCACCCATCCTATTCCCTTCCACTCTTCTGTCTGTCAATCCAGGGTTCCCTTTGGATTGTCTTTTCTAGTAGAGGCTCAGGCATCTGTGGCATACTAAATAGTCCTTCCTTGGGTAGATCCACTGAAAGGGTCACTCTCTTCACCTGTCTTGTCTTAGTCTCAAAACTATGGGACAGAATATCTGCTTGGCAGAGTCCTGAATTTGTCATTATTATATAAATCGGCGTGGCTGTATCATGTGAGTGCAATGAATCATTTATTTATCTGGAGTTTTACAATTCTGATTCAAAACATCAACTTTAGTGAGGAATATCAAAGATAATCCATTTGTGTAAAAATTAAAAATTCTAAGTACATTGATATGAAGACAATTTTCTTTTGTTTTGATTTATGGTCAGGAAATGGATTTCTAAAGTTGGTTCTATCCTTCCATGATGTGGGCTTCTGTGGGTCACTAGGTTCACCAGCAGGAGACTTTACTCACTGAATCATTTAGCAGATCTTCCAAAAATATTTGTATACTTAGTAGAATTAAATAGGAAGAAGGAAGTAATATTATTTAATGAGTAATTATTATGTTTCATTTCTTTAAAATCATGCAACTAAGAACGTGCATTTAATATTGGTATTTCTGAGAACATGCAATATTATTGTATATTCATGCATTCTGAAAGTTACTGTTGCAGTTCACCTGCATGGCTGCTGATAAATAACCATCAGTTGTCTTAAAGGAACAAGTGGTTTATTTTCTCTTATGATTACTAGCTACAGTTCATAGCTTAACAGGAGAGCATGCAACAACACCAAGGCTGAGGGAACTGGCCAAACCATAGCTACATAACAGCTGAGAGAGGGACAATCCTTACTTGCCAGACCAGCATGTTTGGCCAAGTGTACAAAAGAGTGCTGATTTCCAGCTCTTAATATTTAATTCATCTGTTCAGGGTCTAGTCCCAACCACCATAGGCTGGGTCTTCCCCATCAACTAGAAAATGTCCTGCTGGTTTTCTCTGGGCGTGTATATATGTTTTAAACAGATATATCAAATAAAACAATGACTAAAATTCTTCTGATAATCCATGTATATTAAGACATAAAGCCATTCCTTTCCTTCAGGCCAGATAGATTTTGATGTCTTAACATCTGAATTTGAACTGAAGCTTGGCCACTATTAACTGTATAATCTCAGACAAGTAACTTCTTAGTTTCTTTGTTTATAAAATGCTTGATATTCAGGTCATTCTACCTTTATGTATCCTGAAAAAATATAGTTAGTCATTTACTCAGGAACAATTTGCTGAAGAAATTGAAAAAATGATAACATAATTTGTCTTAATTTACTGTGATGATTATAGGATTATTCAACCAATGTCACGAAAGAGTTTGTATTTTTACACAGATTTAAACACTTCTCCTGTTTAGTGTAATATCCTGTAATGATTGCAATTTCTTTCTTAAAAATAACTGAACATTCATTAATTCATCTTTTTGATGGCTGATAGTTTCCCTTGTATAAATGTACCAAAGATGAAATTAGAAGAAATTATATTGAGTGAAGTATCCCAAATACAGAAAGTTAGATGCTGTATGTACTCCCTAATAAGTGGATCTTATTGACATACTGAAAGATAATTCTCTATATCTACTATAATTGCAAAGGATTATAAATAAGAGAGAAGGGGAAAGAAGACCTCAACAGAAAAGAGACAAAAGAACACACATAAATAGAAAAATTAGGCCACGGTTATGTCCTGCATGTAACTAGGGAGAAATCTGATGCAGTTCATTCTCACTTCTCTTCCTGTTCCCTTGGGACTGAACAGGTTTGATTTTCTCCATCTGGGAGGGTATAGGGACTGGCAGTTAGATGGTAAACAACCAGCAAATGGGAGACTGACCCCTCTTACTACTGTGACCTATTCCTATTCTTCCATCTACCTTTGAGTCTCTTCTTATATTAAGATCTTCATTTGAACAGTCTTTTATCTTTGGTTAGGAGAATGTGGCCAAATCCCCTGCCGAGCCAGCTGGGGGGAAGAGGGGAACTGGCAGGGGCCTTGTGGGCATGAGGCAAATGGGCGAGCTGGTGATGGAGTCACCACCCAGACCCTGGGAGTTAGGTGAGAAGCAGCATGCTAGGGCGAGGGAGGGAGCAGCCACCAATCATTTAGCTGTTTACTAGGTGTCCAGGTTAGATGGCCGCTTCCCATTGGTTGTTCATCCCTCCTTCCCATTGGTTGTTCATCCCTCTGCTTGTATGGTTTTTTGTTCAGGCTTATCTGTAGCCAGACCTCCTGGATTTGGGATCCCGGGCTAGGGCCTCCCTGAATCAGTAGTACCACATTTACCCTTTTATTTATAAAATTTTTTCAGTGGGGACCATGATAGCTGGGGCAACCCCAAGCCTCTTCAGCTGCATGGAATATAAGTGACTGTGAATGTCTTAGGTTGGACACCACCCTCGTGTGGAGCCTTACCCATCATTGACTACGAGTCATGAGACCATCGCAGAGAAGGAATCATGGTCCCAATGGGGAACTCAAACAGTGGCAGAGAAAAGGAGGTTTTGTCAGGGCAGGAGTAGGCAGAGGGGCTGTAGGCGGTACAGGCACAGAAATGATCTAGAAGAGCTGGGGAGACATAAATCAGAACCTAACAATTGTAAATTAGTAAGTCATAGCTTCAATAGAGGACAGCCAGGCTTACAATGAGCCTTTGTTGATCTTAGGAATGTCCGAAGCCTAAATGGATGATCTGAGGACCTGGAAAGCAAGCTTTGTTATTTTGGGAATATATGAAAAAAACTACAAGAAAACTAGTTTGAAAGAAAACCTACAATCTATTAGAAAAACAATAATGATAGGTATAAAACGTAAGTAGTTAATCCCTTAGGTGTTATCAAAATTTTTTGTCCTCATTTTTAAGTCTGTATACATGTATTTAAAAATGGCATACCAAAATTTTTATATCAGTGCGCAACAGAAATGAAAAAAAAATTGAAGAGGCCACAGACACAAGACACATAACATGTAAACACAGAACAAAAAAAACATACAAGCACATGAACAACATTTTACTGGCAACTTACCAGCAACTGTCTTAAAATTACCCATGAAAGCTTTATCAAAAGTGTATTAACATTTAGGAAAACCTTATTTAAAACAAGACCTCATATTAATTAAGTCTGGCAGCATAGCTTAATTATGAAAAACATCTAGCAGGGAAAAGCATACTTATCCATAGGTCCATTCCCACATTTTCTCTGGGGGGATCCAAGGTGCTAAAACTTGCAGCCTCATTTCAAAATTCCTCCAGGCCAGCAGTCTTAACCTTGAGGCCTCTAATTTCTAGGAGAGATTTTAAGACATATATTGGGAGACCAGTATCATCTGAAGCAGAAAATACAGCCAGGAAAAAGGGGGAGTCAAGAGCTACAGGAAGAAGAGGAAGAGGGAAGGGGATGTTGGCAAGGGGTGGAATGCCCCCCCAAAGACCTGTGAGCCCTCTGCAGAGTCCTCACATGGGAAGGAGATGGATCTGAATCCAGAGGAAGAACAAAGGACTAATTTTGGGTTCTCGCCACAAGTTACATTGTAGCAACTAATCACTTCCTCAATGAAGGATCCTTTAAGGCTTTCTAGGATGCCTAGGAGGATGGGAACAAAGAGGGCCAGAAGCATATGGCCTTCCTGGACTTCCCTCTTATGGGCCAGGAAAAGCACTCCCATCCAAATCTGTGGGTCCCAGACATTTTCTTGGGAAATCCAAGGAACTAAGATTAAAGTTTCCTCCCAAAAATCTTCTAAGTCCTTTGGCATCACTTTGATCCTACGTAAGTCTAGTAGAGCCTTAAGGGCAGTCAGCTGGGGTGCCTTCTGATGGGACAGCAAATTACCCATTATGGAGAGGAAAGATTCCGTAATGGAGTAGAGATGACTAGGAGGCAAGCAAAGGCAAAAAAGTGCAGAAAATAAAAAGCAATGACTCGAACTAAGGTCAAAGTGAAAACAACTCTTAAAAAGGTAACCAATGTTCAAGAAGAGACCTAGCACAGGACATACGCAGAGGTGTTTTGGATCTAATCATCCTATGCTTAGTGAGGGACTTCAGGGGTTCGTTACTCCCCCGGGCCGTATGCCCCCAGTCAGGCCGATTCAATATAATCAAACCTGGGCTCCGAGTTCTGAGGGGACCAATTTCTCATGTGAACTCTGTGGGAAAAGCCTTAATTTAGAGAGGCTCTTTAATCATGGGGAAATGAAATGAGCGATTGGGGCTCCCTGATTATGAGCAAATCAAGCTAGCGATTGCATTTCTAACCTTAAGAGGGGCTCCTTGATCATCAGCAAATCAAGTGAGCAATTGTGTTCTGAGGACACACAGGGAAAGGGGAAGAGGAGGGGGGCACCTGCTCAACTTCATGCACCATAAGCACAGGAACACAAAACTAAAGCAGCACAGGAACACAAAACTAAAGGGGCCACTCACAGAACTTTAACAGAATGGGTGTCTCATCTACACCGAAGGCAGCACCGCCCATGTTGAGCACCAGATGTTGCCGAATCCCCCGCCCGGCCAGCCGGGGGGAAGAAGGGAAATTGCAGGGGCCTAGTAGGTGCGAGGTGAATGGGTGAGCCGGCGACGGGGTTACCACCCAGACCCCAGGAGTCAGGTGAGAAGCAGCATGCAGACGACAAGTTGGCTGCAAACTCAGCTTTACTCAGGAAGTGTTTGGGCTTATATAGGGTCGGGGTCTAATCAGGTGTGGCCACCATTCTACTCAGGGGAGGGAGGGAGCAGCCACCAATCATTTAGCTGTTTACTAGGTGTCTAGGTTAGATGGCTGCTTCCCATTGGTTGTTAATCCCTCCTTCCCATTGGTTGTTCATCCCTCTGCCTGTATGGTTCCTTGTTCAGGCTTATCTGTATCCAGACCTCCTGGATTCAGGAGCCTGGGCTAGGGCCTCCCTGAATCAATAGTGCCACAGGAGAAGACCTCAACAAACAATCAGAATGCAGCCAAGGGCAGTGCAGGAACACCAAAAGTGAAAAAAACAAGCAACCATAATTCAGAGCACCAAAGGCCCTACATTAACACCTTGAACCAGACCAGCCAAATCTCTCCCTATCGGAAAGCTCAGAGAACCTTGCGGAAGAAGGGGGTTGTGAGATTGCAAGAGCCTAAAAATTAGAAGTACCAATGATATTCAAGATACTCTTCACAAGTCAGGACTGCAGCAAACAGGATATAACCACAATGTGATTGGACCTTGCCTGACCTGTAAAATGACTGACATGTCACCATCCCCTAAATGCTAACAGGGATCACAGGGAAGAAGGCTTCAGACAGTAGGATCTTTAAAGGCAAAGGGTTAAACAGTTATAATAGAGTTCCCATACTAACTGGCAGCCTAAGCAGGGGCCCCAAGCTATGCCACTGAGTTCTGAACCCTCACTAATGTAGATGACTCAGAGGGACATTCAGAGCCCACATAAACAGATGCTCTGGATGATGGGAGGGAGAATTAGGAAGCACCAAGAGAGGAGGAGGAAAGTAAAAGTGGGGAGGAGGGAAGAGTGGGAAGCGGGAAGAGTGGGAAGGGGAGAAAGTTGAATGGGGAACAACAGATGGGAAGAAAGGAGAGAGAAAATAAGAGGTTACCTATTGAGCTTGTATAACTAAGGGAAAAAAGTAATAAAAATAAAATTAAATTAAACAAAATGACAGAGCTAACTGAACCATCCTGGTGTCTAGTGTAAAATTAGATATAACATAGAATACAGAAAATGTCAATTTCAGTCCCAATACTTAACGACCCTGGAACCTAAATAAAGAAGATAAAAATTATATATATATACATATATATATATATATGTATATATACACATGAAAATTTGAACAATAAAAATGGATGAAAATGTATAAGGAAGCTTAACAATTGCTTGAGAGAAGGGTGTACTATTCATAGATACTTCCCATTTGTTCACAATTAGTTGTTGCTATTTGTGTATGATTCATTGCTATCTTAATAAAATTGATGCAAAAGCACTATTAAGCATCAAAACATGAGAAGTAAAATAGACTTTTATTAGAATTCCAGGTTTTTGAATTCAAGAATCTAAATGTATGTCTATGGAGAGAATAAGCTTAATTCATTCATTGTTTAGAAAACAAACATTTGCCAAACACTTTTCTAATGTAATGATTGGGGCTGAAGGTTTGAACAGGAAGAAAAGTTGAAGAATACAGCATTTTGTTGAGAAAACTCATTAATGGGAAAACACTATGAAATGATATAATCTGATAGAGTCATAAATTACAGCATGTGTTCTTATGCACACAAGAAGAGAATAGGACACATGACAAACGAGGAGAAATGACACATGAGAATATGGTTCATTCAATCACTCAGGATTCTCTGAATAAAAGACCTTCTCTGGTAATACATTAGAGAAGACCAGTGCAGGATGAAGCTTTGATATGAATTGGAAATTCCACATAACCAAATGTGAAGTTGTTTTCTTCATCTTAAACAGACCTCCAATACTATTTGCTGGTAAGTCTTAGCACTCTAGTTTTTAGTATCACCAGAATGCTTCTTTTTGTTAAGACAGTTGCTTCTTTCTTTCATTCACTAGTATACCTGGCTGTCAGGCAGTTTTATCTACAGTTCACTCACCCCAAAGTCTGTCAGCTTAATTGTCTGTGGGAAAGATAAATACACAGATATCACACATTTGGGGATATAAAATCAGTTTGTCTCCAGTCATGGATAGTTCTTTGACAGCTGACACTGTTAAGGATCAACATTCTCTCTAGGACCAGTATTGTGACAAAATGATTGTTTGTTGAAAACATTTAAACTTAAACCAGGATTTATTTTAGTCACTATCCAGTACAACAAACTCGTGTTATAGTGTGTAACCCCAAAAGTTAAATTGATGAGTCATACTTAATGTATTTTCTATAAATGTATAGAAAAGATCTGGGCATAATTCTGCAATTAACAAACTCATTTAGTTTGACTTACAAATGCTAACAATAAGGAACAAATACTAATTTTCTGGGATAACTATCTGTGAAGAAAGATGTTCTGAGATTTTGACATACAAACCATTAACCTTGTCTGGAAATATACATTTCAGAATATTTAAATCCAAAGCAACAGTAGGTATAGAGGAGAGTTTAATAACATAATGCTTCACCACCTAAAATAACTGATCTGGTTGTTATTTGATTAAAATTGCCCCAGAAGATGACAGTGAACAACTGAAAGCAATTACCTCAGTTTAATCATTCAGTAATTTCTTGTTCTTTTTTTTATGAAGTCTTTTCTACTGGAATGAAACCAGAATGTGAATGTATTTTTGTCAATAGAAACAAGAAAGTGTGTATTCAAAATGATTTTAAGTGTACAATGAACAACTGCCATAGCATGATTCAAATCTCACTAGGGTTTTTATTTATGTAATTTAAAGAAATATTATTTGTTATTCTAATTTTGTGTTTACACTTAGAGTTCATTAAATCTTCATTGTGTTGCTAACTTCAGGTTAGGAAGCTTAATAGCAATTCAATCACAACCTTTGAAGAAAATATTTTGCAATAATGTACAAAGTTCATGCTGTCCCTGCTTATTTCATCTATCTATCTATCTATCTATCTATCTATCTATCTATCTATCTATCTATCTATCTATCTATCTATCTATCTATCTAATCTATCTATCTGTCTGTCCATCTGTCCTTCTGTCTGCCTATATATCTGTCTGTCTATCCTTCCTTCTGTCTGTCTATGTATCTATCTAGTGTGTGTGTGTCTGTGTGTGTGTGTGTGTGTGTGTGTGTATCAAAGGGGACTATGTCTGACTGTGGAGTTTCAAGAGTGATTCTGGGACTCACCCTGGATTGTTCTACTTCCTCTTTGCTTTCCTCTATAGTTTCCCAGACCCCTCCTTCCAGTATCATTTCCTCCTTTGACATTCACAAAAAAAAGATGTTCCATTGGATGGGAGGGGGAAAAAGGGAGGAACTGAGGGAGGAAAAAGATGTTCATTGGATGGGAGGGGGAAAAGGGGAGGAACTGAAAGAGGAAAAAGGGGGAGAGTGCAAGTGGGGAACTGAGGAGGGGTGTAAGAAGGGAGAGGACTGGGGTTCCTATTGAGCTTGTATAATTGGGGAGAAATAAATACATAAATTAATTAATTAAAAAAAGAATATTGCCTGAAGTTTGAACTCCTTGCCAAATGTTTCCCCCACAGCCATTTCTCATCAATAATTATCACTTCTTTGATATTACTGATAAGAAGGAAAGCTCAGGAACCGTTGGAGATCAATATTTTTGGTTTTGGTTAGTTTTTCTGGTTTTGGTTGGTTCCTTTTCTCCTGGGTTGGTATTCATATTGTCATATTTAAGAAGAGTACAACTATCCCATCTGCTCATTATAGTATAGTGGCCCAATTCCTATGCCCTCAAATTGTGCCAACATTCAATGACTTTAGGAATTGACTTTACTTCTCTGCACTTTTGTCACTTCTATAAATTGTATATATTCCATAAAAATGCTCTGAAAATAATGTGAGATAATTCTGGAGAATGTAATATAAATTTTCTTCAAAATATTGGAATCCAAAATAGACCATGTCTCATTTTAAAGATTTTGAAAGACTATTTAGGGACAATATTGATGAAAACCATATCAAAGGCTGCAATTCTTTTTCAGATTGCATTTAAATTAGTACTATTAATGTGATCCACATGTCATGATGTTCTTCCCTCAATGATTGATTCTGGTAAATGATTTGTACAGAATTGTCTGACAATAAGTTCTTTAACAAAATTAACACTACTGTAATATATATATATATATTATTTACTTATTTAGATACATATATATTTATTTTAGTGTCACCTGGTAATGAAATCAGGAATTTCTGATCCTTGTGTCCAACCATTGTGCAGCATCCCCAGTATCCCTTGGTTGTTTACAAGAGTTCTTTTATGTTACTTAGAGACCTAGAGTTTTTCCTTCATCCATTAACATGAATGAAACAAGACATGCTTGTTAATGAGAATATTTTATTAATATTAGAATGTGAAGATTTATAATAAAATAAAAAGATCAGTCTAATGGGATGTATAACAAAAAATTAAGAAAAGTGGATTAAATATGAAAAATGCTTTCTTGGTTCACTTTTTATAAGGGCCAAAAGAGACTCTCAAAAGTAAGTAATTATGGAGAGATGTGTTTGTGCAATCATGCCAGAGTGAAGTAGAAAAGATAAGATGGGATGATAGATGGGAGATGACTTTTTCAAGTGCCCATATTTTTATTTCTTTTCTGAGAACCACACATTGGATTATGTTTCTATTCTCTTTAAATATACATGTTTCATGATGCATATTTAAAAGCATACATCTTAAGGCATGTCAATAGGCTATTTATTATTCTAATGCTACATCCCAAATCTAAGCAAATGAAAAACATTTATCACCATGAAAAAGTAACATCATTTATATTTTAGGACATAAATTTATAATTTTGATATATGTTCAAAAATTCTGATCCTTTTATAAAATGTGAAGTCAAACTATTCTACCTGTATTTGGTGTGTCTCATTGTATGTTATTCTCTTTTGTAATTAAATAATTATACCAAAAACTAAATCAATTAAACATTCATAAAATATCTCTATGTAAATAGAATAACATTTTAGTAGTGTATTTTGAAGTTAGAAATTTTATCATTATCATGGTATTATAATTTCTTAATGACTTAAAATTTATAAAAGCCTTTATCCTTTGATAGATGTGTGTTAGTTTCAGCTGTCAACTTTGTGTCTTGGAGGTGGGTTCCTTGGCAAAACTTCAAGGAATTTTCTAGTCAAGGCAGGACTCTGAGTAAGCTTATTGATGAGAGAAGATTTAGTTTATAGTAGGTAGGACCATTCCCTGACATACAGATAAACATGGGTGAGAACAAGATTAGCATTGGTAGGCAGACAAGGAAGCAAGTACATAACATTGGTTATTGTACCCAGCTCCTGATGCTGTTTTGACTAGCTTGTAAACTTAGAATTAAAAGCTGAACAAAATTTGTAATTTATTTGGGTCAGATATTCAATATGAAATGAAATAAAAGACTGAAATATACATTGGCACCTGAGAAGTGTGGTGTTGCTGTGAAACCAAAACAGCTGTCAAATTCATTTGTTGGAACAAAAAACTGCTAAACATTGAGATGGTACAAAATATGCCCATATGTGTTTGTCATTTGCAGTCTCAACATAGTCTTCAAATTGGGTAGTTGAAAGTTGGAAGAAGAGAAAGGAAGGTGACCTGCTCTTAGTAAAGAGGATATTGAGAGAAAGATGAAGCTTAACTTTTCAATGATAACCATGTCCTTTTGAAGACTTAAATCAGCACCACAGAATGTAAATGCTTCTCTAACAGATGAATTTGGGAGGAGGTGTAGCAAAGAGAAGAGGTATAAAGGGAAGATAAAAAGAAATGTGCTATTATATTTTATTCATTTTTGTTTATAAGTATTTGTAAGTTTTATTTCCCTTGAGGTGTTATTCTTAATATAATAAACAAACAGACTTATGCTTTTCAAAGCATATTCTGTGCTTCAAATCCCAATCTTTTCAGTAAATATTTCTTTTGCTATCTTTCCTGCGAATTATAAAAGGTATCAAAATTAAAAATAAACTTGCATAATCAAATAAAAAATTCATGGAAATGTCACAATAGAATCCTTCCTAAATTATAATGTATTAATTTTATTGAATTTTAGACTTAAAACCAATTTAGTGAAGCAGTATCACCAATGTACCATGCTGAAATATATTCTCTTGTATTATTTTAAAATTAAAATGGTGGAATTAAGAATAAAAAACATATGTAATGTCAAAGCATAATGTACATATTATTTCAGTTTACACTAAGAACCATACTAGAAAGGAAGTAATATTATATCTACTAGACAGATCATGACATAGACAAAACAAGGTAAGTTTCCTCAGTTACATATTACTTCAGGGAATAAATCATGAAAAAACATATCATTCTGTTTCATATTTTCATATGATAGCTTATCCTGAGTTTAAAGATCTATGTCATTTCTTTCTTAATACCCAAGTTTCTATTACTAACTCACATAGTATCTGAATATGTTTTCTGATTGTACTCAAGGCCTACTTTTCAGAATGGAATACATACCTGTTACTTTTAATTAGAACAAAAACTAAAAAAGGGAAGCAAATAGATCACTAGAGAACCAAAGACTTTGAACCTATATGCAGGAAGATAGTACACCAAACAGGCTTTGTAAATGCCTGTTGTTATACCTATAGATTGAAAGAACACTCTAAAACAACGGAAGTAGAGGATTTCAACACTTAGACAGAAACACAACCTAGTACACTGAAAGAGCAGTGAAATACACAACAGCCACTCAGAATGCAGAGTATCAGCAACCCTACCTTGCTTACTGGGTATCAGGCCATCCAAATCTCTCACCATCCTAAAGCTAAGGGGACCTTGTAGAGGAAGGACAGTAATATTATGAGTCTAAATATGGGAAGGTCCACCACTGAACAAGTTATTGCACACAAGGAAGGGCTGCATCTAGAACTCACTAAAATGAGACTTGTCCTTACCAGATCTGCATAATGGCTGACATGCAAACATACCTCTATAGATTAGTGTGGGTCTCAGGAGAAATAATTACATGCCATGGAAAGTTAGGGGCTAAGACTAGACAGATGAAGGGGAATACCCCGATCAGTGGGTCTACCCAAGGAAGGGCCACTTGGTCTGCCACAGATGCTTGAACCTACACTAGAGCAGATGATCCAGAGCAAAGCCTGGGACCCATAGATGCAGACAGACAGGAAGGTAGGAAGAGAAGGGATGGATTGATGAAGGGAGGAGAGGGGAGAGGGAAGAAGAGAAGTTAGGAGGGAAAAGGAGATAGACATGGAAAATTACTCACTGTGCTTGTAAAGTTAAGAAAATATGCTTTTTTCCAAAAAATTTAAAAAGAAAATAAAAAACCAGTTATAAACCAATAGGCTTGCCAAAAATCTCCTTTGGAAACATTTTGATGAGTAAATGAAGCCTTCCACCAAAGAACGAACTGTCTCTATTAATTGATGTGAAAGCATAAAAAATAAAAATAAATATGCTCAAGTGAGAAGAAAATAGAAGAGTAGCTAATCCTGGGTTTAGGTAACGATGTACTAGGAACAATTGAATTTAATTTTCTGATTCTTTCACTATCAGACTATATAACATTGTAAGCATTTCTAGATGTCAGAACCTCTGTATTCTTGCTAATTCCTTTAAATGGTATAAATACTTTAGCAAAATGTGTGTTATTAACTTATCTTTTGTGGTAGTGACTTATATAGCACACATTGTTCTCTCATTCATGCTATGGATGATGTTATCAAATTATGGGTTGTCCTTCCTCCAGCTCTCAAATTCTGGTATCTTAGATATGCTACACTATACTTCATTTATGTATTACTGAGGACAGAACATAGGTCTTTTGGTATGTTGAAAAGTGCGTTATTAACTGAGCTACATCTCTAGCATCTGATATTTCCTTACCCTACTAAATATAAATTTGACTTTTTAAAGTGAAAATAAGTGCTCACTATCTTTTTCCTCAGAAGATATAAATATTGAACATAGGATATCAGGAGCTATGATTAAATATGAAATAATAAAGAGATTTGAAGTATGAAATATAAAATGGATCAACTGTAGGGCTTAAAGAGCAATATTCCCCTAATGTTGAAAAAAAACTATCTGATGGAAATTAAACTTAAATTTCTTGATAGCCTATTGCTGTTATACTCTGACCTAGGCAACTCACAGGAAGTTATTATTGTTTTATCATTTCAGAGGTAATATAATCCATTATGCCAGGAAACATATTGTGTCAGGCATTGCAGACCAAACTGTATGCTGATTTACATTACAACAGTCATCAAGAGTCCCCTAGAGCAAGAAAGAGGCAGTAAGGCTGGCGTATCCAAATTCAAGTGTATAGATGGTGATATGCTTTAAACAAACTCCTAAAGGTCTCATTACTTTCATAAACTGTCCCATCATTTTTGGACCAAGAATTAAGACACATAAACCTATAAGGGACAATTCATTCAAACCATGACATAGTCTATGAAACAATATAGAAGAAAAATACAGTTACTACTAAATTGAGGTTTATTTTAACCAGGAATAAAGGCAGATCATCTGGAGAGTTAACAATAAACAAACAGCAGTTCTCTGATGTGCATAAGTTCAACTCATTATTTTCTTGTATGCTGACATTTCAATAGTGGAGTTAAAAGTGTTCTCTGGTATTTGTAAAAGTGAAAAAAAGACTTTTGCTACACTATTTCATCTCTTGTAATTACTGGCATTGTGAGAGTTGATATCTAAGGAATGCTTTGAAGATTTTAGAGTAAAGAATGAAATATAGCTTATATGACATAAGAATGTAGAAGAAAAGGTAGATAAATGATAAACATGGGAGAACACAGTGTGAGACATAATTGATTTTTCTATTATTTTTACCCCTCAATAAGATGAATTTACTAATCTAAGTTGAACTTACAATTAAACTTTCCGGGGTATCAACACACCCCAGAGAGCATCTCTACATTTATCTATGCATGCTAACTATTGTTTATTTAAACTACCAATCAGGAAAATTGTTACATTTCTACTGAGGACTTAAGTGTTCTTCTGTTTCCTTCCAAGGCAAAAAAGAAGCTAAAAATATATCTTCTTTGATCCCATCAACCTTATTTATACCTGAGCTAGACTTTGAATCCAGTACCTTGCATATCCTAGATCATTCAATAATGCACTCAGTCTACAGTACAGCTCTGAGAATAAGTATTCTGCATTACTTGATGCTCTTTTTGGAAGCATCTCTGTTTTTTCACATATCTCCAGTGTATAAAAGTCATATACAAATCCTCCAGTTTAAAACAGGCATGAGTTAATGTTTCTAAATTATTTTCTTTATCCTCAAAGACAACTTGTGAAGAATACAAAATATTTATTATTGCTAATTTACAAATGAGGTATTAGAGATTCAAAGAGATTGATTTATTATGAGGCAAGATTGAAACTAGACCAAAAACACCTGGGTAATGCTTTTATGTAAATTCATAAATTGTATTCAGTGAATTTGTCCAGTCTCCTTTATTTCTATACAGATTTATTCACTTGCTCATTTATTAATCACATTTTATATATCAGACATGATACATACTGTATGTATATTTTATATACAATTCAATAAAGTTGTTCCAAGATTGTGCTATGACAATATAGGTTAACACTTAATAATATTTCATGTGTTAAACTGTTCTTCATTTTTCAAAGATAATTATTCACAGAAGCAAACTGAGATTCCATATTATAGAAGAATTTTTATGCTAATGTTTCTGAGACAAAAACAACAAAATATAAAAGTAAATAAAAATTATAGAATTTTGAGAGCTACAGAAAAATATCTAGCTTCTTAAGTAAATATATCATCAGTTATCCCTGAAAACCATTATTAGTTACATAAGGTTTTTTAGTTTCTTTAGTATTCTATTACATTCATTCTTTTACTCATTGAAATAATGTCCATGCTGAGTAACATTTTAGATCATCTTCAAAAATCAGCTGTACATTTAAAAGAATGGAAATTTTACCTATTTTTTTTTTAAAGTTGGCTAAATATCTGCTAAATAAAAACATCTCTCTACTAACATTACAGTTGAATTTAGAAAAAAATTCACTGTCATCATGTAAAGGTCTATGCAGTTCATAATAGTGAGACTTCTAACATAAATAGTCTATTAACTTTGTTCTTGGGAATGTCACCAGTAAACACTTCAACCTTTCAGCAATTTCCTGAAGAAATTTTTCCTGGCTGATGGTGTACAAAAATTGATTATCTTTAACTGTTCCCTGACTAAAAATCTTACATTTCTTTGGTTTAAATGAATGGAATAAAACCTATTTCAACCTTTCTGTCTGAAGTTGTTGGAATTTATTGTGTTATGTTTTCTGTCCATCTCTATTGCAAAGTATTACTATTCCTGAAGACTGTTTCATATACTTTTTCAATTTTTACACACTTTTTATACTTTTATAATTTTTAATACACTTTCTATACACTAAATTTACTCTTATGGACCATCTCATCCATATATCTAACTTAGCTTGTCACTTAAATGGTAATGACTCTGAAATATAGACTCCTCATGGAAGAACATATATTTCCATAGGAAATAAAAAAATTATCCATTAAAAATAGGAAAATATAGCTGCTGTTCCCAGTCCTCCATCCCCAGCACATGGTCCACAGAAGACAAACTGCTACTAAGAATTCAATAGAGTACAAAGGAAACTCAAGAAAAACTCTAAGGAACAGGGCCATACAACTGAAGCCCTCTACAATCATCCTATCACATGTGAGAGATTCTTCATATCCAGCCCAAAAATAAGTAAACCTCTTTCTTTTACCTTACTGTTCCTTTTTAGTATTAATTGCTGTAGATCAACTTTTCCATACAGCCACCCCAAAAACATACAACTCCAGGGAATACACCACTCACTCTCACATATCACCAAGATACTAAATCGTAAAAGTGCACTACCATACTAATATTCATCCCCTGTCTACTTAACCTGACTTAACTGAAGTACTAACAGCCTAATAGACTCATCTAGGAAATAACAATAACAAAAGACAAACATACCCAATCCAAGGCAAGCACTAGTAATAACTGCCCAAGTGTAAATAACACCAACTAAATCAGTTCAGTCAAAAACACACAGTAACTGAAAGGTCCTAAGAAACAAAACAACAATGCCCAAGTCAAAGTGCAGAACCATGAGAAGCAAAACCCAAGAAGACCAATCTTCCACTGAAAGAATTAAAACCATAATGATGGATTCCAATCAGTACAAATTCATAGAAAATAGCCAAGAAAGGCAGACCCAAGACAACGACTTTCATAGTATGATCATTACCATGATTAATACTATAGAAGAGGAAATGCGAGAGGACTTAAACAAGCATATCAACCACTTTGAACAGGAACACAACAGGCTTTTGGAGGAGTTGAGAAAAACACTACAAGAAACAAAAAAAGGCATAGAGCAGTTGAAACAGTCTCAGGAAGAGTTTAAAATTGAACTAAAAGACAAGTTATCTTCAACCCAAAACTCAACAGAGAATCTTATCAGCAGAACTAATGAAGCAGAAAATAGAATTTCAGATCTTGATGACAAAGTGGGAGAATTAACCAGCTCAATGGAAGAGATTGTTAAAGCCAAAAAGATACTGGAGAGGAACATTCAAGAGCTATGGGACACCCTGAAGAAGCCAAACATGCGCATTCATGGGATACCAGAGCAAGAATCCCAAAATACCCCACCTGAGGAAATTTTTCAAATTATCATAAATGAAAACTTCCCTCAACTGAAGAATTAGAGGCCCATCCAAATACAAGAGGTATTTCGCACTTCAAACAGATATGACCAAAATAGAAAATCACCATGGCAAATAATAGTCAAACCAATCCACATTCAAGACAAAGAAAAGGTGCTGAGAGCTTAAAGAGAAAAAAAGCAAGTCACTTTTATTTATTTATTATTTTTAATTATTTATTATTTATTCACTTGTGCGTGTATGCATGTGTGTGCGTGTGTATGTATGTGTGTGTGTGTATGTAGAACCACGGACGAATTCTGGAACCACCATGGACGCCTCCACCTCCTTGTTTACTCTGCCCAGGGATTCAGAGGCTCCGCCCTACCAGGACCAGAAAGGCAGGCCGCCCCCACTTCTGCCCAACATCTATACGTGGGCTTAGGATCAGAACTTGGTACCTTCCATCTGCAAGGCAAAGGCTTAACCCCTGAGCCACCTCTCCAGCCCAGCAAGTCACTTTTAAAGGTAAACCTATTAAAATAACAAATGACTTCTCAATGGAAACAGTAAAAGCAAGAAAAGCTTGGAGAGACGTACTTCAAGTATTAAACAAGCAGAAATGACAACCCAGACTGATATACATGGCAAAACTATTTGTCATGATCAAGGGAGAAAGAAAAGTTTTCCAGCACAAAGACAACTTGAAGGGATACATGTCTACCAAACCAGGCCTTCAAAAAATGCTACAAATGATACTCAAAGTTGAAGAAAAAACAAGCGTATCCTGGAGGACAGAAGGGAAGTATAATACCACCAAAACTTAAATGTCAAACAATACACTTATAGAATCGTTTACACATAAAAATGTCCAGAATTAAAAATAATTTCTCTATTATAACATTAAATGTCAATGGTATTAACTCATCGATCAGCAGACACAGATGACAAACTTGGATTAAAAACCACAACCCGTCAATGTGCTGCCTTCAGGAAACTCATCTCACCACAAAAGATAGGCACTTCCTAAAAATGAAAGGCTGGTCCAAACTTTTGCAAGCTAATGGAACCAGGAAACAGGCAGGGGTAGCCATTATGCTTTCGGACGAAGTGGACTTCAAACCAAAAAAAATCATAAGACACACAGATGGATACTACGTTTTAGTCACAGGTACAATTCACCAGGAAGACTTCACAATACTGAACATATATGCACCCAATATGGGCCCCTCCACATTCATTAAAAAAACCCTACAGCATCTAAAGGGAGAAATCAACCCCCAAATGATAATTCTTGGGGATTTCAACACCGCCCTCTCAACATGGGATAGATCATCAGGTCCAAAGCTTAACAGAGACACTTTGGAACTTAATCAAACACTTTAAAGAAATGGGCTGAACTTTTCATCCACACACCAAAGAATGAGCTGAACTTTTCATCCACACACCAAAGAATACACATTTTTCTCAGCAGCACACGGAACTTTCTCCAAAATAGATCACATATTGGGCCACAAAACGAATCTCCACATATACAAGAAAGTTGAAATTATAGCCTGTGCCCTATCAGACCATCACGGCATAAAGCTTGACATCCACAACACAACAAACAACAGAAAATATACTAACTCCTGGATACTTAACACTATGATGCTGAATGAGAACTGGATTCAGGAAGAAATTAAAAAAGAAATTTAAGATTTCCTGAAAGTGAATGATAATGAAAATACAACTAACCAAAATCTCTGGGACATAATGAAAGATGTCCTAAGAGGTAAGTACATAGCTCTTAATGCCTACATCAAAAAAATGGAAACATCAGAAATAAACAGTTTAACAATGCAGCTTAAAGCTTTAGAGAAACTAGAGCAATTTGATCCCAAAAGCAGCAGAAGAGAGGAGATTAGCAAAATAAGGGGAGAAATATCTGACATCAAGATAAGGAAAATGATACAGAAAATGAAACAGTCAAAAAGCTGGTTCTTTGAAAAAATCAATAAGATTGATACACCTCTAGCTAAATTAACCAAAAGTAAGAAAGAGAAAACCCAAATCAACAAAATTAGAAATGAAAATGGAGTTATCACTACTGAAACCCAAGAAATCCACAAAACTATGACATCGTACTTCAAAACCTTATACTCTGTGAAATATGACAACACAAAAGACATGGATGAATTCCTAAATAAACACAAGTTACCTAAATTGAATCAGGAAATGGTGAATTATTTAAATAATCCTATAACAGATGAGGAAATCAAGGAAGTGACCTCAAATCATCCCACCAAAAAATGTCCTGTGTTGGGCCCACCCAGAGATAACGGTCTGGGAGGGAGTGAATAGGGCATGGCTTAGCGCATGGGACCAAAGATGGCGCTGGGAGCTAGTGTCCTAGATGTAACCCTGATCACATTACAGAGAGTCCTAATTGGCTTATAGGAGCCAACACAGATTTATGTTTAGTCTGACCTAGGCAGAGTATGTGCTATACTGACCATTAAGGTAATTGGCTGGTGTTTCCCGCACTTTGAGTCTTTGTCTATATAAGCTGATTTGTTACCCCCAATAAACTGAGATTTTGCTTTGACAAACTCCCCGTCCGTTGCCGAGTCTCTGGAGGGCTGAGGCAGAGGTGCGGGCGGTCAGGTGTTACAGCCAGGAGCTGTGTGTATGAGTGAGTGACGGAGTGTCACCTTGATAGACTCCCTGCTGTTCCCGGAGGCCCCTGGATTTGGTCAGGGGTAAAGGGCCTGCAGAATATTCGCCTTTCTCCACCCCGATGGCCTGGAGCCGCCTGACGGCCTGGAGCTGTCACAGTGTGTGCCTGGGGGAATCGCCCCAGCATTCTGGTGCCCCGTGTGAGGAAGCTTCTCAAAATGGGCGGAGCTAAGCAGACTTTGGGGTAAGTGAAAACTTGGGAAATATGGGAAATTCATCGTGCAAGGATGAAGCATTGCCAGCAGCACTGGGGTCGGTACTAAGAAGCCAGGGTATAAAGGTTACAAGCTCTACTATTTCAAAAATGTGGCAAACAGCCCTTGAATTAGCACCTTGGATCTAATCGGGTAATGTGTTTTCATTCACCACCTGGACATGAGTGAAAAATCTAGCTGAGAAGCAGGAGGAACATTTTGGGGTGTCCCCTTCAGGATTTTATTCCATTGTTTCTGCCCTTGAAGCAGCATTCCGTCCCTATCCAATCCAGCCTCGATCAGAGGCAAAGGCAAAGGGGGAGGTGGAGGAGCCACCAGAGCTGGCTTCTAGCTTCCCAGGCAAAGGGGGAGGGCCCCAGGCATCGGAGCCAAAAATAAGCCATCCTGGGTGCCCTTCCTTGCAGTGGGGCAGGGAGTGCAACAGAGATTCTGCCCTGCCACCGGCTGGGGTCACGAAGCAGCAGCTCCAGGAAACACTCCGTGGGAATGCAGGGCTGCAGGGCCGGGAAAGTAGTGAGGAGCAGCCAGAGCAGCTTCTAGCTCCCCTCACAACTTCGGAGCCAAGGCAGCAGAATAGAGATTCTGCTGGGCCGCCAGCGGGGGAAGCAGGGAAGCAGGACGAGGAAAACCTCTGCAGGACTGGGGCCGCTGGACCAGGGACGAGGGAAAGCAGCGGGAAGCGGGCCAGTGACTTAGAGGAATTCACACTGGGCCAAGGTGCCCCAGCGCTGGGCACCCAAGGAGATTGGGAAAAGTCTGTGGGGGAGAAAACCCAGATGCACCAGGCAGAAAGCCCCACGGAGCAGAGAGAGGGGGTGGAGCTGCCAGAGCTCCTAGAAATGACAGACCCTGAGAGCAAACGGCTCAGAAAGGGGGGCGGGTCTGCGTGCACCTCCAGACCTGCAGGTCAGGGAGTGGCCAAGGATGGTGCCTGCCAGGGACAGTTCCTTTCACCGAGATTTATTCCTACTGGTGGGGGAGGGGCCGCGCAGTCCAGGGGCTGGAAAAAATACAAGTGAGCAACTGCGAAGTGGGACTGGTCTGCGAGGTGGGACTGGAATGGGGAACGGGACTGGTCTGCGGAGTGTGACTGGGACCGGTGGCCAGTATCCAGACTTAGCTCCCTTCAAGCGGGAACAGGGTGCAGGCAGGCTGGACTAGAGCTCTTCCCCACTCACCCTCACCAAAATTTCTTCCAAACCTGCGCTCGGGTACACTGGTCCCTATCAGGCTAAAGCAGGGAATCTGGAGCTGGAGCCCAAGTGTACTGAGAACCTAGATACAGAGGGCAATCTCACTGCAGTATGGTATCCCTGGAAAGCAAAGAAATTAAAGAGGACAACATGGAAAAAACTAGGTAAAAGTCCCTCTGGATTGCCAATAGCAGACATTGTACAAAAACCTGGCGAGCCCACACCCTCACCCCCAGCACATACCAGGAAGAGGAAAGTGCCATCAATCACCATTACTCAGGGGGGGTTGAGGAAGGCTAGTGCAAATCCCTCAGTTCCTTGTACAGGCAGATGGGGACCGTCTCTGTGTTTATCTAAGCTTGATTTAAAACAGCTTTTGCCCCTCATGCACTGAAGGAACCACAAAAACTGTCTGTTGTTCTGTGTACTTTGCCTGTGATAAAAATAGGACAACTGATCTAGGACTTAATTTGAAAAAGGAAACAAAGGAAAGAAAGAGCCACAAAACAAAGAAATCAGAACTTGACATTTGCCTAAGGAGATAGGTAGAAAATTAACAGGGATGCCCAAGCAGACCAACCCAGGACCTCTTTCAACAGGGGAGAGATAAAAAAGATGCTTTGAATATGACCAGACCAGATTATGGGCACTTTGAGGCAGTTGCAAGCACAGGAAGCTTTCATGTGGCCTATGTCCCAAACATGGGAATTTCCACTGGAGGAAAAAGATTGCCCCCTGAACCCCAGGGCTCAGGGGTTGAGCACCCTGGTGGAGACCAATGAAATGGCCTGAAGCTCTTAGCTTCCCTCCAATGGGAAAAAGGAGTTTGCCTCTGATATCCAGCAAAAGAAGGCCCAAAATGCCAAGTTGAGCATCTCATGAGAACCTAGGGTTTAACATACAAATGGGAAGCCTCTTTGTTTTTAGATTAGGGAGCACAAGATCCCAGCTTCCTTCCTAGACTTTTGTCAGTCTTTGATTTTATTAGAATGTTAATGATCAAGAAAATGACAAGTTCATCAGTCACTCACAAAGTAACTACTGACATTCTTTATATACTTAACAATGTTGCCTTTAGACATTCCCTCATTTAATAAAACAAAACAGACAATTCACATGGTTTTAAACAGGTTTTAAGATGTGATCATATTCACAGCTGCCAAAGAAATAAGGTCTTCAATATGCAGATTAATTCTTAGTTTTTGACCAAACAAAGACAATGACTATTCCAGGTGAGGTAATAGGTTTTCCTTACTTACTCTTGCCTGTACCCACAGTAAAATTACTAAGCTTATTTGGTTTATCCCATGTGCCTTTCCAGTTACAACGGTTTAATCCTTGTATAGATCTTACAAGTTTAATCTGTGTTTTGTCTCTGTTATAGGAAACTTAAAGTAATAGAGCCATATCCTAACACTTGTTAGATGAGGATGCTAGGCGGCTCTCTACTCTATGCCCCATTTCAGCAGGAAGAAGCCAGAACAATCGTCAACCCTTATCCCCTGAGCAGTCTGGATCCTCAAATAAGCTAGAGGTAAAATAGGCAGGTTTAGAACAGTCATGATGGGATGGGTCTCTCAAGGTCTTTAAAAGTCTTTAAAATTCCAAAAAGACATTCCCCTCTGCTAGATAACCTCATACTCAACTAAATTAAAGGTCCAATTATTAAAACAAAAAGGGGGAGTAAGCCCACACCAACAGCTATGATTGGCATTATTTACCATCAACATTTTAAATTTTCAAAAAATCGATTTGGGTCTGACCTAACATCTAGAAAAAATTGTTCTTTTAATAACTATATCGCTTAAGTGTTTCCTCAGCACATCTCTCAATAGCACTTCATCGACGAGACCACACTACGAACATCCATGCCACGGCCCCCCCAGAGACATGATTCAACTTGGAGGCTTGTGAGGCCTTGGTCAAATGACAGACCAGGCAGGCCTGTATTGCCTGTGTGAGCCACATGCAACTTCCCCAAGCTACCTGTTGCCATGCCTGCTGCTGATGCCAACTTGCCTGACTGAGAAGACCAACCAGGACAGGACAACAGCGAAAGTTCATGCTGGGATTTATGGGAGTTTGAACATATGTATAGTTAATTGTAAAATACCATCTCTATTAAAACAAAAAGGGGGATATGTTGGGCCCACCCAGAGATAATGGTCTGGGAGGGAGTGAACAGGGCATGGCTTAGCACATGGGACCAAAGATGGCGCTGAGAGTGTTGCAGTCTGCCTGCATAGTTGCTGATAAATGACCAGAACACAGCTTAAGGGAACAAGGAGTTTACTTTCTTACTGTAGTCTGGTTACAGTTCATAGTCCAGCCTGACAGGAGAGCACACCAACACCAGGGCTGAGAGATGGACAATCCTTACTTGCCAGGCCAGCATGTCTGGCCAAGTATACAGAAGGATGCCCACTCTCTCAAACAGCTCTCTGTGATTTATCCAGGGCCTAATCCCACCCACCATGGGCTGGGTCTTCCCCATCAGCAAGACAATCTCCTTCAGGTTTGCTCTGGGCTTAACTCAACTATCAACTTTCTACAACTGTGCCCAGAGCTCAAACCCTCAACAGTCAAGTTGACATCTGTGCTTAACTATGACAGGGAGCTAGTGTCCTAGGTGTAACCCTGATCACATTACAGAGAGTCCTAATTGGCTTATAGGAGCCAACATAGATTTATGTTTAGTCTGACCTATGCAGAGTATGTGCTATACTGACCATTAAGGTAATTGGCTGGTGTTGCCCGTGCTTTGAGGCTTTGTCTATATAAGCTGATTTCTTACCCCCAATAAACTGAGATTTTGCTTTGACAAACTTCCCGTCTGCTGCGGAGTCTCTGGAGGGCTAAGGCGGAGGTGTGGGCAGTCAGGTCGTTACAGCCAGGAGCTGTGTGTATGAGTGAGTGATGGAGTGTCGCCTTGCCTTGAGAGACTCCCTGCTGTGCCTGGAGGCTCCTGGATTTGGGCAGGGGTAAAGGGCCTGCAGAATATTCGCCTTTCTCCACCCCGACGGCCTGGAGCCGCCTGACGGCCTGGAGCCATCACAGTGTGTGCCTGGGGGAATCGCCCCAGTAGTCCTGGACTAGATGGATTAAGCTCAGAGTTCTACCAGACATTTAAGGAGCTAATAACACCAATACTCCTTAAACTGTTCCATCAAGTAACAAAGGAAGGAAACTACCAAATTTCTTCCATGAAACTCATATTGTCTTAATCCCAAAACCTAATAAAGATACACTTAAAAAAGAATACTATAGGTCAATCTCTTTGAACACAGATGCAAATATTCTCAACAAAATCTTAGCAAATCGGATTAAAAAACTTATCAAAAGATCATTCACAGGGATCAAGTAGGCTTTATTCCAGGCACACAAGGATGGTTTAACATATGCAAATCAATAAATATAATTCATCATACAAACCAGTTCAAAGTCCAAGACCACATGATACTCTCAATAGTTGCAGAAAAAGAGTTTGACAAGATCCAACAGCCTTTTATGATCAAAACCCTAGAGACAGATGGAATGGAAGGAACCTTTATCAATATAATAAAAGCTATATACAACAAGCCCACAGCAAGGATTATACTCAATGGGGAATAACTTGAAGCGTTCCCACTTCAATCAGGAACTAGACAAGGCTGCCCACTCTCACCACTTCTATTCAATATTGTACTTGAAGTCTTAGCTGCAGCCATAAGACAAGAAAGGGAGGTAAAAGGGATTCAAATCGGCAAGGAAGAAGTCAAGCTATCCCTATTTGCAGATGACATGCTCTTATACCAAAGTGATCCAAAAAACTCCACCAGGAAGCACCTGGAACTAATTGAGAAGTTCAGCAGGGTGGCAGGATACAAAATAAATGTACAAAAATCAGTGGCCTTCCTATATGCCCAAAATGAAAGAAGTGAAAAAGCCCTAAGAGAATCAATCCCATTTAGTATTGCCCATAAAAAAAATAAAATACCTTGGTATAAACATAACCAAGGTAATAAGAGTCCTTTATGATGAAAACATTAAAACCCTAAAGAAAGAAATTGCAGAAGACACCAGAAGGTGGAAAGACCTCCCATGTTCCTGGATTGGCAGAATCAACATCGTAAAAATGACCATCCTATCAAAGGCAATATACAGATTCAATGCTATACCAATTAAAATCCCAAAACAATTCTTTAAAGAGGTTGTCCAAACAATCTCAAAATTCATATGGAGGCACAAAAGACCCAGGAGAGCAAAGACAATCCTGAGTAACAAAAACACTGCTTGAGGTATCACCATACCAATCCTTAGTCTATAGTAAAAATCCATAGTTATAAAAACAGACTGGTACTGGCTCCAAATTAGACACACAGATCAATGGATAAGAGTTGAAGACCCAGATATAAGCCCACACAACTACAGCCATTTGATCTTTTACAAAGGGGCCCAAAAAATCCAATGGAAAAAGAACATTATCTTTAACAAATGGTGCTGGCAAAACTGGATATCCACATGTAGATTAAAACTGGACCCGTATTTGTCACCATGTACAAGATTTAATTCCAAATGGATCAAGGACCTTGATATAAGGCCAGAGACTATAAAACCATAGTTGAAAGAGTAGGGAACTCCATCAAGCTGATTGGGCTAGGCCAACAGTTCCTAAACAGACATCCAATAGCACAGTCACTGCTACCAACTCTCAACAGATGGGATCTGGTGAAATTAAAGAGCTTTTGTTCAGTTAAAGAGATTGTAACACAAGCACAAAGGCCACCCACAGAATGGGATAAAATCTTCACTAACCACATATCTGACAGAGATCTATTATCCAGAGTACACAAAGAATTTAGAAAACTAAACACCAAGGAAACCAATGGCCCAATTAAAAAATGGGCCCTGGAAATTAAAAGAAACTTTACTAGAGATGAAATTAAAATTCTAACAAATATCTTAAAAAATGCTCCACTTCTTTAGCCATCAGGGAAATGCAAATCAAAACTTCCCTGAGATATCATCTCACCCCGGTCAGGATGGCAAAAATCCACAATACAAACAACAACAAATGCTGGGCAATGTCCAACACACTATTGACCCCATAAAGTCTAGCATTTACTAAAGGCACTAAGATCCCTGGAGGCAAGTGATTGACAGCCACAATAGTGTTTCTATGCTTAAGGGGAACACAGGAAAGGGTTCTGGGGAATGCCACTGGGTCCTTGCACCTCATAGGAGAGGTGGACCCCATGGAGAGTCTGGCATGCACATTAAAAGTTGCTCTGGGGATGGGAAGTAGAGGCACTGGTGGATGGGGAGGGAGGGGGAGGGTAGGGGGGTATAGGGCGGTGGGAGATTGGAGGGAGGGAGGGGACCGGTATACCTGTTAAGTTTGTATGAATGGAAATAAAAAAAATTGGAAAATATAGAAAAATTTAAAGAAAAATTCTATTCTCTTTCCAGTTAAGGTGCCTGTTCTTTTGTGGTGATATGCATTTCCTGAATGCAGTACATGGACGGTTTTTGATTTGTAATCCATGTTTGTAACTGTTGGACTCCGAGACAAGGGATGTGTAGGGGGCTGCACAGACCAGCTGGGCAGGCCCTTGGGCTGAGCGGGATGATGAGTGCCGATAGCCCAGACCCCCTTCACCACCGGGGAGAAACACACCAGGCAGGGAGACCTGTCAGAACGGGATCTCATTTTATTGTATCAGGCAGGCACTTATATAGAGTTGGGGGAAGGGGTGGGGGTATAGGGATGGGGCAAGGTGTAAGGGCCAATAAAGGGTCACCACGAAAGCAGTAAGTAGGAAGAGGCTACTCCTTATCAGGGTGTCAGAAGCTGAGTCACCCTGATGTGGAATTCGCAGGCCAGAGACAGGTCACCAAACTTTAGTCAAGCTCAGGAATTTACACCAGGCTTCAGGACCAGGCTCCATGAGGCCCAACATGTAACTTGTGTCTTTTGATGGTAAGTTAATTCCATTGACATTTAGGGTTATAATGGAGAAATTACTTTTGATTTCTGACATTTTTTGTGTTTAATGGCTTTCATAAGTGTACTACTTAGCTTGTAGGTTGTGGTGGTATTATACTTCCCTTCTGTCCTCCTAATTATCCTTGTTCTTTTCTTCAAGCTTGAGTATCTTTTCTTGCATTTTTTGAAGGCTTGGTTTGGCAGTTGTGTAAGACTTCAACTTGTTTTTATGGTGGATAATTTTTCTTCACCCTTGATCATAGGTATATCAGCATGGGTTGACATTTGTGCTCATTCAATACTTGAAGTATGTCTCTCCAAACTCTTCTGGCTTTTACTGTTTTCATTGAAAAATCATCTATTTTTTAATAGGTTAACCTTTAAAAGTCACTTTTTTTTCTTGAAACTCTCAGGATATTCTCTTTGTCACATTCTTTTTGTCTTGTATATGTAATGTTTTGACTATTATTTCTGTGGCAAGTTTCTATTTTGATTATATGTATTTGGTGTGCAGAATGCCTCTTGTATTTGGATGGTACTTTCCTTCTTTAGATGTGGAAAGTTTTCCTTTATGGTAATTTGAAAAATTTCCTCAGGTTTGGTATTTTTGGGTTGTTATTCTGGTATTCCATGAATGCGCATGTTAGGCTTCTTCAAGGTGTCCCATAAGTTGAATATTCCTCTCAAGTATCATTTTGGCTTTAACAACCTCTTCAATGGAAATGGTTAGTACTTCCACTTTGTCTTCAAGATCTGATATTCTATTTTCTGCTGCATTAGTTCTGCTGATAAGACTCTCTGTTGAGTTTTGGGTTTCAGATTGCTTATCTTTTATTTTGAGTTTAACCTCTGCTTGATATTATTTAAACTGCTCTATGTCTATTTTTGCTTTTTCAACTGCTTTTCTCATCTCCTACAAGTGATTGTTGTGTTCCTGTTCAAAGTGGTTGAAGCAGTTATTTAATTCCTCCTAGATTTCTTCTTTCATTCTTTTGAGCATAGTAAATTTTGGGCTTTGAAATCATTATCTTCAGTATGGCTTTCTTGGTTATTTTCTGTGAGTTTGTTCTGGTTGGATTCCATCATTATAGGGTTGATTCTTTTTGTAGATTTGTTGTCTTGTTTTTTGTTTCTCATGTATTTGTGCTGTGATCTGGGCATTTTTGTTTTATCTTTTATGCCCTTCATTTTGTTTCTGTGTGTTTTGACTGAAGTTTATTAGACAGTATTACTACATTGAGCAGTTATTGCTAGTGTTTGCCTTGGAGTTTTGCTTACCTATCTTTGTTGGTGTTATTTCCTAGATGAGGCTACTGATCTGGTAGTACATCAATTAACACAGGTTTAGTATATAGAGGGGGATTGAAGATTAGTATGATATTGTATTTTTTTTTGTTTACTTCCTTGGTGATACGTGAGGGTGAATGGTATAATACCTGAATTTGTATGGGTTTTTGGGTGACTATATGGAAATGTCAAACTACAGTGACTAATAATTGAGAGGAACAAGTTGGTAAAAATTGTTTACTTATTTTAGAGCTGAAAACGAAGATTCTTTTTCATATGGACTCTGCTGAATTCTGAGGAGCAGGAACACTCAAATGACATGGGGCCTAGGACGTGGCCTAGGGATCTTACCTGAGAAGCATGGAGTTTGCCTGGGTCTGGGTCCAGGGCAGAAAGATAAAGTGGTTAGTGGGATGCTCAGATGACCTGGAGATTGGGGTGTTTTCCAAGGGGCTTACGTGAGGAGCAGGGAGTTTACACTGCTTTGGGTCCAGGCCAGAAAGCCGGTTTAAAATCTCTTAATGTCTACTTCATTCCCTTCTCAGTTGCCTTAATGGTAAACTTCACACTTTCCGGTTATAAACTGAGTATAAACTGCTCAGAACATAAATTAAATTGTGTCCAGTGTTAAGCCTAGTAATGTTTCTTCACCCTCTTTGTTACCTGGCTCTTTTCCTAGCATTACTTTCTTTCCCCTTTCCCAAGCTCTGGGTTTTAGTAATTCTGACTTTTTTTATTCCTCAGAATGTTCTGTTTCTCTAGTTATTTGTGGTTTGTGAACAAGTTTTCAGCTCCTTTTCTCCATTCTACAAATCCCATTAACTGTCCTATCCTATCAACACAATCCATTAAGATTCACAAAAAATATTAACATCCTTGGAAATCTTTCTGTGATTTAGTGCTTGTTATATTTATAATGATCATTCATGAATTTATAAAAAGTTAGCATTGTTAAGCATTTGCAAGGTAGAAATGGCTTTGATATCAATAGAACAGTATAAGGGTTTATGTATAATTTTATTATTTACATGACCCAAATAATATTTTAAAAAGTTAAAAAATACATAAACATGTCAAAGTATGTTATTTTGGGTATTGACATGATCCAAATAATATAACGAAAAGAAGAAAAATATATAAACACGTTAATGTGTATTATGTTTGGATGGTAAGCTGTTGAAAAACTTTATATTTGTAATTTAAATTTTTTAATTAATTTTACAGAAAGAGAGAGAGGGTGGGGCTCACAGAACTCACGCATATATATGCACCATATCTGATTTTGGGTATCTAACTCAGTTTGCCAAGTTTTTAAGCAGGCTCCTTATACCTGAGCTATACTACAGCCCTTTTTCTATATTATTATTATAATTTTATAAAGTTTAAAATTCAATCATATTTTATGATCACCACTAAGAAACAGACATTTAAAATATTTTGAAGAGGGCAGGAAAGATGGCTTATGAGATAAGAATCTGCCTCACAAGCATTAGGTCCTTAAGTCGGATCCCAGGTCCCATGTAAAAGATGCCAGTTGGTTTGCACTACAGGTTCTTGTGGTGGATCCTGGGAAATCCCAGAGTGAAGCAGTAAATGAGGTAGAAGCAATCCAAGATGATTCCTAAAGTCACATTTGGCCCTCCACAGGGATAAACAGTGCCTTCTCTCTCTCTCGCTGTCCTTTCCCCTGTCCCTGTTCCTCTCCCTCTCTCTCTCTCTCTCTCTCTCTCTCTCTCTCTCTCTCTCTCTCACACACACACACACATACACACATTCACACACACACACAAACAACAACTTGTTAGTGGTCCAGGCATTGTTCTCTGTCATATACCCTCTGATGAGCCCACCAAATTCCGAAGTATAGAAAGCCTCTTGCTCCATAGATAATCTTGGCTAAACTCACTAGGACACACATACACAAATACACATACACACACACACACACACACACACACACACACACACACACACAAAATAGACATGAATGTAAGAAATAATTTTATGGAATGCAGTAGGGTTAGAGAGTGTGGTAGGGAGAGGGTACAGGTTCTGGGATGAGAATACTCAGTATACACTTTGCACATACAAGAAATTGAAAAATAACAATGTGCTAATGAAAAAGTCATGAGAAAATTAATTGGAGAAAAAGCTTCACTATTTCATTCAACAGAATGCTTTGGGATGGAATATTATTCATCAGATTCATTTCATGTATTTTTGAAGGAGAATAGTAACAAGGATATTATGAGGAAGAGAAACTAACTGTTGAGAATTTGCTTAATTCATATTTACTGTGAGTTTATGGCTCACATAAACATTTGAGTGAATTATTATCCTTTGCAAATTAAACTTCTGTAACCTCATCTCTATGTTAGTAATGTAAAATTTGGATGTGAAGAAAAGACATTAAAAGAAAATGACAATTTTGAATTCAAGGTTTTGTTGTACGCAGCCAAAGAAAGCACTGTATAACAGTTTGAAATGCAGAAGGGTCTGATAAATTAATTACCTTGTGTGATCTCAGATTAATTGTTTTTGTCAGCTAGTGGTATAAACTAGCTGATTAAAGATGGTGTTATCTAAAGAAGAGGTAGCTGTCAAATTAGAGAATAATGACAGGAAAGTATTACCTATTTAAGGATGTAACCTGTTGCTTTCATTACTTGTAGAAGAATGCATGATTTATCAGTTACTTATAGAAGAATGCATGATTTATCAACCTATCAATTTAACTCTAAATCACATCAAAAAGCCTTCAATGACAGCCATTTCACACTGTTAAAACCTCATGACATATTTTTCACTTTGATTTAACTGCCAAGTATAAAAACATCATATCTTTTTATTATTTTAAATGAAAATTTGGTTAGACAAGTACACTATTAACTTATCCACATTTGAAATATTTCCACAGTTCAAAAGTCTATAGAGTGAAATATGTTTTTCCCTTTTAGTCCACATAGCTTCACATGCCCCTCTTCCACAAATGACTGTTTCTTCTGAGAGGTAGCCATCATTAAGTTTGGTGTGCATACTTCCAAAAGATTAGGTTGTGTTTACAACAACATGCATACATACCTAAATACTGTTATTAATCCAAAATATTTTATTACTTATAGAACAAGATTATAAATATAATAAAAATCAAGTATAAAATGAATGACAAGCTTTTTTGTTACCTGTAAGTCACCCTTCTACAGTACTGTGTAACACCAAAAATCAGATTGCTATAAAATCTCAGGAGATAGATATTTCAAAAAATACAATTTTGATACTTCAAAAAATCAAGTAATAGAACAAGTAATATTTTATTTGTACCAAAGATGGAATGAATATTTAGGCAGAAATGAAAGACTGACTGAAACAAATAAGAAGACCCATCTGAAATGTCCTCTTTAGAACTACTGTCTCCTGGGGCTGGAGAGGTGGCTCAGGGGTTAAGCCTCTGCCTTGCAGGCAGAGGGTCCTGAGTTTGGATCCTAGATCCCATGTATAGACACAGGGCGGAAGTGGGGGCGGCCAGCATTTCTGGTCCTGGTAGGGCAGAGCCAGTGAATCCTGGGGCAGAGTAAACAAGGAGGAGGTGGAGGCGGTCCATGGTGGTTCCTGAATTCATCTGTGGTTCTTACATACACATGCACACACACGCATACACGCACAATTGAATAAATAATAAATAAAAAAATAAAAATATTTAAAAATTAAAAAAGAACTACTGTCTCCTAAATTCAAAACTAAAACAATAGTTACAGCTTTTGTAGCACATGCTAAGTATCAGGCATTGTGTTAAAAGCTTTAAATTTATTTCCTTTGTAACCTTATGAAGTCAGGAAAATAATTTCCTTTAATATGTTAAAAAAAGTCATATGAGATCCTGACATATTGGTCGTTAAGATGTCACACAAGGTTTTAAAAAAATTAATTCCAAAGCGTCATAGAAACCTTTTACTTTCTCCGGCTTATCAATTCAAAACACATTCCTTGCTTCCATTTTGTTCCTCAAACAAGGTCAAGAATAACTTTTAAAACTATAAAATCAGTACATATAAAGAGGTTCAGTGATCCAAAGATGAATCATACCTAATTGAACCAAAATGTTTGCAATCAGAACTTCAAAAAATTTTGTGAGGGTGGTTTGGAACTAATACAAATACAGAAGTGTTAAATAATATTCAAGAGAAACTATAGCTTATGAAGTTCTACAAGTCAACACCTGTGACCTTAGTCAAGAGGCAGTGGACTTGCATTCAACTCACTGTGCCTAGTGCTTCTTTGGCTAAAACTATGTATATTTAATTAAGTGTCCTCTCATCTTCATTATACATGTTTTCATATTTGATGGTTCTTGGCACCAAAAGAATGTCCTTGAAAAAAAAGTCAGACCTATTGACTGCTAAGCATATTATTTTACTTGATGTTCAACCATTCTGAAGAAAGAATTTGGAATAATGAAAGACATTGGGGCTTATGGCCACTTTCAATTGAACAGTTCCTATTCCTATTTCTACTAAATAAATTAAATTTCAGCTAGTTAAAACTGGTATACTGACAAATTAGTTTCTGTCTGAATAGAAAAAATACGCCAGAGTTAGGAAACCAGAGTTATATATATATATATATATATATATATATATATAGAGAGAGAGAGAGAGAGAGCATTTCCAGTTATAGAATATGGCACACAATTTTATTCCCTTAGTAAATAAATACATAATACGTAGATCCATTTCCATAATAATGTGTGATTTATTTGACTTAAATATAGCCAGGCATAAATCAATTTAATATGCTTATTTCACTTAGAAGCATTGTGTATTTTAAAATTTGAAGATTTGTTGTGACCCTGTGTCTATCAAGTCTACTGGTATCTTTTGTCCAACAAGAAGTACTAATTATATGCCTCTGTCATATTTGCTAATTCTCACAATATTTAAACATACTTATCATCATTGTCTTTTTGATAGTTATCTGATATTCTTTTAGCTAATTTGGGGTCCCACAAACCACATCTATCTATGTATCTGTGTATCTATGTATCTATCTATCTATCTACACACACATAAACTTATATGTGTATGTGTTCTATTACTCTCTAAGCCAGTCTGTCTGACTGTATGTCTACTTCTTCTTAGACTGTGCTATTGTCTTAGACTTAGCAATATTACAGCTTGCTTAGTTAGTAATCCTACCAAAGCCTCTTAGTGTTTAACTGAAATACAAGTCTCTTTTGGTGAGGAAGGCATACACAAAGTGCTAGAGAAATCAACAACCCATCTATTTATAATGTTCTTTACTAAATATTTTAAGCTCACTGTGAAGATCTGTTGCTTGGGGGAAAAAGAAATTATTTTAAAAACATCACTGCTCAGTGTCAATTCAACAAACAGTTCACATAAAAAAGTAAAATGAGACCGATGTTGTTTCCATGCTTACCAATAAAATAACAATTCTGTATAGACTTTCTACTTTCAAGACATAATGTTTAAGAAATATACTTTGAAATATTGTAATTGTCATAAATGTTGGTTCTTCTCTTGGCCAATTGTAGGTAAATTGCAAATGTATGGAAAGGATTTACTATAGCAGATGTCAGTAAGAACATTTGAAACTAATAGGAGATTATCGAAATATTGGTATTAACAGAAAGTTGGAAGATGTCAGCTTAAACACTAACAGATGACTACAGTAAAGGAAGTAACTGATGTTCTGCTAGAAATAGCTAGAAATCTAGATTTAGATTTAAGAGTCCGAATGTACTACTGAATAGCCAACATCTCTTGACACAATTCAAATAAATTGTGGGTTAGTTATTTCTTATTGATAACGAAAAGTACATTCTTAAATCAGATGATGATGAAGAGGTTATAAATATTTTTGCAATAACAACAAAGGATTTAGAATGCTATGTACACTTTATTTGCCAAGGAGAATTGGAATTTCACAAGACAGGGATCAAGTTTTCCAAGTTCTAATGTTGGTAAAATGCTATCTGTTCTAGTTGTTCTTCATGTCGCTGATACACAATCAAATAAATTAGGAGAACAAAGGATCTTATTCTTATTAAAAATACTGGTTAGTTCATAGTGCAGATTAGCAGGACAGTTCATATTCAGTTGCTTAAAGAGTATAAATCTGTGACTCTACCAGTATGACTGCATTTGTTTAATCAAGCATATGTCAAAAATGGTCAAAGTACAGATATTAAATGACTATTGAATAATCAAATTTAAACAGGACACCTCATTCCCACCAAGGTTCAGGAAACATCATGGAATAGGTGACAAAAATAATGTAAGATGCAGGGGGTAAGCCAAAAGTTGGGGAGGATTATAGTCAAAAAGTGTCTCCTGAACATTCTTCTCCTGCAAAGTTTGAGCATGAAGTAACCAAATTTATTATTTTTTAAAGGATTTTACTGCCTTTTATTTTTTTTGGAAAAAAATCCCTTTGTTTCCTTTTTCAGTTTAAAATTGTATGAAAATACTCTAGTTTCTATTCCTTCAAGAATCCACATTCACAGAAGCATTGATTGGACCCTGCTCTGTGTTGATTTTTTTATACATTTTTAATTATTACTTCAACTCATACAAACTTAATAGGTACACCAGTTCCCTCCCTTCTCCTCTCCCCGAACCCCCTGCTCCCCCTCCCCTCACCCCTCCCTCCCCATCCCCCAGTGCCTCCCGCCCCAATTCCCAGAGAGTCCTTTCTTGTGCATGCCTGACTCTCCTCTGGGCCCTCCTCTCCGATGATGTACAAGGACCCAGTGGCATTTCCCTGAACCCTTTCCTGTGTTCCCCTTAAGCATAGGAACACTACTGTGGCTGCCAATCCCTTGCCTCCAAGGATCTTGGTGCCTTTAGCAGATGCTAGACTTTGTGTGGTCAATAGTGTGTTGGACATTGCACAGGGCATGCAAAGTCCAATTATGATTGCTTCAGCCCTAACTTGTGTGGAGTATCTTGCAAATCATTGCTCCTCCCATCTTTTTGCTCTTACACTCTTACCGCCCCTTCTTCCGCAAATTTACCTGAGCTTCAGGATGGGGAGAGATTAGTCTGGCTTAGTTCTACGTGGTTGATATAGAGTCTCTGAAGTTCTGAATTGTGGTTTGTTGATTTTCTTTTGCAGTTTTGCTGCTCCTGCAATGCCCTTCACTCCATCCTGCTGGGCACTGTATGTCACCCCTTGCAGTCTTTGATGAAGGCCTATTTTCTCTACTGTAACATGGTCACTTCTCTCCTTGTTTCTGGTGTGGCCCTCCAACCCCATCCCTCCTGTTCATAATCCTTGCAATTACTGTAGGTAATACATAGATTTACCTATGAGTGTCTCAAGGTGGGCTGGGTGGGTTTGGTACTAGGAGCCACCTATTAGGGAGTATGTACAGCATTTAATTTTCTGGGTTTGGGATACTTCACTTAATATATTTGTTTCTAATGACATCCATTTCCTGGCAAATTCCAGTAATTCATCATTTTTGATGGCAGAATAGTACTCCATTGTATAGATGTACCGCATTTTCCTTATCCACTCGTCAACTGTTGGACATTTAGGTTGATTCCATGACTTTGCTATTGTAAACAGGGCTGCTATGAACATGGTCGTGCTTGTGCTATCGAGGTGGACCTCTGCTGTATGGGGGTTTATTCCCAAAAGTGGAATAGCAGAGTCACATGACATTTCAATTTTTAATTTCTTTAAGAATCTCCAGACGGCTCGCCAGAGTGGCTGTATGAGCCTGCACTCCCACCAGCAATGTAGGAGAGTTCCCCTCTCTCTGCATCCTCTCCAGCATTTGTTGTTGTTTGTATTGTGGATTTTTGCCATCCTGACCGGGGTGAGATGATATCTCAGGGAAGTTTTGATTTGCATTTCCCTGATGGCTAAAGAAGTGGAGCATTTTTTAAGATATTTGTTAGACATTTTAATTTCATCCCTGGTAAAATTTCTTTTAAGTTCCAGGGCCCATTTTTTAATTGGGCAATTGGTTTCCTTGGTGTTTAGTTTTCTAAGTTCTTTGTGCACTCTGGACAGTAGAGCTCTATCAGATATGTGGTTAGTGAAGATTTTCTCCCATTCTGTGGGTTGCCTTTGAGCTCGTGTTACAATCTCTTTATCTGAACAGAAGCTCTTTAATTTCACAAGATCCCATCTGTTGAGAGTTGGTAACTGTGCCATTGGATGTCTGTTTAGAAAATGTTGGCCTAGCCCAATCAGCTCGAGGGAGTTCCCTATCCTTTCAACTATGGTAACCAAGATTATTAACAGGAATAAATCACTTGTTCCAAGTCATTTGGCTGTATATTTATCAACAATATGAAGAGAAACTGGAAAACAGCACTTTACCCACAATAAAACATGTCCATGAACTCACTACAGCCATGTTTGGCTTCAGAAGGCACACACAAGATTGGGGAATTCAACATTACATTTTACATGAGAACCACTCTATGAGGGAATATTGATGATTAATGCTGGGTACTTGCTTCAGTGGAGTTGTCATTGATACACCACCTCTCTTACAGCAAGTTCTCAGGTACATGCTACTGCAGGCAACGCTTATTAACACACAGAGACAGTTGGAGATGAAGGAAGAATGACAACAATCAAACATATCTATATATGAATCTGTCAAATAATGAAAAAATCAATAAATCTGAGGTGTATATATTCTTTTAATGATACTGAATACTACATAGAATAAGCATAAAGCTAATTTATATATAATCTTCAATCAAATGTGCATCTCCAAAGTATGCGTGTGTGTGTGTGTGTGTGTGTGTGTGTGTGTGTGTACTAATGGTGGCATCATTGAGGTTATTTTGATGTTAAAAAACTGACAAAATATGTCACTTTCAAAATTTTTCAGCCTATGAGCCTGATTGAGAGACATAAGGAATTTAAGATTTTCACCAATGCATACGAATATTACTGTCAGAGAGACATTTCTAACTACTTGGAATAGTTCCGCATTTGGAAAATAAACAGCTCTCTTTTAAATTACTTGAAAACTGTCTAATGAACATCAATGCTATACTTTCATAAAAACTGTTATCTTCCCTATATTATTCAAAAAGAAATGATATTATAAAGGCATCAGAAAATGAGACACATGAGAAACAACCTTATTCTATAATTTTAATAATATCATTTTTAAAATTTGTCATAGTTTTACAAACATAATACAAGCCCCTTCTTTCTTCCCTTCAACCCCTCCCTTCATAAATCCATCCACTGTTGGAGAACCAACTTTCTGAATTTCGTTATTAGTGCAGTAAAAGAAAAGTTCTTCCATCAATACTTCTTGATACTACTTCTTGATATTGTACTAGTGTACTAGTGTGTACTAGTGTACTAGTGTGTACTAGTAATGCACAAGATTTTTAACAATCACATTCAACTAAACCTCTCCGTGCTTATAAATTGTTTTTATCCTTTTTTTTTCCTATAACCATACCAAATCATATTTTGAAAATTATTTCACCAACATTTGACCAGAGAGATTATTATCTTATTGAATATTTAGTATCCAGAATAAGACAATGCATAATATTTTAAGATAACAAGGAAATTAATCTAAATTGGTAGGAAACTATCATACAACATTATTCAAGAAGACCATTGAAGCAAAAATTTCTATATCATAGGTGTAAATTACCTTTCATTTTTCTTTCTTCCCTCCTGAATTCTATTTCTTCTTTCCTAAAAACTTGCTTTTCAAAGGTTGTAAGAGGTAATCTCTGAGTTTCATGGTATAATACTTGAAACACTATGTAATAGATTATATAAAAATTTAATGAATTGAAGTCACAATGAATATTTTTATTTAATAGATTTTGCATGTCAAGAATGATTCTGGTATATAGTCACTCATAATGTTGCAATTACAAGTATCAAGAAGACCTGTAATTATATTATGAATTGATCTACTGGTGATCCAGTTCTGCCTTAATCATGTAGCTATTGACTGCAAATAATAGCTCAGTTGGGTAGACTGTTCACATTGCTCCTTAATTGATAGAGATAAAGGAGAGAATGAAGAGAGAGAGAGAGAGAGAGAAGATAAATAAGAAAAAGAAGATCAGGAAGAGGAAATAGTGAGTGAAATTAAAATTATAGTAAGAAAATCTGCTATTCATTTTATTTACTACTGTCTAAACTAACTTTAGATATCACTTCACATCATTTTTGATCCTTAAAAGGAAACCACAACAGACTTGTCTAACAATTAAGGGGAGTTGGTCCTATTCACAGGAGGCAAATATTACATTCTAAGTAAAACACATGTAAATAAAAGGTAAGGAAATTGACACTATCAAAAAAAAAGAAATTGACACTATCACTCTTTGATACTGTAGTATATGAAGTTGTATATGGGACCATAAATTTGTCAAGCTAATAATATACCTTGAAATATTGCAGGGGATTTAGTAGAGCTTTCTTTACCTGTATTGAGAAACTTCCAAATAATATTTTATGACTTTATTGAACAGTTAAAGAACTATTATGATGCACTCTGTTCAGAAAAATACAAATGTACATAGAAATGATTTTAGTCATGCACAATTATTTAATCAATATTTAATTAATCACTAATATTCCAGTTCCTACCACATGTTAGAGAGTAGAAAATGAACTTCAGATACAAATGTTAGTGAGACGATTTCTGCAATGCATATCTTCCTGTTTCATAGATTTAACTAACAGATAAACCACACAGAAAGCACAGGCTGGAGTTGACAGCTGATTACAATAGAAAAGATTGTAGTATTCTAAATACTAAAAGACTAAAAGTGGTATTAAACTTTTAGTTTAATACTAAAAGACAAGTTATCTTCAACCCAGAACTCGACAGACAGTCTTATCACCAGAACTAATGAAGCAGAAAACAGAAAATCAGATCTTAAAGACAAAGTGGAAGAAATAACCATTTCCATTGAAGAGGTGTTTAAAACCAAAATGATACTTAAGAAGAATATTGAAGAATTATGGGATACCTTGAAGAAGCCTAATATGTGCATTCATAGAATACCAGAAAAAGAATCCCAAAATACTACGCCTGAGGAAAATTTTCAAGTTATCATAAAAGAAACCTTTCCACATCTGAAGAAAGAAAGGCCCATCCAAATACGAGAGGCATTCTGCACCGCAAACAGATACGACCAAAATAGAAACTCACCATGGCAAATAATAGTCAAAACACTACACATTCAAGCAAAGAAAATGTGCTGAGAGCTTCAAGAGAAAAAAATAAGTCACTTTTAAAGATAAACCTATTAAAATTATTTCTCATTGGAAACAGTAAAAGCAAGAAGAGCTTGGAGAGATGTACTTCAAGTATTGAATGAGCAAAAATGTCAATCCAGGCTGATATACACAACAAAACAATCAGTCATGATCAAGGGTGAAAGAAAAATTTTCCATCATAAAGGTATCTTGAAGGCTTACATGACCACCAAACCAGGCCTTCAAAAAAATGCTAGAAAAGATACTTATGCTTGATGAAAAGAACAAGCATATACAGGAGGACAAAAGGGAAGTTTAATACCACAAAAACCTCCAAGCTAAATAATAAACTAATGAAAGCCACTGAACACAAAAAGTGTCAGTTATTAAAAGTAATTTGTCCATTGTAACACTAAATGTCAATGGAATTAACTCACCAATCAAAAGACACAGATTTTAAACATGGATTAGAAATCACAACCCATCTATCTGCTGCCTTCAGGAAACACATCTCCCCATAAAAGATAGACACATTCTAAACGTAAAAGGCTAGTCAAAAATTCTGCAAGCTAATGGAACGAGAAAACAAGCAGGGGTAGCAATTATGCTATCTGACAAAGTGGACTTCAAACCAAAAAAAATCATAAGAGACACAGACGGACACTACATTTTAGTCACAGTTATAATTCACCAGGAAGACTTCAAAATACTGAACATATATGCACTTAATATGGGCTCCTCCACATTCATCAAGCAAAAGCTACAACGTCTAAAGCAAGAAATCAATTCCAAAATGATAACACTCAAGGATTTTAATACTGCTCTCTCAACGTGGGATAGATCAACAAGCCAAAAACTTAACAGAGACACATTGGAACTTAATCAAACCCTTACTGAAATGGACCTTATAGATCTCTATTGAGCTTTCCATCAATGCACCAAAGAATACACATTTTTCTCAGCAGCCCACGGAACTTTTTCTGAAATGCACTACATATTGGGCCATAAAACCAATCTCCACATATACAGGAAAGTTAAAATTTTAGCCTGTCCTCTATAGACAACCATGGTCTAATGCTTGACCTCTGCAACTCAACAAATATCAGAAAGTACACTAACTCTTGGAAACTAAACACTCTGGTGCTGAATGAGAATTGGGTTCAGGAATAAATCACAAAGAAAATTAGAGATTTCCTAGAAGCTAACAAAAATGAAAATAGAGCATATCAAAGTCTCTGGGATACAATGAAAGCCATCCCAAAAGGTAAATTCATGGCTCTTAAAGCTTATGTCAAAAAAATAGAAACCTCACAAAAAATAACAATGGAGCTAAACTTTAGAGACACAACAGCAATCCAATTCCAAAAGCAGTAGAAAGAAGATTAGCAAAATTAGGGGAGAAATATCTGAAATTGAGATAAGGAAAGCAATACAAAATGCCACTGGGTCCTTATATGTCATCGGAGAGGAGGACCCAGTGAAGAGTTAGGCGTACACAATAAAGGACTCTCTGGGAATTGGGGGGGAGGCACTGGGGGTAGGGGAGGGGGAAGAGGGGGTTCAGGGGGAGGAGGGGGGAGGGAGGGAACAGGTAAAAAATTTTAAAATGTATAATTAAATTTTTAATAATAATAATAAAAAAAGAATCAACCAGTTGAAAAGCTGATTCTTTGAAAAAATCAATAAGATTGGAATACTTCTAGCTAAATTAACCAAAATCAAGAGAGAGAAAACCCAAATTAACAAGAAATTATAAAATACACAAGAAATTATAAAATCATATTTCAAAAATTTATACTTCATGAAATTTGATGACATAAAAGAAATGGATGAATTCCCAAGTAAGCACAACTTACCTAAATTGAATCAGGAAGTTTTGAATTATTTAAATAGTCTTATAACATATGAGGAAATCGATGAAGCAATCTCAAATCTTCCTGCCAAAAAATGTCCTATACCAGATGGATTCAGTGCAGAATTCTGCCAGACATTTAAGGAACAACTAACGCCAATACTCCTTAAACTGTTTTCCATCAAACTGCAAAGGAAGAAACACTTCACAATTCTTTCTATGAAGTTAATATTGTCTTAATCCCAAAACCTGATAAAGATACACTTAAAAGAGAAAACAATAGGCCAATCTCTTTGATGATCACAGATGCAAGGATTCTCAACAAAATCTTAGCAAATCACATTCAAAAACATATCAAAAAGATTATTCTTTTTGTTCAAGTAGGCTTTATCCCAGGCACACAAGATTGGTTAAACATACACAAATCAATAAATGTAATCCATCATATAAACAAATCTAAAGTCCAAGACCACATGATACTCTAGATATATGCAAAAAAAAAAAAAAAAAGCTTTTGACTTGATCCCACATCCTTTTATGATCAAAATCCTAAAGAAAGTTGAAATGGAAGGAACCTTTATCAACATAGTAAAAGCTGTATACAGCAAGCTAACAGCAAGGATAATACACAATGGGGAAAAACTTGAAGCATTTCCACTTTGATCAAGAACTAGATAAGGCTGTCCATTCTCACCACTTCTATTCAATATTGTACTTGAAGTCTTAGCTGTAGTCATAAGACAAGAGAGAAAGATAAAAAGATTCAAATTTTAAAGGAAGAAGTCAAGATATCTCTATCTGCAGATGACATGATCACATACCTGAGTGATCCTAATAACTTCATCCAGAAACTCCTGGAACTAAAACGGAAGTTCAGCACAGTGGCAGATTGCAAAATAAACATGCAAAAATCACTGGCCTTCCTATACACCAAGGGTGAAAAAAGAGAAAAAGTCCTAAGAGGAACAATCCCATTTACTATAGCCCCTAAAAAAATCAAATACCTTAGTATAAACATAACGAAGGAAGTGAGAGAACTTTATAATGAAAACTTTAAAACCCTAAAGAAAGAAATTACAGAAGACACCAGAAGGTGGAAAGACCTCCCATGTTCCTGTATCAGGAGAATCAGCATCATTAAAATAACCATCTTTCCAAAAGCAATATACATATTTAATGCTATACCAATCAAAATCACCAAGCAATTCTTTAAAGAAATTGACCAAACAATCTCTAACTTCATATGGAAGTACAAAATATCCAGGATAGCAAAAACAATCCTGAGTAACAAAAACAGTGCTGAAGGATCACCATACCAAACCTTATTCTATACTGAAAATGCATAGTAATAAAAGCAGTCTGGTACTGGCTCTAAAATAAACATGTAGATCAAAGGATAAGGGTTGAAGATCCAGATATAAGCCCATACATTTACAGACATTTGATCTTTGACAAAGGAACCGAAAAAATTCATTGGAAAAAGAACAGCATCTTCAACAATTGGAGCTGGCAAAACTGGATGTCCATATGCAGAAGATTAAATCTGGACCCGTACTTGTCACCATACACAAAAAATTAATTCCAAATGGATCAAGGACCTCAATATTAGGCCAGACACTATAAAAACCCTAGTTGAAAGATGAGGGAACTCCCTCCAGCTGATTGGGCTAAGTCAACATTTCCTAATTAGAAATCCAATAGCATAGTCATTAGAAACAACGCTCAACATATGGGGTCTTATGAAATTAAAGAGCTTCTGCTCAGATAAAGAGATTTTAAACCAAGGAAAAAGGCAACCCACAGAAGGAGAGAAAATCTTCACTAACCACATATCTGGAGGAGACGAGAAAAGCAGTTGAAGAAACAAAAATAGGCATACAGCAGTTAAAACATTCCCTAGCAGAGATTAAACTCAAACTAAAAGACAAGTGATCTTCAACTAAGAACTCAACAGAGAGTCTCAGAAAAAGAGAGCTCTATTATGAGGAGTGCACAAAGAACTTAAAAAACTAAACACCAAGGAGATAAATGGCCCAGTTAAAAAATGGGCCTGGGAACCCAAAAGAAACTTTTCCAGGGAGAAAATTGAAATGTCTAACAAATATTTTAAAAAATTCTCCACATCCTTAGCCATCTGCAAAATGCAAATCAAAATTGCCCTGAGATATTATCTCACCCTCGTCATGATGGTGTGGTATTTTGGGATTCCTGCTCTGGTATTCCATGAATAAGCATATTAGACTTCTTCAAGGTGACCCATAACTCTTGAATATTTCTCTCAAGTAACTTTTTGATCAAGCTGGTTTTGTTCTTCCACTTTGTCTCCAAGACCTGATAATCTATTTGCTGCTTCCTTTGTTCTGCTGATAAGACTCTCTGTTGAGTTCTTAGTTGAAGATCACTTGTCTTTTAGTTTGAGTTTAATCTCTGCTATGGAATGTTTTAACTGCTGTATGCTTATTTTTGTTTCTTCAACTGCTTTTCTCATCTCCTCCAAGTGCCTGTTGTGTTCCTGCTCAGTCTGGTTGATGTGGTTATTTATCCCCTACAAGCGTTCCTCTTTCATTGTTTTGATCATAGTAGAAGTCAGGTTTTAAAAATCATTATCTTGGCTATGGCTTTCTTGGCTATTTTATGTGAGTTTGTTCTGGTTGGGTTCCATCATTATGGGGTTGATTCTTTTTGTAGATTTGTTGTCTAAGTTTTTGTTTCTTATGGATTTGTGCTGTGACCTGGGCATTTTTCTTTTACCTCTTATGCCCTTCTCTTTTTTTTCTATGTTTCAGCTGAACTTATTTAGACACTATAACTCCACTTGAGCAATTATTGCTAGTGTTTGCCTTGGAGTTAGATATGTCTGTCTGGTGTTGGTGTTATTTCCTAGATGAGGCTATTGATTTGTTAGTACATCAATTAAGGTGGGTTTAGTAGACAAGGATTGAAGATAAATACTGTAGTTCACTTTTTAGGTTTACTTCCTTGGTGATATGTAAGGGTGAATGGTACAGTCCTTGAAGTTGTTTGGTTTTTTTGGGTGGGCTATGTAGAAATGTTAATCTATAGTGAGCAACAATTGAGAATAACATGATGGCAAAAATGGTTTATTTATCTTACAGTTGGATGCAAAGATTCTCTCCTGCATGATGGAATGGTTTTAGAAGTCTTCAGATGTATGGTGTAAATCCCCTAGCCCTTTGCATGGGCTTTCTCTGGATTCTGTTGATTTCTGAGGAGTAGGGAGTCCTCCAAGGTCTGGAGCATAAAGGGCCTACTTTCTGAGGAGCAGGGAGTCCACTGGGGTCCATTTGTTCTTAAATTCTCATTTTCATTCTTATCTGTCACAACTGTAATCAGAGCCTGAAGCCTAAATATGGCAGACAGTTTTTGTTATTTTCTTTTGGTAATGGTCTAGGTTAGTCATAATACTTCTCACTATGGTAAGCTGTGAATCAAGAAGCTGTCATACTCTGAAAACAAGTATTTCCGAAGAAGCTGAATGTTTTGCAAAATTAACTGCTCTCAGAACATCACTTCAAAATCATTTAAATTTTTTCTGTCAAAATACTTTGCAGTTTTAGCTACTGCACAATTGAACTGTAGAGAGTCTGAAGTAATGCTATATATTCACCTTTGATATACTCAGGTTTCTTCTGAGGTTCTTCTGAATACAAGGGCTGTTCTGTGGATTTGATTAATTCTAACAGATTTACACGATTACAGTGTATTACAGAGAAACAAAACTCAACAAATATTCTTTTTTTTTCTTTTTTTTTTTCAAGCGACATAACTTTCCGTATATAAGTAATGGGCCCCCCGGGGTGCCTGCCCCACCTCCAGCACAAGCTGCCCTGATGATGGAGGCATGTCTATGACTTCCTCTAAGCAAATGTTCTTATTCTGCCATGTCTGAATTCTTACTCCTGATAATTTTTTCACATAGTTTGCAATGTACCTTTTTCTTTTTGTTTTGTTATCTTCCTATGAGTAACTAGAACACAATTCACAATTTCATCTTGATTTATATTCAGTGTTTTGTATGTTTGTATGTTTGCCTTAGTAGTTATTTCTATTATCACAAAGAACTATGGAATCTATTTCAAGTCTCCTCTTTTACCAAGCAGCTACCCTATTTTAATTTATAACTATTGAATACATTCATGTTTTCTAATGTTTCTAAAGATGATTTTGTATCTAGAATTCATGCAGTGCTATTTTAGTCGCATTATATGCAGCTTAGAGAATATTCTGACAGTAAGATGACTTTCTATGTTAATTTGGACTTCACAAATTTATTTGCATTGATGTATATTCTCTTTTCTGATGTGATTCATTCTTTGGCTTTTTCAGTATGACCTATACAGCCATAAAGAATCATTTACTTCAATTCTGTCTGATATTCTTTCTTTTTTCTCTTTATGGTTAAAATATATGTACCATCAGAGAGCAAATAAATTCAAATTCTGATAGTCCACTTGACCCATTCGGAGCAGAAACCATATCCCTAGACCTTGTGGCACTATAGCCAAGGAAGTAAATAATGCTAAGCTTACCTATTACTGTCTAATCACTGTTATTATTGTTGAGGGAGAAATATTTACTTTCTACCACCAGATGAAGGCTCAGTAGCAAAAGACTCTATGCTTTGTCTTTATGCCTTGCTAGTGGGGGAAAAAGCATGCCCCATTGTCTTTGGGGACAGTGTAATCCATAATTTGTGGTTAGATTTCTCTACCAGATGGGGTCAGGAAATCACCTCTGGTGTCTGTGAGAAGTAGCCATTTTTATGTTTAAAGGTAGACTAGGTAGTATAATTATCACAAAATCATTTTGTTTAGAACTGGAAGTCTCTACATTTTGTCTTTGGAACTTCACATTTTAAAATGTTTTTAAAATCAATTTCCTAGCAGGTTTAACTTGCATGTTTCATTAAGAAGGTTAAACTAAAGTTCCATTACTGGAAATTCTTTTCTAATTGTTCATTTACAAAATTAAAATGTGCCCTTTTCCCAAATGTTCTTGTATTTTAGTTTTATTTCTTTATTCTTTTTTCTTTCTTTTTTTTAAACATTTTTTATTATCTCCGCTCATACAAACTTAATAGGTACACCGGTTCCCTCCCTCCCTCCTCCTCCCCCTGACCCCTCTGTTCACCCTCCCCTCACCCTCCCTCCCCACCTCCCAGTGCATCCCCTCCCCAATCCCCGGAGAATCCTTTAATGTGCATGCTAAACTCTCCTCTGGGTCCTCCTCTCCGATGACTTACAAGGACCCAGCGGCATTTCCCTGAACCCTTTCCTTTGTTCCCCTTAAATATAGGAACACTATTTTGGCTGTCAATCCCTTGCCTCCAAGGATCTTGGTGCTTTTAGCAAATGCTAGACTTTGTGGGGTCAATAGTGTGTTGGACATTGTGCCGGCCATGCAAAGTTCAATTATGATTGCTTCGGCCCTAACTTGTGTGGAGTATCTTGCATATCATTGTTCCTCCCATCCTTGTGCTTTTTTCATTATTTTCTTTTGTTTATTTAGGCCCACTTCATTATTATATTTGGAAGTTTTAAATCCTTTGCAAATATGATTTAGCTGTTTTATATTTTCTGGTCTGTCTTACTCATAATTTCTCTTATGCCATATACATTTTATGTTTTTCATATTATTCTCATTTATTATTGTCATATGCATACATAATTATGTGTTTATTTCATAAGATATTTCTTGCCTTGAATATTCCTTACCTTAAATATTCATTATTTTCTTCATGTTCTTTAAAAAAATAAACAAATATAGAAAGAAAAAGTTATCTACAATTTTCATTTGTTCTCAAAGGGAAAATTAGTTAATGTTAATGTACTTAGAATGGAACATTGTTAGTAATTGAATCTTGATCTTTTGAAAAAACTCAGAATAGCATAGAATCTCTTGAAAGAGTTTACTGGAGCATTAATATGCCTTTTGTTTAGAAGAAAATCTAAAGTTGGTACATATCTGGTGTTGCTTCTTAGAAAGTACAGTAGAATGATATAGGATTCATTAAATGCAATAATTTCTTCCTCATTTTTGTTTTTTATATTTTGTAATTGACCAATTGATCACCCCCCACGAATAGACGGGCGGAAGCGGGGGCGGCCTGCGTTTCTGGTCTTGGTAGGGCGGAGCCTGTGAATCCCAGGGCAGAGTAAACAAGGAGAAGGTGGAGACGTCCATGGTGGTTCCCGAATTTGTCCGTGGTTCTACACACAAACACATACATACACACGCGCATGCACACACACATGAACAATTGAACAAATAATAAATTAATTAATTAATACAGTGGCAGAAGTCATTAACCATCTGTGAAGCATAGCTTTTGATTAGATATCTCAATATTGAGAGAATAACATGTTTTTGCTGTCAAGAAGAACTCCTTAAGTATTTGTATCTTATAATGTTCTGTGAATTTAACATCCAGTGCTTCTTAGATTATCTTTGGAATTAAACTGGAAAACAGACACACACACACACACACACACACACACACACACACACACACACACCACACATTATGCTTTCCTTGACAGTGGAGATGTGTTTTAAGAAATATGTCATTGGATTTTTTTTTCTTCTGGTGAAAATCATAGGGTATTCTCTTAGAAACCTAACTGGTATGAGTCCATTATTTGATGTGGGTCTCTTGATGAAATTAAGAGATGCATTTAACACAGGTGTATATAATCTTGCTGTTATCATGACATCACACAATGATAGGCAGTGAATATTATTATAGCTGAAGGAGTAACATCTAAAATGATATGATATATATGATATTAAATATGCAATCCACTAACATAGCCATTTATTACAATGTCACATTTCATGTACTGTACATAACTGTATGTGCAATACTATCAAATGAATGGATATGCAACAAGTTTGATTTTACCAGTATTAATATAAATACATGCATGACATATTAACTGACAAAGTTATAAAATGAAGATTTGATGGGAAATAGTTATAAAGATGGAGCAATCAGATTATTAAAGCTTCTTAAGATAGGATTTGGAATATGCACAAGGATTTAGAATAGCCTTCCTGTAGCCTCTACTATTGATATCTATATGGGCAAGTGTTTCAATTCCAAGAAAGCTCAATTTTAATATGGTATGGATAATTACAGTATGCAGTTCATATATATATATATATATATATGAAGTAAAAGCAAAGTAGTCATGTAACATATTCATTTCAATGTCTAGCAAAAGGTACCTAAGTCATCACAGATAATAGCACAAGAAATGTGTACTATTGCTAAGTATTCTGAATGGGTCACAGGCTCTTTTACACTATACTTTCATAGGAAATACAGATTCTGAATGAATCATAATAAGAAAATCAAATACACCTAATGTGAGAATCAGTGTTCAAAACAGCTTGTTAGTAGTACTCTTCAAAACAGATACACTGTTTACAATGAAAGACTGACTAAATGTGTCAAATTGGCATAGACCCAGAATACATGATGATAAAATGTAATGTGGGTCAAAGGATTATTTTCTGGAACATATCCATGATGTTATTGAAAAAAATTGAAAAACATGAGCATAGTTTGTGTATGTTTCATAGTTTGTGTATGTACAGTTTATTTTTTTATTTTGGTAATTGCAGCATGATTATGTAAATTGACAGCAATGGAGGAAGGTGGAGTATAGAGTATGTTGAAAAGGTGTAAAATAATATTTTTGAAACACTTTTTAGATAGGATCAGGTATGTGTCAAGCATTTACCCAGAAAGGCTGGTCTCATATTTGCTGTGTTGTAGAGGCTGGTCTGGAATTCCTAATTCCCTTCCCTCTACTGCCCAAATGTTGGGATTACAGGTGTGCCACACCATACTTCCTTAATGTGATAGGAATGAAGATAAAACCCTGGGCTTTTCTTTATGTGTCTTGGTCAGAATTCTCTAGAAGAACAGAACCTATAGAATGGATATATATATAAATAAAGAAATGTATTAAATTAAATCAATAAAATCAGTGTAATCTAACAGTAGCTTCCTGGACTTGCTCAGTTCTGGAAATGAATATCTCATAAGACTGAAGGATCCCTGGAAAACCTCGAATCTCAATCATTCTGGAGGGCTGAAGAAGCTGAGCTTCATTACTGACAATAAATGGGAGTAAGTTTTCTATGATTAGGCTCTTACATCAGCTGAAAACAACAGTAGTGGATGCAGTGGCAGAGGAGAAGGCAGTGACAGTATAGTAGTTGAATCAGACTGCTAGTACACACAGGACAAGAGAGGACACATCCTTTCTCTTTGCAATTCCTTTTAACCAGTCTACCACTGGAAAGCAACAACCACTATGCGCTGGGTCATCGTCAATTAAACAGTCATCTGCAATCTGTTCAAGGGCTGAGCTTAACTATCAATTCTTCACAGCTGTGCCCCTAACCAACCTGCAATTTTTCTCTGATTTCCACATATGCACATTCATGTACTTGTGTGTGTGTGTGTGTGTGTGTGTGTGTGTGTGTGCACGCTCACACAGTGATAAATAAAAATAAAAAACTAGTTAGTAACACTAATCTATTACTATAAGGTAAATATTTTAGACCTTAGGTAATAATAAACCAGGTATGTTCAAATACATTTTAAAATTGTTATGTAAATTTATTGTATTTAGAAATGTTGAAGCTGTTATGGGTTGAATTACGTACCCCTAAGATTTCCTGTGGTATTCTTCACAATGTTAGTGTATCTAAGATATGTCTTGTAAGTATACTGTAATTCATTTTCCCTGTAGATAGTAGATGAAATGAATTAAAAATTCTCAGTATACTACTAGGAAATGTAAATTTTGGTTGATAGTGTTTTGTCTTTCATGACTATATTGAAGGAAACATATATTTCTTGTTACTGAAATATTTTGAAAATATTTTAATATTTTAACACTTTTTATTACATGTGTTTGTAGGTGTGTGTGTGTATGTGATATGTATGTGAATGGCATGCTTGATGTCATATGAAATTTTATAGCATATAAGCCATCTTACAGTGTGGCAATATCTTGGATTCTACCCCTTTTTAGCCAAAGGGAAGCTTGTATGTTTGTCTCTGTAGTAGAAAAAATTGAAACATTCTATAAGGGAAATCATGAAATTCAGAAGGTAAATAAATAACTTACAAATCTTAGAAAATTCTTGAAACCAACAAGATTCATCAATCTCCTTCCCAAGGTAAAGAAAGTAGTGAATAACTAATGGTGAATGTACCTCCCTTTGAGTCACCCATGTTGGATAGGCTTTTCAGTGACAAAGCTGCCTTTGTGTTATCTCTGTTCCTGTATGTTACTCTCAACCATATTCCTGTAGCTAACTCCTATAAACTCAAAGGCTCACCAAAGTAGGACTTTGGTATAATTATTAATGAGGACAATTTCTGGATCTTTATCTGGGGCGAATAGATGCTTATGAAGAATCTCCCAAGGAAAAGTGTCACAATATATTAAGAGGCAGGCACCTTTACACCCTCTGATCTTTAAACACAGTTTAACCAAGATGTGTACTGGGATTTTCCCCACTTTAACCTTCTTTGCTTTGTTTTTCCCTTCCTCTTTTGAATACTGTGGATTTTAAATTAGTTTTAATGAAATTAATGAAATGAAAAAAGTATGGATAAGCCAGACCCAATTAATTGAAATCCTTATTTTTCATGTTTTCCTCTTACTATAGTCTACTTTTTGGAAGAAGTGTACTGACAACTCTCAAATAAAAATATTAAGCCCAATGTTAAAAATACTGGAATGTAAAGTTGATGATTCAGATCAAATCTCTTAAAACATTTTTATTAACAGGTAAAATAATTCCCATTATAAATAGTGACATATAGTACTGCAGTATCATTAATCATCAAAGAAAGAATAAAAACACTTTAAGAACTACTGGAAATGAGGCAGAAAAAGTACACTAATATTCCTGGCTTATATTCAAAATATTTTGACAGAAAAAAACAAATTCGTACAAAACAATTTCTGAGATACAAGATATATTTGCTGCATTAATCATCTCCATTGTTTATGATTACCATCTTAATGGTTATCCAAATTACGTGTTGATTTTGTTTATTTCTATGTTATGGAATTTGATACCTCTTTTACATTCAAATGAAATTTACCTGTATTGGAGGAAGGAGGGACAAATGATGACTTATATAAAGAAATTTTTCCCAATGTAGATTTAGTCTTGTTAATATACTTTGGCCTTATTAATGGAAGTCTTGTGAAGGCATTTGTTTTATTTGTTTCTGTGACAAGTAATGAAGCTTAACTATTTGCTAGAATAGTTTCATAAGATATTAACGTCTTGCATTTTATTTGACATTTCTATCATATTTTAAGAATCTTTAGTAACTACAACTGAAAACTCAAAAAAAATGAGTAGTCCCAAAATCTGACATATATTGAAGCAAAAGACTTAGGTTCAAACAGAATTCTAAAATTAGAGGATAGTAACACATTCTGTTATTGGGATATCAAATAGAATGCTTTCGATTTGATTGAAACAACCCTGTGTTCCAATTCCAACATTTTCTTATGATTTTTAAACATATGTTTTAAAATGTAAAAGATACTTATATCCAAGAAGATGTATTTCTTCCTTGTTGTCAAGTGAGTAATCTTTATGCTTTCTCTTTTATTTTAAGCAAGTACCTCAAAGGGAGGTACATTCACCATTAGTTATTCACTACTTTCTTTACCTTGGGAAGGAGATTGATGAATCTTGTTGGTTTCAAGAATTTTCTAAGATTTATAAGTTATTTATTTACCTTCTGAATTTCATGACTTCCCTTATAGAATGTTTCAATTTTCTTAATGAATTGCTTAATGAATTGTGACTACAAATGTCAAGTCTCCCTTCTGAGGCCAGCATTTAATTGCTTTGCAAAATGACAAGTATTGCTTTTCCTCCTACCATAGTGGCTACTAAAAATTCAAGATAGCAGTTGCTGCTTTGTAAACTTTAGTTACTTTGTGATTATGGTGAGTAAAACCACCTTCTCTACAAACACATGATGAATATGAAGTGTGAGAGATAAATCTTTCCTGTTGTAATTTTAGTCTCCTATACTATTACCAAGGTGATTTTGAATGCTAAATAATGCAGAGATCTAGGCAACATGCAGTTCAGATCTAGGATGTGTTGATTAATTTATTCATTATTCAGTGTGTTCCTAAAGATCATCTAACATTCTGTTGCGTTTTAATTTGAAACATGCAGAAAGACATGATTTCTCTTTTCAAGCAAATCCTAATTTGCAGGGAGAAACATGCTTGTAAACATATAGATAAAACTTGACATGAAAAGAAATAAAAGGGCTCAAAGTTTTTTGGAAATACTGATTAGAGAACAATCAACTACCTAAGCAGGGATGAAATAAATCTCCCAGGGGAAGGTAATGTTTAATTTGTGAATTAAATGATTACTAGAATTTTCCAGACTGGTATAGTTAGGGTAAAAAAGCATTCTAGACAAAGGGTATGCATTTAATGAAAAACATGTGAAATCATGTAATTAGAAGAATCATTATTTATGTTTTTATCCATCTATTTGAGCAGTTTGTTACTCAAAACTAGCAATTGTATTGATACCTTGGCTAATTTGTAATATAAAACACTTAGTTGTATATAATAATTTATATGTATATAGGTAGATGTTCTTAATTTAAAAATTCAAATTCTAAGAAATCTCTAAACTCCAAAACTTTTGGAGTTCTACATAGTAGATTAAGTATAAAATTCTAAACCTGGGACAGTGAGATGACACAGCACATAAAAGCAATTATACACAAACCTGGAGACCTGGTCTTGATACCTCAAACCTGCAATGTAGAAGAAAACAGATTTCTAAAAGTATTTCTCTGACCTTCATTAGTGTGCCATGATTAATGTGTTCAACCCAGCTTACACTTGGTCTCGTTCATTCTCTTTCTCTCTCTGTGTGCTTGTGTGTGTGTATCACTCTTTGCATCTTTCAAATGGATGAATAAAATTTAAAAATGGTAATTGAAAAATCCTTTCAATTCTTGTTCCAATCACTTCAGATGAGAGTTACTGAACCTTGTATGCATACATTTAAATTCATGCTTATGTACATAAACACTGAAAAGCAATTCAGTAAACAATTTAATTTTTATGATAATCCAGTAATATGAACTGCTGTGATAATTTCACACATATCCCTCTCCCTACTATATTGTATCCTCTATGGCATCAGATAAGAGTCTCAATCTCATGCAAATAACATGAATTGCTCTGCTAACATATAGTAAATACATAATCATTGTTGAATTAAATAATATTTGTGATAATTAATGAAACATGTCATGTAAGGTCATTTGCGTTTTATGGTATTTTCAAAACTCTTTGAATATAAAGCTTTACAAGAGTTATCAGAATGACTACAGAATGAGTTTTCAGTTTTTATATATTTGTGTTTCAAATTACTCACAAAGCCTAATGTAATAATTTTAGTTTAAAACTATTTCTAGATTGAAAACATACAGTATATTTATTTGATTTGTTATATTGGGGAATGAAAATAGAAGTTTTGAATTATACAAATTCTGGTAGTAGACATATAGACTCTTATTTGAAATGAATTAGATCTGATACATTTATCCTGGAAATATAACTTGAGAATTTATATGACCAAACCCTTACAATTACATATTTTTAACTTTTAAATCTGTATCAATCAAATTTTAATCAGGTATTTCTCCTCTCTGGTTTCTTTTAAGCCATGTCTTATTTAAAGTCTTAACAAATAATAAAACATGGAATATTTCTTTTGAACAGTTTACTATGAATACATTTAAACATGGATGGGACACAATTTTCAGATATTATGTCAAATATTTTGGATGTTTCTATGTAGATGATATTAGAAGAGGTTAGCTTTCAAATTTGTGTACTCTGACTAGATTGCATTACTCCTTACAATTTAAATTAATAACATTCAATCATTTGTTATTTCTAATAGAACTAAAGCTGACCCTTATAGAGCAAGAAGCAGTTTTATCTGAAGAGTGCCTTCCTGCATTACTTTTTACTTCTCTACATTGACACATTACCCTGAAAATATTGGATTTTCTCAAACCATCCTGATAATCTAATTTCTTAGTATATGCATGTTGTTGGACATTTCCTGTCAGCATTCTTTGATTGGAGAAGTCTCCTTAAGACACAATATACCTCAAGAATTAAAATAGATAACAACAGGAAGAAACATTTTCTGCCATATAATACTGAATGAGCTGTCTGAAAATTCTCACATATTCCTTTGATTAATTTCCTCTCGAATGTTACCAATAAACCTATATATAACTTCCACTAAGTGGCCTGGTTCTTTTCTGTTTGATTTTGAGAAACTTAATATTAAGAAATGTGTTGATGCTTGGATTAGACTTTTTTCCCCTATAGCAGTAATATTCTAGAAAAAGGTTTTGTCTTTTCTGTCAGTATTTTTCTTCTAACACGGTAAAGCACAAAAAAGAGTAGTATCTAGGGCTGGAGAGGTGGCTCAGGGTTAAGCCTCCACCTTGCAGGCGAAAGGTCCTGAGTTTGGATCCCAGATCCCACGTATAGACGCCAGGCGGAAGCAGGGGCGGCCTGGTTTCTGGTCCTGGTAGGGCGGAGCCTGTGAATCCCGGGGCGGAAGGAGGTGGAGGCGGTCCATGGTGGTTTGCGAATTCGTCCGTGGTTCTACACACACACACACACACACACACGCACATACACGTGCACATGCACACAGTTGAATAAATAATAATAATAAAAAATAAAAGATTAGTATCTAAAAATATATGTGATTTGTTGAGATGACAAACAGTGGAAATGAGCAATACTAACAGAAAAAAATAACTGGAGATAAGAAACCATATACATCCCTTTCCCAACTCTGCCACCGGGTACTCGTGCAGTCCAGCCAGGACCCACCTCCACCTAAGTAAGCTCTGCCCCCGCCCAACCCCAAAACCCCAGGCAGCCCAAGGGACCCAGCTCCTCCCACCAGCCAGCCAGAGCCAGAGCTGCACTGGGCCAGGGAGGACACACCCTAGGCCACGCCCCAGCTCCCCCAGGTTAAATAGCCCCCCCCCCCACCATCACATCCTCCCTTTCCCCACTCTGCCACCCGGGTCACCGGCAGTCCAGCTGGGACTCACCAAGACCTAGGTTAGCTCCGCCCTTACCCAACCCCAAAAGCCCAGGCCAAATAATTCAGTTCAGTGAAAAACGCACAGAAATTGAAAGAAGATCTTAAGAGTTAAAACAACAATGCCCAAGTCAAAGTGCAAATCCATGAGAAACAACACCAAAGTAAACAAATCTCCCACTGAAGGAATTAATCCCATAATGATAGACTCCAACCAGAACAAACCCATGGAAAATGGTCAAGAAAGCCTGACCCAAGATAACGACTTTCAAAACATGATCATTACCATGTTAAATGCTATGAAAGAGGAAATCCAGGAGGAATTAAATAATTGAATCAACCATTTTGAAGAGGAAAACAACAGACACTTGGAGGAGTTGAGAAAAACAGTTGAAGAAACAAAAACAGGCATAGAGCAGTTAAAATAGACTCAAGCAGAGTTCAAAACTGAACTAAAAGACAAGTTATCTTCAACCCAGAACTCAACAGAGAGTCTTATCAGCAGAACTAATGAAGCAGAAAACGGAATTTCAGACCTTGAAGACAAAGTGGTAGTATTAACCAGTTCAATGGAAGAGGTTGTTAAAGCCAAAAAGATACTTGAGAGAAACATACAAGAGTTATGGGACACCCTGAAGAAGCCTAACGTGTGTATTCATGAAATACCAGAGCAAGAATCTGAAAATGCCACACCTGAGGAAATTTTTCAAATGATCATCAAGGAAAACTTTCCTCATCTAAAAAAATAGAGGCCCATTCATACATAAGAGGCATTCCGCACCCCAAACAGATATGATCAAAACAGAAGCTAGCCACTGCAAATAATAAACACTCCACATTAAAGATAAAGAAATGTTGCTGAGAGTTTCAAGGGAAAAAACAAGTCACTTTTAAAGGTAAACCTATTAAAATAACAAAATGACTTCTCAATAGAAACAGTAAAAGCAAGAAGAGCTTGGACAGACATACTTCAAGTATTGAATGAGCAAAAATGTCAACCCAGGCTGATACACCCCACAAAATATCCATCATGATCCATGGAGAAAGAAAAATCTTCCAGCAAAAAGACAACTTGAAGGGATACATGTCCACAAAACCAGGCCTTCAAAAAAATGCTAGAAATAATACTCAAGCTTGAAGAAAAAATCAGGCATATTCGGAGAACAGAAGGGAAGTATAACACCATTAAAAGCGCAGCAATGTACTTACAAAAACCACTAAACATAATAAATGTCTGGAATTAAAAATAGTTTCTCCATTATAACACTAAATATTAATGGAATTAATTCACCGATCAAGAGACAAAGATTACAAATTTGGATTAAAAATCACAATCCATCAATCTGCTGCCTGCAGGAAAACCATCTCACCCCAAAAGATAGGCACATCCTAAAAATAAAAGGCTGGTCAACAAGTCTACAAGCTAATGGAAGCAGAAAACAGGCAAGGGTAGCCATTATGCTATCAGACAAAGTGAACTTCAAACCAAAAAAAGAAAAAATCATAAGACATAGATGGATACTACATTTTATTCACAGGTATAATTCACCAGGAAGACTTCACAATACTGAACATATATGCACCCAATATGCACCCCCCCACATTAACTAAGCAAACCTTACAACATCTAAAGAGAGAAATCAATCCTAAAACAATAATTCTTGGGGACTGCAACACTGCCCTCTCAACATGGGATAGATCAACAGGTAAAAAATTTAACAGAGACACTTTTGAGCTTAATCAAGCCCTAACTGAAAGGTACCTTACAGATCTCTACTGTACTTTTCATCCATGCACCTAAGAATACACATTTTTCTCAGCAGCACACAGAACTTTCTCCAAAATAGATCACATATTGGGCCACAAAATGAATCTACACATATACAAAAAAGTTGAAATTCTAACCTGCACCTTATCAGACCACCATGGCCTAGAGCTTCACATCCACAACACAGCAAGCAATAGAAAATACACTAACTCCTGGAAACTTAATACTATGATGCTGAATGAGAATTGGATTCAGGAAGAAATTGAAAAAGGAAATTCAAGATTTCCTGAAAGTGAACGATAATGAAAATACAACTTACTAAAATCTCTGGGACACAATGAAAGCTGTCCTAAGAGGTAAGTTCATATCTCTTAATGCCTACATCAAAAAAATGGAAACATCAGAAATAAATAACTTAACAATGCACCCAAAATCTTTATAGACACTAGAGCAATCTGATCCTAAAAGCAGTATAAAGGAGGAGGTTAGCAAAATAAGTGGACAAATATCTGAAATCGAGATTAGGAAAACGATACAGAAAATCAAACAGTCAAGAAGCTGTTTTTTTGAAAAAATCAATAAGATTGATACACCCCTAGCTAAATTAACCAAAAGCAAGAGAGAGAACACCCAAATTAACAAAATTAGAAATGAAAATGCAGTTATCACTACTGATACCCAAGAAATCCAGAGAATTATAACATCATATTTCAAAAAGGTATATTATACTCTGTGAAATATGACAACACAAAAGACATAGACGAATTCCTAAGTAAACACAACTTACCTAAATTGAATCAGGAAGGTGTTAATTATTTAAATAGTCCTCTTACATATGAGGAAATCGATGAAGTAATCTCAAATCTTGTCACCAAAAAATATCCTGATACAATGGATTCAGCATAGAGTTCTACCAGACATTTAAGGAGCTAATAACACCAATACTCCTTAAACTGTTCCATGAAATAGCAAAGGAAGGAACACTACCAAATTCCTTCTATGAAGCTAATATAGTCTTAATCCCAAAGCCTAATAAAGATACACTTAAAAAAGAAAACTATAGGCCAATCTCGTTGATGAACACAGATGCAAAGATTCTCAATAAAGTCACAGCAAATTGGATTCAAAAACATATCAAAAAGATCATCCATGGGAATCAAGTAGGCTTTATCCCAGGCACACAAGGTTGGTTAAACATACGCAAATCAATAAATGTAATTCACCATATAAACCAGTCCAAAGATCAAGACCACATGATACTCTCGATAGATGCAGAAAAAGCTTTTGACAAGATCCAACAGCCCTTTATGATCAAAACCCTAGCAAACATTGGAATTGAAGGAACCTTTATCATTATAACAAAAGCTGTATACAATAAGCCAACAGCAAGGATTATACTCAATGGAGAAAAACTTGAAGCATTCCCACTTCGATCAGCAACTAGACAAGGCTGTCCACTGTCACCACTTCTTTTCAATATTGTACTTGAAGTATTAGCTGAAGCTATAAGACAAGAAAGGGACATAAAAGGGATTTAAATCATCAAGGAAGAAGTCAAGTTATCTCTATTTCCACATGACATGATCCTATACCTCAGTGATCCCAAAAATCCACCAGGAAGCTCCTGGAACGAATACAGAATTTCAGCAGGGTGGCAGGATACAAAATAAATGTAAAAAAATCAGTGGCTTTCCTATATGCCCAGAATGAAAGACGTGAAAAAGCTCTGAGAGAAACAATCTCATTTACTATACCCCCTAAAAAAATGAAATACCTTAGTATAAACATAGCCAAGGAGGTAAAAGACCTTTACAATGAAAACTTTAAAACCCTAAAAAAGAAATTGCAGAAGACATCAGAAGGTGGAAAGATCTCCCATGTTCCTGAATTGGCAGAATCAACATCGTAAAAATAACCATCTTGCCAAAAGCAGAATACATATTTAATGTTATACCAATCAAAATCACCAAGCAATTCTTTAAAGAAATCGACCAAACAATCTCTAAATTCATATGGAAGCACAAAAATCCAGGATAGCCAAAACAATCCTGAGTAACAAAAACACTGCTGGAGGTATCACCATACCAAACCTTAGTCTATACTACAAATACATAGTAATAAGAACAGCATGGTACTGGCTCCAAAATAGAAATGCAGATCAATGGATAAGGGTTGAAGTCCCAGATATAGGCCCACAAACTTACAGCCATTTGGTCTTTGACAAAGGGGCCCAAAAAATCCAATAGAAAAAGAACAGTATCTTCATAAATGGTGCTGGCAAAACTGGATCTCCACATGCAGAATATTAAAACTGGACCCATACTTGTCATCATGTACAAGACTTAATTCAAATGGATCAAGGACCTTGATATAAGGCCAGGGACTACAAAAATCATAGGTGAAAGGGTAGGGAATTCCCTCGAGCTGATTGGGCTAGGCCAACAGTTCTTAAACAGACATCCAATAGCCCAGTCACTGCTACCAACTCTCAACAGAAGGGATCTGGTGAAAATAAAGAGATTGTAACATGAGCTCAAAGGCAACCCACAGAATGGGAGATAATCTTCACTAACCACATATCTGATAGAGATCTATTATCCAGAGTGCACAAAGAACTTAGAAAACTAAACACTAAGGAAACAAATGGCCCAATTAAAAAATGGTCCCTGGAACTTTAAAGAAACTTTACCAAGGAAGAAATTAAAATGTCTAACAAATATCTTAAAAAATGCTCCACATCCTCAGCCATCAGGGAAATGCAAATCAAAACTTCCCTGAGATATCATCTCACTCCTGTCAGGATGGCAAAAATCCACAATACAACAACACCAAATGCTGGAGAGGATGTGGAGAGAGGGGGACTCTCCTACATTGCTGGTGGGAATGCAGACTCATACAGCCACTCTGGCAAGCCGTCTGGAGATTCTTAAAGAAATTAAAGATTGAAATGCCATATGACCCTGCTATCCCACTTTTGGGAATAACCCCCCATACTGCGAAAATTCACCTCAATAGCACAAGCACGACTATGTTCATAGCAGCAGTTTACAATAGCAAAATCATGGAATCAACCCAAATGTGCAACAGTTGACGAGTGGATAATGAAATGTGGTACATCTGTACAATGGAGTACTACTCGGCCATCAAAAATGATGAATTAATGGAATTTGCCGGGAAATGAATGGAATTAGAAACAATTATATTGAGTGAAGTATCCTAGACATGGAAAATTAAGTGCTGTATGTACTCCCTAATAGGTGGCTCCTAGTAAGAAACCCACTTAGAGACACTCAAAGATAAATCTCTGTAATACGTACAGTAATTGCTAAGATTATGAACAGGAGGGATGGGGAAGGAGGGACACACCAGAAACAAGGAGAGAGGGGACCATGTTACAGCAGAAAAAATAGGCCTCCATCCAGTTGTGCAAGTGAGTAATGAGGCATCTGGTTAAGTTCACAGACTTTCTTTCCTGATCATTTACAACTGATGGGGTATGATCTTACCAGAAGTGGAGGGCATGTAGTCTGGCAGATAGAAAGTAACCATTTCACAAATGGTTGATTGACCCCTCCCCCACCACAGTTTCCTACTTTTATTACATCTACCTTTGAATATACTCTTGTAACAAGACTCTAATTTAACAGGCTTTTATCTCTGGCCAGTGGGTGACATCCAATACCCATCAGGATGGAGTGAAGGGCATTTCAGGAGCAGCAAAACTGGAAAAAAAGTCAACAAATCATAATCCAGAACATCAGAGACTCTATATCAATCACCTAGAACTAGGCCAGCCTAATCTCTTCCCATCCATAAGCTCAGGGAAATTTGCTGAAGAGGGGGCGGTAAGATTATAAGAGCACAAGTATGGGAAGATCAATCATATATGCAAGATATTTACACAAGTTAGGGCCAAAGCAATCATACTTTACATGCCCTGGGCAATGTCCAACACACTATTGACCCCACAAAGTCTAGCATTTGCTAAAGGCACTAGGATCCTTGGAGGCAAGGGATTGACAGCCTCAGTAGTGTTCCTATGCTTAACGGGAACACAGGAAAGGGTTCTGGGAAATGCCACTTGGTCCTTGCACCTCATCGGAGAGGAGGACCCAGAGGAGAGTTTGGCATGCACATTAAAGGATGCTCCGGGGATGGGAGGGTGAGGCACTAGAGGATGGGGAAGGAAGGGGGAGGGGAAGGGGGCACAGGGGGATAGGGGGTTGGAGAGCAGGGGTGAATGGTGTACCTATTAAGTTTGTGTGAGTGGAAATAAAAAAAAAATAAAACAGTCAAACAACTTTAAAAAAAAGGTTCAGCTAAAATGGGAGGGTTATAAAAATAGTAATGTGGAGGGAATATGATAAAATATACTATATAATGTATGAAAATGTTATAATAAACCTATTTCTGTGCATAATTTATATATACTAATCAATTGCCAAAGAATAAATAAAATATTTTTAAATCCCTCTTTAAAAAACAAGAAACCATGACGGCTCGCGCAGGTGCCTGCCCGCTGCGCGTTTTGTCCTGCGTCTCGCCCCGTCTGTCTCCTGACTCGCCTCTACTTGTCCTTCCCTCCCGCTCTTTCTCCTCTCTGCTCTTGATCTAAAAGATGCCCTCGGCCACCAGCCACAGCGGAAGCGGCAGCAAGTCATCGGGACCACCCCCTGCCGTCGGGGTCCTCCGGGAGTGAGGCTGCGGGGGCGGCCGGGGCCACTGCACCCGCATCGCACCATCTGACTATGGGCACTGGCACCATCTAGACTGAGGCCATGAAGCAGATTCTTGGGGTGATCGACAAGAAACTTCGGAACCTGGAGAAGAAAAAGGGTAAGCTTGATGATTGCCAGGAATGGATGAACAAAGGGGAAAGGCTTAATCAAGATCAGCTGGATGCTGTATCTAAGTACCAGGAAGTTACAAATAATTTGGAGTTTGCAAAAGAATTACAGAGAAGTTTCATAGCACTGAGTCAAGATATTCAAAAAACAATAAAGAAGGTAGCACGTAGGGAGCAGCTTATGAGAGAAGAAGCTGAGCAGAAACGTTTGAAAACTGTACTTGAGCTACAATATGTTTTGGATAAGCTGGGAGATGATGAAGTAAGAACTGATTTGAAGCAAGGTTTGAATGGAGTGCCAATACTGTCTGAAGAAGAGTTGTTATTGCTGGATGAATTCTACAAACTAGTAGACCCTGAGCAGGATATGAGCTTAAGGTTGAATGAGCATTATGAACATGCCTCCGTTCACTTGTGGGACTTGCTGGAAGGGAAAGAAAAGTCTATATGTGGAACTACCTACAAAGCTCTAAAGGAAATTGCTGAGCATGTTTTTCAGTCAAACTACTTTGGCAGCACCCACAACCACCAGAATGGACTGTGTGAAGAAGAGGAGGCAGCCTCAGCACCTGCAGTAGAAGACCAGGTTGCTGAAGCTGAACTTGAGCCAGCAGAAGAATACACTGAGCAAAATGAAGTTGAATCAACAGAGTATGTGAATAGACAGTTCATGGCATAAACACAGTTCAGCAGTGCTGAAAAGGAACAAGTAGATGAGTGGGCAGTTGAAACAGTCGAGGTGGTAAATTCACTCCAGCAGCAACCGCAGGCAGCATCTCCTTCAGTTCCAGAGCCCCACTCTTTGACCCCAGTGACACAGTCAGATCCCCTTGTGAGAAGGCAGCGAGTACAAGATCTTATGGCACAAATGCAGGGGCCCTATAATTTCATATAGGATTCAATGCTAGATTTTGAGAACCAAACACTTGATCCTGCCATTGTATCAGCACAACCTATGAATCCATCCCAAAGCATGGATATGCCCCAGTTGATTTGCCCTCCAGTTCATTCTGACTCTAGACTTACTCAATCTAATCAAGTTTCAGTACAACCAGAAGCTACACAGTTTCCTTTGGTTTCATCTACAAGTGAGGGATACACAACATCTCAACCTTTATACCAGCCTTCTCATGCTATAGAACAGTGGCCACAAAAGGAATCGATTGATCACATTCAGGCAACAATATCTTTAAATTCAGACTAGACAACAGCATCGTCATCCCTTCCTGCTGCTTCTCAGCTTCAGGTGTTTCAGGCTAGAACAAGCAAACGTTTACATAGCAGTGGAATCAATGTCAGTGCAGCTCCATTCCAGTCCATGCAAACAGTATTCAATATGAATGCCCCAGTTCCCTCCTGTTAATGAGCCAGAAACTTTAAAACAGCAGAATCAGTACCAGGCCAGTTATAACCAGAGTTTTTCCAGTCAGCCTCACCAAATGGAACAGACAGAGCTTCAAGCAGAGCAGCTTCAAACGGTGGTTGGCACTTACCATGGCTCCCAGGACCAGCCTCATCAAGTGAGTGGTAGCCACCAACAGCCTCCCCAGCATAACACTGGATTTCCACGGAACAGTCAACCTTATTACAACAGTTGTGGTGTGTCTCGAGGAGGTTTTCATGGTACTAGAGGCTTGATGAATGGTTACCGGGGACCTGCCAATGGATTCAGAGGAGGATATGATGGTTACCACCCTTTATTCTTTAACACTCCAAACAGTGGTTATACACAGTCTCAGTTCAGTGTTCCCCGGGACTACTCTGGATATCAGCGGGATGGATATCAGCAGAATTTCAAGCGAGGCTCTGGGCAGAGTGGACCACGGGGAGCCCCACGGGTAATATTTTGTGGTGGTGATCCTAGCTCCTGTGTGGAGCTTCTGTTATGGCCTTGGAAGAGCTGTTCATAGTGTGCATGTAGGTTACTTGTTAGGAATACATTGATCTTTTCCAGACTTGTTGCTAGGGATTAAATGAAATGCTCTGTTTCTGAAATTTGATCTTGAATCCAAATTTTAATTTTTCAATGACTTCCTGTTACTATCTTAAAAACCAGAACATTTTCTCTGCCTCAGAAAAAAGTGTTTTTCCAACTGGAAATTATTTTTCAGGTCCCAAAACCTGCTAAATGTTTTTAGGAAGTACTTATTGAACTTTTTGTAAGACATTTTTGGAATAAGATTGAACATTTATGTAAATTTATTACCCTCTTTTATTTTTGAAACATGCATATTATATTTTAGGACCAGAAATCCTTTAATGGCCAGATAAGCCTTAGTTACATATAGAGAACCATTTAGAAGTGATAGAATTAGTAATTGGAAAACAAATACCTTGAGCACTACTATTAGTGGGCTAAATAAGAAGTTATTTTTACTTTCAAACAGAATCTCCAAATTTTTAAAACCTTATTGGACTATATACTAAAAATTAGGAGTGAAAGGTTTTTTTTTTTTTTTTTTTTGTCTTGTAATAGCAGAAAACAATCACCTCTTTGGGCAGTAAGAAATTAATCTGTTTAACAATTAGAGCTAGCATTTCATATAATCTGAAGTTCTAAATGGTTCTCTGATTTGAAGGAAGTTACAGAATAGATTTCTTCTAGATATTAGCCAGTCATAACATGTAAAAATGTACATTAAGGAAGAACTACACAGTACTTTGAATGCTACTAGCAGTTGGTCAGTAAAAAAGTACATTTTCTAAAAAAATAAATGGATCATATGGGAATTACTGGCTTGAAGTACTGAAGGTATTTGTATGTGAATGTGGGTTATGTTCTTCTTTCCCACCTTGTAGCATATCCTATGAAAGTTGAGTTAACTGATAACTAAAAAAAAATGTTTTAACAGCATGTAAAAAGTTACTTTTGCTTCCTCCCGCGCCGCCTTTGTCTGCCCGACCACGCTGCCCGCTCCCCACTCCGCCAGGCCCCCAGGTGAGTCCCCGCCCAGCCCTGCCCAGGTCGCCCCACATCCCAGCGGCACCCAGGCTGCCTTGGGCTTTGGACTGAGCCACGCCCCAGGACCCCCGGACCCCTTCTCCCTCCCGCACCGCTGGCTGGATCGGGCCGCCAGCTCCCCGCTCTGCCAGGCCCCCAGGTGAGTCCCTGCCCCGCCCCGCCCAGGTCACCCCTTGTCAGGTTTTGGCCTGGGTCACGCCCCAGGCCCCAGGCCCCAGGCCCCAGGCCCCTTTCTCCCTCCTGCCTACCTCTCCGCCCAACTGGACAGGACGTGCTGGCTTTCCTCCATCCCTGGAGCTTGGGTGGGACACTAAGCCAAGTCCCAGGTCCAGGGTGAATTCTGCCATCAACATCAACTCTCTGCCTATCTGGCCAACCGGGGACCCACCCACGTGTTCTACAGAAAACACACTGCTACTCAGAATTCAATAGAGTCCAAAGAAAACTTAAGCAAAGTTCTAAGGGTCAAAGGCCATACATCTGTAAACCTCTACAATCATCCTATCACATGGGAGAGATTCTTCACATCCAGCCCAAAGACAAGTAAACCTCCTTTTTTTTTCACCTTACTGTTCCTTTCTAATATTAATCACTATAGATTAACTTTTCTATAAAGCCTCCCCAAAAACACAACTCCAGGGATCATACCACTCACTCTCACATATCACCAAGACACTACATTGTAAAAGTGCACTATCATACTTGTCTACTGCAAAAGTGCACTATCACTCCTTGTCTACTTAACCTGACTTAATTGATGTACTAACAACCTAACAGCCTCAACTAGGAAATAACAATAATAAAAGACAAACATACCCAAACCCAAGGCAAGCACTAGTAATAACTGCCCAAGTGTAGGAATACCAAATAAATCAGTAAAAAAAACACAAAAACTGAAAAGCCCTAGAAGACACAACAACAATGCCCAAGTCAAAGTGCAGATCCATGAAAAACAAAACCCAAGAAGACCAGTCTCCCACTGAAAGAATTAACCCCTTAATGATGGATTCCAACCAGAACAAATTCACAGAAAACAGCCAAGAAAGCCAGACCCAAGACAACGACTTTCAAAGTACGATCATTACCATGATTAATACTATGAAAGAGGCAATCCAAGAGGAGATAAACAACAGAATCAACCACATTGAACAGGAACACAACAGGCATTTGGAGGAGTTGAGAAAAACAGTTCAAGAAACAAAAATAGGCATAGAGCAGTTAAAACAGACTCAAGCAGAGTTTAAAACTGAACTAACAGAAAAGCTATCTTCAAACCAAAGCTCAACAGAGAGTCTTATCAGCAGAACTAACGAAGCAGAAAATAGAATTTCAGATCTTGAAGACAAAGTGGGAGAATTAACCAGCTCAATGGAAGAGATTGTTAAAGCCAAAAAGATACTGGAGAGGAACATTCAAGAGATATGGGACACCCTGAAGAAGCCTAATATGTGCATTCATGGAATACCAGAGCAAGAATCTCAAAATAGCACATCTGAGGAAATTTTTCAAATTATCATAAATGAAAACTTCCCTCAAATGAAGAATGAGAGGCACATCCAAATACAATAGGCATTTCACACTCCAAACAGATATGACCAAAATAGAAAATTGCCACGGCAAATAATAGTCAAAACACTCCACATTCAAGACAAAGAAAAGGTGCTAAGAGCTTCAAGAGGAAAAAAGCAAGTCACTTTTAAAGATAAACCTATAAAATAACAAATGAATTCTCAGTGGAAACAGTAAAAGCAAGAAGAGCTTGGAGAGACGTACTACAAATATTAAATGAGCAAAAATGCCAACCCACACTGATATACCCGGCAAAACTATCTGTCATGATCAAGGGAGAAGGAAAAATTTTCCATCAAAAAGACAACTTGAAGGGATACATGTCTACCAAACCAGGCCTTCAAAAAATGCTAGAAGTGATACTCAAACTTGAAGAAAAGAACAAGCATATCCAGGAGGACAGAAGGGAAGTATAATACCACAAAAATATAAATGTAAAACAATAAGCTTACAAAATCCACTAAACACAAAAAATGTCCAGAATTAAAAATAATTTCTCCATTATAACATTAAATGTCAATGTGCTTAACTCACCCATTAAGAGACAAAAATTAAAAACTTTGATTAAAAATCACAATCCATCAACCTGCTGCCTTCAGGAAACTCATCTCACCACAAAAGATAGGCACATCCTAAAAATGAAAGGCTGGTCCAAAATTCAAGCTAATGGAACCAGGAAACAGGCAGGGGTAGCCATTATGCTGTCGGACAACATGGACTTCAAAGCCAAAAAAATCGTAAGAGACACAGATGGATACTAAGTTTTAGTCACAGGTACAATTTCACAGGTACAATTCACCAGGAAGACTTCACAATACTAAACATATAGGCACCCAATACGGGCCCCTCCACATTCATTAAGAAAATCCTGCAGCGTCTAAAGGGAGAAATCAACCCCCAAATGATAATTCTTGGGGATTTCAACACCGCCCTCTCAACAGGGGATAGATCAACAGGTCAAAAGCTTAACAGAGACACACTGGAACTTAATCAAACCCTTAAAGAAATTAGCCTTACAGATCTCTATCGAACTTTTCACCCACGTACCAAAGAATACACATTTTTCTCAGCAGCACACGGAACTTTCTCCAAAATAGATCACATATTGGGCTACAAAATGAATCTCCACATATACAGGAAAGTTGAAATTCTAACCTGTGCCCTATCAGACCACCACGGCCTAAAGCTGAACATTCACAACACAACAAAAGAGAGAAAATGCACTAACTACTGGAAACTTAACACTATGATGCTGAATGAGAACTGGATTCAGGAAGAAATTAAAAAGGAAATTCAAGATTTCCTGAAAGTGAACAATAATGAAAATACAACTTACCAAAATCTCTGGAACACAAGGAAAGCTGTCCTAAGAGGTAAGTTCCTAGCTCTTAATGCCTACATCAAAAAATGGAAACATCAGAAATAAACAGTTTAACAATGCAGCTTAAAGCTTTAGAAAAACTAGAGCAATCTGATCGCAAAAGCAGTAGAATAGAGCAGATTAGCAAAATAAGGGGAGAAATATCTGAAATCAAGATTAGGAAAACGATAGAGAAAATTAACCAGTCAAAAAGCTGGTTCTTTGAAAAAATCAATAAGATGATAAACCCCTAGCTAAATTAACCAAAAGCAAGAGAGAGAAAACCCATATTAAAAAAATTAGAAATGAAAATGGAGTTAACACTACTGATACCCAAGAAATCCAGAGAATTATAACATCGTATTTCAAATACTTGTACTCTGTGAAATATGACATCACAAAAAGATGGATGAATTCCTAAGTAAACATAACTTACCTAAATTGAATCAGGAAGTTGTGAATTATGTAAATAGTCCTATAACATATAAGGAAATTGAGGAAGTAATCTCTAATCTTGTCACCAAAAATTGTCCTGGGCCAGATGGATTCAGCAGAGTTCTACCAGACATTTAAGGAGTTAATAACATCAATACTCCTTAAAGTGTTCCAACAAATAGCAAAGGAAGGAACACTACCAAATTCCTTCTTTGAAGCTAATATTGTTTTAATTCCAAAACCTAATAAAGATACACTTAAAAAAGAAAACTATAGGCCAATCTCTCTAATGAACACAGATGAAAAGATTCTCAATAAAGTATTAGCAAATCAGATTCAAAAATATGTCAAAAAGATCATTTAAGAGGACCAAGTAGGCTTTATCCCCAGCACACAAGGTTGGTTCAACATACACAAATCAAGAAATGTAATTCATAATATAAACCAGTCCAAAGCCCAAGACCACATGATACTCTTGATAGATGCAGAAAAAGCTTTTGACAAGATCCAATAGCCTTTTATGATCAAAACGCTAGAGACAGTAGGAATGGAAGGAACCTTTTTCAATATAATAAAAGCAGTATACAACAAGCCAACAGCAAGGATTATACTCAATGGGGAAAAACTGGAAGCATTCCCACTCCTATCAACAACTAGACAAGGCTGCCACTCTCACCACTTCTATTCAATATTGTACTTGCAGTCTTAGCTGAAGCCATAAGGCAAGAAAGGGACATAAAAGGGATTAGAATCAGCAAGAAAGAGGTCAAGCTATCCCTATTTGCAGATGAGATGATCCTATACCTGAGCGATCCCAAAAAATTCAACAGGAAGCTCCTGGAACTAATTGAGAAGGTCAGCAGGGTGGCAGGATACAAAATAAATGTGCAAAAATCAGTGGCTTTCCTATATGCCCAGAATGAAAGTAGTGAAAAAGCCCTGAGAGAAAAAATCCCATTTACTATAGCCCCTAAAAAAAATGAAATACCTTGGTATAAACCTAACCAAGGAGGTAAAAGAACTTTACAATGAAAACTTGAAAAGCCTCAAGAAAGAAATTGCAGAAGACACCAGAAGGTGGAAAGACCTCCCGTGTTCCTGGATTGGTAGAATCAACATCATAAAAATGACCATCCTACCAAAGGCAATATACAAATTCAATGCTATAACACTTAAAATACCAAAGCAATTCTTTAAAGAAGTTGACCAAACAATCTCAAAATTCATATGGAGGCACAAAAGACCCAGGATAGCAAAGACAATCCTGAGTAACAAAAACACTGCTGGAGGTATCACCGTACCAAACCTTATTCTATACTACAAATCCATAGTGGTAAAAACAGCCTGGTACTGGCTCCAAAATAGACACACATCAATGGATAAGACTTGAAGACCCAGATATAATCCAACAAAACTACAGCCATTTGGTCTTTGACAAAGGGGCCCAAAAAATCCAATGGAAAAAGAACAGTATCTTCATAAATGGTGCTGGCAAAACTGGATCTCCACATGTAGAAGATTAAAACTGGACCCGTACTTGTCACCTTGTACAAGACTTAATTCCAAATGGATCAAGGACCTTGATTTAAGGCCAGAGTCTATAAAAACCATAGTTGAAAGGGTAGGGAATTCCCTTGAGCTGATTGGGCTAGGCCAAGAGTTCCTAAACAGACATCCAATGGCACAATCACTGCTACCAACTCTCAAAAGTTGGGATCTTGTGAAATTAAAGAGCTTCTGTTCAGATAAAGAGACTGTAACACTAGCTCAAAGGCAAACCACAGAATGGGAAGAATTCTTCACTAACCACATATCTGATAGAGCTCTATTATCCAGAGTGCACAAAGAACTTAGAAAACTAAACACCAAGGAAACTAATGGCCAAATTAAAAAATGGTCCCTGGAACTTAAAAGAAACTTTACTAGGGATGAAATTAAAATGTCTAACAAATATCTTAAAAAATGCTCCCCTTCCTTACCCATCAGGGAAATGCAAATCAAAACTTCCCTGAGATATCATCTCACCCAGGTCAGGATGGCAAAAATCCACAATACAAAAAACACCAAATATTGGAGAGGATGTGGAGAGAGGGGAACTCTCCTACATTGCTGGTGGGAATGCAGGCTCATACAGCCACTCTGGCAAGCTGTCTGGAGATTCTTATAGAAATTAAAGATTGAAATGCCATATGACCTTGCGATTCCACTTTTGAGAATAACCCCCCATGCAAGATAGGTCCACCTCGATAGCACAAGTGCTACCATGTTCATAGCATCACTGTTTACAATAGCAAAGTCATGGAATCAACCCAAATGTCCAACAGTTGGCGAGTGGATAAGGAAACTGTGGTACATCTATACAATGGAGTACTACTCAGCCATCAAAAATGATGAAGTACTGGAATTTGCTGGGAAATGGATGTCATTAGAGACAATTAAATTGAGTGAAGTATCCCAGATCCAGAAAATTAAACGCCATATGTACTCCCTAATAGGTGGCTTCTAGTACCAAACCCACCCAGCACACCTAGAGACACTTTACAATAAATTTCTGTAATACAGTAATTGCAAGGAGTATGAACAGGTGGGATGGGGTAGGAGGGCCACACCAGAAACAAGGAGAGAGGGGACCATGTAACAGCAGAGAAAATAGGCCTCCATCAAGGACTGCAAGTAAGCAATAAGACATCTGGTTAAGTTCACAGACTTTTCGTTCCTGATCATCTACAACTGAGGGGGTGTGATCTCACCAGAAGGGGAGGGCATGTAGTCTGGCAGATAATAAGTAACCATTTTGCAAATGGGTGATTGACCCATCCCTCACTGTGGTTTCCTACTTTTATTGCATCTACCTTTGAATATACTCTTATAACATGACTCTAGTTTAACAGTATTTTTATCTGTGGCCAGGGGGTGACATCCAATACCCATCAGGATGGAGTGAAGGGCATTGCAGGAGCAGCAAAACCGCAAAAGAAAATCAATGAACCATAATCCAGAACTTCAGAGACTCTATATCAACCACCTAGAACTAGGCCAGCTTAATCTCTCCCCATCCTGAATTTCAGGGAAATTTGGGGAAGAGGGGGCAGTAAGAGTTTAAGAGCACAAGGATGGGAGGAGCAATGATATGCAAGATACTGCACACAAGTTAGGGCCGAAGCAATCATAATTGGACTTTACATGCCCTGCACAATGTTAAACACATTATTGTCCCCACAAAGTCTAGCATTTGTTAAAAGCACCAAGATCTTTGGAGGCCAGGGACTGACAGCCAAGTTCCTATGCTTAAGGGGAACACAGGAAAGGGTTCCTGGAAATGCCGCTGGGTCCTTGTATGTCATCGGAGAGGAGGACCCAGAGGACAGTCAAGCATGCTCATTAAAGGATTCTCCTGGGATTAGGGAAGGGAAGGCTCTGGGGGTGGGGAGGGAGGGGTGAGGGGAAGGCAAGCAGAGGGGTGGGGGGAGGAGGAGGAAGGGAGGGAACCGGCGTACCTATTAAGTTTGTATGAGCGGAGATAATAAAAAAAAAGTTACATTTATCTGTTACAAGTTATACAATTTTGAGGGGTGGAGAGGTGGTTCAGGGGTTAAGCCTCCGCCTTGCAGGCGGAAGGTCCTGAGTTCGGATCCCAGATCCCACGTATAGACGCCAGGCAGAAGCGGGGGCGGCCTGCGCTTCTGGTCCTGGTAGGGCGGAGCCTGTGAATCCAGGGGCAGAAGGAGGTGGAGGCGTCCATGGTGGTTCACGAATTCGTCCGTGGTCTGCATACACACACACACACACACACACACACACACACACACACAATTGAATAATTAAAAAAAAATTTAAAAAAACCAAGTTATACAATTTTGAATGTTATGTAGTTTCTTTTTAACAGTTTAGGTAATAAGGTCTTTTTCATTCTGGTACTTTTATTAATTTTGATAGTATGTTGTTACTTACTACTGAAATGTAAGCTAGAGCGTAAAGTAGAACGTAAGTTCTGTGAGAGCAGGTATCTTGTCTGTCTTCACTGCTGTATCTATTCCCAACGCCTGATGACAGTGCCCTGGCACATAGTAAGCACTCAATAAGTACTTGTTGAATGAAAAACAAACAAGAAACCATATACATTTAATAAATCCATAAACGAAAGCATAATTTTTTGGTTAAATACATTTTTTGACCTCTAAATAATCATTCTATATGTTAATAAGGGGCTCACTCAAAGGGAATATGCATTAAATTATATTTAGAATATTGTCCTTGAATTGTCAATATATTCATAACTATTAAAAATAGAAACATTGTAATAGGCTTAGTAACTTACTGAAGAATAGCTTAATTTTAATTAAACCAGTGAATTTCTGTAGTAATCAGTAAAAAATCATGCTGGTGTTTATAGTCAATGCTGAACCTACAAAGGAGTAGACAAGCCAGAGTGAATCCTGAAGTCCATAGAAGCATACAGATGGAAAAGTGGAACAGAATGGTGAAGGGAAGGCAGGGAATGTGGGGAGAAGTGGGGAAAGCTGGGATGAACACTCAATATGTTGGAATAGTAGAAAAACAGTTTAAAAAGTAAACATGTTTCAAAAGCAAATGGAATTAAATCCTTGAGATATTAACCAAAAATAAATACTGAAATATTCAATAAAAGTAGGCCCTTGTAAAAATAAAAAAAATCTAGGGGAAATCTTTCATTCCTCAACTTTATTCAGCAAATTACCTTGAATTAATTCAAAACATAAAACATAAAATGATCTTAAATTTTTTTCATGTGATATATCATATTTAGTATCCTTTAGACTGTAAGTTGAATAGTCATTGTGGAGAAGGCATAGATATTTCTGTATTATAAGGAAAGAATAATGCACTGTATTACAGCCATTCTACTAGGGATTCATCAGTAGTTTTACTTCACATTGGCATTACTGAGGTATGTTCAATCAGGAATGAATACATCCCAGGCAGTGATTCTACTCTAAAAACTGCCCTCAGGAGAATAATTGATTTGAACATGTTGGTAATCTTTGCTAAGTCAATTTCAGCAATGCGGTGAAAGAAGAGTGAAGCATTAAACTCATTAATTCATTTTCTTGTATGTTTCAGTGAGGGCAAAATGTCAGACATGCACAGTAATTAAAAGAGAGTATTAATTTTTTATGAACTTTAATTAATGTTGATGCTTCTTGTTTTGCTGACTTGGGAATTCATTCCAACTGCAAGAGAGATCACCAGTCTATAGCACAAAATGTTTTCTTCATATGGTAGAAGGGTCTATGCTTTGAATTATATGTGATTCTAAAATCAATTGAGGTTCAATTACTCTGATAGAAAAAATTTGGATAGTTCAGGAGAAAACTTAGGAAGAAATATGCTCTTAGTGGGAGTGTTGGGAATCTTTACTGCAAATTTATTTATTATATATTTAATGTCTTATGGATACTAAAGAATCCAAGTTTATTTTTCTTGAAATCAACTGGTACAGGATTACATGTGTGCTTAACTGAACTCTCTTTTGTCAGTGTCTTCTTCATTAAGGGTTGATATATATTCCTAGTGAGCATCCTTTAGCATAAAAGGAGACAAGTCCATCTTTCTATCTACTTCACTTGATGCTATGTGTACACTGGGCTTCATGGATAATGGAAAGGCTAAAAGTTGAAAGTATAAGAGATTCTCACTAATTATAAATAAACAGAGAAAGGACCATTTGAAATATTTTAATACACTCATACAAATGGTCAGAATTTGTGGGTACCCTTTCAATAAATAACTCATTTTGTCTTTAACATATTCTTTTCAGTAAGACAAGGGATACTGGTATATACATTTTTCAGATTAGAGAAGTCTAGGACAGAATTTTAGGCAACACACAAAAGTATTGAAGATACAAAATATTAGATTAACTGTTCAAATCCAGGATTTAAATCCATTTGCACTTTAGAATCCACGTCCCTCATCAATAGTAATATTCAATAATATTACTATTACATGTGTATAAGTATATTTATATATATATATAATTATATATATATATATATGAAAGATAAGCCCGAAGTCTAAACCCATGCTTTTGTTTAGGGAAGGTGCTAGCAGAATTAGATGGTATCTTTTTAACTCACAGAAATTTTCTGGAGAATATTTATTTGAAATAATACTTGGAGAAAGAAAAGAATGTTCATTGATAGAGCAGAAATGAAGGACTCTCTATTAATGTGGAAAAATCAGGAAAGGAGAACAAGAATGTTTAAGTACAGGATGTATCAAGTCACTCTGTACTCATGTGATTGAATAAATATCAGATTCTGTTCTCTTAATGAAATATTGGGTGTAGACCTTTCTAAATATTACAGAGCTAATGACTATGTTGAAAAGAATTATTGCCACATGTTTCTACTAGTTAATAAAAATATTTATGTTGAAGTAACTTGGCCTGGGATTAATTTTAAATACCATTCATTATTAGTCATATGTACTTAAACAACAAACTGAATGACATTTCATTCATAAAATAATGATAAAATGAAATGCATTTTGCAGAGTCGTTGTACAATGAAATGATTGGGAAGTACTATTCAAATGCTTAAGGTGTTAGTGTGTACATATAAAACACTTCAAAAATAACATCATTTGGATGAAGACAAGGAGGAGGAGAAGAAAGAGGGAAGGGTAATGAATGAGAAGGAGGAAAAAAAGGAAAGAAAAGAGGAGGAGGACAAGGAGCAGTTCTACCATTAAACTATTTTAATTTAGGTTTTAGTACATTGTGGATACAGGTAACTGAAAAAGGAAGAGATTTGTGGTGTTTCAAAGAATAATCTTTGGAAAGAATATATATGCTCTTTTTATAATGTATTTTCCACATATTTCTTGTATCCATAAAAATGTGTGTGTCCCTCACAGTCTCATGTGTTTGGGAAGGTCATGGCACCTTTGAGAGTTGGAGCTTTGCTGGAGGAAGGCGGTCACAGTGGATGGGCCTTGAGTTGCATTAATCCCAACCCATGTCCAAGAGAAGTCAGTTTTTATAGCAGCAGTCTTGTAACTGTCTGTGGTAACAAAGGCCTCATCCAGTTTCCACAGCCAGCCATTGCGCCTCTGCCATGAAAGACTATCTCCCCCTACAGAATTGTAAGCTGAATAAATCTCCCTTTCTCCCTTAAGTTGATTAACTTTGAGTGTTCTCTCACAACATAAAAAGAGTAGTAACCTTTACAGTGTTTAATATAAATTCAAATAGACTTCCTTTGGTTGAATATTAGTTCCATTTAAGTTTATATAAAGCATAGGATATTATGATCTTTAAAATCAGTTTTAAAAATTTTCATTAATGAGTTATGCCAGCTAACATTCATGAAAATACATTCCCACATTTCCCACTTTTCTCTACTCTTCCCACATATCTTGTAATCTTCCTTTCATATTCACATTGTTTAGTTTCTTTTGTTTTGTTAACAGTTACTTAAAAATAGCATTTCATGTGTGGTGCACGGTCCTGTTTAAAGAAAATAAAACAATTACATGTTATCAAGAGTTAGAGATGCAAAAAGTGGGACATTGTTTTGGTGTAAAGATTAACTAATCACCCAAAAATGACAATCACAGAGAACATAGTTGTATTTTCATTTGCATTATTTTCTTTTTCTCATGAGACTTATTTTACATATTTTGAAATTCAAACTTTTAAAACACAGAGTTCACAGAGTTGCATATTTATGTAAGTATATAAACATTAACCTGATATAATTTTAGAGCAATACAATGCTTATTTGAGTGTAGAACTCAAAGAGATGTATTAGGGTCATATGGTATTTCTGTATTTACAAATCTTAGTCTCATTTACATTAACACCAGTAATGTATACAGGTTCCCTTTTCTCTTTTCTTACTTCATCTCCAGAGTTTGTTGTCATCCACTTTATGATAGCATTTGCAACTGGGTGAGATGGAATATAAAGGTAGTTCTACTTGCATTTCAGTGATAGCTAAGGACTTTGATTTTTTTTCAATTGTTTCTTGTCCATTGATACTTCATCTTTAAGAGCATTCTATTTATTAAATCAGATCATTAATGAATTTGTTGGCCTATTTACTTTGCGGCATTAAATTTTCAAAGATCTTTACATATGCTGCAGGACAGTAATATATATGAGAGTAACCGAGAATTCACAAAGCTAGAGCCACCTAAATTTTGAAACAAGATGTCAAATACATACTTGGAGAAAAAGCAGTCTATTGAACGATTGTTGCCAATGGAAACTAGATTTTTACATGAAGAAGAATAGAACTCATTCTTTGTCTCTTACCATTTGTATGACAAATGATTTAAAATAAACTGAAGTCTGAAAGTAAGACCTGAAGTTCTGAACCTGTTATAGAAAAACATAGGAATAAATTCCAAGAAATTGGTATAGACAAAGACTGTCTGTAAAGGGCTCCAATAGCTTAGAAAATACCAAGCATTGGTGAGTTAAATTACATTTAAAAATTGTGGATTAGTATGAGTTTACATTAAAGGCACATAAAATATAATTAAGAAAATATGGAAGAAAATTTTAAGTATTCCAGATATTCTTCTGTCAGATGTGTAACTAGCAGAGTTTTAGTCCCATTTTGTCTCTTCATCTAGAAGTTTTCTTTCATGAATAGAAACTGATGATAGCAGTTAATTGGAAAGTATGTGTGTGTGTGTGTGTGTGTGTTGTGTGCCTACTTGAAAAAGACAAAATATTCAACCATTCCTACACATATTTGTGAAGCTTTTAAAATAAACTATGAGCTTTCTGTGGTATGATAAACTAAAAAAATCTACAATATTTATTGCATCATAATTGTATTCTATGTCCCTTTCTATGGACACTTTTCTCTTTATTTCCACAATGCCAACAATAGTTCTTTAAAAAAGCTGAAAACACAAATTATTCAAGGTAGTTCAGAGATGAGAGTAGTGGAGAGAATGGATTTCTCTAAGTTACTTATAAGTCAAATCTTGTTCATTGAACCTTCTATGATCTTGTTTAACTTATCTTTCTGAAGTAAGAATTACTTTACATTTAATAACTCACAATTAATATACTGTTTTTTGATGAATAAATGAGTAAGAAGAGTAAATGAGTGAGCACACTAAGAATGAAAGCTATAGGAATCAATGCAATGTTTATCGAATCAATAATTGCATATCAACACACTGATCACTTCTTCAAGGATTTATTCACTATACATTTTTCTTGTGTGGGTGGTGTGCATACATGTGTGTATATGTTTTTAAGAATGTAGACACACATGTGTGTGCTGGTGCAGATGCACATATATGTGCATGCAGGTGGAGTTCCAAATTTTTCATCAGTTTTCTTTGTTTCTTTGCGCCATGTTCACTTAAACAGAGTATCTAAATTAAACTCAGTTTGGCAGCCTTGGCTAGTTTAGCTTTCCTACTTCCCTAGGAATCACACCTACATGCCTCCACAGTGTTGGATTGTAGGTGGGCTGCAATATCTGCTGGGATTTTTATAGGTTCTGGGGATCTGAACTGTAGTGCTCACATGTGCAGCAAGTGCTTTAACCATTGAGCCATCTTCCTCCACAGCCTATATTTAATATACAATTAAAATATCTTCTATTTGATACCATGCTTAAGTCAAAAACATATAGGCAACGTACTCTAATTCCTTAATGAACTTTTAGTAGACTGAGAGAGTCAGCAAGTTAAAATAAGTGTAATAGCTAGATACAGATCTTAACTGGATGGTTGAGAGTTTGAGTTCTGTACACATTAGTAGAAAATTCGCAATTGAGTTAAGCCCAGAGAGAACCTTCAGGAGATTTTTAGTTGATGGGGAACTACCAAACCATGGTGGGTGGAACTAATCCCTGAGCAGGTGAATAAAATGCAGAGAACTTGCTGAGAAAGTTGGCACTCCTTACTCTGGCAAGTAAGGATTGTCCCTGTCTCAACTGTTATGTAGAGACAGTGTGGCTAGTTCCCTTGGCCTTGATGTTAGTGTGAGCTCTCCAGCGAAGGTGGACGAAAGAACTATAACTAGGAATGATAAGAGAAAATAATCTCTGGTTCCCTTTTTGGTAGTAATTTATCAGCAACAATACAGGTGAACTGCCACAATTAGTAATATCCATATTTAAACAATGTAATTGATACATGTGTAAATTAGAGTAAGGTTCCCTGGATGTGGGTTCGTAGTATATAGGATTCATATTTTTCCCAAAATTTCATTAACAAAATTTCAAACATAGAAAAAATTCAAAGGGTTACACAAGTAATCATTTCTACAACATTTACCTAAACTCTACAGCTAATATATTTGCATTTTCCCTTTTCTGAAAAGGTTTCCATTCCTTTATTTAATCACAACTTCTGTCATATTTAAATGCCTTTTAATGCTGCAAGTGTCTTTACTTTCAAATTCAGAGAAAGTATATCGTTAGTAAAGTTCAATATTTAATCCTTTTCTCTTATGAAATAAAATGTTCATAATGAATGTCACTTATTTTAAGTATAGTATTGAAATGACTTTTGGTAAAATTTGATTCCCAAATAAAACAACAACTGAAAATACCTACACTATAACAGTTCATCATTATTCTTTTCCCATAACTTAAATATCCACCCCCAAATTCCAAATGTGTGAGGTTTTTGAATGAAAGAAAAAGGGAAATATTTTCTCCACCAGTCATAATATTCCTGGGTCAGTATTCTGAAACAGTTTAAGAAGAGAAAAATATTAATTTTGCCATATGTTTTGTATAGCATGAGATACTCTTCAAATATATACATCCAACCATACAGAAAATACTATGTATTATTATGAACAATCATTCAGAAGTATGTTAGGAAGACTTGACATAATAACAATAAACTGTCAGATTATGTTTCTTAGAAATGACTATGTGTTTAGGGTTTTAGGTGTGCCTATCTTCTTTGTTTTTCCTTTAGACACAGGGAGGACTACTGTGAAAAAGGATTTGAAAGAGAACTCAGGTTTAATGAAATTTAAAAGTATCTTGCTTCTGTGGATTTTCAGTTACATTCAATTTAAATTTTCAATAGGTTAGATGTCATGGTTTGGGCCAATGTGCCATGAATCCCATAATTTCTTTTTAAATTTAGAGTAGGTTAGTTACTTTCAGAACCGTTCCTAAGTGAAATTGCATAGTATGCATTGTTTCCAGAATAGTGTCTTTCTTTCAAAATGTTTTTAAGTTATACCTATGTTTTGTTGATTTGTGTATTTATTATTAATTGGAAATAAATAAAATTTTCCATCTTACCCATTTTAAATGTAGAGTTCAACATTACCAGATGTGCTCATATTTTATTACAACAGTTATCCATAAAGTTTTCATTTTATAAAACTAACCCTTTTGGTCCCTGGAAACTGATATTTTAAATTTCTGCTTCTATGAATTGAACTAATTTAGATACTTCATGTGAGCCAAATTATAGGATATTTGCGACTGATTTTTTTCTCTTAGCAAACTGTCCTTAATATTCATCAGTATTCAATGAAGGGACAGGTGTGGTTTTGTTTTCTTTTAAAATCTGAATAATGACCTGTTTGCATTCTGGGTGGGAGGCCACTGATCTGCCAGGACCATCTGTATCGTGCATGACTCTGTGGAGTGGTTCAGGCGATCTAATTTCTGAGTGGCAGAGCTTTCTGCTATCTGGAAGCTAGGCCCCTAGTCTGCCAGGACCTTCTGTGTTGCCCATGTACCAGCAACCTCCCCTGCTCCTGCTAATCACCCACATACAGAAAATAAGTAAAAACAGCAAATTTTATACTGCAACAAATTTCAAAAAATAAAAAGAGAATAGGCCTCTATAAAATGATAGAATAGTCACTTCAGAAGATCCATCTGAGGAACAAGAGAACAGTAGAATTACTACCTTTTTTGAAATAAAGAGAGGGGATCAGGCTTCAGTGGAGAAAATAGGTCACTGTCAAGTATTGCATGTAAGTAGCCAGATGTTTGGTGAAGCTTACTTTCATTTCCTTTCCTGATCACCTGGGACTGAAGAGGTTTGATCTCACCAATCAGGGAGAGTATAGGGACTGGGAGATAGATGGTAACCATCTGGCAAATGGAACACTGATACCCCTCACTGCTGTGTCCTACTCCTATTACATCTACCTGTGAGTCTCCTCTTATATTAAGGTCATCATTTAAACAGTTTTTTTATCTTTGGTTAGGAGGTGACCTTCAATACCAAACAGGATGGAGCCAAGGTCGATGAAGGAAAAGCAAAACTGAAAACAACAAATCATAATTCAGAACACCAAAAACCCTACGTTAATCATCAGTAACCAAATCTCTCCCCATCCTAAAGCTTGGGGCAGCAATATTGTAAGAACCTAAAAATGGGGAGGACCAACAATATGCAAGATACTCAACAGAAGTTAGGGCTACAGTAGCCATAATCAGACTTTGCATGACCTGCACAATGGCTGACATTTCAACAACTACCCAAAGTCTAGCATGGATTACAGGGGTGAAGGCTCCAGGCAGTAAGATCCTTAGAGGCAAGGGATTAACTGACTATTTATAATAGAGTTCCCATATTAACATGGAACCCAAGAAAGGACTCTGGGTTATGCCACTGGGTCCTTACTGCTCATTAAGTTGGAGGACTCAGAGGGAGATTTGGCATTCACACAATAGGATACTCCAGGAAATGGGAGGGAGAAAGGGGTAGGCACTAGGCAAAGGGGAGGGAGGGAGGGGATTGAAAGGAAGGGTTAACAGAGGGATAGTGCAAGGGGGGGACTGGGGAGGAAAGGATGGAGAGGACAGAGGCATCTATTGAGATTGTATGATTGGGAAAAAAATATAGTGTGGGAGAAAAAAATGCCAACATCTCACAGAAAAAACAGAAGTGCAAAAATCCAAGAAAACATGTTGCTGCTCACTGTCATTGAAAATAAGGCTTCAGGTCTCCTACAAAGGATGGTCCATTGGAAAGTATCTAAGAGAACAATAACCAAGACAAAGAAATTCAAATATCGAATATAAATATGTTCAAAAAGCTCCAAGAGGACACAGATAAATGCTTAAACACATTTCAAGAACACAACAAACTCAGGAAAAAATTCCAAGAATACAAAAACGAACAAAACACAAATGCAATGTAAATAGAAAGCCTGAAAAAATATCTTGAAACACCGAAAAAAAAACAAAAAACAAATTGATCTACAAACAGATAGAATAACTGAAAAAAAAAAAACCCAGACTAAAGCAACACTGGAACAAAAAAATATAAACAGTGTAATAATAAATTCAATAGAGTCTCAAAAATAGAATTGATCATGTAGATGACAGAATCTCAGAACTGCAAGATAAGATAGAAGAGGTTCATAAGTCAATGAGAGGAACTGATAAGTTTCTTTTGAATAGAAGCACACTTGAATGGAACATACAGGGTCACTGAGACACCATCAAAAGGCCCAACATATCGATTATGGTATCCCAAAAACAGACACAGAAAAGGAAGATCCACCATGCATAATCAATGAGATAATAGAAGAAAATTCCCCTGACCTTAAAAAAAAGATACTCATCCTGGTTCAAGAGGTATACAGAACACCAAATACTCAGGACAAAAAAGAAACACCCCATGGCATATGATAGCCCACACACCAAATATATATATTAAAGACAAGTTCTTAAGAGCTGCAAGACAAAAGGAAGAAGTCGCATATATATGTAGTCCATCAACCAACTTCTCAATACAAATGATAAAAGCCAGAAGAGCAAACCATGGCAGATACAAATGGATGCTTCATCTTAGCTGAGGGGAAATTCCAGCAAGAAGAATTTACAATCTTAAACATATATGCACCAAACATGGAAGGACCCAAATTCATCAAACAAACACTATAGGAGAAAATAGAACTAAACAACCCTAACACAGCAGTAATAGGAGACTTCGACACCCCACTCATATCATTGGACTTGTCAACAGGCCAAGAGCTAAGCAGAGACACATTGGAATTAAATTAAATCATAAATCAAATGGGCATTATATATATCTATAGAACATTTCATCCAAACTCTAAAGAATAAAATATTCTACTCAGCATCTCAAGAGACATTCTCAAAAATGGATCACATACTAGGACACAAATAAAACATTCATTTATATAGAAATTGAAGTCATTCACTCTACATACTATCTGATCATCATGGAATAAAGGTAGATTTCTACATCAAAGAAAAGTGCAGAAACTACAGAAACTCATGGAAGTTAAATAATATGTTATTAAATGAGGAATTGGTCAAAAATGAAATAAAATAAGAAATTAAGAACTTTCTTGAGGCCAGTGCCAATGAAGACACAACCTTACAAATCTATGGGACACACTGAAAGCAGTTCTAAGAGGAAAGTTTATAGCTCTAAATGCCTCCATCACAAAAGAAAGAAAGGTCCTGAGTAAAGGCTTAATGCTATAGCTGAAAGACTTAGAAATAAAGGAATAAACAATTCCTAAAATGTACCATATGGGAAGAAATAGCTAAAATATGAGCAAAAATAAGTGAAATAGAACTGAAAAAGATAATACAAAATATGAATGCGACAAAGAGCTGCTTTTTGAAAAGATAGACAACATTGACAAACCCTTAGCTTCACTAACCAAAAGGAGAGAACACTCAAATCCACACAATCAGAAATGAAAAGGAGGAAATTACAACAGATAATGGAGAAATCCAGAGAATCATAAGGGAATGCTTTAAAAGTTTATATTATCTTAAATTAGACAATCTAAAGGAAATGGATGAATTCTAAAACACATACAAACTACCAAAATTGACTCAAGATGAAATAGATACATTAAATAGGCCAATAAGAGATAAAATTGAAATATCGATTATAAGTCTCCCAACTAAATACTCCTCAAATTATCCCATAAAGTAGACAAAAAAGAATCCACCCTAACTCTTTGTACAAAACCTATATAACTCTGATTCCAAAGACAAATCAATCAAAGAAAATTGCATGCCAATCTCAATAATGAACAGAGATCCAAAAATCTTCAATAAATACTAGCAAATTGAAAATATCCAAAGTATCATACACCATTATCAAGTCAGGTTCATACCAGAAATGCAAGGAAGGTTTAACATATATAAATTAATAAATGTCATTCATCATATCAACAGACTCAAAAAGCAAAATGAATGGTCATCTCAATACATGCAGAAAAATCATTCTACAAAATCTAACATCTATTCCTTATATAAGTTTTGGAGAAAACAGGAATGGAGGGTACTATCTCAACATGATAAATAATATATATAATAAGCCTAAAGCAAGCATCATCCTAAATAGCAAAAATCTTGAAGCATTCCAACTGAAATCCAGAATGATACAAGGCTGTTCACTATCACCACTCCTGTTCAATACCGTGTTTAAAGTTCTACTTAGAGCCATAAGGCAAGAGAAGTAAATAAAAGGGATACAGATAGAGAAGGAAGAAGTCAAAATATCCCTATTCGCAGATGACATGATTCTATTCTTGAGAGATCCTCAGATCTCCACCAAGAAACTACTTGAATTAATAAAAAATTCCAGAAAATTGGTAGGCTACAAATCAACATAAAAAATCAGTAGCCTTTCCATATACCAGAGACAAACAAGCTGAGAAAGAAATGAATCAATGCCATTTATCATAGCTAAAGAGAAAATAGACTACCTTGTAATAAATTTAACCAAGGAAAAAAGACCTATGTAATGGAAACTACAAAACATTGCTGATATAAATTAAAGGAGATACTAGAACGTGGAAAGATCTTCTTTGCTCATGGGTTGGTAGGATCAAAATTGTGAAAATGGCAATCCTACCCAAAGCAATATACAGACTCATTGCAATTCCAATTCAAATCCCATGCATTTCATTATGGAAAAAAATCTCAAAATTCATATGGAAGAACAAAAAAATGCAATTAGCCAAAACAATTTTGGGCAATAATAAAACTACTGGAGGTATCACCATGCTAAATTTAAAACCATATTACCAAGCTATAGTAATAAAAACTGTTTGGTATTGGCACAAAAACAGATATACATCGACCAATGGATCAGGACAGAGGACCCAGCTATAAACTCCCACACATACAACCACTTAATTTTTTGACAAAGGTGCCAAGCATGCACACTGAGGAAAAGATAGTATCTTCAACAAGTGGAATTGTGAAAATTGAACATTGTTGAAGTTCATCTGCATGGTTGCTGATAAATCACCATCAAATGGCTTAAGGGAAAAAGGAGTTTATTTTATCTTATGATTGTTTGGTTACAGTTCTCAGTCTAGCATGACAGGAGAGATCACTCCAACACCAGGGTGAGGCAACTGCCAACAACATTTCTAAATAATGGCTGAGAGAGGGACAATCCTTACTTGCCAGACCAGTGTGTCAGGCCAAGTATATACAAGGATGCCAACTCTCTCAACCAGTTCTCTGTATTTTATTCCCTAATCCTACCTACCATGGGCTGGGCCTTCCCCGTCAGCTAGACAATATCCTAAAGGTTTGCTCTGGGCTTAACTCACCCACTAATTCTCTACAAATATGTCCAGAGCTCAAACCCACAACTGTCAAGTTGAAAACTGTGCCTAACTATGACAGACATGTACATGTAAAAGAATTAAAATTGACTGTTGCCTCTTTCCTTGCACAAAAGTTAACTCCAAATGAATCAAAGTCCTTGATATTAAACTCAAAAATCTGAACTTATTAGAACAAAAAGTAGGAGTTCATTTGAATTGATAGGTCTAGGTAAAGATTTTATTTAATTTTTATTTTCTCCCACATATTTTTCCTGATCATACAAGCTCAATAGGTATCCCCTCCCCTCCCCAGTTGTTGCCCATTGCACTCCCTCTTCCCCCTTCCTTTTACCCCCTTCCTACCCTCTCCTTCTCCTGGTACCTCTGTCTGTCTCTCTCCCAACTCCCGGAGTATCCTTTTATATGAATGCCAAACCTTCCTCTGAGTCACTACCCTAGTGAGGGTTCATAACTCAGTGGCATAGCTGGGAATCATTTATAAGCCATTTATAACTTTCTGTGTATGGGATACTTCACTCAATATAATTTTTTCTAATTCCATCCATTTCCTGGCAAATTTCAATAATTCATCTTTTTTTGATGGCTGAGGAGTATTCCATTGTATAAATGTACCACATTTTCATCATCCGTTCATCAACTCTTGGGCATTTGGATTGATTCCGTGACTTTGCTATTGTAAATAGTGCTGTAATAAACATGGTAGTTCTCCTGTCATGGTACTGAATTTCCACATTATGGGGCTTATTCCCAGTAGTGGTATAGCAACTTCATATGGCATTTCAATCTTCAACTTTTTCAGATATTGCCTTACTGCTCACCAGAATGGTTATATAAGCTTGTATTCCCAACAGCAATGTATGAGAGTTCCCTTCTCTCCAAATCCTCTCCAACATTTGGTATTCTTTAGACTGTGGATTTTTGCCATCCTGACCTGATTGAGAAGATATCTCAGGATAGTTTTGATTTGCATTTCCCTGATGGCTAAGGATGTGGAACATTATTTTAAGATATTTGTTATACATTTCACTTTTCATCCCTGGAAAATTTTCTTTTGGGTTGTGAGGCCCATTTTTTAATTGGGCCATTTATCTCCTTGGTGTTTAGTTTTTTAAAGTATTTTGTGAACTCTGGATCATAGAGCTCTATCAGATATGTGGTTAGTGAAGATTTTATCCCATTCTGTGCTTTGCCTTTTTGCTCCATTTACAATCTCTTTATCTGCACATAAGCTCTTTAATTTCATAAAATCCCATTTGTTGAGTGTTGGTTCTAATTCTGTGCGCTAGATTTCTGTTTAGGAACTGTTGGCATAGCCCAATCAGCTTGAGGGAGTTCCCTACCCTTTCTACTAGGGTTTTGATATTCTCTGGCCAAATATTAAGGTCTTTGGTCAATTTGGAATTAATTTTTGTGCATACTGAGAAGCATGGGTCCAGTTTTAATCTTCTGCATGTGGATATCCAGTTTTGCCAGCACCATTTGTTAAAGATGCTGGGTTTTTTTTTTCCACTGAAATCTTTGGGCCATTTTGTAATGACCAAATGGCTCTAATTTGTGTGGGCTTATATCTGGGCCTTCCACCCTTATCCTTTGATCTACATGTCTATTTTGGAGCTGGTACCAGGCTGTTTTTAGTACTATGGATTTGTACTATAGATTAAGGTTTGTTATGGTGATTCCTCCAGTGATGTTTCTGGTACTCAGGATTGTATTTTTTTTAATTTTTAAAAATTTTTTTATTATTTATTCAATTGTGCATGTTTGCGTGTGTGCACGTGTGTATATGTATATGTGTGTACGTATGTGTGTTTGTGCAGAACCAGGGACCGCTTCCACTTCCTCCTAGTTTATTCTGCCCTGGGATTCACAGGCTCCGCCCTACCAGGACCAGAAACACAGGCCACCTCTGCTTCCGCCCAGCATCTATAAGTGTGGTCTAGAATCCAAACTCAGGACCTTCTGAATGGAAGGCAGAGGCTTAACCCCTGGGACACCTCTCCAGCCCCAGTATTGTTTTTGTTACCCCGGGCCTTTTGTGCTTCCATATGAATTTTGAGATTGTTTGGTCAATTCCTCTCTTTTTTGAATAGGTACTTCCCTCCTCCCCCTCATTCCTCCCTTCCCACATTGTCACCCATTTCACTCTCCCCATTCTCCCCTTGCTTTCACCACCCTCCCTCCTTCCCCCTCTCCAAGTACTTCCTTCTCCCTCCCATCCCTTGAAGCATCCCTTTAGGTGGGCACTGAACCTCCCTGAATATTCCACCATAGTGAGGGTTCAGGATTCAGTGACATAGCCCTGGGCCAGTTCTTCGCATCCCTTAGCATTGGAACTCTATTATGACTGTTTAATCCCTTGCATCTAAGGATTCTACTACCTGGAGCCTTCTGACCTGTGATCCATGCCAGAATTTGGGGGGGTCCTCGACATTTCAACCATTCTGCAGGTCAGGAAAAGTCCAATCCTGGCTGCTACAGACCTAACTTGTGTGCAGTATCTTGCATATCATTGGTCCTTCCATCTTTAGGATCTTACAATCTTTCTGTCTGCTATTCCACAAGGTTCCCTGAGCTTGAGGATGGAAATAGTCTCAGCTAAACTGGTTCCAGATGAATAATGTAGAGCTCTCTGAGACATGTGGTTAGTGAAGATTTTCTCCTATTCTGTGGGTTGCCTTTTTGCTAGGTTTAAAATCTCTTTAACTTCACAGAAGCTCTTTATTTTCATTGGATCCCATTTGTTGAGTGTTGGTTCTAATGTTTGTGCTATTTGATTTCTGTTTAAATCTCTTGGCCTAAGCCAATCAGCTCCTAGGGTTTTTATAATTTGTGACCTATTATTAGGGTCCTTGATTCATTTGGAATTAATTTTTGTGCATGGTGACAAGTGTGGGTCCAGATTTAATTTTCTGCATGTGCATATCCAGATTTGCCAGCACCATTTGTTGAAGATACTGTTCTTTCTCCATTGAAATTTTTAGGCCCCTTTATCAATGATCAAATGGCTGTAGTTGTGTGGGCTTATATCTAGGTATTCAACCCCTATCCATTGATCTATGTGTCTATTTTAGAGCCAGTACGAGGCTGTTTTTATTACTATGGATTTGTAGTTGTGTTATTTGTTCTTTAATTTTCTGGTAGAATTCTGTGCTGAAATCAACTGGTCCAGGACATTATTGGTTGGAAGATTCGAGATTACTTCATCAATTTCCTCATTTTCTATAGGACTATTTAAATAATTCAAAACTTCCTGATTCATTTTAGGTAAGTTGTACTTACACAAAAATTCATCCATTTATTTTGGGTTATCAAATTTCATAGAGGGTAAGTTTTTGAAATATGACTTTATAATTCTCTGAATTTCTTGAGTATCAGTTGTGACAACTCCATTTTCATGTTTAATTTTGTCAATTTGTTTTTTTGTTCCTTTCTTGATTTTTGTTAATTTAGTTAAGGGTGTATCAATCCCATTGATTTTTTTTTAAAAAAAACATCTTTTTGTGGTGTTTATTCCTTGTATAATTTCCTTATCTCAGTTTCAGATATTTCTCCCCTGATTTTGATAATCTCCTCTCTTCTACTGCTTTTGGGTATGATTACTCTTGTGTCTCTAAGCATTATACTATACTAAGTTTTTTACTTCTGACCTTTCCATTGTTTTGATATAGGCATTAAGAGCTATCAATTTATCTCTTAGGACAGCTTTCATTGTGTCCCTGCAATTTTGATGTATTATATTTTCAATGTCATTTGCTTCTAGGAAATCTTGAATTTCTGATCCTATTTCAAATTCAGCATCATAGTGTTTAATTTCTAAGAGTTAGTGTATTTTCTGCTATTTGTTTTGTTGTGGATGTCAAGCTTTAGACCATGGTGTTCTCATAGGGTACAGAGTATAATTTCTCCTTTCTCGTATAGGTGGAGATTTGTTTTGTGGCCCAATATGTGGTCTATTTTGGAGAAAGTACCATAGACTGCTGAGAAAAATGTGTATTCCTTGGTGCACGTATAGAAGATTTGGCCGAGATCTCTTAGTTCATCTCAGGCAGGGTTTGATTTGGTTCCAATGTGGCTCTGTTGAGTATTTGGCCTGAATGTGGAGGAGCCCATGTTAGGTGAATATATGTTCAGTATTGTGAAGTCTTCCTGGTGAATTATTCCTGTGACTAAAATGTAGTACTGTTCTATATCCCTTATGACTTTCTATGGTTTGAAGTCTACTTTGTCAGATAGCATAACTGCTATCCCTGCTTGGTTCTTGGTTGCATTAGCTTGAAGAGATTTCAAACAGCTTTTTACTTTTAGAATGTGCCTGTCTTTAGTGGTGAGGTGTGTTTCCTGATGGCAGATGGATAGATTTTGATTCTAATTCCTGTCCATAACCTATGTCTTTTGATTGGTGATTTAATTCCATTGACATTTAAGGTTATAATGGAGCAATTACTTTTGATTCTTTACATTTTTGTGTTTAGTGGCTTTCATAAGTGTATTATTTAACTTGTAGATTGTGATGGTTTAATACATCTTCTGTCCTACTGGATATCCTTGTTCTTTTGTTCAAGCTTGAGTGTCTTTTTTAGCATTTTTGAAGGCCTGTTTTGGTGGTCATGTAAGCCTTCATGTTGTCTTTTTGGTGTAAAATTTTTCTTTCACTGTCAATCTTGACTGATAGTTTTGATTGATATATCAGCCTGGGATGACATTTGTGCTCATTCTGTACTTGAAGCAAGTCTCTCTAAGCTCTTCTGGCTTTTACTGTTTCCACTGAAAAATAATGTGTTATTTTAATAGGTTTACCTTTAAAACTTACTTGTTTATTTTCTCTTGAATCTCTCAGCACATTCTCTTTGTCTTGTATTTATAATGTTTCACTATTATCTACTATGTCAAGCTTCTATTTTGGTCCTATCTATTTGAGGTGTGGAGTGCCTCTCTTTCTTTAGATGTGGAAGATTTTCCTTTATGATAATTTGAAAAATTACATCAGGTGTGGTATTTTGAGTTTCTTTTCAGATGTCTCATGAAGGCATATGTTAAGCTTCTTCATGGTGTCCCATAATTCTTAATGATTTTTCTCAAGTATCTTCTTGGCTTTAACAACTTCTTTGATTGAACTGGTTTATTCTCCTACTTTGTCTTCAAGATCTAATATTTTGTTCTCCGCTTTATTATTTGTGCTGATAAGACTCTTTGTTGAGTTCTGGGTTGAAGATAGCTTGTGTTTTACTTTGAGTTTCGATTCTACTTGAGATTATTTTAAATGCTTTATGCCTACTTTTGTTTCTTCGACTGGTTTTCTCATTTCCTACAAGTGCTGTTGTGTTCCTGCTCAATCTGGTTGATGTAGTTATTTAGCTTCTCCATAATTTCCTCTTTCATTGATTTGATCATAGTAAAAATCAGGCTTTGAAAATTATTATCTTGGGTATGGCTTTTTTGGCTATTATCTATGAGTTTGTTCTGGTTGTATTCTATCATTATGGGATTGATGCTTTTTGTAGGAGATTTGTTGTCTTGGTTTTTGTTTTTTGTGGATTCGAGTTGTGAGCTGGGCATTTTTATTTTATCTTATGTTCTTCTTTTTGTTTTTGTGTGTTTTTGGCTGAACTGAATTATACAGTATTACAATACTTGAGCAGTTATTGTTAGTATTTCCCTTGGAATTGGATATGCTTGTCTGGTTTTGGTGTTGTTTCCTAGATGAGTCTATTATTTTGTTAGTGTACCAATTAAGGTAGGTTTAGTGGACAGAGATTGAAGATAAATACAGTAGTTCACTTTTTAGGTTACTTCCTTGGCTATGCATGAGGGTGAATTGTATAGTCCTTGAAGTTGTATGTGCTTTTGGGTAGGCTATATGGAAATGTTAAACTACGGTCAATAACAATTGAGAGTAACAGGACTCTAAAAATGGTTTACTTATCTTAGAGCTGGATGTGAAGATTTTCTCTTATATAATGGGATAATTTTAGAAGTTCTCATGTATGTGACGTGTGTCCCCTAGCCCATTGTTTGGGTTTTCTATGGACTTTGTTGAATTTTGAGGAGCAGTGAGACTGCTGGTGTCTGGGATCAGGGCAGAAAGTCAGAGTGGCTAGAGGGGCATGCAGATGACCTAGGATCTGGGATGCGGCCTAGGGGTACTCCCATGAGCAGAAAGGCAAATTAGCTACTAGTGGGGTACACAGATGACCTGGGGCTTTAGACATCTCTATGTGCCTTACCTGTGGGACAGGTAGTCCACTGGGGTCCAAGGTCTGGGTCAGAAAAAGGTAAATATTTTCTAAGCAGAATGACAAATGCCCAGGAACTAAGACCAATAATCAACAAAAGTGTTTTCATGAAAATAAAAAGCTTCTTTCTGTTCCGGAAAGAAATTGTTAATTGTGTAACAAGACAATAAACAAAATGGGAGAAAATCTTTGCTGGCTATGAATCTGACAAAGGCTTTATCTGCAGAATATACAAAGAGCTCGGAAAATTAAACACCAATATAGCAAACATTTCAATTAAAAAATGGGCCCTGAAACTAAACAGGGATTTCACTCAGAAAGAAATTGAAATGTCAAACAAATACCTTAAAGGTGCTCAACTTCCCTGATTATCAAAGAAATTTAATCAAAACAACTTTGTGTTACTATCTTACCCCAGTCAGAATGGCTAAGATCAAGAAAACAAATAACAGATACTGCTGGCTAGGCTGTGGTGAAAAACGAGCACTTATTTATTGCTGGTAAAAATGTAAACTGGTGTAGCCTCTATGGAGATAAGTGTGGCAGTTCCTCAGAAAACTAAAAATGAAACAGCCATATGAACCAATTATAACACTCATTGGAATATTTCCAAAAAAATTCTCTCTACATCTTATTACAATGATACTTGTTCATCTGTGTTCATTGCAGCTCTCTATTCACAATAACAAAAAACTGGAATCTGTTAACATGCCCATGAACAGAGGAATGGGTAATGAAAATGTGGTACATATACACAATGGAATACTATTCAACCATCAGAAAGGATGAGATTATGGAACTTTCTGGTAAATGGATGGAACTGGAAATTTTAATATCGAATGAGGTATGTCAGACATAGAAAGTTAAGCACCACATATTCTCTCTTCTTTGCAGATGACAGAACTGATAACCTTGCATATGCATTTGGATTGAAACCACTGCAAGAGCCAGAAAATTCGAAGAAGATCTATGAGTGGATAGGTAGGAAGATACCAGGACAAAAGTGTGGGTGGGAATAATTGGGTAAAATTACATAGCTTGCAATGAGGGGAGGCAAGATAAGAAGGACAGATTTACTTATAGAAAAACTCTAAGATTGTGGGAAGTAACCATAAAGGGAGATCCCATGATAATAACATGTCAAAATGTATTTTAATGAAAGGAACAAGAAAGGGCAATCCCTATGTAGAGGAGCATGGATTAAGGAAAACATGTGAAAAAAAAAAAAAAACCCTGAGTTGATCATCTTAGAAATCAGGGACAAAATTATACTGGAAGTAATAGTAATGTTTTCATTTCCTGATAAAATGTTGGTCAGAGAGGTCTTGAAGGTTCCCAAATATCACAGGCTTTTGCCATTGCTCTTGCTCTTGGTTGCTCTACAAAAACTGTCAGTAAAACCCTATTACTGAAGATGCAACACAAATAGATCCCAGAACATGGGCAAAATATATCAGTTGGAACTGGTCTGAGGACTTTCTCTTTGCTGGATGAGTTACACAGTATCAAGAAATAGTGTAAAAACTTCAGGGGGAGAGAATTAATCACAAGCCCCATCAACAGCATGAGATCTGTAAATTGCAGTGTAGATCACCATGGTAACATGTGATCACCAGTGTAATACTGGCATGGGCATCAAAGAGACAACCAACAGCTTTCTCTTTGGTCTCAAGACTCCCTTGTCAGAATGGTCCCCATCTCTGTTATTGTAAACTATAATTTGAACCTAAAAAAGGGAAGGAAATAAATCAATAGGAAAGCCAGACAATAAACATATAGGTAGGAAGATGACACATCAAACTACTCTCTAGGTATCTGTTATTATAACTACAGAATGGGAACTTATGGTTGAGACATTTGGGCTTAAGGCTGGATGAGTGCAGAGAAATGCACATGTCAATGGGGTGGCCTGAAGGGAGGTTAAGTTGATTTACCAGGGAGCCCCCAGAGGAGTAGACAAGTCAGAGTGACCCTGAGGGCTATGAAAGCTTACTGGCAGAAGGGTATAAAGAAGTGGGAGGAATGGGTGAAGGGAAGGGAAGGAATTGGAGGAAGAAGGGAGGGTGGGAACCTGGGATGAATACTCAATATGCTTGTAAAATTAGCAAAATAAAATAAAAAATGAAAGAAAGAAAGGATCAGTCATGTGCTAAGTAAGTACTGTTAGGCATTTTCACATGCATCTTTCTTATTTAATATTTTGATTTTATTAAAAACCCAATGAAATGAATTTTTCTTTAATAAAACTTTTGTAAAGAAAAAAATGTGAATAATATAGCATCTCATATGTATAATTTTATTTAACCCATTCATATATATGTACATACACATATATATGTACTTAAATTAGTTCTACATCTTCTCTATTATAAATAATTCTTCTGTGAATATCAATGTGGCAATATACTTTTGTGTTTTGAGATTCTGTTTTCAATTCTTTTGGATAAGTATCCAACATGGGATATCTGATTTATATTTTAGCATTTACAAAAATTTTTCAGAGGAGTCTCATGTGGCTTTCTATAGTTATGACACCATTTTTTAATAAAAAAAAAACAAAATTTTTCAGTTTTCCTTGTGTCATTGAAAACATTTGTTGGTAACTTTTATCTTTGGTATGAGGTAATATTTCATTTGATTTGATTTACATATCCTAATAATTAGGGGTATTGAACCTATTTTCCTTAGTTCATTGGTCATTTGCATATAATCTTTAGAAAAATATTTATTGAGATTTTTGTTCATTTGTAAGTCATTATTTGGTTTTTGTTTTTCTGTTATTTAGTATTAAGAGATCTTTCTGTGTTCTGGATAGTGATTCTTGAAACACATATACATTTTCTGAGTCTACTTTGTGCTACTCACAGAAAATCTGGGTAACTTATTGTCATGGTTAGACATAGGTATCAATTTGATGGCTGAAGGTTGAGCACATATATAGAGAATTGGTAGTTGAGTTAAGCACAGAGGAAACCTGTAGGAGATTGTTTAGTGGATAAGGAGGGCCAGGCCCATGGTGGGGGGAATAGTCACTGTGCAGGTGAATAAAATGGAGGAAATTGTTTGAGAAAGGGGGCATTATTACTTATACTTGGGCATACATGATGGTCTGGCAACTAAGGATTGTTCCTCGCTCAGCTGTTATGTGAATATGGCATGGGCAGTTCCTTTGGCTCTTTGGCAATGGTGCATGCTATTCTGCCAAGTTATACTAAGAACTGCAACCAGACAATGTTCCTTTGTTCCCTTAAGCAGTTTTGTCATGATTTTATCAGCAACTTACAACTAACTGCTACAGAAGTTGATACCAGTAGGGTGTTGGTGATAAAACTGTATGTGTGGACTTTGTGGATTTTGAACAGTTTTGTTAGAGAAACTTTAAATATTTGAGGTTTTTGAATCTGTGGATTATAAATAACATTCTATGGAGTTTAGTTAAGGGCTATTTGAAAAATGGTGATTCTGAAAGAGCTATGAATTATTTGGACACAATTTATGATGAAGGGAACAAAGATTTTGGAAAAACTGAATATAAATATGATGGGATGGTTAGCTTGGTAAAGGAGAGCTGTGTTGGCAGCCTTTATACCTCTAATGAAGAAAGGCCAAACAGCAGAGAAGCAGTAGCTATTAAAGAATAAACATCATTGAAGCCAAATCTAGTGCTTTGCTATGGAATGTTAGAAGAAATGAATATTACTGTGTTGAGATTCGACTCAGCATAGATATTTTTCTAAGAGCACAGAGAAGCTGAATCAGCTTTTATTTCAGTGAGTAATATCCACATGGAGGTTAAGGCAGAATTTGGCATGTCCTCCATCTGGTACTGGCTTGTGAGAAATCAAAGATATAAGAGGGTGGAGGTTGTGGATACATTCTCTGAGGTTTCACAGAATGGCAGGAACCCAGGCAGTGTGTGGAAGAAAGCCTGCAAAAAGCCCCAAGAAGGCATTTTATGATTTCAAGTTAAAACCTGGTTTACCATTGAGAAGTGAAGATATTTGAGGTGCCATAGCCAACATGGGACATCTGCCTAGGAAAGTTGTATACATGGGATGTGTGCTAAGGATGGCAGCAGGTGGAGATCCAGCATGGTGCAGAGAAAGACTGTCCAACATTGAGCTGTGAGGAGGGACTGTAATCACCTAGAATCTTTGAGCTACCATTACTACATGATGAGCAACAAAAGAGGGACATTGAGCTGTAACATGCAGTATTTAATTGGCTGCATTGGCCATTTCAATGTTTAATTCTGCTCTGACATATTTAACTTGTTTTGACAGGATCTTATGGTTAGAAGATTTTGGATTTTTAAACATTATTTTATTTTAGATAAACACCTATGGGAACAAGGTAAAGGTTACAGTTTAAAAGCAATATGTTCTTGTGTCAAGGTAACAAGGGGTGGATTGTTACAGTTAGTCACAGGTGTCAACTTGATAGTTGAAGGTTTGTACCATGGGCACTTTTATAGTGAATTGGTAGTTAAGCTAAACACAGAGCAAACCTACAGGAGATAATTTAATGGATGTTGAGAGCGCAGCCAACTGTAAGTGATACTAGTCCATGGGCAGATGAATAAAATGGAGGGAACTCTTTGGGAAAGGGGGTATTATGTATATTTGGCTAGACATGGTGGTCTGGCAAGTAAAGATTGTTCCTCTCTCAACTGTTAGGTAGATATGGTGTGACTAGTTCCTTTGGCCCTTTGATGATAGTACATGCTATCCTGACAAGATGGCCTAAGAACTGTAACCATACAATCATAAGAGAAAAAGCCCATTGTTCCCTTAAGCAGTTTTGTTATGATTTTATCAGCAATATTCAGACTAACTGCTACACTTACCTAGATCAGAAATTTAGTTTTTTGCTCATGGTTTCAGAGGCTAGAAGTTTAAAGCTTATGTCCATTAAAGAAACATACTAATGACACAGCCATTACATTTAATCACCACTTAAAACTCTTACCATCCAACACTGTTTCACTGAACAAGTTATGTTTCTGAAAGATGAATGTTGGGAGACAATTTCAAACAATTGTCTTTGGTTTTTGAGACATTCTCTCCATTTCATAGCTTCCCTTTTCATTTACTTGGTCATATTTCATTCACAGATATTTCAGTTTTTTTCATCCATCCATACCATGGTTTATATCTCTTGAGTATCCCCCCCAAATTCCTTGGGTATAGGTTTCGTCATTAGTTTTGTACTTTTAGAAATGAGCCTGACTTCATAGGAGTTATTCAGCAAGTTATGAGTGTGTTCTTGAATGTAATAATGAGATCTCAGCTTCTTTCTTTTTCCCGTTTCCATATCCCATTCATGAGGCTAGCCTATTTATGCTTGCTAATATGATGTATATACTTCTCTCAGGCAACAAACAATGAGCCTTGTGGAGAATGCACTGAAAAATCCCAAATTATGATTGAAAATAAACCATTTTTCTTCATGATAATTACAGATATTTTTCATAAAATTAAAAATATCACAGTACTTTTGGTATCTGAAACAAGAAATAATTTTCCAATCAATTTTTATAAAGAATTGCCTCTACTTTTTTGCTCTTGATGTTTTTTGGTTTTGGTTTTGCACTTAGATTTTTTTGATCAATTCTGACATAGGTTTTGTATATCAGGGAAAGTTCGAATGTAATTTTTACTTTTCTTTATAGATAGCTACTTTTTCCTGTATAGTTATTGATAATATATGTGAACTTATTTCAGGATAACTGTCATTTGTGTTTGTGTAACTACAATGCAACACTTTTTTTTGTGCAGGAGCAGCAAAACTGAAAAAAAAATCAACAAAATATAATTCAGAAAATCAGAGACTCTACATCAACCACCTGAAACCAGGCCAGCCTAATCTCTCCCCATCCTAAAGCTCAGGGAAATTTGTGGAAAAGGGGACGGTAAGATTGTAAGAATCTAAAGATGGGAAGGAGCAATGATATGCAAGATACTCCATACAAGTTAGAGCTGAAGTAATCATAATAGGACTGTGCAAGACCTGAGCAATAACCAACGTGGATCACAGGCAGTACGGTCCTTAGAGGCAAGGGATTAACAGCCACAGTAGTGTTCCTGTACTAAAGGGGAACACACACACACAAAAAGAGCTCTAGGCAATGCTACTGAGTCCTTACACCTCAACAGAGAGGAGGACTCAGAGGGAAGTTTGACATGCACACTAAAGAATGCTCCAGAAATGGGGGTGGGGAGGGGACACTCGGACAAAGGGTGGGAGAGGGGAAAGGAAAGGAAAAAGGGAACAAGGCGACCCAGGGAGGGGTGGAGGGAAGGAGGGGAATGAGGTATTTATCAACTTTGTATGACTGGAAGAAATAAAAAATAAAATTAAAAAAGGAAACATTTTATTAAGAAGTTTCGATATCTAAACAAAATGAGTTTGTCTTCTTGCCATCTGCCCCTCACTTTCTACAACTGTCCTATTCTACTTTCCCCTCCCTTTACCAATATTCCCATGGCCCTGTGTCCTTTTGCTCTTCTGCATGTGTGGATCACAGGAATCCCTTTAGGGTGCTAGTATGAGTAAAGAGCCAAGTTTCCCTGGTAGTCGAAGTGGCCCTTCTGGGGGCAAACCACAGGTGGGGAAGCCTGCTACAGAGATTTTCTGAATATTGTTGTTCTCCTGTGATCATTGCTGGTCCACGTGGGAATGGTGATAAGTTGGCCATTCTGTTCTGGTAATAGCAGATATCATTCCAGTGAACATTTGCCTGAAGCAGCCCTGTTGTGGCTGGAGTGTCTTGTCCAGATGTACACTTCTCCACCTATAGGCTCATGCAGTCTTCTTTATTAGTTTATTTGCAAATAAAATGGGTTTATGCCTTTGCCCTGATACCCTCCCCACAATTTTTTTCCTCTCCCAACCTCCCCATCTGTACATCCATTTCTCATCCTACCTTCCCTTCATCTATCCTGCTTTGCCGCATCACGCCTCTTGTACTTTTGCTTATGAGTATCACAGGACTTCCTTTGGGATACCAATGTTGGTAAGTAAGTCACACACTCTTACTTCCTCCTCTTCTGCAGGTTTCCTGAGCTATGGAATAGGAAGATATTTTGATGACCTCATTAGGGATGAGCATTCTAGGGTCACCAGCACATTGGTCTGTCCAGTTTTGGTTTTCTACTGCAATAATCTTCCATTGCCATAAGGTGCATCTTAGTTGAATGCTGAGAGCTTTACTTATCTATGGTACAGCATGAAGTACTCAGGTGGTCATTTACTATGAAGGATTTATAGTTAACACTAAGAAATCTATTCCTGTTTAGTGTCTATTTTCTCCTTTTCTACTGTTGTTTGGACAGGTTTTCAAAATCAGGCATGTATTCCCTAAAAATAATGGGGAAGGGGAGTTGAAGTCAGAAAGAGGGTAATTGGTTACTCATGGGCCTTACTGTTACTCCACTGGATTCTTCTTACCAGAAATGCCATAGCTTGCATATTTCATTGCTGGGAGTGGCCATTGATCAATTTTCTCCACTGGCCATTGATTTTTATTGTTACTTTTGTTTTTACACCTTTTACTTAATCCTATAGCCTTTATTTACTCTCCTTTAACTCCCCTTTAAAGCTTTTCTTGTGTAATTGCTTACTCATTGGTTGTCCTGTGTTGTGTCTCTATTCTTCTGGATCTTCCTTTACCACCTGGCATTTGTAGATTTGTAGCTTGCAAGTGTTATAGAAATTTCCATTGGTATATATATCATGCTAAAGGTTCAGTGCTCAGTTCCACATATCTGAATTTCACTCAGGATAATTTCTTTCAATTACATACATTTACCAAAATTCATTAATTGATTTTCTGAAAGCTGAATATTATCCCATTGTGTCCATGTACCACTTATTCATTATCCATTCCTAGATAGAAATCTTAGATAGGCATCTAAAGTAATTCCATTTCTTTGCTATCGTGAACAGAGCTGCAGTAAACATGGATGAACATATATCACTGAAAAAAAGCTGTAGCATTTGGGGAGAATGTATGAATTTTTCAAACATTTTTATACTTTATTTACCATTTCCTTAATGGCTATGGGTAGAGAAAAATATTTAACATATTTGTAATACATCTGAATTTCATCCTATAAAAAGTTTCTTTTTAGTTATAAGGACCATCATTTCTTTATTTTTAAATTAAGCAATATCCTTTTATGCAAGCGTAGAGTGATTGTCCATACCTCCTACCTCCTCTCATTCTCCTTTCTCCTTCTTTCTCCAATCCATCCCTAACTCTCCCACCCTTATGCCTGTCTGCTTCTGAGGGCCACAGGGATCCCTTCAGTTTTTCTGTTCTATTAGGAATCAGGCCTCTGTGACAGTATAAGTGTCATTCCTTGGGTAAACCCACAGATAGGAATGTTCCCCTTCTCCTGCCTAACCCTACCCCTAAGGTTCCCATTGTGTGTAGTTATAGAGCATGTAACTAGATAAACTTCACTAGAGTATATCACTGGTTCATGATGGAATGTTTATGTCAGCCAATGTGCAAATCTGGTAAGGGTAGTTCTCAACTACAGTAAGTTCCTGAGTGCAGCAGCCCTGTTGTGACTGGAGTGACCTAGCCAGCAGTGTACTTTGTCAGCTTCAGACTCTTACAATTTTATTATCCTCTCTTCCAAAAAGTTCCCTAAACCTTAGGATGTGAAGGGATTTGGTAGGGCTGATTCCAACTGAGTGTTTTAAGGTTGCCAATACTTGATACTCTGTATTCTGGTTGTTTCTTATTGTTACTTCACAATTCTTCTATTGTAAAGGTCTGCTTCTTTTTTAGATGTTAAGATCTTTTCCTATCTAAAGATATAATGAAAAGTGGTTAGATGGTGGTTTATAATCAGTATGTTTATGATGTTACCTTAACATAACTGATTCTGTCTGGTGTCAATTTTCTCCCCTTCCACTGTTGTTTAGAATGGTTTAAATTATTTTGTATGTTGTCATAGTTTGAAATGTGTCCCCCACAGTCTCATGTGTTTGGCAAGGTCATGGCACCTTGAGAGGTGGAGCCTTGCTGGAGGAAGGCAGTCACAAGGGGTGGGCCTTGAGGTGGATTAGTCCAGGAGAAGTCTACCTTTGCTGCAAGCAGTCTGCAGCTCTCAGCATCCAAGATATCTGCGGTGACTTAGCCTCCTCCAGCTTTGGCCAGCCAGCCATGCCACCTCTGCTTTGAGAGACCTCCCCTCTGGAACCATAAGCTGAATAAACCTCCCTTTCTTCCTTAAGTTGATTGACTTTGGGTGTTCTCTCACAGCAATAGTAAAGAGTAACTGTTATAGAAATTGGTACCGGGTAGTGGGGTATTGCTGTGAGATGAAGAACAGTTGGTACCACAATGCGAAGTTGTTTGTGAAGCTGAGAGAAGTTGGTACCCAGCAGTATGGCCAATGCTGTGATGTGGCTAATGTGCCTTTGGAACTGTTTTTTGGGAGAAATATGGAGAACTTTGGGACTCTGTGTTGAGAAAGTCTTTGAGTCTTGGCGAGAGGACCAAATGGGCATTTCTTGTGAGAGCTCAGAGGAGAGCAATGCTTTGAGAGACACAGGCAGAAGCCCAGCTTGTGATGGTCCAAAGGGGAACAGAGACTGTATTTGCAACTGGACGAGTGACACATGGAGCCATGTGTTGGCTGAGAGTTTAGTAAAGTTTTGCCCTGGTCCCGAAAGCTTGCCTGAAGTTAAACTGGAGTGCTTGGCTGAGGAAATTTCAAAGTAGTATAGTCTTGACAATGTGATATGGCTTCTTTTTAGTTGTCTTCAAAATTATGAAAAAGAGCAAAGAATCAGGCTAGCAGGAGCAAAAACTGTAAGATCTAATCATGAAAAACACAAAGCCAAACTTGAAGAGTTGAACTAGGAAGAAGCAGGGAACAAAATGGCTGTTAAAGAGATTACCTCCATTTGCAAATCAAAGCCTGCTCTCAATTTGGATAATAGGAGAAGCCCTAGCTTGAGGGCAAGATCCTCAGAGAAGGCTCCCACACATAATAATGCAAATCCTTTCAGAAGACAAGCAAAAAGGTGGAGTTCCAAAGCAAGAGTTGGTTTCTCTTACAAAGCAACTGCCCAGGAGTGAAAGAGATGGTCAGCATAGAGAAGCAGAATCAGCTGTGATTGAAGGGGGCCAGTCTTGGCAAGTCATCCAAATGGTTCTGGTTTTAGAGGCATTAGTGATGCAAGAGGGAAGAGATCATGGAGTCGTCCTCCAAGATTTCAAAAATTGGAAGAATCCAAGCATCATGAGGCAAGAACCCTGCAGTTTAGAGACCCAAGAAGGGCAGTTTGTGCTGTGGAATTAAACCCTGGTTTGCTGTTGAGAAGTAAAGATATTAGAGATTCCAGAGACGACGTGCGACACCTACCAAGGAGAGCTGTATACCCTGGGAGAAGCCAGCTCAAGAGAGCAACGTATTCTATGGGTAGCTGCATTGGAGGTATGAAACCAAAGCCCTTTGGAAGTGAGATGATTTCAACAAGAGGTTCACCTGTTAGACTTGGAGCTACAAGATTTGGAATTTGCCATGCTGTTTTTTTTTTGTTTTTTTTTTTTTTTACAGGAGTCTTTGGACTTTGGACTTTTAGATTGTGTTGGGACTATTGTTGTTGTCTATGAAGATTTTTAAAGTTGGACAGAGTATGGTTTGTATAATGAGATAGCAATGAGCCTGTGGGGGTCAGGGGTGGAGTGTCATTTTTTGAAATGTGTCCCCCAGAGTCTCATGTGTTTGATAATGTCATGGCACCTTGAGAAGTGGAGCCTTGCTGGAGGAAGGCAGTCACAAGGGGTGGGCCTTGAGGTGGATTAGTCCAGGAGAAGTCTACCTTTGCTGCAAGCAGTCTGCAGCTCTCAGCTTCCAAGATGTCTGCAGTGACTTAGCCTCTTCCAGCTTTGGCCAGCCAGCCATGCCACCTCTGCTTTGAGAGATCTCCCCTCTGGAACTGTAAGCTGAACAAACCTCCCTTTCCCCTTAAGTTGATTGACTTTGGGTGCTCTCTCACAGCAATAGTAAAGAATAACTGTTATACATGTGATCCCTGTAATTGAGGGGGATTAATGACTGGTAAGCAGGTAGTTGTTTATTTGGATACCCCACTCATAACTAAGTCCCATCCCTATCCTTCCCTTCCCCTAAGATTTTTCTTCCATAAATGCCTTATTTATCAGTTTCCCATGTTATTTTATCTCTGCTCTCTTGGGATCATCTTCCATTTTCCTGGATTATATTATTTGTGGATGTTTTAAGAGTTTCTGCTAGATTACATCAAACTGAAAATTCAATACTGGGATCCTTTTATAAGGAGAACATGCAATGTCTTTCTTTTTGCATCTTGGATTCTTCAATCAGTATAATTTTTCCATCTCCATCCACTTAATGGTGATTTTTATAAGTTCATTTTCCTGACAGCTGAATAGTATTCCATTGTATGTATGTATGCATATATATATATATCACATTTTATTAAATATTCATCAAATATTGGACACGTAGGTTAGATCCATTTCTTAGCTGTAGTGAAAAGAACTACTATTAACATTGCTGTATATGTGACTTGTTGCATGTTACAGTGTTCTCTGGGAATATTCCTATGAGTGGTATATTTGGGTCTCATGGTATTTCACTTTCTAAGTTTTTAAGAACTTCCAAATTGCTTTCTAAAGGGGTTGTGTAAATTTACACTCCCACTGGCAAGGTATGAAGGATCCTTTATCCCTGCATCTGCACCAGAATTTGCTATTGCTTGTGTTTTAGAGCTTAGACATTTTGACCAGAGAGAGATGATATCTCGGGGTGATTTTAATTTTTATTTTACTAATGACTAAGAAGATGGAACTTATTTTATGATTTTTGTTAGGCATTTGAATCTCATTTTGTGAAAACATTTCTTTTCAGTTCTATAGCCCATTTTAATTGGACTCTTTACTTCCTTAATATTTAATTTTTGAGTTCTTTATGTACTCTTTGAATGTGGCTAGCAAAGATATTCTGTCATTTTATAGGTTGCATTTTTTACAAAACTGACAAAATCTTATATTGAATTAAGGCTTTTTTAATTTCACATATTCCCATTTGCTTAATGTTAAACTCATTTCCTATGCTTTTGGGGTCTTAGTAAGGAAATGATGGTGTAGCAAATCTGTTTGAGTGTATTTCCCTATATATATTTTCTATGAACTTTAGTCTCTGGTCTAACACTGAGGTTTTTGATCCATTTGAAGATATTTTTGTGCACGGTGACAAATAAGAGTTCAGTTTTATTTTTCTGCATGAAGATGAAGAAATCCAATTTCGCTGACACTCTTTGTTGAAGATGCAGTATTTTTCCATTTTTTTTGCTATCTACATAAAATAATCAGTTGACTATTGGTATATGCACTTATATTTAGTTCTTTAATTCAAATCTATTTATCCATATCTCTTATTTGAAGCCAATACCATGCCCTTTTTATTACTATTGACTTGTAGTATAGTTTAAGATCCAAATATGATGATAGCTCACACAGCGTATTGTTTTTGCTCTCATTAGCCTTTCATTCTTCCAAATGTATTTTGAGTTTTTTTAAACTAATTTCCATGAAGAATTGTATTGGGATTTTGATTGAGATTGCATCAAATCTATATATTGCTTTTGGTATAATGGTCATTTTACCAATGTTAATTCTGCTGATACAAGAACATGGTAGGTCATTCCAACTTATAGTGTCTTCTGTAATATAATTTTTCAGGGCTTTTAGTAGTTTGGTAAAATTTAATCCAAGATATTTAATTCTGTTGGCATTTATCATAAACAGTATTGATTCTCTCAGGTCTTTTTGGCTTTGTTCATTCTCAGTGTTTAGAAAAGCCACTTATTTTTGAACATCAATTGTCATAGTTTGAATGTGAGTTTTCCACAATAGACTCATGTGTTTAAATCATTAGTTGTTTGAGAAAGTCGTGTTATCTTTAGGATGTGGAACCTTGCCGGAGGAGAAATTGTTTAGCCACACCTTTTTAAAGTGAACTTTTGAGTCTATTGTTGAGCATGATGCAGCTCTTTGTGTCCATGAAGAAAATGGCTTTGACCACCTCCAACTTCTGCCAATCAGTCATGCCTTCTCTGACATAATGGACTGTATCTCTTCTCTGGAACTATAAGATGAATAAATCTCCCTTTCTCACTTAAGTTGCTTGACTTTGACTGGTATCTGACAGCAACTGGTGAAAGTACTGCTACATTAATTTGGTATCCTGTCACTCAGGTGAACTAATAAATGGTTCCAGAAATTTTTGGCATAATTATTGAGGTCTTTGAGATATAAAATCATTTCATATGCAAATAAGGATAATTTGACTCTTATTTTGCCAAGTTGTATCCCTTATCTCAGTCTCTTCACTTATGGCTCCAGCCAAGCCTTCAAGTACAATGTTAAATAGAAGTGGCAAGTGTTGGCAGCTTTGTATAGTCTTTGATCTGAGTAGCAATGCTTCAAGTTATCACCATTCATGATAATTTTTGCTAAATACTCACTGTACATGCCCCCTATTTTATTGATAAATGTTCCTTCCATCCCTAATTTATTATAAAGTTATTTTGAAATTTCCAATGGCTTTTTCATGATCGTTTGAGACAATTATGTGATTTTTGTCTTGACATTCCTTTAAATGATATCAAGGTTTAAATGTGTCCCCCACAGTCTCATGTGTTTTGGAAGGTCGTGGAATCTTTGAGAGGTGGAGTCTTGCTGGAGGAAGGCTGTCACAGGGGATGGGTCTTGAGGTTGATTAGTCCCACCCTACATCCTGGAGAAGTCTGTTTGTGCAGCAGGAGTCTTACAACTCTTAGCCCCCAAGATGTTTGAGATGTTTGCTCTGACTTTGCCTGCATCCAGCTTCAGAGAACCAGCCATTCCATATACACCATGAAAGACTATATCTCCCCTCTGAAACCATAAGCTGACTAAATCTCCATTTCTTCCTCAAATTGATTGATTTTCAGTGTTTTCTCATAGCAATAGATATGAGTAACAAGTACAGAAATTGATACTGAGAAGATGGGTTTTGCTCTGAGATTAAGTTGAATGAAGTTGGTATCATAGAAGTGGGGTCTTTTTATTTGAGACTAAGAGAATCTGGTACCAAAAAGTGAAGCTGTATGTGAATCTGACATAAGTTGGTATCCAGCAGTATGGGCAATGATGAGAAATATTGATAATAGTAGGACTAATATTAGAAATATTAGAATATTCGTGCAGGGAAAGTCTTCGCATCTTGGTGCTCAGGTCAATTGGGCCTTTCTCCTGAGAGCTGGGAAGACAGCAATGCTGTGAGAGACACAGGCAGTGGAAGTGTAGCTTGTGATGGTCGGGGTGGGAGGGGGACTGGGTTTGGAACTGGCTGAATTTCAAATGGAGCCATGTGCTGGCAAAGATTTTAGTGAAGTTTTGCCCATATCCTGAAGTTAAACTTCAGTGCTTATCAGAGGAAAATTCAAAGCAATAAAGTCTTAACAATGTGGCATGGCTACTTTTTAGTTCTCTTCTTCAGAATTATGTAAAAGAGCAAGGAATAGGGCAAAAAGAAGCAAAGATTACGAAGTCTGATGAGGAAAAATTCAATGACAAACTTGAAGACTTGAACCAGGAAGAAGCAGAGAGCAAAATGTTTGCAGATATAAAGCTTAGCTCCATTAGTAAATCAAAGACTGCTTTCAATGTGGTTAATAGAAAAGGTCCTACCTTGATGGCAAGATTTTCAGAGAAGGTTCCCACCTATAAGAATGCAAATCCTTTTTGAAGGAGTGAGGTAAAGGGTGGAGTTCCAAAAAATGTTCTGTTTTTCCACTAAAGTAACTGCACAGGAGAAAAAGAGATTTTTCCTACAGTCAGCACAGAGATGCTGAATCAGCTGTGGTATGAGTGGGCCAATATCTAACCCAAGTTCACAGCAAAACTTGTTCTTGTTTTTTTTTTAATTTTATTTATTCAATTGTGCATGTGTGCGTGTTTGTGTACGTATGTGTGTGTGTGTGTGTGTGTGTAGAATCACGGGTGAATTTGGGAACCACCATGGATGGCCTCCACCTCCTCCTTGTTTACTCTGCCCTGGGATTCACAGGCTCCGCCCTACCAGGACCAGAAACACAGGTCACCCCCCTCTTGCTCCCAGTATCTATAAGTGTGGTCTAGGATCCAAACTCAGGACCTTCCTCCTGCAAGGCAGAGGCTTAACCCCTGAGCCACCTTTCCAGCCCCCATGTTGTTCTTGTTTTAAAGGCATCAAAGATGCAAGAGACTGGAGGTCATGGATTCCTCCTCCAAGATTTCAGAGAATGGCAGAATCCAGGTATCATGTTGCAGAAATCCTACAGTTTAGAAGCCCAAGAAGGGAAGTTTGTGCTGTGGAGTCAAAGCCTTGATTGCCATTAAAAATTGAAGATATTGGAGATACCAGAGGATATGGGAGACATTTGCCAAGGAGAACTGTATACCCTGGGAGGAGTCAGCCCAATAGAGAGATGTGTTCTATGGGCTGCAGGGTTGGAATGTTTGAACCAAAGCCCTGTGGAACTGAGATGATTTCAACAGGAGGCTCAAATGTTTGGACTTGGAACTACAGGATTTGGAGTTTGTTTTGATATATTTTAGTCTTGTTACAGACAGCTTTTTCCTAGATATACCCCCGTTCTTTCCTTTCAGAATGGGAATGTTTATTCTCTGCCATTGTATGTTGGAAGCATGTAACTTGTCTTTTGACTTTATGGGAAGCTTTGGACTTTGGACTTTTATATTATGTTTGGATTACTGATGTAGTCTATGAAGAGTTTTAAAGTTGGAATGAGTGTGTTTGGCATAATAAGGTCCTAATTAGTTTGTGGAGGCCAAGAGTGGAGTGTTATAATTTGAAATTTGTCCCCCACAGTATTATGTGTTTGGGAATGTCATGGCACATTTGAGACAAGGTCTTGCTGGAGGAAGGTGGTCACAGAGGATGGGCCTTGAGGTGTATTAGTTCCAACCTACCTCCTGGAGAAGTCTGCTTTTCCAGCAGGAGTCTTGCAATTCTCAAACTCCAGGATGTTTGCATTGACTTAGTCTGCCTCCAGCTTTAGCCAGCCAGCCATGCCACTTCTGCCTTGAAAGACTGTATCTCCCCTCTGGAACCATAAGTTAAATAAATCTTCCTTTCTCCCTTAAATTGCTTGACTTTGAGTGTTCCTTCACAATAGGTAAGAGTATGGTACATATGGTAAGTTAAGCTTATTGATTTTTTATGCTGAACCAATCTGCCGTTTCTGGAATTAGCCAAATCTGGTAATAGTGGATGATGTTTTTGAATCTGGCTTGCTAGAATTTTCTTGACAATCCTTGTGTATATGTTTGTTAATGAGAACTATATATAGTTTTCATTTCTTGTTGTTTCTTTATTTGATTTTGGGATCAGTATAATGTTTTCATAATAGAAAGAGCTTGGAAGTGTTCCTTCCATTTTCTATTATGTTAAATAATTTAAGTAGTATTGGTGTTAATTGTTATTTAAATATCTGGTAAATTCTATGCTGAATTCATCTTTTCTCAGGTTTTTTTGGGTAGAGAGATGTATAATTACTGCTTCAAATTCATTATTTATTATAGGACTGTTTAACAAATCAGTTTATCATACTTCGGTGTGTTGCATTTGCTTAGAAATTCATCCATGTCCTTGCAAATATCAAATTTTTGGTATTATACATTTATGAAATATGAATTTGGATTCTCTGAGTTTGCTAGACAGTTGTTGTGATAACTCCATTTTAATCTCTAATTTTATTAATTTGGATTTTCCCCCTGTTGGTTTTGATTAATTTGGAAAAGTGTTTGTCAATCTTTTTAAGTGTTTCATTTTTGTAAAATGTTTCATATATTCTTCATATTGTTTTATTTGTATTAATTTCAGCCTCTGATTTCACTAGTCTTATATGTCTATTGATGTTGGGGTCGCTTGGCTCTTGTTTCTCTAAAGTTATGAGCTACAGTATTAGGTTGTTTACTTGGGATGTTTCCATTTTTTTCATTCAGGTGTTGTGTGTTATAAACTTTCCTTTTAGGAATTCCTACATTGTGTCCCAAAGGCTTTGATCTGATGTGTTTTTATTAGTACAAGTGTCTTAAAATTTTTGAATTCACATTTTTGCTTATGAGTGGACTCACTCTTCACACTGTTGTTATGCTTCTAAGAGTTCTGTATTTTCTGTTGTTTACCTTGTTATGGATGTCAATCTTTATCACATGGTGGTCAAATCAAGTACAATGTGCCATTTCAATTTTTCTGTATTTGTACACACTTATTTTGTGGCTTAATGTGTAATCTATTTTGGAGAAAGCTACAACAACGACTGAAAAGAATGGATATTCCTTGATGTCAGTATGGAATGTTTAGTAGATGTCTGTCAGGTCCCATAGGTTTATTGTCTGGTTTAGTTTCATTCTGTTTCTGTTTAGTTTTTGACTTGTTGATGTATCATTGAGAGTAGTGTGTTTAACTACTATTGTTGTATTTCATTTGTTCATTGTTTTACACATTGTAATTTTTATTTTACAAATAAAATTTGTAGGTGAGCCTATGTTTAGAAGATATGTGTTTAGAATTTATTTCTTCTTAATGAACTGTTCCTTTGATAAGTATGTAGTATATTCCTGTAGTTCTTATGAACTGTTTTAGTTGTAAATTCATTTTGTCATATATTAGGATGGCTACTTTTTCTTGTTTCCTAGCTGCATTTTCTTAGGGTATCTTTGATCATCCTTTTACCCTGAGATAATATCTATCCTTCAAGGTAAGGTGTGTTTCTTAGAGAAAGAAATGGATATGCTGGATCTTTTAATCCATGCTGCTAACCTCGGTTTCTTGATAAGGTTTAAAGTTTTAATTCAGAACTTTTTGTTGATTAATGTCATTTTTTGTGTTTATTGGTTTTGTGTTGGTAATTCTCTTCCTGAAAATTGTATCAACAATATATTTCCCTTCTATCTTCTTGAGTGTATTATCAATTTCTTCTATGTTTGAGTATATTTTCTAGTATTTTATTTACAGATTTGGTTTGGTAGACAAGAAAAAATTTAGTTTATTTTTGTCAGGAAAATCTTTTTGTCACCTTCAAGTATGACTGAGTGTTGTCTGGCTATAACAACCTGTGTTAGCATTTGTGATGTTTCATGACTTGAAAAATGCCTTCCCAATCTCTTCTGACTTTTAATATTCCCATAGAAAAGTCAGCTGTTATTCCAATATGCTTGACATTAAATGTGACTTGGTTTTTCTCTCTTTCAGTTCTTAAAATGTTCTCTTTATTCTGTATCTGTGATGCTATTCCCATTATTTGTCTTGTTTTACTTATATTTTTGATTGTATTTGGATATCTTGTGGTATGCATTTTTACTTGGATAGGTATGATCAGTTCTCATTTATGATTGTCTGAAATGTAAGAGCTATAGTATTTTTTGGTTCTCTAGTTTTTGGATTCCATGAATGTAAATATTTGACCTTTCATGGCACCCCATAGTCCTTGAATATTCCTTTCATATTTTTAAAAATATTTTTCACATACTTTATTTGAACAATCCTGTTGTCCCAGCTTATTTTCCAGATCTGATATTCTCTCTTCTGCCTATTCCAATCTGTTTGTGATATTCTGTGCTAGGTTTCCAATTTTAATTAGCTTTGATTTCATTTCTACTTGAATTTCAGTTTGAAGCATTTTTTCATCTTTCTTAATTTGTTCTTGTTTCTTCTGTTTCTATTTTTCTCACATAAATTTATTGTTATTATCCAGTTTGTATAACATCACATGCTTATTCATTCCTGAATACTTCACATTCATTTTATCATTTGTTGTGTTCCTTTTGCAGTTATTTTTACATTTAGTTGATCATATGAATAATATTCTTTTGGACACATTATCTCTCAATGTTCCTTTACTGGTTGGTGTCTGGGGAGGGACTCCTGATTTGAATTTATAGAAAGGGGTTGTTTTTTTCTATAAGACACCTATTTTCCTGGTTTTTAGTACATTTTGTGGTACTATGATTTGACTTAGGCATCCTATATTAAATCTTCAAATTTTTTGGTAGTTGTTTTTGGCTTTCTTGAGTCACATGAGGTTGCCTGACTTTGGCTGTTGTTGGGAAAGCTTCCCGTATTTGGATGGGATCTTATGATTATGTGATATGACTGTCTCCTATTGAGCAGATTGGTTCCTATGGTCTTTTATTGGCTCTTATTTTACTGCCATCTACTTTGGTGGTTCCTGTGGTTTCTAGTCTCTAGTCTATCACTGAGTTTATTGTGCCTGTGTATGTGCGTGTGTGTGTGGGGGTGATGAGGCTTTTGGGGCTGACATAATCTCCAGTTCTGGGGGTGTCTGACAGCATCATTTTTAATTGGGTTGTTTACTTCCTTGGTATTTAATTTTGGAGCTCTTTATACACATTGGAGCTCTTTATATCCTTCGTTATTAAAAATCTTTCACACATGTAGTTAGTTAAGGTTTCTTCCATGCTGTGGGTTTCTTTTTCACTTGATTAACAGTATCTTTTGCTGAACAGAAGCATTTTAATTTCATGAAATCATACACGTTGATTGTTGATATTGATTCCTTTGCATTTATGGTCATGTAAAGAAAGTGCTGACCTTGGCCAATCAGTGCACACCCTATTCTTTTTAATAGGAGTTTTATATTTTCCAGCCTAACATTAATGTCTTTGATCTATTTGAAGCTAATTTTCATGCACAGTGACAGACAAAAATCATTTTATTCCTCTGCATATAGATAACCAATTTTCCCAGCACTATTTGTTAAAAATGCAGTCTTTTTAACAATGTTTCTTTTATGTCAACTATATCAAATAGCAGTTGACTGTAGGTATATGAGCTTATTGCTGGGTCTCCCATTCTAATTATTTGATCTGTATCATTGTTTTGGAGCAAGTATCATGATTTTTTAAAACTATGGCTCTGAGGTACAGTTTGAGATTGAGCAAGTTAATACTTTTAGTAGAGTTTTTATTACTTAGGATTATTTTTGCTATTCTGAGGCTTTTATGTATCCACATGAATTTTGAGATTTACTAATTTCTCTAGAAAATTGCCTTGAGGCAATATTTAGTGTGTTATTAAATGTGTATATTGCTTTCTTTAGAATGTTCATTTTTTCCATATTAATTCTTCTGATACAGGAACATGGTACATCTTTCCACCTTATGTTGTCTTCTGTATCTGCTTTCTTCAGTTCATTTAAATTTCTGTTGTATCAGTGTTTCACATCATTGGTTAGATGAATTCTAAAGTATTTTGTATTTTTCGGGGCTACAGTAATTGGAAATCTTTCTTGTTTTACTTATTCTTGCTGCATAGAAAAGTCATTAATATTTGAACATTAATTTGGTCATCTGGCACTCAACTGAACATATTTATTAATTCCAAGTTCTTAATTGTGATAGCTTTGGTGTCTCTGATTGATAGATTCATATCATCTGCAAACAGTAATAGCTTGACCTCTTCCTTTCCTATTTGTATCCATTTTACCTCTTTCTGTTATCTCATAGCTCTATCTAAGACTTCAAATAAAATATTAAACATAACATGTGAGAGCAGAAAACCTTTTCTAATTCCTTATCTAAGAGGGAGTGCTTCAAGTTTTTTGACATTTATTTTGATTTTTTTTTGCTATAAGTTTGTTGTATATGGCCCTTTTTATGTTAGTATATTTTTCTTATATCCCTGTCACTTCCAGGGCTTTTTAATCATAAAAATATATTGAATTTGGTCTAAATATTTCCTTAGTCTGTTGGGAGGATTATATGATTTTTATCTTTGATTAAGTTTATATAATTAATTAAATTGATTTGTATATATCAAAACAACTTTGTGTTCCTGGAATAAGATCACTTGATTATAGTGAATGATTTTTCTTATATGTCTTTGAATTCTGTTGGTTGCTAGTATTTTGTGGAGGATTATTGTATCAGTGATAATCAGTGAGACTTGATTATACTTTTCTATTTTGTTATGTCTTTGTTTGGTTTTGGGATCAGTACAATTTTGTCTCCACAGAAAGAGTTTGGAAGTGTTCCCTCTTATTTTATTTTATGGAATAAGTTTCTGGTAAAATTTTATACTGAATTCATCTAGTCCTGAGTTTTTTTCTTATTAGGAGGTTTGCAATTTTTACATTGATTTCATAAGTTGCTATAGGGCTGTTAAATGATTCTATAAATATATATTCAACTTTGCTAAGGTGTATGTGCTTAGAAATATCAACTTCGATAGCGTGTACATTTTTGAAGTATGATCTTTACATTTATGAATTTCCTTGGTATACTTGTGATAACTCCATTTTTGTCCCTAATTTTACTATTTTGTCTTCTCTATTTTGATATTGGTTAGTTTGACTATAGGTCTATCACATTTTTTATTTTTCAAAGAACCAACACTTAGGTTTTTTGATTCTTTGTATTTTTTCTTTGTTTTTATTCCATTACCTTCTCCAATGATCTTATAAATATCTGTTCATCTACTGATTCTAATATTCTTTTGTTCTTGCTAATATAAGGCTTTAAACTGCCTTGATATATTATTCTCCTGTGATGCTTCTTTTTATGTGATTGAAGACTTTGAGGTATAAACTTTCCTCTTAGGATTACAAATTTCTCTTAAGACAAAATGTTTGTTTCATCCCAAGATTCAGATTTTTTTAATAATTAAGTTGTAGGATGTTTTGGTTTTTTATTTTGTTATCTTTCCTGAGCCATTCCACAAGGAGCAACATTTTTTTCAGTGTCTAAGTGTTTTTTTAATTTCTGTGGTTTATCTTGTTATGAATGTCTTGCTTTTATTGTGATAAAATAGAGCATGAGATATAATTACAATCTTATTGTATTTATGGAGGCTTGTACTGTAATGTTTGTTTAATGAATATGAAGGTGCCTATGCTCGATGTATATATGTTTATAATTTTGAAGTCTTCTGGATGGATTGCACTTTGAAAAGTATATAATATACTTCTGTGCCTCTTATGAATTGTTTTGGATTTAAGTCTAGTTTGTCAAAGTTTTGATTGACTACTCCTACTTGATTCCTTAGTTTTAATTGTTTGGAGTACATTTGACCTGCCTATTTGGGATACAGCCTATTTTTCATGGTGAAGCTGTGATTCCTGTAGGCAGCAAATTGATGGGTTGTTATTTCTAATCCTTGCTGTTAAATTGTCTGCTGATTGGAGAGGGGTGTCTATTGATGGTTAAGACTATGATGGATGAGTCGCCAGGAAGGAAGGAGCCTGAGTGAAGATGGTTTACATGTCGAATGGACAAGTGTTGGACAGCCAGAATCGGTCCCCATGGAGATTATCTTTGATAACAGATTTCTTTTGGGGAATAGCAGAATTTGTGGTTTTCTTTATCAAGACCCTGCTTCAGCAAGATGTGAAGAAAGGAAGAGGCTATGGAAGCTCATCTAATTCCAGATTTGAGATGGAAGAGGGCCGCCAGGAAACCCTCCCCGTGAATGGGTCGAATCAATCATCTTCGTGGTCCCTGTCCTCCCCCAATGGCTGGTGGATGAGGAAGGTAAATGTCTGCTTTAAGAAGCAGACAGCTAGACATACACATTCATAGACGGAAACCATCACAAAGTGGAAAGCTGACCACAGTGGACAAGATGAAGAGACAGATGAAGGTGTATGTCTGAACAAGGATTGCTCTGTGTCCTCACAGACAAATGATGTCATGCTGGGAATTCTCTGCAGGGATCTGGCCTGACTGACATGCAGTTCTATAAATGTATATGTTTGTCTCATTATGTCTTTTGTATAGTTTACTAAAGTATTAATATAGTTTTAATAAGTAAATATTTTTAAGTTGTAAAACTTGACTCCTCATCTTTGTATAATTAAATCAGAAAAGCATCCTGAAGAAACTAAAGGGTGTGTGTTCAGTCTTGTAAGTATTGCCTTTTTTCAACTTTGGAAACAGTTACTTGTTCTCATTTATAAATAAACTGCACCATATTTAAAAAAAAAAGACTATGATAGATGGGTTTGGTACTAGGAGCCACCTATTAGGGAGTACATATGGCACTTAATTTTCTGGGTCTGGGATACTTCACTTAATATAATTGTTTGTAATAACATCCATTTCCTGGCAAGTTCCATTAATTCATCATTTTTGATGGCTGAGTAGTACTCCATTGTATAGATGTACAACATTTTCCTTATCCACTCGTCAACTTTTGGACATTTGGGTTGATTCTATGACTTTGCTATTGTAAACAGTGCTGCTATGAACATGGTCGTGCTTCAGCTATCGAGGTGAAATTTTTGCTGTATGTGGGGTTATTCCCAGAAGTGAAATAGCAGGGACATATGGCACTCAAAATAAATCTATGTAATACCTAGAGTAATTGCAAGGATTACGAACAGGAGGGATGGTGTTGGAGGGCCACACCAGAAACAAGGAGAGAAGTGACCATGTTACAGTAGAGAAAATAGACCTCCATCAAGGACTGCAAGGGGTGACATACAATGCCCATCAGGATGGGGTGAAGAGCATTGCAGGAGCAGCAAAACTGCAAAATAAAATCAATAAACCACAATTCAGAACTTCAGAGACTCTATATCAACCACCTAGAACTAGGTCAGCCTAATCTCTCCCCATCCTGAAGCTCAGGGACGTCTGCGGAAGAGGGGGCAGTAAGATTTTAAGAGCACAAGGATGGGAGGAGCAATGATATGCAAGATACTCCACACCAGTTAGGGCTGAAGCAATCATAATTGGACTTTGCATACCCTGTGCAATGTCCAACACACTATTGACCACACAAAGTCTAGCATCTGCTAAAGGCACCAAGATCCTTGGAGGCAAGGGATTGACAGCCACAGTAGTGTTCCTATGCTTAAGGGGAACACAGGAAAGGATTCAGGGAAATGCCGCTGGGTCCTTGTACGTCATCGGAGAGGAGGGCCCAGAGGAGAGTGTGGCATGCACATTAAAGGATTCTCCGGGGATTGGGGGGGGAGGCACTGGGGAATGGGGAGGGAGGGGTGAGGGGAGGGGTAGCAGGGGGGTCGGGGGTAGGAGGAAGGAGGGAGGGAACCGGTGTACCTACTAAGTTTGTATGAGCGGAAATAATAATAAAATATGTTATAAAAAATAAAATAAAACAAAATAAAATTGTACTCACAAATTAAAATGCCAAATGATTAGCTGAAAAAAAAAAGACTATGATGGAGATGAGTTGGTTGGTTTTTGTCATTTTTTTTTAAATTTTGTGATTTTTGTATTGGTGGTTCTTGGCTTAGTATTTATGCATGGACTATTTTTTCCTTCTGTCCTCTTGGTATGTTTAACATTTTCTTCAGGATTTTATATTCTGAAGATCTTACTTGGTGTTCATTTAGGCCTTCAGTTTATTTATTTATTTATTTTTTTATTTATCTATTTATTTATTTATATATTTATTTATTTATTTATTATTTCCGCTTATACAAACTTAACATTTACACCAGTCCTCTCCCTCCCTCCACCTCCCCCCTGACCCCCTGCTCCCCCCTCCCCTTCCCCATCCCTCCCCATCCCCCAGTGCCTCCCCCCAATCCCCAGGGACAAAATTAAAATGTCAAACAAATATCTTAAAAATGGCCCACATCCTTAACCATCAGGGAAATGCAAATCAAAACTTCCCTGAGATATCATCTCACCCTGGTCCGGATGGCAAAAATCCACAATACAAACAACACCAAATGCTGGAGAGGATGTGGAGAGAGGGGAACTCTCTTACATTACTGGTGGGAATGCAGGCTCAGTTTATTTTTGTTGTAGAAAATTTTTCTTTCACCTTCAATCATGACTTACAGTTTTGCTGGATATAGTAGTCTGTGTTGGCATGTGCTATCATTCATGATTTTAAGTATGCCTCTCCAAGAACTCCTGGCTTTAATTGTTTTCTTTGAAATTTATGTTATTCTGGTAGGATTGCTATTAAATGTGACTTGCTTTTTCTATATTTTCTTTCTTAAATATTTCCTTTTTCCTTCATCCACAGTGTTTTATTATTCACAATGGATTATTTCTATTTTGATCATATCTGATTGGTGTGCTTTTTTATTTTGTGCTTAGTTTTGGAACTCTTATTTAGATGTGGAATGTTCATTTATGGTGCTGTGGAAAATATGTTCTGGATTGCTTTCTTGTTCTGGAACTCCATCAATGTGCAGGTAACATGTCTTCGTGGTGTCCTATAGCTCTTGGCCATTCTTTGTTTGTATTTTTAAATTTTTTTCAGCTTCTTTAATTAAATTGTCTTGTTCTTCCTGTTTGGCTCTACAATCAGATATCTTATCTTCTGCTTGATCAATTTTGTTGGTGATTCTTCATGCTGTGCTTTTTATTTCACTTAGTATGAATTTCATTTGAAGTTTAATTTCAGACTGATATTTTAAAAAATTCTATGAATATTTGTGTTTCCTCAATTGTCTTTTCATCTAATTTTTGCTGCTTATCTCCTGATCATATATGTTCACAGTTTTATTGATCTCCTTGAAATTATTCTTCTTCCTTTTGAAATTCTTTTCACATTTTCTTAATCATATTGTTAATATACCTTTGAAATGCAATATATAGATATTTGTTTTCCTGGTTACTGTACTGTTTATGTTTTTCTGTTGTTGTGAGAGAATACCCAAAGTCAAGAAGTTAACAGGAGAAAGTGAGATTTATTCAGTGTAAGGTTCCAGAGAAGAGATATAGTATTTCATGGTGGATGTGGCATAGCTTGTTGGCCAAAGCTGAAGTCAGGCTGTTACACCCATCCTCAAGGCTGAGAGCTACAAGACTCTTTGCTGCAAAAGGAGATTTCTCCAGGAGGTAGGGTAGGATTAATCCACCTCAAGGCCCAACCCTGTTACTGCCTTCCTACAACAAAGCTCTGTCTCTCAAAGGTGCCATGACCTTCCCAAACATTAGACTGTGGGGGACACATTTTAAACCATGACCTTCCACTACTGGCCTCTACAGATTCATTGACATCTCACTATGCAAATTATTTGATGCCTTTCAAACCAGAACCATGTGGATGACTTTGCCAAGACTGGCCTCTTGAATCACAGCTGATTTGGCTTCTCTGTGCTGACTGCAGGGAAAAATCTCTTTCTTTCTGTGTAGTTGCTTTAGGGGAAAAACAGACCCTTGCTTTGGAACTCCACCCTTTAGCTCAATCCTTCTAAAAGGATTTGCATTCTTATGGCTGGAAGCCTTTTCTGAGAATCTTGCTGGGTAGAGCCTCTTCTGTGATACAAATGAAGAATATTTTTTGATTTGCCAATGGAGTCAATCTCTACAACAGCCTGCATTTTGTTCTCTGCTGCTGCTTTCAGGTTCAAGCCTTTCAGTTTTCCCTTATGTTTTTTCTCTTTAGATCTCACAGTTTTTGCCTCTTTCTACCTAATTCTTGTTTTTTTTTTTCATAACTGAAGAAAAGCACTAAAAAGTAGCCATATCACATTGTCAAAACCTTAAACTTCAACCTTGAAATTCCTCTGCCAAATACTCGAGTTTCACTTCAAACTTTTACGATGAGGCCAAAACTTCACTGGCCCCTGTAACTGGGAACCTGCAAACACATGGCTCCATTTGTCACTCATCCACTTCCAGTCTTTGCTCCCCTATGTACCATTAGAAGCTGGGTTTCTGCTGTCTGCTTTGTTCTCTTCCAAACTTTTACAAGAAAGGCCCATTTGGCTCCATCTCAAAGACACAAAGTCTTTCCTAGTGCAAAGTTCCAAAGTCCATATTTCTTCTAACCATCTGTTCCAAATGCACACTATCCACATCACAGCTTTAGCCATACAGCTGGGTACCAACTTCTCTCAGCTTCAAAAAAAAAAAAAAAAAACCTTCACTTTTGGTACCTGATTACATTAGTCTCAAACAGCAACACCCTACCTCTCTGGTAGCAATTTCTCTCAACTTCAAAGTAAATGATCTTAATCTCATAGCAATACCTTACTTCTTGGTGTCAATTTATGTAGTGGTTAGTCTTTTCTATTGCTGTGAAAGAACACCCAAAGTCAAGCATATTAAGAGAAGAGAAAAAAGATTTATTCAGGTTACAGTACCAGAGGGGAGATACAGTCTTTTGTGGCTGATGTGAAATAGCTGGCTGGCAGAAGCTGCAGACAGACTATGTCACACCCATCTGCAAGGCTGAGACCTGCTGAAAAGCAGACTTCTCCAGGAGTTAGGGTGAGATTAATCTACCTCTAGGTCCACCCCCTTTGACTGCCTTCTTCCAACAAGAATCCCTACACTTATTAAAAGTGTCATGACCTTCCCAAACATATGAGACTATGACGGACACTTTGTAAACCATGACCCCTTCTATCCAGGAAGGTATTATGGTTGGAGTTCATCAATAAATTTTTGGTAATTTTTGTAGGAAACTTTTTCATGGTATTTGGAGTATTTTGTGCTTTCACTTTGTAACTAAGACAACTTATTTCACATATATATTTTTTTCTCTTTTGTGTATATTTCTAGCTCTCCTGAGTCAGATGGGGTTGCCCAAATTTGACAATTACTGAAACTGTTTTCCTGAAATTGAAACATGATTGGATTGTTAAAGGATGAGGGTAAGGTTATTTGGTAGTGTTTTGTGGGTGTGGTAATAGCAGTGCACTTGGGTAAGTAAACCCAGGTGTTATTTCTAGGTAAAAGCATTTATGATCTACTTTTAGTTAGTAAGTTAAAGATTGGGAGTCAGATTTGCTGGATAGGGTTGGCCCCGAGATTCAGAACAGCTTTAGAGGCTATAATACTATGGCTATTATAGCTAGGAGTGGGGTGTTAGAGTTTAGGGAGAAATGTGAGTCTTTAGGGTTTATTTAGGAGTATGCAAGGGTGAAGGACCAAGATAGTTGGGATGGGTAAACAGGATGTGGGTGTAATGTATGGTAATGTTAAGCAGGAGTGACAATCTCCTGAGAGTAAATGGAAAATGAATGTGTTACTTATCATTTCTTTGGGTTACAAGGCTCTCCTATGCTGTTTAGTGTGAATTGTGGAATCCTTATTTGAATGAAGTGGATCTGAAGACTTGGTATCTGTGATGCAGTTCAGGGGAGCTAGGCTGGGAACCTTTTGCAAGATCTGGTATAGTCTGGGAACCTTTTGCAAGATGTGTGGCAAAAGCTGTTGGTATTTGAAACTATGTGGAAGTGCACATGCTGAGGGGAATTGGCAGCCCTTTGGCAGCAGGGTGGGGGCTGAGACATGGGCAAAGCTGGGAAAATTTGGTAGCTTGGATTGTGTTACCTGCTGGAGTCCAAAGACACATAGGAGCCTGTGATGTACATGGTGACACCTGGAATGAGCACCCATGAGTGAGGGAATTCCTTAAGGCATGGATGTGTCTGGAAAGCTTTGAAGGTGTGGGTTGTGCCCGTACTAGAAACCAAAATCACTTGAGAAATAGGACAAACATAATTCATTAAACGTACAGATTGTTCTGGGCAATATGGGCATATTAACAATATTAAACCTCAAAGTCTATGAATAGAGAATATCATTTCATTTATTTCTGTGTTCTTCAATGTTTCCAGCAGTTTTACTGCTTTTAATGAATAAGTGTATTTTTTCCTTATTTGAGCTTATTGTAAAATAATTTTCCTTTCTATTGTACTATGAATGAATTCTCTCTTAACTTCTTTTCTTTCCTTTTATTTGTGTGTGTGTGTTTGCATGTGTGTGTGCATGTGTGTGTGTGTGTGTGTGTGTGTGTGTGTGTGTGTATAAGAGTGCTCTATATGTGCCTATGAAGGTCCAAGAATAGATAGCAAGAATCATTGTGGATGTCTTCCACATCTTTGTTATTCTGTTTTTTGCTATTTCTTAAATTCTTTATATTTTTAAACATTACAAATTTATAAATAAGTAGAAATGCACTGAATTAATATTTTGATTTTTGCATTCTGTAATTGTGCATGTTCTATATCTAGTTTAATTTGTTTTGTGTATTTTTAGGGGGTTCTAGATATATGATCATGCCACCCATGAACAAAGAATACTTTACTTTCTTATTTTTCTACTTTTACAAGGATATTGAATATTCATCCTAACTTCCCTCCCTTGTCTCTCCCTTCCATTCTCTCCTTTCTCTTCACCATTCCCCTTCACACCCATTCACCCTTCCACCTGTATGCTTCCATGGACCCTCAGAGAATACTTTACTTTGATGGTCCAATTTTGATGCCTATGTGAGAAACTCACAATTAATTCCATCTAGAATATTTTAATCAAATTTATATATATTCTCATTAAATTTATATACATATGTATAGCTTATAGGATTTTCATATATGAAGGTAATTCTTTGTAATTTTTAAAATTTGACATTATGTGCTGTATATTTCTCCAACTAATACACATGATGATTCTGTTTTTTACTTTAAGGATATATGCTAAAAGATTTATCAAAAATAATTTCACCATTTTTATTGATATAAATAAAAAATGATAATGAAAAAGAATGAGAATTTTGCTTTTTTATCCAATTTAGATATCTCTTTTACGTTTATTTCATTTGTTTTCTCTCATAATTGTATGTAATGAGTAAAACCCTTCTCGTAGAGGAAAAGTTTTTTCTCTTACACCATTGAATCAGTTTTATTCAATTTATACCTGTTTACTTTATTATATTTAAAAATTATGTTTTTATTCATTTCATGTTAGTTTGTGACAAGAAAAACTTGACTTTTAATAAATTTTTCTGTTCATTACCATCGTGTTTTTTTAGTTATGAAACACATTTTTGGCCATTTTCATTTTTATGATAAGAAGCTTGTTTCCAATGTATAACTGTCATGAATAACTAAACATATTTTAAAATCGCCAAATTCAAGAAAATTAGCCCTATTTGCTTTCTTTTTATTATTATTTTCTTGTGTTATGGGCATATTGAGTATTTATCCCTGCCTCCCTTCATCCCTCTCCCACCCATCCTTTCCCTTCTGTACTAGTTACTCGTGTATTGCTGTGTGAGAACATTCTAAGTCAAACAACTTAAGAGAGAAATGGAGATTTATTCACCTTCCAGTTTCAGAGGGCAGATACAGTTGTTCATGACAGAAGTGGCATGGCTGGCTGGCTAAGCTGGAATTAGGTTAAGTCACTTCCATCCTAAAGGTTGAGAGCTGCAAGACTCCTTGCTTCAAAGGCAAACTTCTCCTTGAGGTAGGGTGGGACTAATTCACCTCAAGACCCACCCCCTGCGACAGTCTTCCTCCAGCAAGACTCCACCTGTCAAAGGTGCCATGAGCTTTCCAAACACATGGGAATGTGAGGGATACATTTCAAACTATGACACCTTTCCTTCCTCAATTCATCCCATTCCCTCTTACCCTTCTGGATGACTGCTTCTATGTACCACACTCCAGGGTTCCCTCTTGTCTGTCTACTTTTTTTCCCTACTTTTACAAACATATTGAGTATTTTTTATACAATTAATGTTTATATTCCTTCACTTTTCATTAACCTACTTATAATTTATGATTATACTTCTCAGATTTTATTAAGCTACTTATATGTTAAACTTTGCTCAGTGGGTGATATTTCCAATAGTATTTTAATCTTTCAAAAGTGAAAACATATTTAACTTGTCTTTTTCTTTTCCGTATTTCAAACTTGTTTTCTCCTTACTTTTATGTTTCTTTTTATAATTAGAAAAGCAAGAACAATTAACAATTATATTTTCTTTCTTTCTATTTTTGCTTGTAAAGAAATCTCCTTGTCTACTGTGTCCTGTGCAGTTGACGTAAGAATTAAGGAAAAAAGCGACACACATATAGAAAATCCAAGATCTACTGGACAAAATGTGAGAGGTGGAGATGAAACTGTACCCAGATTAGCCCAAGTGTTTGTAATATCAAGAACCTAATAATAGTTGGGAACATTAGACTCTGTAGCACGGCATCATCTGGTCTCACAGGATAAGAAAAATTAGGGCATTGTAGCTTTTTAAGAGCATATCATGTAATTCTATACAAGGTCAGCTCAGAACAAACAACTTTTATCTGAGGAATGAGGAAGGTGGAGCCAAGCCCTTGTCAGATAATAGTTTCCACTGGTATAGAACTAGGATGACATGGCCTTGATTATGTCAGTTTCTCAGCATAGCAGTGCTCATGCCATTCCTCTTCTAATTGAATTTCATTGCATCCACTTTCCACTTGTGTCTCCTGGTAAAACTGTTAGAAATTTTATGAGGTCTACATACTTGAAGGTTTATTTATTCATAGCTTCATGGAAATTAGCATAAACTACTTATGAGCCTCTTAATTTTTTGTTCACACATTTAGTGTTCTCTTCATCTATTTATAAATCTACATAGAGACTGTAGTATGTGTCTTTAAAACTAAGTAGTGATTTTGCACAGATCTTTCCTAGTGCTAATCATCCAGGAAAAGAGGTAGGTAGACATAAATCCAAATAAATATACAATAAATTAGTAAAATAGTGTTAATAAGAAGGAAAGGTAAGTAGAGATATTATATAGCATAGGGACAAGATCTTCTGGCATATGTTAGAGAAAAGACTGAGATACATTGAAAGAAAGAGGAACATTTAAGGGCAAACTGAATGTCAAATGGAAATTAAGAACAGGAAGCAGAAGGTGGGTACAGAGATAACTGCAGGTATAAAAGCCCTGAAAAATAAATGAAGGAGCCCAGAAGCCCAGGATCTGACCACAACTTGGTTTAGTTGGTACACAGGATGGGTGCAGCTCAAGATTTTGTTTTGAAAGAACACGATTCCATACTGTTAATAAAGGTCATCAAAAAACAGAATAAGGGGGCTGGAGAGGTGGCTCAGGGGTTAAGCCTCCGCCTTGCAGGCGGAAGGTCCCGAGTTCGGATCCCAGATCCCACGTATAGACGCCAGGCGGAAGTGGGGGCGGCCTGCGCTTCTGGTCCTGGTAGGGCGGAGCCTGTGAATCCCAGGGCAGAAGGAGGTGGAGGTGTCCATGGTGGTTCGCGAATTCGTCCGTGGTTCTACACATGCACAGACACACACATACACACACACAGACACACACGCGCGCGCACATACACACAGTTGAATAAATAATAATAATAATAAAAAAATTAAAAAAAAAACAGAATAAGGGTTTTGAACTTCATTATGAAACCAACTGAATGTTATTAGAACATTTATGGTTCAGACTATCACTGGTTGCAATATGAAAAACAAAATCTAAGAGGTAAATGTGTCAGGAGTAAGACAATTTTGAGGTTTGAGTGATATGAGATTGATGATCTTTGGCTAGGTTGATGGAGGCAGAAAAAATGTTTTAGACCAAATCTAGAACATTTAGAAAGATAAAAACCAATGAGAATTATTGATAAGAATTGGATATGGATACTCAAGACTAATTGGAGGATACTCAGGACACTTCTTAGTGATTTAACTTGAATGAGTGATTAGAATATGACTGTTACCTTATAAACATGGTAAAACCATTTGCAAAGTTTTACGCATTCACTTCACACAATCTGTGATGTCAATCAACATTATCCCTTAAAATTCCAGAGAAAATGGTACAAGCAACTATGGAGTTATTACATTTCTGATTATGAATTGAGATACTGCTGTTAAATCCAAATCACTTAAAACAAACTGGAAAATGGACTCTGAATCTTACCTTACTTTGCGCCAAAAAATAATTTGCATTATCATACACATAATACTTTGAAAACAAGTTTTAAATCCCCAGTGAGCAATAATATAAAATGTAATTCCTTAAACTAGCTGAACAATTTGGTAGCTTTTCCATTAGTCAACAAGGACTTTATTATGTATGAACTGCCTTCTACCGGTCACTAAAGAGACTTGCTTAACTGCTCATGGGAAAATGAGTTCACATTATCAGTGACACAGGAATGAATACACAGAACAGAGACTACAGTTGGAAATCATGAAAGAAGGCCACAAGTACAAAATTAGGAGGACTATAAGGAATTACTAGAACCATTATCATGCTTAGGAAGCATTTAACTGCTTGGAGGCCTAAGTCCTGTTTTATCACAGCAGGGATCAGGAGGGATTATTGTCAAGGAAAAAAAGGTTGTCTTAACTAGGGAAAGCAACTTCAGTTTGGTTATTAAAGATCAAATAAATATCCACATTAAATGATTTATTGCCTTGTTTCAACAGGGACTTCTTTGGCAATGAATCATTTTCACAAAATTCAACCATTTCTAACTAGAAATAGGGTTTTCATTCAACTATGACTCATTCTTTCTGGGTTACTTTTATCCTTCATCTCAAGTGGAAACCTCATGAAACCAAAGATCACGAGGCTTATGAAAAAGCCAGTCTACTACGTGCTTTTTTTTTTTTTACACTCTGAACAGCTCTGTTTCTTTCAAACTGATACTGAAATAAAACAGGCATCAAGGTTTACTTCGTGCCAGCCAGATGCTAACATAATTCAAAAGTTTATGAGTCGTACTGGGGTATTTATTCCTGTTTAAAAAAAACGGAGAATATCTGCAACTCATATCATACCTGGAAATTCATTATATGAAAGTCATTATTCAAAATTAGCAAAGGCTATAGTAATCAGCCACATACAATTTTTGGTGGCTGAATCAAGGTGTTTAGATACATCCAGTATACAGCAATTTGGAACTCTGGCTTTATCTGAACCTAGTTATGTTAATAGTAATGAAAGATACCTTAAAGTCCCATTGTAATTAGGTCTCTAGTTGATGCCTCAAGCATGTAACTTGCTACCAGAATGGATATGAAAACTCGAGTAGATTACGGAAAAAATACTTTAATGGGAGAGGTAATCTTAGGCCACTATCTTCCCTTGAGAACTGTTTTCCTAATATCATCCACTGTAGAAAATGAACTGATCACCTTGAACAACTATTATAAGAATTTCTTTGTGATCTAAGATTTTAGATTTTTTTTCACAGTAACTTTATCATGTAAGAAGGTCACCTTTAAAATTTAATCTGTAATGTTCTTTCAATACAGAAATGTGTCAGTTATTTAAAAGTTCATTTATGGCAAAATATGGGAAATAAGTATTTTCCAAATATTGCAGCTGTGGTGCCCATTCAGGAAATTTATATAAATATTAGGTGAAAACATTCCTTGATTTCCTTCCAAACAAAGTGCATTGTGCATTATTATAAGGGACATTTAACTTACTTCAAGCAGTTATTTGCCTGTTTTCAGGTTCTTCCCACACTTCTTCCAAATGTTTATTGAAAAGGCACCTACAATGTCCCTCACATATACAGTCATAGCCAAGTTTAAAGTGGCTGGTACAGATCTTTGTTCCTAATTATAAATCACTTTCTCATTTGAATTATGTAACTTTTATTTCCACAGGTGAACACTATTTAGAATTGGAAGATTGACTGGCCATCTGGCTATTTTCTGCAAAAGAGGCATAGCATAAAGTTGACATGTGAAAGACACTTATTTTATGTAAATTATATACTTGTGGCTGATTTTCAACTGAAGCTTTCCACTGTAGGGCACTGAGAGTAGGTTAGTAGATATCCTTTCAGAAAGCACTCTGTGTACATGTGGAGGCCCAAAGATGACTTTGATAATCATCCTGGATTGCTCCTACATCATTTTTGTTTTGCCATGGGATTTCCCAGGCTCTGCCTTACAGCCAAAAATTCAGATCACAGCCATTTCTGCCTGATGTTTTTATGTGGGAACTGGGATCTGAACTCAGGTCCTTCTCCAGAGTCGTAACCTATGAGCTATCTTTTCGGTCCCAGTAGATATCCTTTACCTTTGAAGCAGAATCTTTTCTTCAAATACACAGAATCATTTAATAAAATTTAGAGGGCTTTAGGTAATAAATTTTACTTTTTATGAATTACCTTGTCCTCAGTAGTGCTTATAATATATTGTGATTCCTGCACCGAAGAAGTGCTTTTGTGCTAAATATATATAACTTCATTCTCTAAAATATAGTTATTTCTCTGCACTTTTCATTGGCATTAACAACTTTGGTACAAGATATTAGTGAAGTTCCATTTGTGTCTTTTAATCCAACAACCAAATGGTTCAACCATCATTTATCTTATTCCCTTATATGAATTTATTTCATCCTATAGGAAAACTACTGGCTAATGCATATTTATCTCATCAGGATATTTGATTTTTTTCTGTTCTATGTTATAATCAGACACATTAAGTCTTCAGTTACAACATAAGCCGGCTGATAGATGCAAAGTGATTGCAAAGAGATAAGTCATCTCAGAAAAGGAATTCTAAGACATGTAGGCATTGACATATTTTGCTATAGAAATTTCATTATGCAATAATGGTGATCAATTTTCTTTAGAGACCTCATAAAACTTTACTAACATACAGAAATAAATGATTTAAGGATGGGATATACCTTTAACGAAGTAATGATTTGCTTAGAATACTGATAAAAAAGTTTGTGATGGTGACAAATTCATTGTCAATTTTTGGTATTATAACTGTTTGTTAGATAACCTCAATCTACCATGGCTCCCCACAGGGGAAAAGAAGAATAAAAAAACTGGTGAATCAACTAAACAATATTATATCTTTGCATAATAGGTAAGGTGAAGCACATAGCAATGTCTCCTTCTTCAGGGTACATGTCAGAATCTGTGGAGTCAATATTAAGGTCTACATTTTTCTTTTTTTATTTTCACTCTTTTACAATTTCATACATGCAGACAATATATTTGATCATAGCTTCCCCTATCTCCCTCCCACTTCTCCTGGACATTTCCCTTGCATATCCATTTCCTGCCTTTATGGCCTAATTTTTTAAATTGGACAATATAAAAATATGTAAGCAATAAAAGAAAATACATCGAGGATGTAGATAGTTATAACTGAGCTCCTAGTTCCACATGGTTAAAAATACATGATAAAACTGAGGAAAAGCAGTTTTGTCCATTTTTTTTTGAGATTAAGTTCATGGTGTGAGCACAGGGAGCCCTGGCCCACAGGAGGCCATCTGCATTGTGAGCACACATATAGAATTCAGGGTTCTGGTGTGGCTATCTGCTGGTCAGACACTTACTGTAGAAATAGTCCCACCTCCCTCTGCCACTGTCTAGCGCACATGTTTTCCACTTCACAACATTCAACAGAATACAGTATGACAGTAACAGAGTGATCTGAATTGTAATCATGGTGTCAAACAAGAATCCTTGCTTAGGCATCACTGTAGACAGGATCCCCTGTGAGGCCCACTTACCAGCCCCACGAAGCCACCATTCCTAACAGTCACTTATATAAGAGACCCTTGTGGTGCCAGAAGCTCTTCCTGTACAGCAGACACAGGGGCTGCGGAAGGACAACATAGCAGATGTAGGAGGGGATGGCGATCAGGTTGTTGGTGACCATAAAGGCGAATATCAACGGGGCTCTCAGCAGCATCCAGACCAGCCGTGGGGTGGCTTCCAGTGTTCCGACCATCCTCACAAGAGAGTCTGTTGCTCCCATTGGTCTGGTCACTCCTCAGCAGACACGGATGGCGGGTGTCCGCTAGGCTGGGGGTCGTGGGGGTGGTGTTCGTGGTCATGCACGCAGCAGCAAGGCGGGAGCAGGCACACAGCTGCTGGTAGTTAATGCCATGCTATACCCGAGGGGAAGTAGAAAGTCTTGTAAGAAAGCAGAAGTGGCATAGCTGGCCGAGGCTGGCAAGCAGGCTGTCACAGCAGACCTCCACGTGGCTGGAGCATTCCTGGACCATCTCTCCTCTGTCTTATTTGCTTTTTCTTGGAGAGTCTGGCCCAACTTAGTCCTCATACTCAGACTGCCACAGGGCCCAGTGATTAGACGGAAAAGAGGTCATTGTCTGCTGCCAGCATCACATGGGCACAGCCATCTTTGACCATCTTCTGCAGGTGACCCTTTGATTTGCACCACCTTGTGTTAGGTGGGTATAGGGTCAAAGCTTCCACCACCCCTGGTGCTCCCGCCGCAGGAGGTTCCAACATCCCCACTGCCTTCACTGCTGTCCATGGACTCGAGCCCACAGTAGTCCAGGCACAGGTCCTCATGAGTGAGCAGCACCATGGTCTCGTTGATGTCGTTCTTGGCTAGGCACAAGGCCTTGCGGATGGTGGTGGGTCTGAGAAGCCCATGCACAGCAGTGTGGTCCTGTGCTGCTGTTCCTCAGATTCCACCGCTGGGGCCTCCGTGCCAGCAATTTGCGAAGTAGTGACTCTGGGAGTCTGGAGGGCGGTGTACTGCTGCCTCCGCACCCCACGCTGCTGTCCCACGCTCTGAGGTGGCTGGGCCAGGGTGCGGGCAGGATTCGGGGTTGGCTGAGCCAGGGCTGCAGGGGCACTCAGGCGCAGCAGCCTGATCCAGCCCTGCGTGCCTCGATGTTGGCCTCCAAAGTATCCATTTTGAAAATTAAACTGTCCAACATTTTCCATACCTTAATCAGATAGGAATTTTGATCCATTTTTCCAAGCAAAAGAAGTTGAATGTCCAGCTGAGTCCATCAAGCTGTCAGGTGCCCTCTGCCATTAACATTGAAATTCACTACCACCACTGGAGCTGAGGCTGTGGCTGCCATGTTTTTTTCAAATAAATAAAAGACTCTCTGTGAGAACGGAGGGAAGGGGAGGGGAGGAGAGGGGAGGACTACATTTTTCTTTTCTTTTTTTTAACATTTTTTATTATTATTTCCGCTCATACAAACTTAATAGGTACACCAGTTCCCTCCCACCCTCCTCCTCCCCCCAATCCCCCTGGTCCCCCTCACGTCACCCCTCCCTTCCCTTCCCCCAGTGCCTCCCCCCCAATTCCCAGAGAATCCTTTAATGTGCATGCCAGACTCTCCTCTGGGCCCTCCTCTCCAATGACGTACAAGGACCTAGTGGCATTTCCCAGAACCCTTTCCTGTGTTCCCCTTAAGCATAGGAACACTACTGTGCCTGTCAATCCCTTGCCTCCAAGGATCTTGGTGCCTTTAGCAAATGCTAAACGTTGTGCGGTCAATAGTGTGTTGGACATTGCAAAGTCCAATTATGATTGCTTCAGCCCTAACTTGTGTGCAGTATCTTGCATATCATTGCTCCTCCCATCTTTGTGCTCTTACAATCTTACTGCCCCCTCTTCCGCAAATTTCCCTGAGCTTCAGGATGGGGAGAGATTAGGCTGCCTTAGATCTAGGTGGTTGATATAGAGTCTCTGACGTTCTGGATTATGGTTCGTTGATTTTCTTTTGCAGTTTTGCTGCTCCGGCAATGCCCTTCACTCCATCTTGATGGGTATTATATCTCCTGGCCAGAGATAAAAAGCTGTTAAACTACAGTCTTATTATAAGAGTATATTCAAAGGTAGATGTAATAAAAGTAGGAAACCACATGAGACAGGGGTCAATCACCCATTTGCAAAATGGTTACTTTTTATCTGCCAGACTATATGCCCTCCCCTTCTGGTGAGATCATACCATACCCCTTCAGTTGTAAATGATCAGGAACAAAAGTCTATGAACTTAATCAGATGTCTCATTACTTACTTGCAGTCCTTGATGGAGGCCTATTTTCTCTGCTATAACATGGTCCCCTCTCTCCTTGTTTCTGGTGTGGCCCTCCTACCACATCCCTCCTGTTCATAATCCTTGCAATTACTGTAGGTATTGCAGAGATTTATCTTTGAGTGTCTCTAGGGGGGCTGGGTGGGTTTGGTACTAGGAGCCACCTATTAGGGAGTACATATTGTGCTTAATTTTCTGGGTCTGGGATACTTCACTGAATATAATTGTGTCTAATAACATCCATTTCCCAGCAAATTCCAGTAAGTCATCATTTTTGATGGTTGAGTAGTACTCCATTGTATAGATGTGCCACATTTTCCTTATCCACTCATCAACTGATGGGCATTTGGGTTGATTCCATGACTTTGCTATTGTAAACAGTGCTGTTATGAGCATGGTCGTGCTTGTGCTATCAAGGTGAATTTTTGCTCTATGGGGGGTTATTCCCAAAAGTGGAATAGCAGGGTCATATGGCATTTAAATCTTTAATTTCTTTAAGAATCTCCAGACAACTTGCCAGAGTGGTTGTATGAGCCTGCATTCACACCAACTATGTAGGAGAGTTCCCCTCCCTCCACATCCTCTCCAGCATTTGGTGTTGTTTGTATTGTGGATTTTTGCCCTCCTGACCAGTATGAGATGATATCTCAGGGAAGTTTTGATTTGCATTTCTCTGATGGCTAAGGAAGTGGAGCATTTTTAAATATATTTATTAGACATTTTAATTTCATCCCTGGTAAAGTTTCTTTTAAGCTCCAGAGCCCATTTTTAACTGGGCCATTAGTTTCCTTGTTGTTTAGTTTTCTACGTTCTTTGTGCATTCTGGATAATAGAGCTCTATCAGATATGAGGTTAGTGAAGATTTTCTCCCATTCTGTGGGTTGCCTTTAGGCTCGTGTTACAATCTCTTTATCTGAACAGAAGCTCTTTAATTTCACCAGATCCCAAATGTTGAGATTTAGTAGCAGTGACTGTGCCATTGGATGTCTGTTTAAGAACTGTTGGCCTAGCCCAATCAGCTCGAGGGAGTTCCCTAACCTTTCACCTATGGTTTTTATAATCTCTGGCCTTATATCAAGGTCCTTGACACATTTGGAATAAAGTCTTGTACATGGTGACAAGTATGGGTCCAGCTTTAATCTTCTGCATGTGGAGATCCAGTTTTGCCAGCACCATTTGTTGAAGATGCTGTTCTTTTTCCATTGGATTCTTTGGGCCCCTTTGTCAAAGACCAAATGGCTGTAATTTTGCGGGCTTATATCTGGGTCTTCATCCCTTATCCATTGATCTGTGTGTGTCTATTTTGGAGCCATTAGCAGGCTGTTTTTACAACTCTGGATTTGTAGTATAAACTAAGGTTTGGTATGGTGATACCTCCATCAGTGTTTTTGTTACTCAGGATTGTCTTTGCTATCCTGGGCCTTTTTGCCTCCATATGAATTTTGAGATTGTTTGGTCAACTTCTTTAAGGAATTGCTTTGGGATTTTAATTGGTGTAGCATTGAATTTGTATATTGGCTTTGTTAGGATGGTCATTTTTACAATATTGATTCTACCAATCCAGGAACACGGGAGGTCTTTCCACCTTCTGGTTTCTTCTGCAATTTCTTTCTTTAGGGTTTCAAAGTTTTCATCATAAAGGTCGCTTACTTCCTTGGTTAGTTTATACCAAGGTATTTCATTTTTTTAGGGGCTACAGTAAATGGGATTGTTTCTCCCAGGGCTTTTTCACTTCTTTCCTTCTGGGAATATAGGAAGGCCACTGATTTTTGTATGTTTATTTTGTATCCTGCCACCCTGCTGAACTCCTGTATTAGTTCCAGGAGCTTCCTGGTGGAGTTTTTGGGATCACTCAGGAATATGATCATATCATCTGCAAATAGGGATAGCTTGACTTCTTCCTTGCCGATTAGAATCACTTTTATGCCCTTTTCTTATGGCTGCAGCTAAGACTTCGAGTACAATTTTGAATAGAAGTGGTGGGAGTGGACAGCCTTGTCTAGTTCCTGATTGAAGCAGGAATGCTTCCAGTTTTTCCCCATTGAGTATAATACTTGCTGTGGGCTTGTTGTATACAGCTATTATTATATTGGTAAAGGTTCCTTCCTTTCCTACAGTCTCTAGCGTTTTGATCATAAAAGGCTGTTGTATCTTGTCCAAAGCTTTTTCTGCATCTATCGAGAGTATCATGTGGTCTTGGATTTTGGACTGTTTTAATGATAAATTACATTTATTAATTTGCGTGTGTTGAACCAACCTTGTGTGCCAGTGATAAAGCCTACTTGATACCTGTGAATGATCTTTTGATATGTTTTTGAATCCAATTTGCTAAGACTTTGTTGACAATCTTTGATTCTGTGTTCATCAGAGACATTGGCCTATAGTTTGTTTTTTTTTTTTTTAAGTGAATCTTTATTGGGTTTTGGGATTAAAACGACATTAGCTTCATAGAAGGAATTTGGTAGTGTTCCTTCCTTTGCTATTTGATGGAACAGTTTAAGGATTATTGGTGTTATTAACTCCTTAAATGTCTGGTAGAACTCTGTGCTGAATCCATCTGGTCCAGGACATTTTTTCGTGGGAAGATTTGAGATTAATTCCTCAATTTCCTCATATAGGACTATTTATATAATTCACAACTTCCTAATTCAATTTAGGTAAATTGTGTTTACTTAGAAATTCATCCTTCTCTTTTGTGTTGTCAAGCTTCACAGAGTATAAGTTTTTGTAATATGATGTTATAATTCTCTGGATTTCTTGGTTATCAGTAGTGATAGCTCCATCTTCCTTTCTAATTTTGTTAATTTGGGTTTTCTCTCTCTTGCTTTGGGTTAATTTAGCTAGGGGTGTATCATCTTATTGATTTTTCCAAAAACCAGCTTTTTGACTGGTTGATTTTCTCTATCATTTTCCTAAAGTCGATTTCAGATATTTCTCCCCTTATTTTGCTAATCTCCTCTCTTCTACTACTTTTGGGATCAGATTGCTCTAGTTTTTCTAAAGCGTTAATCTGTATTGTTAAATTATTTATTTCTGATGTTTTCATTTTTTTGATGTTGACATTATGAGCTATGAACTTACCTCTTAGGACAGCTTTCATTGTGTCCCAGAGATTTTGGTAAGTTGTATTTTCATTATCGTTCACTTTCAAGAAATCTTAAATTTCCTTTTTAATTTCTTCCTGAATCCAGTTCTCATTCAGCATCATAGTGGTAAGTTTCCAGGAGATAGTGTATTTTCTGTTGTTTTTTGTGTTGTGGATGTCGAGCTTTAGGCCGTGGTGGTCTGATAGGGCACAGGTTAGAATGTTTCAACTTTCTTGTACATGTGTAGATTCGTTTTGTGGCCCAATATGTGATCTATTTTGGAGAACGTTCCAGGTGTTGCTGAGATAAATGTGTATTCTTTGGTGTGTGGATGAAAAGTTTGATAGAGATCTGCAAGGTCCATTTCTTTAAGGGTTTGATTAAGTTCCAAAATGTCTCTGTTAAGCTTTTGACCTGTTGATCTATCCCATGTTGAGAAGGCGGTGTTGAAGTCCCCAAGAATTATCATTTGGGGGTTGATTTCTTGCTTTAGGCATTGTAGGTATTTCTTAATGAATGTGGAAGGGCCCGTATTTGGTGCATATATGTTCAGTATTGTGAAGTCTTCCTGGTGAATTGTACCTGTGGCTAAAATGTAGTATCCATCTGTGTCTTTTATGATTTTCTTTGGTTTGAAGTCCACTTTGTCTGAAAGCATAATTGCTACCCCTGCCTGTTTCCTGGTTCCATTAGCTTGCAAGATTTTGGACCAGCCTTTCATTTTTAGGATGTGCCTATCTTTTGTGGTGAGATGAGTTTCCTGAAGGCAGCAGATTGTTGGATTGTGTTTTTTAATTCAAGTTTGTAATCTGTGTCTCTTAATCGGTGAGTTAATACCATTGAGATTTAATGTTATAATGGAGAAATTATTTATTTTTTTTAAAGAATTTTTTTTATTATTATTATTATTCAACTGTGTGCATGTGCATGTGTATGTGCGTGTGTGCGTGTGTGTGTGTGTGTGTGTGTGTGTGTGTAGAACCACGGACGAATTCGCGAACCACCATGGACGCCTCCACCTTCTTCTGCCCCGGGATTCACAGGCTCCACCCTACCAGGACCAGAAGCGCAGGCCGCCCCCGCTTCCGCCTGGTGTCTATACGTGGGATCTGGGATCCGAACTCAGGACCTTCTGCCTGCAAGGCAGAGGCTTAACCCCTGAGCCACTCTCCAGCCCGAGAAATTATTTTTAATTCTGGACATTTTTTATGTTTAGTGGATTTTGTAAGTGTATTGTTTGATATTTATGTTTTGGTGGTATTATACTTCCCTTCTGTCCTCCTGGATAGATATGCTTGTTTTTTCTTTAAGCTTGAGTAATATTTCTAGAGTTTTTTGAAAGCCTGGTTTGGTAGACATGTATCCCTTCAAGTTGTCTTTGTGCTGGAAAACTTTTCTTTGTACCTCAATTATGACAGATAGTTTTGCCAGGTATATCAGTCTGGGTTGGCATTTTTGCACATTTAATACTTGCAGTACATCTCTCCAAGCTCTTCTTGCTTTTACTGTTTCCATTGAGTAGTCATTTCTTATTCTAATAGGTTTACCTTTAAAAGTGACTTGCATGTGCAAAATGGTTAAAATCAGTATGAAGTTTCCATAAAAAGCTAAAAACTGAACTACCATATAAACCAGTTATACCATTCCTGGGCATAGTACCAAATGGCTTTATTTGTTACTATAAACAATCAGTAGAAGCAATCAATGTAATAGTAAATAATAAACAAGTGAAAAAATAAATAAATAAAAGTGACTTTCTTTTTTTCTCTTGAAGCTTTCAGCACCTTTTCTTTGTCTTGAATGTGGAGTGTTTTGTCTATTATTTGCCGTGGTGATTTTCTATTTTTGTCATATGTGTTTGGAGTGTGAAATTCCTCTTGTATTTGGATGAGCCTCTCATTCTTTAGTTGAGGGAAGTTTTCATTTATGATGATTTAAAATATTTCCTCAGGTGTGGAATTTTGGGATTCTTGTTCTGGTATTCCATGAATGCGCATGTTAGGCTTCTTCAGTGTCCCATATCTCTTGAATATTCCTTTCAAGTACCTTTTTGGCTTTAACAATCTCTTCCATTGAGCTGATTAATTCTCCCACTTTGTCTTCAAGATCTGAAATTCTATTTTCTGCTTCATTTGTTCTGCTGATATGACTCTGTTGATTTTCGGGTTGAAGATAATTTGTCTTTTAGTTCAATTTTAAACTCTGTCTGATTCTGTTTTAACTGCTCTATGCCTATTTTTGTATCTTGAACTGTTTTTCTCAACTCCTCCAAGTGCCTGTTGTGTTCCTGTTCAAAGTGGTTGATGTGGTTGTTTAACTCCTCTTGGATTTCCTCTTTCATAGTATTAATCATGGTAATGATCATACTCTGAAAGTTGTTATGTTGGGTCTGGCTTTCTTGGCTATTTTCTGTGAATTTTTCTGGTCGGAATCCATCATTATTGAGTTAATTTTTTCCGTGGGAGATTGGTCTTCTTGGGTTTTGTTTCTCATGGATCTGCACTTTGACTTGGGCATTGTTGTTTTATTTCTTAGGACTTTCAATTTCTGTGTGTTTTTCAGTGAACTGATTTAGTTGGTATTATTACACTTGCCAGTTATTACTAGTGCTTGCCTTGGATTGGGTATGTTTGTCTATTGTTATTGTAATTTCCTAGATGAGGCTATTAGGCTGTTAGTACATCAGTTAAGTCAGGTTAAGTAGACAAGGGGTGAATATTAGTATGGTAGTGCACTTTTACGGTTTAGTATCTTGATGATATGTGAGGGTGAGTGGTGTACTCCCTGGAGTTTTATATGTTTTGGGGGTGGCTGTATGGGGATGTTTATCTACAGCAATTGATACTTGAAATGATCAGTAAGGTGAAAAAAAGGAGGTTTACTTGTCTTTGTGCTGGATGTGAAGAATCTCTTCCACGTGATAGGATGATTGTAGAGGACTCCAGATGTATAGCCTTTGCCCCTTAGAGTTTTGCTTGAGCTTCCTTTGGACTCTATTGAATTCTGAGGAGCAATGTATCTTCCATGGACCATTTGTGTAGGTCCCCAGTGTGCCGGAGAGGCAGAGGGTCTCATATTGATGGCAGAATTATTCACCTAGGACCTGGGACTTGGGGATGGAGGAATGTGAGCAAGTCCTGTCTGGTTGGGTGGACTAGCAGGCCATAGGAAGAAAGGGGCTGGGGTCCGGGGTCGGGCCCAGGCAAAGCCAGAGGCCGCCTGGGTGCTGCTGGGACACACGGGCACCTGGGGGGGCTGGGCAGACTCACCTGGGACCTGGCAGGCTGGGGGCGGTGGCAGGGCAGAGGCATGAAGCGGGAGGTCGCAAGGGGCAGGGGTGGGGGGGCCAACCAAAGCCGGAAGCCGCCTGGGTGCCGCTGGGACATGGAGGCACCTGGGGGGGGGGCTGGGTGGACTCATCTGGGACCTGGGAGGCTGGGGGCAGCAGCAGGGTGGAGGCACAGAGCGGGAAGATGCCTACATTTTTCTACTGTATGTACTTCATGGAATTATTCTTCCCAGTCTAACTTGACACTCTTGGCTCTCTTTTTATTGTTTTAATTTTTCTTTGTCTCATATTCTTTAATTCTTTTCAAGTATGCAGGCTTGTCAGCTACTTATTTCCCTTTTAATATTTTTGTAGAAAATGAAATGGGTAAAAGAGGAAAGAAAGAAACAGAATAAGAATGTAAAGGGGGGGCTGGAGAGGTGGCTCAGGGGTTAAGCCTCTGCCTTGCAGGTGGAAGGTCCTGAGTTCGGATCCTATGACCCCAGGTATAGACGCCGGGCAGAAGCGGGGGCAGCCTGCGTTTCTAGTCCTGGTAGGGCGGAGCCTGTGAATCCCGGGACAGAGTGAGCAAGGAGGAGGTGGAGGTGTCCATGGTGGTTCCCGAATTCGTCCGTGGTTCTACAGGCGCGTGCACACACACACACACACGAACACACGCATATATGCACAATTGAATAAATAAAAAAAAATTTAAAAAAAAAGAATGTAAAAGGGAATGAGAACATGAGCAAGCAAGAGAGGAACACTGTACCTTCATAGCAATGTCAAATCTCTAAGAAGAAGACAGGCTGTCAGTTTCAACAAAATGCATGTGTACCCATATGTACATGAGTCCTCACAGAATTCAGTCATGTAAACTACTGTCCAATAAGATACATCAGTAAATTAAATTTTTTAAACCAAAACAAACGTTTGGATAATATTTCTTACACTAAATGTAGATTCACCTCTATCTTCTGATTTCACTATAACTATGTTATGACTTTAATCTTTCAAACTCTTCAACTAAGTGGCACTGTTTTTTTTTCTTTCATTTTTGCACTCTCCCCCCTCTTCCTTTCACCCACTCCCTCCCCTTCTCCCAGTACCTCGCCCCCCCTTCCCCCTTTCCATCTCCTGGAGAATCCCTCTGTGTGAATGCCAAACCTCCCTCTGAGTCCCCCACCTTAGTGAGGTGTAAGGACTCAGTAGTATAGCCCAGAGTCGTTTCTTGTGCTCCCTGTTAGTATGGGAACACTATTATGACTGTTAATCCCTTGCCTCTAAGGATCCTACTGCCTGGGTTCCATGCCAACAAACCTTGGGGTTCATTGACATGTCAGTCATTGTGCAAGTTGCGCAAAGTCCCATTATGGCTACTGCAGCCCTAATGTGTGTAGAGTATCTTGCATATTGTTGGTCCTCCCCATCTTTAGGTTCTTAAAATCTTGGGGCCCCCCTCTTCTGCATGGTTCCCTAAGCTTTAAGATGGGAGGAGATTTGGCTGGTCTGCTTCCAGGTGATTAATGTAGGGTCTTTGGTGTTCTGAATTATGGTTTGTTGTTGATTTCAGTTTTGCTTTTCCTGCACCACCCATGGCTGCATCCTGATTGGTATTGAAGGTCACCTCCTAACCAAAAGTAAAAGGCTGTTTAAATGAAGATCTTAATATAAGAGGAGACTCAAAGGTAGATTGTATAGGAGTATTACACTGCAGTGAGGCGGGGGGGGGGGGGGGGGGGGTCAGTGTCCCATTAACAAGATGGCTACTATCTATCTGCCAGTCGCTATGCCCTCCCTGATTGGTGAGATCAAACCTCTTCAGTCCCAGGTGACCAGGAAGGGAAGTAAGAGTAAGCTTCACCAGACATCTTGCTACTTACATGCATTATTGACAATGACATGTTTTCTCTTCTGAAGCCTGATCCCCTCTCTCCTTTTTTCCAGGGAGGCCCACCTTCCCCTTCCCTCCTGTTTATAATCTTTGTGATTACTGTAGGTATTACAGAGATTTACTTTGAATATGTTATTAAGTGGGTTTGGTACTAGGATCCACCTATTAGGGAGTAGGTATAGTGTATAATTTTCTGTTTCTGGGATACTTCATTCAATAATTTTTTTTTTCTATTTCCATCCATTTCCCAGCAAATTTCATTAATTCATCTTTTTTGATGGCTGAGTAGTATTCCATTGTATAAATGTACCACATTTTCCTTATACACTCATCAGCTGTTGGACATTTGGGTTGATTCCATGACTTTGCTATTGTAAATAGTACTGCTATGAACATGGTTGTACTTGTATCACTGTAGTGAATTTTTGTGTTGTAGTGAATTATTCCCAGAAATGTTATAGCAGGGGCGTATGGCATTTCAATCTTTAACTTTTTTAGAAATTGCCAGAATGATCACCAAAATGGTTGTATACACACCTGTATTGCCAAAAGCAATGTAGGAGAGTTCCCTTCTCTCCACATTCTCTCTAGCATTTGGTGTTGTTTGTACTGGGGATTTTTTGCCATCCTGACCTGGGTGAGAAGATATCTTAGGAAAGTTTTGACTTGCAATTCCCTGATGGATAAGGATGTGGAGTATGTTTTAAGATATTTGTTAGACATTTCAATTTTGTTCCCGGAAAAGTTTCTTTTGAGTTCCCAGCCTCATTTTTTTAACTGAACCATTTATCTCCTTGGTGTTATGGTTTTTAAGTTCTTTGTGCACTCCAGATAATAGAGCTCTATCAGATATGTGGTTAATGAAGATTATCTCCCATTCTGAGAGTTACCTTTTCTCTCCTTTTGCAATCTGTTTATCTGAACAGAAGCTCTTTAATTTCATAAGATCCCATTTGTTGAGTGTTGGTTCTAATGCCTATACACTAGATTTGTATTAAGGAAGTGTTGGCCTGACCCAATCTGCTGGAGGTTGCCCTACCATTTCAACTAGGGTGTTTATAGTCTATGGCCTAATATTGAGGTTCTTGATCAATTTGGAATTAATTTTTGTACACAGTGACAAGTATGGGTCCAGTCTCTATACCCTCTTCTGCATGTGGACATTCAGTTTTGCCAGCACCATTTGTTGAAGATGCTGTTCTTTTTCCATTGGATTTTTGGGGCCCCTTTGTCAAAGATCAAATGGGCTTATATCTGGTCCTTAAACCCTCATCCACTGATCTACATGTCTATTTTGTAGCCAACAACAGGCTGTTTTACTATGGATTTGTAATATAGATTAAGGTTTTGTATTGTGATACCTCCAGCAGTGTTTTTGTTATTCAGGATTGCTTTTGCTATCCTGGGCCTTTTGTGCTTCCATATGAATTTTTAGATTGTTTGGTCAATTTCTTTAAAGAACTGTTTGGTGATCATGATTGGTATAGTATTGAATCTGTATATTGCTTTTGGTAGGATGATCATTTTTATGATATTGATTGTCCAGATCCAAGAGCAAGGGAGATTTTTCCACCTTCTTGTATCTTCTGAAATTTCTTTCTATAGGGTTTTAAAGTCTTCATTATAAAAGTCTCTCATTTCTTTGGTTAGGTTTATACTAAGGTATTTTACTTTTTTAGGGGCTATAGTAAATGGGATTGTTTCTCTTAGAACTTTTTCATTTTTTTCATCCTTGGTGTATAGAAGGTCAGTGATTTTGCACGTTTATTTTGTAAAGTGCCACCCTGGTGTTTTTCTGTATTAGTTCCAGGAGTTTCTTGGTGGAGTTATTAGGATCATTCAGGTATACCATCATATCATCTGCAAATAGAGATATTCTGACTTCTTTCTTGATGATTTGAATCCCTTTTATCTCCCTTTCTTGTGTTATGGCTCTAGCTAAGACGTTGAGTACATTACTGAATAGAAGTGGTGAGAGTGGACAGCATTGTATAGCTCCTGATTGAAGCAGAAATGCTTCAAGTTTTTCACCTTTGAGTATAATATTTGCTGTTGGCTTGTTACATGCAGCTTTAATTATGTTGATAAAGGTTCCTTTAATTCCAACTGTCTCTAGGGTTTTGATCATAAAAGGATATTGGTTCTGTCAAATGCTTTTTCTGCATCTATGGAGAATATCATGTGGTCTCGGACTTTGAATTGGTTTATATGACAGATTACATTTATTGATTTGCATATGTTCATCCAAACTTGTGTGCCTGAGGTAAAGCCTACTTGATTACAGTGAATGATCTTTTTGATATGTTTTTGAATCCAATTTGCTAGGATTTTGTTGAGAATATTTTCATCTGTATATATACAAGAGATTGGCATACAGTTTTCTTTTTTTTTCTGCTCATACAAACGTAATAGGTACTCCTGTCCCCTTCCTCCCTTCACCCCTCCCTGGACCTCCCTGTTCCCTCCCCCCCTTTTCCCTTCCTTTTCCCCCTTCCCCCTTTCTCCCAGCGCCCCCTCCCCCCATCTCTGAAGCATCCTTTAATGTGTATATCAAATTTTCTTGTGGGTCCTCCTCTCTGATGAGGTGTAAGGACTCAGTGGCATTTCCTAGAACTCTTTCTTGTGTTCCCCTTAAGTATAGGAACACTACTGTGACTGTTAATTCCTTGCTTCTAAGGATCTAGTCCATGCTAGAATTTGAGGGATCAATGATATGTTGGTCATTGCACAGATCATGCAGAGTCCTGTTATAATTGCTTCGGCCCTAACTTGTGTGGAGTATCTTGCATATCATGACTCCTCCCATCCTTGTGCTCTTACAATCTTACTGCCTCCTCTTCAACAAATTTCCCTGAGCTTCAGGGTGAGGAGAGATTATGCAGGCCTGATTCCAGGTGGTTGATATAGAGTCTCTGACGTTCTGAATTATGGTTTGTTGATTTTTTTTCTGTTTTGCTGCTCCTGCAATGCCCTTGGCTCCATCCTGATGGTTATTTTATTAGGTTTTGGGATTAGTATGATATTAGCTTCATAGAAAGAATTTGGAAGTGTTCCTTCCTTTGAAATTTGATGGAACAGTTTAAGTAGTATTGGTGTCAGTTGGTCTTCAAATGTCTGGTAGAATTCTGTGCTGAATCCACGTGGTCCAATACATTTTGTTTTGGTGCGATGATTTGAGATAATTTCATCAATTTCCTCATATGTTACTGAACTATTTAAATAATTCTAAACTTCCTGATTCAATTTAGATAAGTTGTGCTTACTTAGGCATTCATCTATTTCTTTTGTGTTATAAAATTTCATGAAGTATAAGTTTTGAAAATATGACATTATAATTCTCTGAATTCCTTGGGTATCAGTTTCATTTTCATTTCTAATTTTATTAATTTGAGTTTTCTTTCTCTTGATTTTGGTTAATTTATCTGGGGGTATATCAATCTTACTGATTTTTTCATAGAACTAGCTTTTTGACTGGTTGGTTCTTTGTATCATTTTCCTTATCTCAATTTTAGATAATTTCCCTTTGATTTTGCTAATGTCCTATTTTCTACTCCTTTTGGACTTGAATTGCTCTTGTGCCTCTAAAGCTTTAAGCTGCATTGTTATTTATTTGTGATGTTTCTATTTTTTATATAGGCATTAAGAGCTATAATCTTATCTCTTGTGTCCCAGAGAGTTTGATATGTTGTATTTTCATTATTGTTCACATCTAGGAAATCTTCAATTTCCTTTGTGATTGATTCCTGAACCTAATTCTCATTCAGTATCATAGTGTTTAGTTTCCAAGAGTTAAGGTATTTTTGGCTATTTGTTCTATTGCAGATGTCATGTTTTAGACCATGGTGGTCTGATAGGGTACAGGCTATAATTTCAACTTTCCTGTGTATGTGGAGATTCATTTTGTGGCCCAATATGTGGTACATTTTGGAGAAAGTTCTGTGGGGTGCTGAAAAAAATGTGCATTACTTGATGTGTGGGTAGAAAGTTCGATAGAGATCTGTGAGGTCCTTGGAACTAGGTCAGCCTAATCTCTTCCCATCCTGAAGCTCAGGGAAATTTGTGGAAGAGGGGGTGGTAAGATTGTAAGAGCACAAGGATTGGAGGAGTAATGATATGCAAGATACTCCACACAAGTTAGGGCTGAAGCAATCATAATAGGACTTTGCATGACCTGTGCTATGTCCAACACATTATTGACCCCACAAAGTCTAGCATAGACTAAAGACACTAGTATCCTTGGAGGCTAGGGACTGACAGTCACAGTAGTGTTTCTAAGCTTAAGAGGAACACAGGAAAGGGTTCTGGGAAATGCCCCTAAGTCCTTGTACTTCATCGGAGAGGAGTACCCAGAGGAGAGATTGGCATGCACATTAAAGAATGCTCCAGGGATTGCGGGGAGGAGGCACTGGGGGATGGGAGGGAGGGAGAAAGGGGAAGGGGGAGCAGGGAGGTCAGGGGGAGATAGAGGGACTGTGGGGACCGGTGTACCTGTTAAGTTTGTATGAATGGAAATAATAATAATAATAAAAAAAGTAAAAAAAAAAATCTGTGAGGTCCATTTCAGTAAGGGTTTGATTAAGTTCCAATGTGTCTCTGTTAAGATTTTGGCTTGCTGATCTATCCTATGTTGAGAAGGTAGTATTGAAATCCCCAAGTATTATCATTTTGGGATTGATTTCTTGTTTTGGACATTGCAGCATTTGCTTAATGAATGTAGAGGAGCTCATATTTGGTGCATTTATGTTCAGTATTGTGAAATCTTCCTGGTGAATTGTACCTGTGATTAAATGTAGTAGTTTTCTGTGTCTCTTATGATTTTTTTGGTGTGAGGTCTACTTTGTCAGATAGCATAATTTCTATTCCTGCTTGTTTCCTGGTTCCATTAGCCTGCAGAATTTTTGATCAGTCTTTTACTTTTAGAATGTGCCTATCTTTTTATGGGGAGATGTGTTTCCTGAAAGCAGGAGATGCATGGATTGTAATTTCTAATCCATGATTGTAATCTGTGTCTTTTTATTGGTGAGTTGATTCCATTGACATTTAGGGTAATAATGGAGAAATTACTTTTATTTCCTGACACTTTTTGTGTTTAGTGGCTTTCATAAGTGTATTATTTATCTTGGAAGTTTTGGTGGTATTATACTTCCCTTCTGTCCTCCTGGGTATGCTTGTTTTTTTTTTCTTCAAGCTTGAATATCTTTTCTAGCATTTTTGAAGGCCTGGTTTGGTGGTTGTGTATGCCTTCAAATTGTCTTTACGGTGGAATATTTTTCTTTCAACCTCGATCATGACTGATAGTTTTGCTGGGTATATCAGCCTGGGTTGACATTTTTGCTCATTCAATTCTTGAAGTATGCCTCTCCAAGCTCTTCTGGCTTTTACTGTTTCCAGTGAAAAATCATTTGTTTTTTTTAAACAGGTTTACCTTTAAAAGTGACTTTTTTTTTCTCTTGAAGCTCTCAGCTTATTTTCTTTTTCTTGTATGTATAGTGTTTTGACTATTATTTGCCTTGGTGATTTTCTATTTTGGTCATATATGTTTGGGGTGTGGAATGTCTCTTGCATTTGGATGGGCCTCTCTTTCTTTAGATGTAGAAAGTTTTCCATTATGATATTTTTAAAAAATTCCGTGGATGTGGTATTTGGGATTCTTTTTCTGATATTCTATGAATGTGCATGTTAGGCTTTTTCAAGGTGTTCCATAATGCTCGAATATTCCTCTCAAGTATCTTTTTGGCTTAAACAATCTCTTCGATTGAACTAGTTAGTTTTTCCACTTTGTCTTCAAGATCTGATATTCTATTTTCTGCTTAGTTAGTTCTGCTGATAAGACTCTCTGTTGAGTTCTGTGTTGAACATAGCTTCTCTTTTAATTTGAGTTTATAGTCTGCTTGAGATTGTTTTAACTGCTCTATGCCTATTTTTGTTTCTTCAACTGCTTTTCTCATCTCTTCCAGGTGCCTGTTGTGTTCTTGTGCAAACTGGTTGATGCAGATATTTAAAGCCTCCTAGATTTCCTCTTTCATTGTTTGATAAAGATCATAAAGATCATGTCTGGAAAATCATTATATTGGGTATGGCTTTCTTGTCTATTTTCTGTGAGTTTGTTCTGGTTGGAATCTATCATTATGGGGTTAACTCTTAGTAGGAGATTTGTGTCTTGGTTTTTGTTTCTAATGGATTTGCACTGTGACCTGGGCATTTTTTGTTTTATCTCTTATGACCTTCTTTTTGTTTCTGTGTGATTTTTACTGAACTGAATTAATCAGAATTACAACACTTGAACAATTTTTACTAATGTTTGCCTTGGAGATGTGTATGCTTGTCTGGTATTGGCGTTATTTACTAGATGAGGCTATTGGACTCTTAGTACATCAATTAAGTCAGGTTTAGTAGACAGGGTATAAAGATTAGTATGGTAGCAAACTTTTTAGGTTTACTTCCTTCATATGTGAAGGTTAATGGTATAGACCTTGCAGTTGTATAGGTTTTTGGGTGGCTATATGGAAATGTTAAACTGTGGTGACTAATAATTGAGAGTAACAGGATGGTAAAAATGGTTTATTTATCTTTGAGCTGGATGTGACCATTCTCTCCCATGTAATAGGATGATTTTAGAGGACTTCAGATGAATGGTGTTTGTCCCCTAGAGCTCTGCTTGGGTTTTCTCTGGACTATGTTGAATTCTGAGGAGCAGGGTGTCAGCCCTGGTCTGGTTCTGGGGCAGAAAGGCAGAGCTTGTAGATCACTTGGGACCTGGGCCTTTCCCAGGGGGCCATCCTCAATGCCAAAAAGGCAGGGTGGCTACTGGTGGGGTGCACAGGTACCCTGGTGCCTGGGGCATTGTCTATGGGCCTTACCTGAGGATCAGGTAGTCCACATCAGGGGCAGAAAAGCAGAGTAGCTAATGGGGCATGCAGATCATCTCAGACCTGGGGCTTGGCCTAGGGGCCTTCCCTTGTTCCAGAAAGGAAGTGTGGCTACTGGTAAGGCATGCAGGATTCCTGGGGTCTGGGACGTGGTCTAGGGGTCTTATCTGAGGAGCAGGGATTGGGCACTCTTCTGGGTCCTTGGCAGAAAGGCAGAGTAGCTAAGGGGCTGCACACGTCACCAGGTACCTGGGGCATGGCCTAGGGGACTTCCCCAGTGCCATAAAGGCAAAATGGCTATTGATGGGGCATACAGGTGACCTGGGGCCAAGGGCATGTTCTGCGAGTCTTACCTGAGGAGCAGGGAGTCAGCCCTTATCTGGGTCCAGGGTAGAAAGTAGTGGCACTGTTTTAATTTGGCTCCCAGGAAAAAGTTAGAGGAAAACCAGTTCACTATCATGATTTGTTTTTTATATTTTAATTTCTACCATCACATGGTATTGCATTTATTACCTTCAATGAATTGTTCATGCCAACCTCTCAATTTTGTTTTAATTTTTTTGATCATTCAATTGTGCGTGTGTACATATGTATGTGTGTGTGTGTAGAACCACGGGCGAATTCAGGAACCACCATGGACTGCCTCCACCTCCTCCTTGCCCCGGGATTCACAGGCTCTGCCCTACCAGGACCAGAAATGCAGGCCGGCCCCGCTTCTGCCCTGCCTCTTATACATGGGGTCTAGGATCTAAACTCAGGACTTTCTGCCTGGAAGGCAGAGGCTTAACCCTTGAGCCACTTCTGCAGCCCCAACACCCTCTCAATTTTATATGTTATGCTTACTTTGCTTAAATTAAACTCATTCCTCACCTGACACATTGGCAAACTACTGATTTTTCAAGACTCAGGTCAAATTACCAATTCCTAGTCAATGTTTATAAACCACTCAGAACTTTGTTGAATGCTTAATTACTGCCAGAAGATCTTTGGGTTGCCCTTATGGGTACAACTACATTAGATCTATTTATATATCTTGTTCTCTGATAGATACTACAAAACATGAAGGAGAAGTATGTCTTCCTTTATTCTCCCCTGCAGCTTCTTCCATTATATCTTTTTCAAAGATGTATCTAATTGAATGAATCAAATAATTCTTCAATTACACTGTTTAGCACTCTAAATAATTATGGCCTTATCTGATCTAGAGTCACTGAGAAAACGATTGTCTCTTACAATTATATAGTTTGATTTATTTTGCAGTGAAAACAGAATGTCATTTTTATAAATATCTGTGTCTGTATGTCACTTTTAATGATTGTGCCGTTTGAAAATTGCCATTATTATGCTGAGTTGTTACATAAACTTAGAAGGGAATCTTGGGTTTGAAAGCTGTCCCACAGAGACCTGCTTTTGGCTTTTCTTCACTAAGCCCCAAATCACCAGGTAAATTTCACAATAACATTTACCTACATTGGAAAGCCTCCCTATAATTGTTTTCAACGAATTCTTCACTTGGTAAAGGACACAACCCATTTAGAGCAGTAACTGCTAAATCATTTAAATAAAGTCAGCAATGCTGATACTAAGGAACTGGATTCTTGGGTTCTGCACTATACTGTAGAAGAATTTCTCATTATCCTCAAAATAGTGTTATAAAATCAATTTATGAAATGTAAATGTCATGAAATGCCCGAATGTGCCAATTCCTTAAATACCAGTGTGTTTTTAATAGGAATCCAAAATTCTAACTTTTCCATTGAAATGGACTGATAGACATCCTCATTATTTCAAAGTTATCTCTGACAGATTGTGTCAAAGCCCATCTCTTTTGTGAATTTCAGAAAACACTCGTCATTTACTATTGTCACGTAATTTAACAGTTGAAAATACTTTTTTTTTCTTTTTTTATTATTATTATTTCTGCTCATACAAACTTAATAGGTAGACCGGTTCCTTCCCTCCCTCCTCAACCCCCCCGAACCTCCTGCTCCCCCTCCCCTCACCCCTCCCCTCACCTTTCCCTCCCCATCCCCCAGTGCCTCCCGCCCCAATTCCCAGAGACTCCTTTAATGTGCATCCCTGACTCTCCTCTGGGCCCTCCTCTCCAATGACGTACAAGGACCCAGTGGCATTTCCCTGAACCCTTTCCTGTGTTCCCCTTAAGCATAGGAACACTACTGTGGCTACCATTCCCTTGCCTCCAAGATCTTGGTGCCTTTAGCAGATGCTAGACTTTGTGAGGTCAATAGTGTGTTGGATATTGCGCAGGGCATGGAAAGTCCAATTATGATTGCTTTGGCCCTAACTTGTGTGGAGTATCTTGCAAATCATTACTCCTCCCATCCTTTTGCTCTTACACTCTTACCGCCCCCTCTTCCGCAAATTTCCCTGAGCTTCAGGATGGGGAGAAATTAGTCTGGCCTAGTTCTAGGTGGTTGATATAGAGTCTCTGAAGTTCTGGATTGTGGTTTGTTGATTTTCTTTTGCAGTTTTGCTGTTCCTGCAATGCCCTTCACTCCATCCTGCTGGGCACTGTATGTCGCCCCCTGGCCAGAGACAAAAAGCTGTTAAACTGGAGTCTTATTATAAGAGCACATTCAAGGGTAGATGTAATAAAAGTTGGAAACCTCAGTGAAGGAGGGGTCAATCACCCATTTGCAAAATGATTACTTTTATCTGCCAGACTATATGCCCTCCCCTTCTGGTGAGATCATACCCCCCTTAGTTGTAAGTGATCAGGAACGAACGTCTGTGAACTTAACCAGATGTCATATTATTTACTTGCAGTCCTTGATGGAGGCCTATTTTCCCTACTGTAATATGGTCACTTCTCTCCTTGTTTCTGGTGTGGCCCTCCAACCCCATCCCTCCTGTTCATAATCCTTGCAATTACTGTAGATAATACATAGATTTACCTTTGAGTGTCTCAAGGTGGGCCAGGTGGGTTTGGTACTAAGAGCCACCTATCAGGGAGTACATACAGCGCTTAATTTCCTGGGTTTGGGATACTTCACTTAATATAATTGTTTCTAATGACATCCATTTCCCGGCAAATTCCAGTAATTCATCATTTTTGGTGGCTGAGTAGTACTCAATTGTATAGATGTACCACAGTTTCCTTATCCACTCATCAACTGTTGGACATTTGGGTTGATTCCATGTGTTTGCTATTGTAAACAGTGCTGCTATGAACATGGTTGTGCTTGTGCTATCGATGTGAACCTCTGCTGTATGGGGGGTTATTCCCAAAAGTGGAATAGCATGATCATATGGCATTTCAATCTTTAATTTCTTTAAGAATCTCCAGACGGCTCGCCAGAGTGGCTGTATGAGCCGGCATTCCCACCAGCAATGTAGGAGACTTCCCCTCTCTCCACATCCTCTCCAGCATTTGTTGTTGTTTGTATTGTGGATTTTTGCCATCCTGACCGGCATGAGATGATATCTCAGGGAAGTTTTGATTTGCATTTCCCTGATGGCTAAAGAATTGGAGGAACTAGACAAGGCTGTCCACTCTCACCACTTCTATTCAATATTGTACTTGAAGTCTTAGCTGAAGCCACAAGACAAAAAGGGACATAAGAGGGATTCAAATCGGCAAGGAAGAAATCAAGTTATCCCTATTTGCAGATGACATGATTTTATACCTGAGTGATCCCAAAAACTCTACCAGTAAGCTCCTTGAACTATTTGAGAAGTTCAGCAGGGTGGCAGGATTCAAAATAAATGTGCAAAAATCAGAGGCCTTCCTATATGCCCAGGATGAAAGAAGTGAAAAAGCATTGAGAGAAACAATCCCATTTATTATAGCCCCTAAAAAAATGAAATATCTTGGTATAAACCTAACCAAGGAGGTAAAAGACCTTTACAATGAAAATTTTAAAGCCCTAAAGAAAGAAATAGCAGAAGACACCAGAAGGTGGAAAGACCTCTCATGTTCCTGGATTGGCAGAATCAACATCATAAAAATGACCATCCTACCAAAGGCGACATACAAATTCAATGCTATACCAATTAAAATTCCAAAGCAATTCTTCAAAGAAGGTGACCAAACAATCTCAAAATTCATATGGAGGCACAAAGAACCCAGGATAGCAAAGACAATCCTGAGTAACAAAAACACTGCTGGAGGTATCACCATACCAAACCTTAGTCTATATTACAAATCCATAGTTGTAAAAACAGCCTGGTACTGGCTCCAAAATAGACACACAGATCAATGGATAAGGGTTGAAGACCCAGATATAAGCCTACACAATTACAGCATTTTGGTCTTTGAAAAGGGGCCCCAAAGAATCCAATGGAAAAAGAACAGCATCTTCAACAAATGGTTCTGGCAAAACTGGATCTCCACATGCAGAAGATTAAAGCTGGACCCATACTTGTCACCATGTACAAGACTTAATTCCAAATGGATCAAGGACCTTGATATCAGGCCAGAGACTATAAAAACCATAGTTGAAAGGATAGGGAACTCCCTCGAGCTGATTGGGCTAGGCCAACATTTCCTAAACAGACATCCAATTTCACAGTCACTGCTACCAACTCTCAACAGTTGGGATCCGGTGAAATTAAAGAGCTTTTGTTCAGATAAAGAGATTGTAACACGAGCTCAAAGGCAGCCCACAGAATGGGAGAAAATCTTCACGAACCACATTTTTCATAGAGGTCTACTGTCCAGAGTGCACAAAGAACTTAGAAAACTAAACACCGAGGAAACCAATGGCTCAATTAAAAAATGGGCCCTGGAACTTAAAAGAAATTTTACCAGGGATGAAATTAAAATGTCTAACAAATATCTTTAAGAAAATACTTTTATTCTAATGTGTAGCAGAGCAAATTATTACACAGGAGGGGGTTAATGAAATTGTCTGCCATTATTAAATAATGAGGGACACAGATATCTAGGTGTTAGGTTGATCAGAGGTTCAGTACCTTACTAAATTATGCATATTTAGAGGGAGGGAGTCAACCCAATGTGTTTAAGTGAAAACAAATGATTGGAATTAAGCAACACTGCACACCTAATGCTTTGAAGATAATAAGATAGCTTCTTTTTCTCCCTTAAAATGTATGATAGATAGAAGCTACAACCTGTACACATTCCAAAACATTTCTTTTCTGATCCTATCAGAATCTTCCTGGAAAAGCGAATGATTAGTTAGGAAACATTTAAAAATACCAACACACGTGTTCTGTCTAGCATGGTATCTAGCCATTAAATAGAGTAAATTTTGAAATCTTAGTTAAAAAACAATGTGTGTGACTAACCAGGAAATATTGATCAATTTTAGAGCTCACATGAGTATTTGAAGTCTTCTTAATGCACTGTAGCCTTTTAACTTAATGCACTTTATCAATTAGAAAATAAAAGAACTAATGATTTTCACAAATTTAGCTAGCACCTACCTATCACATGGAGAATCACAGATAGACTTTTGCTTTCAAACATTGCTATTTCCTGTTTTCATGATTATTTGTTTTATAATTATTATCTTTCTAGTCATCTGTTAATAGGTAAGCTTAAAATTTGAGGGTAATATTAGGAAAGCTATGCAGTATTAAGACAGGTATATTCACTTTGCAATAACACCACTTTTCTAAAGAGTATAATTCACAACCACAAGTTCTTTCGCTTATTTACAGAGTCAAGAGAAAGATGAAGGAAGATTTAGCAACTGTTCTACAAATGCAAAAGAAGATTTTTAACGTGAGTAATTTAGCCAGTACTCACACATTTGTGTAGGCATAATCATTTTTATAGGAAAATATCCTTTAAAAATTCATATGCACCCATGTTTCACTTTTTATGTGGGTGTTGGTGATTCAGACTCAGGACCTAAAGTTTGTACACTTCATCATCTCCACAGTCCCTACAGAAACATATTTATTCAGTAAATATTTATTGTGTTTCTACTCAAATAAGATCAATCAATGATCAGAGTTCAACACTGAAAAGGATGAAAATCTTATACCTGGGAAAGAGGAGGTCTCTTAGGAATTTTTTTCTTGATTATTTTAGTTCAGTATAGTAAATGCATAAGCAGTGTTTTGTGTACATGTAACAGTAAAGGTATGATCAGGCTACTCTTATCCTAGTAACAGATCAATAATGAGAGGAGAATACATTTTTTATTAGGCATCTCTACATGTATGTTTGATATTTAGTTATCTGTACATGAAATTATCAAAGTCTTTAAATTATTCCAAAAAATGACATTTAATCTATTATCTCATTCTAATTATCTCAAATATAGGTACTAAAATAGACTAAAATAGATGACTTATACATTGATATAGTTATATATATATAATGTGTTTTAAGGCCCAGATCATGGATTTTTGTTGAAAAACAAAGAGAAGTCATCTGGAATTAACAGCAATGTGTGAAGAATATGTAATTTTTTAAAAAAATCTTTATTTACTTAGAGAGAAGAGAAAAGAAGATAAGAGAAGAGACAGACAGACAGAGAGAGAGAGAGAACACATGTGTGCCACCATGTATATGTGTGAAGAGGTCAGAAAAAAAAAAACTTAGAGAAATCTATTTTTGTTTTCCACAATGTGAACTCTGGAAATGTAACTCAGTTTACCAAGTTTGCACATATGAGTCTTTACCTTCTGAGCCATTTCTGTGATCCTGGAAATTTTACCTTAACAAATGAATTCATGTATGTACACACAAGCACAAATTTTATGAAATTATTTGAAGGATGAAACTCAAGCTCGGTGCATAAAATGTAACATCAGCTTCATTTCTAGAGTGATGATAAACAAAATCTTTTGTGAGGAAATGCTATGAGGGATGAAACGAACTTGTGAGTATATATATGCATTTCAATCTGGTCTGTCAGTAAAAATAATTTAGAAATGGGACTGATAAAGTTGTGAAGAGGCTGTGTAAGGATAAACATGATTTGACAGAAGAAGTAAAATAAAATAAACACTTTATTCATTTCAAAACAAACAAATAAGAAGCCCTTAAGGTAGGGCTATCAGATTAGACATCTATGGTCTAAAATCTTCAATCAAACCTTTGTAAGCCTCATGTGACATGTCAAATATTTTGGATTTCAAACATCTAGACTTTTTATTTACTTTAGATTTTGGATTTGTGGATAACTGATCTCAAATGATAATGTGTAAAAACATATTCTACAAACCATATTAAACTAAAGTCTATAATTCTTTTGGTCCAAATAATTTGAATAAAGGATAAACCTGAAATATACATGACAAATCCCTTCAAATTTAAAGTTTGAAGTAATGTGATAGTTAGATTTAGGTGTCAATTTAACAGCTACAGGGTTTGAGACACAAATGTGAAGAATGAATGGTTGGAACGGTCCCTGAACAAGACTGCAGGTAATAGCTTAAATGATGTGGAGAACCCAGTCATATTGGGTAGTGCTTTCTAATGATGGACCACATAAAAGGAAGTTGCTCTTCCTTTATCATGTGTCAACTTGCTTTTGAGTCCAAAGTTCTAACATCATTACCTTCTTCTAGCATCCTTGGCTTCATTATTGTTGTTGTTGTTGTTGTTGCTGCTGCTGCTGCTGCTGCTGCTGCTGCTATGCTTCTGTCTCTGTCTTTGGCTAACTCAAACCTCTGGCCCTTTCAACCTTGTAGCTGTTCCCACTGTCTTTGGAGCCTGGTCTCATAGACCTTGCTGTTATTCATCACTAATGTCAGAGCTCAGTGTCTTCAACCTTCCAGTGTGTAAAGGCTGAAGGTTTCTCAGGTTCCTTTGGCTTTTTGAGACATTTGGGTCAAGAAGGAAGGAGCTATGGGTGGCAACATTGAACAGTACTGCTTTTTTGGGGAGTTGATTTAATAATAGTATAATGTAGTCATTGCACTTTAGATTAACTTCAATCTTTTTGCAATGTTGTTGTGAGCAAAAATTTAAAAAATTGATAACTTCGTTTCATTTGCAGTCATAATTTCTAGCTTGCATGTTCCTCTTTCAGGTTTTTGAAAATAATTTAAGATTATAAAAATTAGATTTCATATCCATGCAGTGATCCCCTACCACTATAATCACATAGATAATTTTATTTTACTGAAAATAGTGGGAGAACTGTAAAACAAACAGATTAGTTGAGGACACACTCTGAATCTGGTCTCTAAAGGGGTTATTTATGTTTGTGATGCTGTGGAGAAACATGACTCTAAGGACAGAAATATATTTTAAACTGACATTTCTCACTTGTGGAAGGATTGGGCTTGAGAGTAGGTGTTCTTCATAACACATTTCAGATTTGACAGATGGTGTAAATTAAGTAACTTGTCTGTACTCTGTTAACACCTATTCACTGTGCTCTATAGGTAAGATTTTTTATGTCTATTATTCTGTAATATAATTTCATTAAAATTTCATTTGCCTATCTTCTATAAAACACCTGGCCTTTGTATCAAAAGTTCTGTTGAGTTTGGATGCAGACATGTAAAGAAAAAAGAAAAAAATTACTATTCCAGTAAAGAGATATACAGAATTCAATGTGAGTTGGATGACTGCAAGACAATCACATCTAGGGTAAATCTGGAACTTTGTGTGATTTTAAGTGAAAGAACACAAGGTAAAACCTTCAAATCTGTTATGGCACTATTGATTCAGGGAGGCCCTAGCCCAGGCTCCTGAATCCAGGAGGTCTGGCTACAGATAAGCCTGAAAAGGAACCATACAGGCAGTGGGATGGACAACCAACGGGCGTAGGGATGAACAACCAATGGGAAGCGGCCATCTAACCTGGACACCTACCAAAAAGCTAAATGATTAGTGGCTGCTCTCCCCCTCTCCTGAGCAGAGGGGTGGCCACACCTGATTGAATCCCGACCCTATGTAAGCCCAAACACTTCCTAAGTAAAGTTGAGTCTGTGACAAACTCGGGGTCTGGGTGGTGACCAGGTCATAGGCTCTCCCATTGGCCTCAAGCCCAAGAGGCCCCACTGTTTCCCCTTTTCCCCCTGCTGGCCCCGCGAGGGATTCGGCAACAATCTGTAAACACTCCCTCAACAGAATCATGTAATTATTAGTATATGTTTCTTCAGTGTCATCACTTAAGAACTTTAAGAATCACACAATTGTCAAATAATGTAGGTTTTATATATTTTTAAAAAATATCTTCAAAGGTAGGTCAAATAAAGTTTTTTCAAAGTCAATTTGAAGGAGATAACCTAATCACTAAGACATCTGTCCATCAGATTTCAAGAAAAAGTGAACTGGCAGAAAGACAGCAACCATCCTGCAAATGTGATAATGACACCCCCCCCCCCATGCGGCTGTGTTCTATTCCTATTCATGCATTTACTTTTGAGTTTCCTTTTATATTAAGATCTTCATTTAAATAGTCTTTTATCATTCGTTGGGAGGTAACCTTCAATACTAATGGGGATGCAACCAAGCGCAGACCAGCCAAATCTCTCCCTATCCGGAAGCTCAGGGAACCTTGAGGAAGAGGGGGTAGCAAGATTGTAAGAGCATAAAGATAGGGAGGAACAACGATATGCAAGATACTCCACATAAGTTAGGGCTTCAGCAGCCAGAATTGGACTTTGCTTGACCTGTACAATGGCTGACATGTTGGCAACCCTCCCAGGGTCTAGCATGGATCATCGGGGAGAGGCTCCAGACAGTGGGATCCTTGCAAGTGGGAGATTGTGCCATCATGATAGAGTTCCCATGCTGATGGGGAGCTCAAGAGGGGGCTCCAGGCTATGCCACTGAGATCTGAGCCTTCACTAGGGTAGAGGACTCAGAGAGAGGTCTAGTGTTCACACAAAAGGATGCTCCAGGGGATGGGAGGGAGGAAGGGGGAGGTACTTGGAGAGAGGACAGGGAAGTGACTGGGTTGAAAGGAAGGGGGGAAGGGGAGAGAGTGCAATGGGGTACGACTGGGGAGGGGAGGTGGCAGGGAGAGGATGGGGTTCCTATTGAGTTTTTATGGTTAGGAATAAATAAAATGTGGGGAAAATTAGCAAAAAAGAAAATTCATCGTTGTGTTTTGTAACCTGGCAGGTTTCCATTGTCCATTACTAATATACACAGCTTTTAGATGTTCAGCTCAAGAAGATAAGCAAGCATATCTTTGGTATAAGGTATGCAAGTGCTTTTGTGCTGCATTCACAGTCTTACCAATATGTGGGTTATCATGTGTCTTTTTGTCATCTTGAATCATTTACTTATACCAAAAAACTCAAAAACCATATTTAAAAATGTACATTACAACCAAACTAATGACAAACCACAAGTCTTGATTTCAGGCAGAACACACTGATTCCCAGCACCAACAAAAGGGATATTTCAGCACATTTCCTGCCAATTATTTTGTAGGAACTAATGAATGTGAGATACAAGTAATTTAAAGCAAGACAAAATTTCAACTCATATATGATAAACAGCAACTGTGGTGGTTTATGATGAGAAGGTTGAACAATTAGCTACTATAATTTCTTTCAGATATGTCTATCTAAATTGCTGCCTGGAAAGATAGTTCAGGCTTAAGTATCAGGCAATACTGGGCAAAAATTCTATCTTTCACATATACACTAGTTGTGTGATTTGAGCTGAATCACTTGACTATCATGTGGTGACTAATGATCTTAATCTCTCAATTTCATACATTGAGGTTTTCATTTCGAGTACCTTAAAATGTGGTCTTTATAAATATAAGATAGTAAACGTTAGGTCATTGGAGTTGACTTTAATCAAAACAATTTGCTTTGATACAAGAGGAATTTTAGACATGAACAAAGCCAAACTGTTCCCATGATGACAGAGAGGTTAATTACAGGCAAGCAAGGCAAAAAGTTTGTAAAAGAAACCAACATTCATGACATTTTTAACTGGGAGCTCTAGCATCCTGAAGTCTAAGATTCTGAAAATAGTAGGAAAAATATATTTCCATTATTTAGAATTATGCCAGGCTTCTGTTGCATTAATGGAAGATGTAGGAAATCATTCAGTTTTGATCCTATGAAGTTAATTATCTCATTTAATTAGGATTCTAAAATACTTGATCCATAGTAGGCATTCAATGAATATTGGTTTCTTTAACAGTATATATTACAGAGAGATATTATGATCTTTCTTGTTTTATTTTTTCTTCATTCACTATTAAGTTTTTTTCTATGTTTTTAAAAATAAATATAAATAGAATGTTAAAATAAAGAAAAATAAAATTGGTAATGTACTGGACCCCGTGCTCGCCTACATTATTCTTAACCATTTAGCTTCTCATTTACTCCTCACTGAATGTACAGCAGCATTTAAGTTATTAACTTCAGGCAAAGAAACCAAAAAGTTCTTGAAACTAAAAAATGGTGATTATTAGGATATACCATTATATAGTAAAATTGATTCTACAGCTTTATTTTGCAATGGAAGAGGCTAAGTAAATGTAAAGAAAGGGAAGATTCAGCTTTTATTCTACCCTTCATTTCCTGCAAAGTAGCAACACTGTTATCATCATAGTTAAGACAATAACATTTCAGTATTCAATTTCTTAGCTAAGTTAAAGACTAGATATATAATCCAGTCACCTTTGATAATTTTCTACAGTACAAGAGAAAGTACAGAAACATGTGCAGTCTAGAAGGGATATTCTTGGAGGAGATTGATATTGCTGATATTACTTGTAGGAAATTGGATGTTATCAAGACATCTAATCAGCTATAATGCTTTGAGGTCTATCTCAGTCCTATGTGAACTCTAATGGTAATAAGCAATCTCTTGTGGAAAATGGATTAAGTTTTTTTCTATGTTTTTAAAAATAAATATAAATAAAAGTCTAAAATAAAGAAAAATAAAATGCCACCAAAATTGTCAATACAGACACACACACACACACACACACACACACACACACACACGTATTACCCAAGAAAATGTACAGAAGGGATATATGATAGAAAACAGTGCAAGATTTAGCAGACAATATAACAGATTAATACCACAGTAGTCTTCAAGAGATGGTGAGCATAGGGAGGGGAGAGAGAGACCGAATGAGAGAGAAAGAGAGAGAGAAACAGAGAGACAGAGAGACAGAGAGAGACAGACAGAGAGAGAGACAGAGAGATTGAGAAAACAAAGTAGGTCAGAGCCTGGACTATCAAATCCTCAAGGTTTATCTCGGGAGATATACTTCCTCCAGCAAGACTCCAGCTCTTAAAGATACCATAAACTTACAAAAATAGCATTACCAAGTGGGGACTTGTGTTTCTCACAAGCTATGCAAAATTCAGTGTTATATTTAGTGATAAAGAAGTGTTTATTGTTAATAGAGCAATGATTGATTTAGGAAAACCTACTCACATTAAAGATCAGAATTAGGGCGGGAGAGGTGGCTCAGGGGTTAAGCCTCCGCCTTGCTAAGCAGAATGGTCGTGAGTTCGGATCCCCAGATCCCACGTATAGATGCCAGGCGGAAGCGGGGGCGGTCTGCGCTTCTGGTCCTGGTAGGGCGGAGCCTGTGAATCCCGGGGCAGAAGGAGCTGGAGGCGTCCATAGTGGTTCGTGAATTCGTCCGTGGTTCTACACATACACAGACACACACACACACACACACACATACACACACACACACAGACACACACACGTGCACATGCTCACAGTTGAATAAATAATAATAATAAAAAAATTAAAAAAAAATAAAGATCAGAATTAAACCACCGTATGAAACTCTCCATAAATGAAATGTCTTAGTGAAAAGTTGAAAAATATGACTTTCACAGCACACAATTTATCAGCAATGAAAGTAGAAATATTATGTTACATTTCTTGAAAAGTCATTCTGCTCAGCTTATCTATTTAGCATTTTTTAGACATGTCTGTGGATATTCGAATATTAAATATGAGTTTTCTTCTCTATAAAAACTATACACCTCTCATGAAATGATTTCTCTTTGCACATTATTTAGATAAAAATTGTTACACAAGAGTAAACTGTTGCAGTTATCTATAACATTTTCTGACTTTTTGACCCAAACTTTTCTATTATGTTTTCCTTGTTTTTTTTTATTTTTATAATACATTTTTATGATTATTTCAGCTCATACAAACTTAATAGGTACACCAGTTCCCTCCCTCCCTCCTCCTCCCCCCCAAACCCTCTGCTCCTCCTCCCCTCCCCTCTCCCTCCCCATCCCCCATGCCTCCCGCCCCAATTCCCAGAGTCCTTTCTTGTGCATGCCTGACTCTCCTCTGGGCCCTCCTCTCCGATGATGTACAAGGACCCAGTGGCATTTCCCTGAATCCTTTCCTGTGTTCCCTTTAAGCATAGGAACACTACTGTGGCTGTCAATCCCTTGCCTCCAATCTTGGTGCCTTTTAGCAGATGCTAGACTTTATGAGGTCAATAGTGTGTTGGACATTGCTCAGGGCATGCAAAGTCCAATTATGATTGCTTTGGCCCTAACTTGTGTGGAGTATCTTGCAAATCATTGCTCCTGCCATCCTTTTGCTCTTACACTCTTACCGTCCCCTCTTCTGCAAATTTCTCTGAGCTTCAGAATGGGGAGAGATTAGTCTAGCCTACTTCTAGGTGGTAAATATAGAGTCTCTGAAGTTCTGGATTGTGGTTTGTTGATTTTCTTTTGCAGTTTTGTTGCTCCTGCAATGCCCTTCACTCCATCCTGCTGGGCACTGTATGCCGCCCCCTGGCCAGAGACAAAAAGCTGTTAAACTGGAGTCTTATTATAAGAGCACATTCAAGGGTAGATGTAATACTTATACCCAAAAGTGGAATCACAGTGTCATATGGCATTTGGCAATGGGCGGGGTTAATCACCCATTTGCAAAATGGTTACTTTTTAATCTGCCGGACTAGATGCCCTCCCGTTCTGGTGAGTTCATACCCCCTTAGTTGTAAATGATCAGGAACGAATGTCTGTGAACTTAACCAGGTGTCACATTGCTTTCTTGCATTCCTTGATGGAGGCCTATTTTCTCTACTGTAACATGTTCACTTCTCTCCTTGTTTCTGGTGTGGCCCTCCAACCCAATCCCTCCTGTTCATAATCTTTGCAATTACTGTAGGTAATACATAGATTTACCTATGGGTGTCTCAAGGTGGGCTGGGTGGGTTTGGTACTAGGAGCCACCTATTAGGGAGTACATATGGCACTTAATTTTCTGGGTCTGGGATACTTCACTTAAAATAATTGTTTCTAATGACATCCATTTCCCGGCAAATTCCAGTAATTCATCATTTTTGATGGCTGAGTAGTACTCCATTGTATAGATGTACCACAGTTTCCTTATCCACTCGTCAACTGTTGGACATTTGGGTTGATTCCATGTGTTTGCTATTGTAAACAGTGCTGCTATGAACATGGTTGTGCTTGTGCTATCGATGTGAACCTCTGCTGTATGGGGGGTTATTCCCAAAAGTGGAATAGCAGGATCATATGGTATTTCAATCTTTAATTTCTTTAAGAATATCCAGATGGCTCGCCAGAGTGGCTGTATAAGCCAGCATTCCCACCAGCAATGTAGGAGTGTTCCCCTCTCTCCACATCTTCTCTAGCATTTGTTGTTGTTTGTATTGTGGATTTTTGCCATTCTGAACAGGGTGAGATGATATCTCAGGGAAGTTTTGATTTGCATTTCCCTGATGGCTAAAGGAGTGGAGCATTTTTTAAGATATTTGTTGGACATTTTAATTTCATCCCTGATAAAAGTTATTTTAAGTTCCAGGGCCCATTTTTTTTTTTTTTTTTTTTTTGCTGTAAAGACAAGAGGCAAGATTTATTAATCTAGCGCGCTAGGACCGTCTCCCTGCTCAGGCAAAAGAGAACGGCCCCGACTGAATTTGGGGCAAGGTTTTTATAGGAAAGCAACTGCCTTGAGCAAATACATTCTGTAAATATTTTCACTATACACAAGGAAGTTGAGTCAGTTTACAGATGTTCTGGCCGATAACCTTGCCCTGGGCAGTTCCCGGCATGCAGTGAGTTGGCGCCGGAGGGAGAGTTTGGCGCCGGCGGGAGATTTGAATTTTGCGCTGGCGGGAACTTGGGCTTCACAGCGGGAACCTGGGTTCCACATTCCCCCCTTTTCTTTAGGCACACTCCAATCATGGAGTGTCAGTTACAGTTCTTGTGGTAAATTTCTGGGAGGATTGGAGTCAGTTCCTCAGCAGGGGTGTTCCTTCCAGGTGATTCCAGCAGTAGAGGACGTCTCTTCAGAATTCTAAAGACCTTGAGAGACCCATCCCAGCATAGCTGCTCTAATCCTGCCTCACTTTCCCATAAACCTATATGAGAATCAGACTGCTCTGGGGATAAAGGGCGATGATTCGATCTGGCTGCTTCCTGCTGAATCGGGGCGAAGGAAATAAGAGCAATCTGACATTCTCATCTATGACATGCTGGGTTGGTCTAGAGGTCTTTGATAGATGGCTTTATTACCTCAAGGTTGGTCTAAAAGAGACAAAATACAGGCAAATTGAGTCTCCAGAATCCATAGAAGGACCAGATCATTGTAATTGGGAAGGCACATGAGATAAACCGAACAAGCTCAGCAGTCTTGCTGTGGGTAAGTCCCTGCGTGAGCTTAAGCAATATAATTATTAAAAAAATAATTTCTCCTATGATAGCATCTTTTCATCCAAATATGCCCTGAATGGGTGGCCTTCATCTGATTTCTGGATTGCTTGGATCATACCCTTCTAAAGCTGATAGTCACAGAGAGCAGGGCCAAGGCAATGTAGGCCGTCACACTCACGATGCTGAATACTGACAAGGAAAGCAGCAGGAACAAGCTGGTGTCAAACGCCACTCCAGTTTTCTTAATCTCTCTAGTAGAGGAGGTCAACAACCATGGAGCCCAAACCCCTGTGGCCAGGTTACAGTGACCTTCCCCAGGGAACAGGCTTTAGGCCTGAACTGGGAAGAAACACCAAGACCTGACAATTTTTATATTTATTCTTCCTAGATAAAGCCATGTCTTTTCTCCAGAAAATGTTTCCTTGAAATAATATCTTACCAGGTTGGAATCTTTTCCATCAGAATGGTTGGATAAGGATGCAGCATTTAGGGTCTTTAAACTGCAGACTTTTGTTACATGCTATCTGGCTTTTTCTGTAATCCATGATTTTCTCTTCTAATACCAGAGCCACATGGATGACTTTATAACAGTGCTAAAATATTTTATTCTATTAAGCCTAAACCTTGAATATTCGGGCACTCAGGCATGTAAACAATGGAATGCCTAAAAAGCATCACTATTAAGCACATAAGGAATCTCAGTAGTTACTTCGTGAGTGCAATGAGCCTGTCATTTTCTTGATCTTAAACATTTTAGTAAAATCAAAAGTTGACAAAAGCCTAGGAAGGAAGTTGAGCACTAGAATTTTGTGCTCCCTTGTCTATTAACATAGAAACAAAGAGGCTTCCCATTTGCACGTTAAACCCAAGGTTCTCACGAGATGCTCAACCTGGCACTTTTGGGCTTCCTTTTGCTGGATATCAGTGGCAAACTCCTTTTTCCCATCGGAGGGAAGCTAAGAGCTTCAGGCCATTTCATTGGTCTCCACCAGAGAACTCGCTCGACCCCTGGGCCAGGGCCCATTTTTTAATTGGGCCATTGGTTTCCTTGGTGTTTAGTTTTCTAAGTTCTTTGTGCACTCTGGACAGTAGAGCTCTATCAGATATGTGGATAGTGAAGATTTTCTCCCATTTGTTGGTTGCCTTTGAGCTTGTGTTACAATCTCTTTATCTGAACAGAAGCTCTTTAATTTCACCAGATCCCAACTGTTTTGAGTTGGTAGCAGTGACTGTGCCATTGGATGTCTGTGTAGGAAATGTTGGCCTAGCCCAATCAGCTCGAGGGAGTTCCCTATCCTTTCAACTATGGTTTTTATAGTCTCTGGCCTGATATCAAGGTCCTTGATACATTTGGATTTAAGTCTTGTACATGGTGACAAGTATGGGTCCAGCTTTAATCTTCTGCATGTGGAGATCCAGTTTTGCCAGAACCATTTGTTGAAGATGCTGTTCTTTTTCCATTGGATTCTTTGGGCACCTTTTTCAAAGACCAAATGGCTGTAATTGTGTGGGCTTGTATCTGGGTCTTCAACCCTTATCCATTGATCTGTGTGTCTATTTTGGAGCCAGTACCAGGCTGTTTTTATAACCATGGATTTGTAATATAGACTAAGGTTTGGTATGGTGATACCTCCAGCAGTGTTTTTGTTACTCAGGATTGTCTTTGCTATCCTGGGTCTTTTGTGCCTCCATATGAATTTTGAGATTGTTTGGTCAACTTCTTTGAAGAATTGCTTTGGGATTTTAATTGGTATAGCATTGAATCTGTATATTGCCTTTGGTAGGATGGTCATTTTTACGATGTTGATTCTGCCAATCCAGGAAAATGGGAGGTCTTTCCACCTTCTGGTGTCTTCTGCTATGTCTTTCTTTAGGGCTTTAATGTTTTCATTGTAAAGGTCTTTTATCTCCTTGTTTAGGTTCATACCAAGGTATTTCATTTTTTTAGGGGCTATAGTAAATGTGGTTGTTTCTCTCAAGGCTTTTTCACTTCTTTCATTCTGGGCATATAGGAAGGCCTCTGATTTTTGCACATTTATTTTGTATCCTGCCACCCTGCTGAACTTCTCAATTAGTTCCAGGAGCTTCCTGGTGGAGTTTTTGGGATCACTCAGGTATAAGATCATGTCATCTACAAATAGGGATAGCTTGACTTCTTCCTTGCTGATTTGAATCCCTTTTATGCCCCTTTCTTGTCTTATGGCTTCAGCTAAGACTTCAAGTACAATATTGAATAGAAGTGGTGAGAGTGGACAGCCTTGTCTAGTTCCTGATCGAAGTGGGAATGCTTCCAATTGTTCCCCATTGAGCATAATCCTTGCTGTGGGCTTGTTGTATACAGCTTTTATTATATTGATAAAGGTTCCTTCCATTCCCACTATCTCTAGCGTTTTGATCATAAAAGACTGTTGGATCTTGTCAAAAGCTTTTTCTGCATCTATCCAGAGTATCATGTGGTTTTGGACTTTGGACTGGTTTACATGATGAATTACATTAATTGATTTGCTTATGTTTAACCAACCTTGTGTGCCGGGGATGAAGCCTACTTGATCCCCATGAATAATCTTTTTAATATGTTTTTGAATCCGATTTGCTAAAACTTTGTTGAGAATCTTTGCGTCTGTGTTCATCAGAGAGATCGGCCTATAGTTTTCGTTTTTAAGTGCATCTTTATTAGGTTTTGGGATTAAAACAATATTAGCTTCATAGAAGGAATTCGGTAGTGTTCCTTCCTTTGCTATTTGATGGAACAGTTTAAGGAATATTGGTGTTATTAACTCCTTAAATGTCTGGTAGAACTCTGTGCTGAATCTATCTGGTCCAGGACATTTTTTGGTGGGAAGATTCAAGATTACTTCCTCAATTTCCTTATATGTTATAGGACTATTTAAATAATTCACAACTTCCTGATTCTATTTAGGTAAGTTTTATGTACTTTGAAAGTCATCCATCTCTTTTGTGTTGTCAAACTTCACAGAGTATAATTTTTTGAAATATGACGTTATAATTCTCTGGATTTCTTGGGTATCAGTAGTGATAACTCCATGTTCATTTCTAATTTTGTTAATTTGGGTTTTCTCTCTCCTGCTTTTGGTTAATTTAGCTAGGGGTGTATCAATCTTATTGATTTTTTTCAAAGAACCAGCATTATGACTGGTTGATTTTTTCTATCGTTTCCATAATCTCGATTTCAGATATTTCTCCCCTTATTTTGCTAATCTCCTCTCTTCTACTACTTTTGGGATCAGATTGTTCTAGTTTCTCTGAAGGTTTAAAGTCCATTGTTAAGTTGTTTACTTCTGATGTTTCCATTTTTCTGATGTAGGCATTAAGAGCTATGAACTTACCTCTTAGGACAGCTTTCATTGTGTCCCAGAGATTTTGGTAAGTTGTATTTTCATTATCATTTGCTTTCAGGAAATCTTGAATTTCCTTTTTAATTTCTTCCTGAATCCCGTTCTCATTCAGCATCATATTGTTAAGTTTCCAGGAATTAGTGTATTTTCTCTTGTTTGATGTGTTGTGGCTGTCCAGCTTTAGGCCGTGGTGGTCTGATAGGGCACAGGTTAGAATTTCACCTTTTTTGTGTATGTGTAGATTCGTTTTGTGGCCCAATATGTTATTTATTTTGGAGAAAGATCCGTGTGCTGCTGAGAAAAATGTGTATTCTTTTGTGCGTGGGTGAAAAGTTTGATAGAGATCTGTAAGGTCCATTTCTTTCAGGGTTTGATTAAGTTCCAAAGTGTCTCTGTTAAGCTTTTGACCTGTTGATCTCTCCATATTGAGAGAGCGGTGTTGAAGTCCCCAAGAATTATCGTTTGGGGGTTGATTTCTTGCTTTAGATGCTGTAGGGTTTTCTTAATGAATGTGGAGGGGCCCATATTGGGTGCATATATGTTCAGTATTGTGAAGTCTTCCTGGTGAATTGTACCTGTGACTAAAATGTAGTATCCATCTGTGTCTCTTATGATTTTCTTTGGTTTGAAGTCCACTTTGTCTGATAGCATAATGGCTACCCCTGCCTGTTTTGTGCTTCCATTAGCTTGTAGAATTGTTGACCAGTCTTTTATTTTTAGAGCGTGTCTATCTTTTGTGGTGAGATAGGTTTTCTGCAGGCAGCAGATTGATGGATTGTGATTTTTAATCCAAGTTTGTAATCTGTGTCTCTTGATCGGTGAGTTAATTCCATTAACATTTAGTGTTATAATGGAGAAACTATTTTTAATGCCAGACATTTATTATGTTTAGTAGTTTTTATAAGTATATTGCTTCACTTTCAATGGTATTATACTTGCCTTCTATTCTCCTGGATATGCCTGTTTTTTTCTTCATGCTTGAGTATCATTTCTAGCATTTTTTGAAGGCCTGGTTTGGTGCACATATATCCCTTCAAGTTGTCTTTGTGCTGGAAGATTTTTCTTTCTCCCTTGATCATGACGGATAGTTTTGCAGGGTAAATCAGCCTGGGTTGACATTTTTGCTCATTCAATACTTGAAGTATGTCTCTCCAAGCTCCTCTTGCTTTTACTGTTTCGACTGAGGAGTCGTTTGTTATTTTAATAGGTTTACCTTTAAAAGTGACTTGTTTTTTCTCTCTTGAAGCTATCAGCATCAGTTCTTTATCTTGAATGTGGAGTGTTTTAACTATTATTTGCCGTGGCATGCTTCTGTTTTGGTCGTATCTGTTTGGGGTGCGGAAGGCCTCTTGTATATGGATGGGCCTCTCTTTTTTTATATGAGGAAAGTTTTCCTTGAGGATTGTTTGAAAAATTTCCTCAGGGGTGGTATTTTGAGATTCTTGCTCTGGTATTCCATGAATACGCATGTTAGGCTTCTTCAGGGTTTCCCATATCTCTCAGATATTTCTCTCAAGTATCTTTTTGGCTTTAACAACCTCTTCCATTGAGCTGGTTAGTACTCCCACTTTATCCTCAAGGTCTGATATTCTGTTTTCTGCTTTGTTAGTTCTGTTGATAAGACTCTCTGTGGAGTTCTGCTTTGAAGATAACTTGTCTTTTAGCTCAGTTTTAAACTCTGCTTGAGTCTGTTTTAACTGCTCTATGCCAGTTTTTGTTTCTTGCACTGTTTTTCTCAACTCCTCCAAGTGTCTGTTGTGTTCCTCTTCAAAGCGATTGATTCCATTATGTAATTCCTCCCGGATTTCCTCTTTCATAGTATTGAACATGGTAATGATCATATTTTGAATGTCGTTACCCTGGGTCAGGCTTTCTTGGCCATTTTCTGTGGGTTTGTTGTGGTTGGAGTCTAACATTATGGGATTAATTACTTCAGTGGGAAATTTGTTTACTTGAGTGTTGCTTCTCATGGATTTTCACTTTGACTTTGGCATTGTGGTTTCAACTCTTACAATCTTTCAATTTCACTAAACTATTTGGCCTGGGGTTCTGGTTGTGGGCAGGAACGGAGCTTACCTAGGTCGCCTGTGAGGCCCGGCTGGACCGGGCGTGTGCGTCCCGGCTGGAGGAGCGGGGTGGGGAAGGGAGGCATTGGCGTGGAGCTGTTTAAAGGGAGGGGAGCTGGGGCGGGGCCAGTCCCAGGGGGAGGTCCTCCTTGTCCCTAGGCCGTGCGTGTGGCTCTGGCTGGATGGTGGGGGTGTTTTTCTTGTTTGTTTTTCTTTGTTTTCATGTGTCAGCTTTTACTTTTATTCTTTCACAGTGCTACAAGATTCAACTATTCTTTGTGACGTTTAATTCATTTTTATCAATATATTTCTTCTTACTAACAAAAGATTCAGAAAAGGATAATATTGTACATAGTATTGTTAGTTTTCAGTTCTGTCACTATAGCTAAAAAATTAATAAACCCAAGTCAATTTGTATATATTTTACTAGTGAAATATAAGAATTTTCAGTTTCCCAGAAAAACAGAAACTTAATAACTCCTCTAAACTCAATACATAGTGCTTTTAAGGAAAGACATGAACAACTTGGTTACACTTTAAATATTCTCATTGGGAAAAGAAGCTGAAAACGTTAATTCATTTTAGTTGGTATATGTGATAATAAAACTCAGGTATCAACTTGATGAGCTCTATAATTGCCAGGGAAAGAGTCCTCTGAGCATTACTGTGGAAGATTGCCTAGATGAGTTTAATGGGCTTATGAAGACCTGTTACTTTGATACCATTCCCTGAACTCAAGTTCTAGACAGCATGTGTAGGAGAAAGCAAGCTGAGCAACAACATTCATCTTCTTCTTGACTGCAAACCCAAAGTAACCAGTTGTTTCAAGTTTTCATTGCTTTGAATTCCCCCTAAATCATTTCTGTCTTAAATTGGTTTTGTCAAGATATTTTATTACAACGTTGAAATAAATTAAGACTGCATGGCACATGTCTTTTTGAACATTACTATTTTAGTTTTATTACTCATCATTGCAACAAAATACCTATTCCAAGTAATTTATTTTTTTAATTTTTTTATTATTTGTTCAATTGTGCGTGTGTGTGTGTGTGCGCACGTATGCATGTATGTGTGTGTGCGTATGCAAGTATGTGTGTGTAGAACCACGGACGAATTCAGGAACCACCATGGACCGCCTTCTCCTTGTTTACTTTGTTCCGGGATTCACAGGCTCTGCCCTACCAGAACCAGAAACGCAGGCCACCCCTGTTTCCATGGCATGTATACGTGGGGTCTAGGATCCAAACTCAGGACCTTCCACTTGCAAGGTGGAGGCTTAACCCCTGAGCCACCTCTCCAGCCCCCTATTCCAAGTAATTTAAAAGGGAAGCATTTAATTAGTTCACAATTACAGATTTCAGTCAATCATTGCAGAGAATTTACAGCAGCAAGTACTTGAAATAACTGGCAAATTACATCTGCAAACAAAGAGGGAATGAACAAATATACATATGCACCCTTGCTCCCTCTGTACATCTTTATACAGTCCAGAACCACTTTCATGAAGAATAATAGTTTCAGGTACTATATTCTGTCTTTCCATATTAATTATATAATCAACACAGTCCCAATAGGTATGTCCAGAGGCCAATTTTAATCTGGAGAATACCTCTCAGGTATGCTTTGAGTACTACCCAATTGGTGTCTGAACTCAAGGGCATCTGCTTTTTATCAGCTAAAATATAATTTCTACAATGTTTAGGGGAAAACTATCATGGTTGCAATTATTTTGTATTCATCCCTTATCTTGGCACTGGGATTGGTATTTCTGATGACATGGTTTATATAGTGGGGATGATCTGAAAGATAAACTCACAGAAGATGAATAGCTTAGGTTATATCTATGCACACAAACTATTCCAGATGAAAGATAAGAGGCAACCAATACACATTGCAATTCTGAGTCATTTTTACACTAAGTTGTGCGATTTCCTTAATTCCTTTGGAATCACCAAATCAATCATACCTTGGCATCATGTAAATACTATTATTAAACATTGTACTAGGGAAATGATTATTTTAATAGCTTCATTATTCCCCTACAATAAAAAATTCTTACTTGGACTATTCAAGAGATATTTTTTTCTTAGAAATATTTGAGAATTAAAAATATTGGAATGTTCAAATGTCACAATTATATTTCTACTTACATTATTCATTATTGCAATTTTCACTGCCCAGTTAAGATTGGCACCATTTCACAGAATTATTATGTTATTGTTCCTTTGTGAATGTAAAGACATATTTTCAAGTAAACTTTCTTCATAAGCCCTAAGAGAAATTTAGTAACAGCCTTCAAGAATGTGCTACAAGAAGAAGATTGTGCTAAAAAGACATAGAGACTGATAACATAACAATTTCTCTAAATAAATGTCATGGTTTGAAACGTGTCCCCCACAGTCTCATGTGTTTGACAAAGTCATGGCACCTTGAGAGGTGGAAACTTGCTGGAGAAGGCAGTCACAAGGGGTGGGCTTTGAGGTGGATTAGTCCCACCCTATCTCTAAGAGAAATCTGCCTTTGCAGCAAGCAGTCTGCAGCTCTCAGCTTCCAAGATGTCTGCAGTGACTTAGCCTCTTCCAGCTTCGGCCAGCCAGCCATGCCGCCTCTGCTTTGAGAGACTGTACCTTTCCTCTGGAACCATAAGCTGAATAAATCTCCCTTTCTCCTTTAAGTTGATTGACTATTCTCTCACAACAATAGTTAAGAATAACCATTACAATAAATGATTATGCATATCAAAAGAAATTCAGTTTTATTTAAGGATAATATAAAAATATTTTGGAATCAGCCTTTATATCATTTTATAAGTGTGTAATTATTTTAAATACTTGAATAAAAGATTCCCAGCTAACTAGTATAAACAATAAGTACTTGTAGTTTAGTAATATAAAATAGTTGATTGTATTTGAAAATTTAAGATAACAAGGGTTCAATAAAATCATTAATAGATCCAAAAGTAATCCTCTTTGTCATAGCAAAATATTATTTATAAAGTATGCATACATACCATAGTACAGCACTATATCAAAACAAGTTTAGATTCAACTGGCTGCTTCTGAAAGTTTCTTAATCTTTCTTGACCTTATTTTCCTTGTCTGTGAAATAAAATAATACGCATAATTACATGTAATTCCTTAAAATTTATATTTTTACTAATGAATTATGTATTACATGAAAATTATAGCTGATAGACTTCAAAGTAAGACCTCATGAAGCTTTCTACTGAAATTGCCAAGGGAGAGAAATCATGGCTTAGTCTTCTTTTTTAATCTTTCTTCAGTACATAATACCATATAGCTACAATGCACCCTGTGAATATTTATCAAGTGAAGAAAATTTTTCAGAATTGTAGAATACCATGATTTTTCCATAAGCTCTCAACCTAGATGCTTATTGCTTTCAGAAAATCTTTTTGGAAATCACTATCTGAGAGAGTCACAGCAGCTATGAATAAAATCTTTAAGCTTTAAAATAATTTTTTAGTCAAAATTTTTGTATTCACTAATGACCCGAGCCAGAGTTCTAAAATCATACTTTTTTTTAAACCTCCCATTGTTTACAAATTCTGTCATTTCCTTACTTCCCAAACATTCTCTTTCCATCTTGTAAGCAACACTTTTTTTGGCACCTCATTGTTGCATCCACAGCTAATTGATATAGCTTTCTAACTATCCTTATATCTACTGGTGTTCAACTCCAATGTATTTTGTCTTTTTCATCAACAGAGGACTTTTCCAAAGCACTAATCATATTATGTCACATATCTGCATACATTCAGTCTCCTATTGACTTCGTGATCAGTTTTCAATTCTCTTAACTTGGAAAATGAGCTCCTCATCTTTTCTCTCTGCTTGTTCCAGTCGCATTCAATTTTTTACTAGTCTTAATACAAATTATTTTTCTTGTTACACTTCTCATTTTCCCCTAGACTGGACCATTCTTGTTTTTATTCCCTCCCTATAAGACTAACCCTAGTTGGTTTGTTAAATCTCAATCTAGATGCTTAATCCTTCTAGAAAGTCTTGCAGGCTCCACTCAACCTATTTCCTCATAAGACCTAATGATTTTATCATATGATGCTTAAAATAGTATACTGACTACTATCATGGTTACCTGGTTTTGAGCATCCTTTCTGCTAGCTAGAAGAGGAAAGACATAATTAAGTTGCAATAATTTAGTATCCAGCCTGCATTATTAGAATCAAATGATTTCACCCGCCACCACCCCCAGTCTGCCAGATCCCAGGTGAAGAATTCTGCCATCAATATAAGACCTTCTGCCTCTCCAGCCCACCAGGAAGCCATGTATGTGGTCCATGGAAGACACACTGCTATTCAGAATTCAATAGAGTCCAAAGGACACTCAAGCAAAACTCTAAGGGACAAAGGCCATACATCTGGAGTCCTATACAAAAATCTTATCATGTGGGAGAGATTCTTCACATCCAGGCCAAAGATAAGTAAACTTCTTTTTTTCACCTTACTGATCATTTCTAGTATCAATTGCTGTAGATAAACTTCTAGGTACAGCCACCCCCAAAACATATACAACTCCAGGGAGTACACCACTCACTCTCACATACCACCAAGATACTAAATCGTAAAAGTACACTACCATACTAATTTTCACCCCGTCTACTTAATCTGACTTAACTGATGTAATAACAGCCTAATAGCCTCATCTAGGAAATTACAATAACAAAAGACAAACGTACCCAATCCAAGGCAAGCACTAGTAATAAATGGCAAGTGTAATAATAGCAACTAAATCAGTTCAGTGAAAAACACACAGAAACTGAAAGGTCCTAAGAAACAAAACAAAAATGCCCAAGTCAAAGTGCAGATCCACAAGAAACAAAACCCAAGAAGACCAATCTCCCACCGAAAGAATTAACCCCATAATCTTTGAGTGTCTCTAGGTAGGCTTGGTGGGTTTGGTACTAGGAGCCACCTATTAGGGAGTACATATGGCACTTAATTTTCTGGGTCTGGGATACTTCACTTAATATAATTGTTTCTAATAACATCCATTTCCCAGCAAATTCCAGTAATTCATCATTTTTGATGGCTGAGTAGTACTCCATTGTATAGATGTACCACATTTCCTTATCCACTCGTCAACTATTAGACATTTGGGTTGATTAAAATCTCTGTAATACCCACAGTAATTACAAGGAGTATGAATAGGAGGGATGGGGTAGGAGGGCCACACCAGAAACAAGGAGAATGGAGACCATGTTACAGCAGAGAAAATAGGCCTCCATAAAGGACTGCAAGTAAGGAATGAGACATCTGGTTAATTTCATAGACTTTTATTCCTGATCATTTACAACTGATGGGGTATGATCTCACCAGAAGGGGAGGGCATATAGTCTAGCAGATAAAAAGTAACCATTTTACAAATGGGTGATTGACCCTACCTCACTGCGGTTTCCTACTTTTATTACATCTACCTTTGAATATACTCTTATAATAAGACTCTAGCTTAACAGCTTTTTATCTCTGGCCAGGGGGTGACATCCAATACCCATCAGGATGGAGTGAAGGACATTGCAGGAGCAGCAAAACTGCAAAAGAAAATCAACAAACTATAATCCAGAACTTCAGAGACTCTATATCAACCACCTAGAACTAGGCCACCTCTCCCAATCCTGAAGCTCAGGGAAATTTATGGAAGAGGGGGCGGTAAGATTCTAAGAGCATAAGGATGGGAGGAGCAATGATATGCAAGATACTCCACATAAGTTAGGGCCGAAGCAATCATAATTGTACTTTGCATGCCCTGCGCAATGTCCAACACACTATTGAACCCACAAAGTCTAGCATTTGCTAAAGGCACCAAGATCCTTTGAGGCAAGTGATTGACAGCCGAAATAGTGTTCCTATCCTTAAGGGGAACACAGGAAAGGGTTCAGGGAAATGCCACTGGGTCCTTGTACGTCATTGGAGAGGAGGGCTGAGAGGAGACTCTGGCATGCATTTTACAGGATTCTCCAGGGATTGGGGGGAGTCACTGGGAGATGAGGAGGAATGGGTGAGGGGAGGGGAAGCAGGGGGATCGGGAGAAGGAAGAGGGAGGGAGGGAACCGGGGTACCTTTTAAGTTTGTATGAGCAGAAATAATAATAAAAAAGGTTAAAAAAAAACAGAATTAACCCCATAATGATGGATTTCAACCAGAACACATTCACAAAAAATAGCGAAAAATGGAAGACCCAACATAACGAATTTCAGAATATAATCAATACCATGATTAATACCATGAAAGAGGAAATCCGAGAAGAGTTAAACAACTGCATCAACCACATTGAACAGAAACACAACAGGCACTTGGAATAGTTAAGAAAAACAGTTCAAGAAACAAAAATAGGCATAGAGCAGTTGAAACAGTCTCAGGCAGAGTTTAAAATTGAACTAAAAGACAAGTTGTCTTCAACCCAAAACTCAACAGAGAGTCTTATCAGAAGGACAAATGAAGCAGAAAATAGAATTTCAGATCTTGAAGAGAAAGTGGGAGAATTAACCAGTTCAATGGAAGAGATTGTTAAAGCCAAAAAGATACTTGAGAAGAACATTCAGGAGATATGAGACACCCTGAAGAAGCCAACATGCGCATTCATGGAATACCAGAACAAGAATCCCAAAATACTACAACTGAGGAAATATTTCAAATCATCATAAATGAAACTTCCCTCAACTAAAGAATGAGAGGCCCATCCAAATACAAGAGGCATTTCACACTCCAAACAGATATGACCAAAATAGAAAATCGCCACGGCAAATAATAGTCAAAACACTCCACATTTAAGACAAAGAAAAGGTCCTGAGAGCTTCAAGAGAAAAAAAGCAAGTCACTTTTATAGGTAAACCTATTAGAATAACAAATGACTACTCAATGGAAACAATGAAAGCAAGAAGAGCCTGGAGAGACATACTTCAAGTATTAAATAAGCAAAAATGCCAACCCAGACTGATATACCTGGAAAAACTATCTGTCATGATTGAGGGAGGAAGAAAAGTTTTCCAGCACAAAGACAACTTGAAGGGATACATGTCTACCAAACCAGGCCCTCAAAAAATGCAAGAATTGATACTCAAGCTTGAAGAAAAGAACAAGTGTATCCAGGAGGACAGAAGGGAAGTATAATACCACCAAAACATAAATATCAAACAATATGCTTACAAAACCCAGTAAACATAAAAAATGTCCAGATTTAAAAATAATTTCTCCATTATAACATTAAATGTCAATGGTATTAACTCACCGATTAAGAGAAACAGATTACAAACTTAGATTAAAAACCATAATCCAACAATCTGCTGTCTTCAGGGAACTCATCTCACAACAAAAGATAGGCACATCCTAAAAATGAAAGGCTGGTCTAAAATTCTGCAAGCTAATGGAACCAGGAAACGGGCAGGGGTAGCCATTATGATATCAGACAAAGTAGACTTCAAATCAAAGAAAATCGTAAGAGACACAGATGGATATTACATTTTAGTCACAGGTACAATTCACCAGGAAGTCTTCACAATACTGAACATATATGCACCCAATACGGGCCGCTCCACATTCATTAAGAAAACCCTACAGCGTCTAAAGCGAGAAATCAACCCCCAAACAATAATTCTTGGGGGTTTCAACACCGCCCTCTCAACATGGAAAAGATCAACTGGTGAAAAGCTTAACAGAGACAATATGGAACTTAATCAAACACTTAAGGAAATGGACCTTACAGATCTCTATCGAGAAAGAATACACATTTTTTTTCAGCAATACACGGAACTTTCTCCAAAATAGATCACATATTGGGCCACGAAATGAATCTACACATATACAAGAAAGTTGAAATTCTAGCCTGTGCCCTATCAGACCACCATGGCCTAAAGCTTGACATCCACAACACAACAAAAGACAGAAAATACACTAACTCCTGGATACTTAACACTATGATGCTGAATGAGAATGGATTCAGGAAGAAATTAAAAAGGAAATTCAAAATTTCCTGAAAGAGAATGGTAATGAAAATACAACTTACCAAAACCTCTGGGACACAATGAAAGCTGTCCTGAGAGATAAGCTCATAGCTCTTAATGCCTACATCAAAAAAATAGAAACGTCAGAAATAAATAATTTAACAATGCAGCTTAAAGCTTCAGAGAAAGTAGATTAATCTGATCCTAAATGCAGGAGTAGAGAAGAGATTAGCAAAATAAGGGGGGAACTATCCAACATCGAGATTAGGAAAACGATACAGAAAATCAACCAGTCAAAAAACTCGTTCTTTGAAAAAATCAATAAGATTGATACAACCCTAGCTAAATTAACCAAAAGCAAGAGAGAGAAATACCAAATTAACAAAATTAGAAATGAAAATGGAGTTATCACTACTGATACCCAAGAAATCCAGAGAATTATAACATCATATTTCAAAAACTTATACTCTGTGAAATATGACAACACAAAAGAGATGGATACATTCCTAAATAAACACAACTTACCTAAATTGGATCAGGAAGTGGTGAATTATTTAAATAGTGCTACAACATATGAAGAAATCGAGGAAGTGATCTCAAATCTTCCCACCAAAAAATATCCTGGACCAGATGGATTCAGCACAGAGTTCTACCACACATTTAAGGAGCTAATAACACCAATACTCCTTAAACTGTTCCATCAAATAGCAAAGGAAGGAACAATACCTAATTCCTTCTATGAAGCTAATATCGTCTTAATCTGAAAAGCTAATAAAGATACACTTAAAAAAGAAAAGTGTAGGGCAATCTCTCTGATGAATACCGATGCAAAGATACTCAACAGTCTTAGCAAATCGGATTCAAAAACATATCTAAAAGATGATCCACTGGGATCAAGTAGGCATTATTGCAGGTACACAAGGTTGGTTCAACATACGCAAATCAATAAATGTAATTCATCATATAAACCAGTCCAAAGTCCAAGACCACATGATGCTCTCAATTGGTGCAGAAAAAAGCATTTGACAAGATCCAACAGCTTTTTAGATGGTTGGAAGGGAAGGAACCTTTATTAATATAATAAAAGCTGTATACAACAAGCCTTCAGCAAGGATTATACTCAGTGGGTAAAAACTTGAGGCATTCCCGCTTCGATCAGGAACTAGACAAGGCTGTCCACTCTCTCCACTTCTATTGAATATTGTACTCGAAGTCTTAGCTGAAGCCATAAGACAAGAAAGGGAGATAAAAGGGATTCAAATCAGCAAGGAAGAAGTCAAGCTATCCCTATTTGCAGATGACATGATATTATACCTGAGGGATCCCAACAAAATCCATCAGGATGCTCCTGGAACTAATACAGAAGTTCAGCAGGGTGGCGGGATACAAAATAAATATACAAAAATCAGTGGCCTTCCTATATGCCCAGAATGAAAGAAGTGAAAAAGCCTTGAGAGAAACAATCCGATTTACTATAGCCCCTAAAAAAATGAAATACTTTGGTATAAACCTATCCAAGGAAGTAAGCGACCTTTATGATGAAAACATTTAAACCCTAAAGAAGGAAATTGCAGAAGAAACCAGAAGGTGGAAATACCTCCCATGTTCCTGGATTGGCAGAATCAACATCATAAAAATGACCATCCTACCAAAGATAATATACAAATTCTATGCTATACCAATTAAAATCCCAAAGCAATTCTTTAAAGAGGTTGACCTAACAATCTCAAAATTTATATGGAGGCCCAAAGGACCCAGGATAGCAAAGACAATCCTGAGTAACAAAAACAATGCTGGAGGTATCACCGTACCAAACCTTAGTCTGTGCTACATATCCATAGTTATAAAAACAGCCTGGTACTGGCTCCAAAATAGACACACAGATCAAGGGATAAGGGTTGAATCCCCAGATATAAGCCCACACAACTACAGCCATTTGATCTTTGACAAAGGAGTCCAAAATCCAATGGAAAAAGAACATTATCTTCAACAAATGATGCTGGTAAAACTGGATATCCATATGCAGAAGATTAAAACTGGACCCGTACTTGTCACCATGTACAAGAATTAATTCCAAATGGATCAAGAACCTCAATATAAGGCCAGAGACTATAAAAACCATAGGTGAAAGCGTAGGGATCTCCTATGAGCTGATTGGGCTAGGCCAACAGTTCCTAAACAGACATCCAATAGCACAGTCACTGCAATCAATTCTCAACCGATGGGATCTTGTGAAATTAAAGAGCTTCTGTTCAGATAAAGAGATTGTAACAGGAGCACAAAGGCCACCCACAGAATGGAAGAAAATCTTCACTAACCACATATCTGATAGAGCTCTATTATCGAGTGCACAAAGAACTTAGAAAACTAAACACTAAGGAAACAAATTGCCCAATTAAAAAAATGGTCCCTAGAACTTAAAAGAGACTTTACTAGAGATGAAATTAAAATGTCTATCAAATATCTTAAAAAATGCTCCACATCCTTAGCCATCAGGGAAATGCAAATCTAAACTTCCCTGAGATATCATCCCATCCCGGTCAGGATGGTAAATATCCACAATACAAACAACATCAAATGCTGGAGAGGATGTGGGGAGAAGGGAACTCTGCTACATTGCTGGTGGGAATGCAGGCTCATACAACCACTCTGGTGAGCTGTCTGGAGATTCTTAAAGAAATTAAAAATAGAAATGCAATATGACCGTGCTATTCCACTTTTCAGAATAAACCCTCATACAGCAAAAATTCACCTTGATAGCACAAGCACGACCATGTTCATAGCAGCACTGTTTACAGTAGCAAAGTCTTGGAATCAACCCAAATGTCCAACAGTTGACGAGTGGATAAGGAAAATGTGGTATATCTATACAATGGAGTACTACTCAGCCATCAAAATTATGAATTAATGGAAGTTGCCCGGAAATGGAGGTTATTAGAAATAATTATATTAAGTGAAGTATCTCAAACCCAGAAAATTAAGCACCGTATGTATTCCCTAATAGGTGGCTCCTAGTACCAAAACCACTTAGAGACACTCGAGGATAAATCTCTGTAATACCTAGAGTAATTGCAAGGAATATGAACAGGAGGGATGTGGTAGGAGGGTCACACCAGAAACAAGGAGAGAGGGGACCATGTTATAGCAGAGAAAATAGGCCAGCATCAAGGACTGCAAATGAATAATGAGACATCTGGTTAAGTTCACAGACTTTCGTTCCTGATCATTTACAACTGATGGGATATGATCTCACCAGAAGGGGAGGGCATATAGTCTGGCAGATAAAAAGTAACCATTTTGCAAATGGGTGATTGACCCCTCCCTCACTGCGGTTTCCTATTTTTATTACATCTACCTTTGAATATACTCTTATAACAATACTCTAGTTTAACAGCTTTTTGTCTCCAGCCAGGGGGTGACATCCAATACCCATCAGGATGGAGTGAAGGGCATTGCAGGAGCAGAAAACCTGAAAAAAATCAATAAACCATAATACAGAGACTCTATATCAACTACCTGGAACTAGGCCAACCTAATCTCTCCCCATCCAGAAGCTCAGAGAAATTTGCAGAAGAGGGGACGGTATACCTGTAAGAGCACAAGGATGGGAGGAGCAATGATATGCAAGATACTCCACATAAGTTAGAGCCGAAGCAATCATAACTGGACTTTGTATGCCCTGCACAATGTCCAACACACTTTTGACCCCACAAAATTTAGCAGTTTCTAAAGGCACCATGATCCTTGGAAGCAAGGGATTGACAGCCACACTAGTGTTCCTATGCTTAAGGGGAACACAGGAAAGGGTTCAGGGAAATGCCACTGGGTCCTTGCACCTCATCGGAGAGGAGGACCCAGAAGAGAGTTTGGCATGCACATTAAAGGATGCTCCGGGTATGGGAGGGGGAGGCACTGTGGGATAGGGAGGAAAGGGTAGGGGAGGGGGTTATAGGGCAGTGGGAGGTTGGAGGGAGGGTCGAGACCGGTGTACCTGTTAAAGTTTTATGAGTAGAAATAAAAAAAAAGAATCAAATGCTTTCAGAACAGTACGTATAATAGAGTAACTCTTCAAAAAAAAAAAAAAAAAGCTACCTGCTACTATTATCTCTTTTAACACTCACTACTTCCTAGAGACCTAAGTGAATATATCTGGTCTCAGGTCTATAGAACATGATTATCATATTCTTTAGCATACATATTTTTACAATGAGTAAAAAGAACCCTATTTTTAGTAACACATAGATATTCTGCTTCTCTTAAAGCAATAGGAACTCCTATTTTATTTATTTGGAAAATGTTTAATGAAACGGAGTAAAAATAACTTTGAGCAATTTTTTAACAAATGCAATTTCTTACTTCCCAAATTTATACATTTTATTTTGAAGTGCTTGGATCATTCTTTATAATTGTAGCCATGAGATCTGAATAGTGAAGACATTCCTTTTTAATTTTCCAATTTTACAAGCACATTGAATACTCATCCCTGCTTCCCTGCATTCCTCCTCCCTCCCATTACCTACCTTTCCTTCATCAATTCCTCCCACTCCCTCCCATCCTTCTTCTTGTATGTTTTTATGGACCCCAGGCTTCGCTCTGGCTTGTCTACTCTTGTGAGGGTTCAAGCTTCTGTAGCACACCAAGGCATTCCTTTTTGGCATTTATACTAAGAAACTGTGCTTAGGGTTGCTATCATTTGTTTCTGGGATTATTTGCTGTTTAAATAATAATATCCAATGCTTAAGTAATCCTATTGGTACTGTGAAAAAGTAATTAAAAAAGACAAACTATGTTTCTTTCAGGATGTTCTCACTCTGCCAAATGATATATCTGTTTCCTTAGTCTAAACAGAGAAAAGGTGTATAAAATAAATAATATATCCAGGATTAAGAAGACGATGCCACAATTTTCTCATTTATAATCCAAGATTTTGGAATGAAGTCATCAACTTCAGTCCTAACGAAGAGACATGAGTCACCAAATTCATTATTCAATGCCTAAGGGCCTTTCTTTATTCATCCTCCATCCTCCTCTTACTCTCTGATATTGCACCAGTCTCAGTCTTGATAGGTTACACCTCTATGCCTTTATTTGTTCATCTTCCTCAGGATCAAGCACTCGAGGCTTAAGAGTGAACGCACAAGTGTCAAACCTGCCAGCTTCTGCCCCATGCCCACACATCTTTCCTTGCCTATCCTCCTTCCAGTTCCCATACTTGTGACTTAAATACAACATGCCCCCACTCTGGCAGGATCCTGACATCATCCCTGCCTCCTACTAAGCACCACAGAAACTTAAGGCTTCTAACCAACTTTATCCAACCAAAGATCATCAGGATATCACCATTCCAGAAGGACATCTTTAACATGCAACCATTAGATAAGTTACACATTTTTTGCATTTATTCCAAGATGACTGTCACACCTACTCAAGGACGCTATATATTCCATGCACACCTCATAAGCCCATGCCTGAGTCTTAGTCCTTCATTCTTTCATACCTCTAGTGAAACCCCTAAAGCTCTCATCTCTCCCTCAACTCTAAGCACCTAGCAATATACCCTATAGAAGCATTTCTGATACTTAAGCCAAATCCAACTACCAACTTGTCTCTCAATTTTAAACTTTCAAACTAAAATTAGATCATAAACACTTACATTCCTAAATCAGTGTTGGACTTAGACACCCCAAGTGCATTGCAGCTACCACACACCACAAAATAGCACCAAGTAACTTTGGACTAGCCCTTAAACAACACCATACCATCCAAATGAAAGGAAACAGTCCCAACAAAAGAAAAAATTGGGGAACCTAATATGACTAAAATTAAATGGAAATACACACCAAAAAAGCTACAAAACTTATGACAAGATGCCCATCACATCAAAAAATATATATAACACATTCCAGAAAAACATGTCACATGCAAAAATCAACAAGCCCTTATTGATAATCTCCAACCAGAATAACTTCTTGGATATCAGCCAAGCACACCAATCAAGATAATGTTTTTGAAAGATAAATTATTAGTATGTTCAAGGAAATGGGAGAAAAAGTTAAAAAGAAATGAATAGAGCTTTGAGAGGAGATAAACACACCTGTAAACATGTACGAAGAGGAAAATAATAAGTAGCTAAATGAGATGAAACAGACATTCTAAGAAAAAAAAGAATGGAGTAGTTGAAAAAATCACAAGATGAAATCAATCATGAACCAAAATACAGGCTAATTACAATAGAAAACTCAACATATAATATCACCAACAGAAATGATCAAGCAGGACATAGAATATCAGATCTGGAAGACAAGCTCATAGAATAAGATTGTTCAATTTAAGAAACAGAAAAAAATAAAAAATATGTAAAAGAAATATTCAAGATCTATGGGACACCATGAGGAAGCCAAACCCGCTTATTCATGGAATCCCAGAACAAGAAACCTAAGAAAACACTACAGCATGTATCTTACAGACCATCATAACTGAGAACTTTACACATGTAAGGAAGAGATTCTCATCTGTAATAAGTAGATACAAGTGTCCACATAACAGTTAAAATTTCCTCTGGGCATATTTGTAGAGAAATAGTAGTTAAGCCCATAGCGAACATTCTCGACCCATTGTGGGATGGACTGTTTCCTGGACAGGTGAATAAAATGGATGAAACTGGTTGAGAAAGTGGCATCCTTTGGTATACTTGGCTAGATATGTTGGTCTGGCAAGTAAGAATTTTCAGTCTCTCACCTGTCATATAGATTTGTTGTGAACAGCTCCTTAGTGATGGTATGTGCTCTACTTTCAAACAGAAAAAAGGAATTGCAAACAGACTATAATAAGAAAGAATAAATCTCTTGCTTCCTTCAGCTGTTTTTTTATGATTTCATCAACAACATGCAGGATAACTACAACAGAGTTTGGTACCACAAGTGGGGTGTTGCTGATAAATCCAGTTAGGTGGACACTGAAGTTTTTTGGAGGGAGGGGAGGCATATGAAAATATTTGAAGATATTGAGACTGTGTGCTGTAAAAGCAATTGAGAATTTCATGGGTACTTTGCAAGGCAGTGATGTTGAGATGAATTGTTTGTGATGAAGGGAACAGAGTCTTTGGTGAAGTTGAGTTTAAAGGTAATGAACTGGTTTCCTTAATGGAGGAAAGCTGTGTTGGATGTGAAATGGGCAGGCAACAGAGCAGGTGCAACTACTGAAGAAATGAATTAAATTGAAGGAAACCTAGTGCTTTGCACTAGGAAAAAGTAAATACCACCAAATGGATATTCCAAGATTTGAAAAACCCAGATTCATTCAGAGACTGAAGTTGAAGGTGTTTTTTCCTTCAGACAATTTGGATGCCTAAAAGTGGACATTTATAGAATCAATTCATGGAAATTGGTCCAGCTGTGATTTGAGTGGGCCAAGCTACACTTTGGCATCACTGCAGAATTTGTCGACACTACCCAAGTGATACTGATTTTGAGTCACTATTGAGGGGTTTATGGAGAGTAGCTGAATTCAATAACCCAGTGGCAGATTTGAAGTTGTATAAAAGAAGATGAAGTTTATAGACAAAGAACTGAATGCAGCATGTTGTTAGAGATGCAAGAATCATGGGATGTGTGCTGAGGATGAGTGCAAGTGGAAATTCAGCCTGTTACAAAGAAGCTCTGCTTGTAAAATTTGGAATTGCAAAGAGGAATTGGGATTTCTCAGAATCTTTGAGCCACCATGACTATGTGATGAGCAACAGAAGGTGAACATCGAAATAAATGATGCGGTACTCAACTTGCTAGACTTTGGCCATAATTTTATATTTCCTTTTTCTTTTTTTTCTTTTTTAACTTTTATTGAATTTATTCTTTGACAGTTTCATGCATGCTTTGTATAGCATTTTTTTGGGGGGTGCACGTATTGCGGGTTAGATTTCTTTTTTGTTTATACAATTTTTATTATTTCCACTCATACAAACTTAATAGGTAGACCAGTTCCCTCCCTCTCTAATCCTCCCCCCGAACCCCCTGCTACCCCTTCTTCCCTCCCCATCCCCCAGAGGCTCCCCCCACAATTCCCAGAGAGTCCTTTATTCTGTATGCCTAACTCTCCACTTGGTCCTCCTCTCTGATGACGTACAAGGACCCAGTGGCATTTCCCTGAACCCTTTCTCATGTTCCCCTGAAGCATAGGAACACTACTGTGGGTGTCAATCCCTTGCCTCCAAGGATCTTAGTGCCTTCAGCTGATGCTAGACTTTGTGAGGTCAATAGTGTGTTGGACATTGAGCAGGGCATGCAAAGTCCTATTATGATTGCTTCGGCCCTAACTAGTGTGGAGAATCTTGCAAAACATTGCTCCTCCCATCCGTTTGCTCTTACAATCTTACCGCACCCTCTTCCGCAAATGTCCCTAAGCTTCAGGATGGGAGGAGATTAGGCTGGCTTAGTTCTATGTGGTTGAAATAGAGTCTCTGAAGTTCTGGATTGTGGTTCGTTGATTTTCTTTTGCGGTTTTGCAGGTCCTGCAATGCCCTTCACTCCATCCTGATGGGCACTGTATGTCACCCCCTGGTCAGAGACAAAAAGCTGTTAAACTGGAGTCTTGTTATAAGAGCACATTCAAGGGTAGATGTAATAAAAGCAGGAAACCTCGGTAAGGGAGGGGTCAGTCAAATATTTGCAAAATGATCACCTTTCATCTGCCAGACTATATGCCCTCCCCTTCTGATGAGATCATACCCCCTCAGTTGTACATGATCAGGAACAAAGGTCTGTGAACTTAACCAGGTGTCACATTACTTACTTGCATTCCTTGGAGGCCTATTTTCTCTGGTTTAACATGGTCCCCTCTCTCCTTGTGTCTGGTGTGGCCCTCCAACCCCATCCCTCCTGTTCATAATCCTTGCAATTACTGTATTACATAGGTTTAACTTTGAGTGTCTCAATGTGGGCTGGGTGAGTTTGGTACTAGGAGCCACCTATTAGGGAGTACATACGGCGCTTAACTTTCTGGGTTTGGGATACTTCACTTAATATAATTGTTTCTAATGACATCCATTTCCCAGCAAATTCCAGTAATTCACCATTTTTGATGGCTGAGTAGTACTCCATTGAATAGATATACCACAGTTTCCTTATCCACTCGTCAACTGTTGGACATTTGGGTTGATTCCATGACTTTGCTATTGTAAACAGTGCTGCTACGAACATGGTCGCACTTGTGTTATTGAGGTGAACCTCTGCTGCATGGAGGGTTATTCCTAAAAGTGGAATAGCAGGGTCATATGACATTTCAATCTTTAATTTCTTTAAGAATCTCCAGACAGCTCGCCAGAGTGGCTGTATGAGCCTGCATTCCCACCAGCAATGTAGCAGAGTTCCCCTCTCCACATTCTCTCCAGGACTTGTTGTTGTTTGTATTGTGAATTTTTTCCATCCTGACCGGGATGGGATGATCTCTCAGGGAAGTTTTGATTTGCATTTCCCTGATGGCTAAGGAAGTGGAGCATTTTTGAAGATATTTGTTAGACATTTTAATTTCATCTCTGGTAAAATTTCTTTTAAGTTCCAGGGCCCATTTTTTAATTGGGCCATTGGTTTCCTTGGCATTTAATTTTCTAAGTTCTTTGTGCATTCTGGACAGTAGAGCTCTATCAGATATGTGGTTAGTGAAGATTTTCTCCCATTCTGTGGGTTGCCTTTTAGCTCATGTTACAATCTCTTTATCTGAACAGAAGCTCTTCAATTTCACCAGATCCCAAATGTTTTGAGTTGGTAGCAGTGACTGTGCCATTGGATGTCTGTTTAGGAAATGTTGGCCTAGCCCAATCAGTTCGAGGGAGTTCCCTATCCTTTCAATTATGGTTTTTGTAGTCTCTGGCCTGATATCAAGGTCCTTGATCCATTTGGAATTAAGTCTTGTACATGATGACAAGTATGGGTCCAGTTTTAATCTTCTGCATGTGGAGATCCAGTTTTGCCAGCACCATTTGTTGAAGATGCTGTTCTTTCTCCATTAGATTCTTTGGGCCCCTTTGTCAAAGATCAAATGGCTGTATTTATGTGGGCTTATATCTGGGTCTTCAACCCTTATTCATTGATCTGTGTGTCTATTTTGGAGCCAGTACCAGGCTGTTTTTATAACTATGGATTTGTAGTATAGACTAAGGTTTGGTATGGTAATACCTCCAGCAGTATTTTGTTACTCAGGATTGTCTTTGCTATCCTGGGTCTTTTGTGCCTCCATATGAATTTTGAGATTATTTGGTCAACTTCTTTGAATAATTGCTTTGGGATTTTAATTGTTATAGCATTGAATTTGTATATTACCTTTGGTAGGATGGTCATTTTTACAATGTTGATTCTGCCAATTCAGGAACATGGGAGGTATTTCCACCTTCTGGTTTCTTCTGCAATTTCTTTCTTGAGGGGTTAAAGTTTTCATTGTAAAGGACTTTTACCTCCTTGGTTAGGTTTATACCAAGGTATTTCATTTTTTTAGGGGCTACAGTAAATGGGATTGTTTCTCTCAAGGCTTTTTCACTTCTTTCATTCTGGGCATATAGGAAGGCCTCTGATTTTTGCACATTTATTTTGTATCCTGCCACCCTGCTGAACTTCTCAATTAGTTCTAGGAGCTTCCTGGTGGAGTTTTTGGGATCACTCAGGTATTAGATCATGTCATCTACAAATAGGGATAGCTTGACTTCTTCCTTGCCGATTTGAATCCCTCTTATGTCCCTTTCTTGTCTTATGGCTTCAGCTAAGACTTCAAGTACAATATTCAATAGAAGTAGTGAGAGTGGACAGCCTTGTCTAGTTCCTGATCGAAGTGGGAACGTTTCCAATTGTTCCCCATTGAGCATAATCCTTGCTGTGGGCTTGTTTTACACAGCATTTATTATATTGATAAATGTTCCTTCCATTCCTACTATCTCTAGCATTTTGATCATAAAAGGCTGTTGGATCTTGTCAAAGGCTTTTCCTGCATCTATCGAGAGTATCATGTGGTCTTGGACTTTGGACTGGTTTACATGATGAATTGCATTTATCGATTTGCGTAAGTTGAACCAACCTTGTATGCCGTGGATGAAGCCTACTTGGTCCCTGTGAATGATCTTTTTGATATGTTTTTGAATCCGATTTGCTAAGACTTTGTTGAGAATCTTAGCGCCTGTGTTCATCAGAGATATTGGCCTATAGTTTTCTTTTTTAAGTGAATCTTTATTAGGTTTTGGGATTAAGACAATATTAGCTTCATAGAAGGAATTCCGTAGTGTTCCTTCCTTTGCTATTTGATGGAACAGTTTAAGGAGTATTGGTGTTATTATCTCCTTAAATGTCTGGTAGAATTCTGTGCTCAATCCATCTGGTCCAGGACATTTTTTGATGGGAAGATTCGAGATTACTTCTTCAATTTCCTTGTAAGTTATAGGATTATTTAAATAATTCACAACTTCCTGATTCAGTTTAGGTAAGTTGTGTTTACTTAGAAATTCATCCATCTCTTTTGTGTTGTCAAACTTCACAGTATAAGTTTTTGAAATATGATGTTATAATTCTCTGAATTTCTTGGGTATCAGTGTGATAGCTCCATGTTCATTTCTAATTTTGTTAATTTGGTTTTCTCTCTCTTACTTTTGGTTAATTTAGCTATGGGTGTATCAATCTTATTGATTTTTTTCAAAGAACCAGCTTTTTGACTGGTTGATTTTTTCTATCGTTTTCTTAGTCTTGATATCAGATATTTCTCCCCTTATTTTGCTAATCTCCTCTCTCCTACTACATTTGGGATCATATTGCTCAAGTTTCTCTAAAGCCTTAAGCTGCATTGTTAAGTTATTTATTTCTGATGTTTCCATTTTTTTGATGTAGGCATTAAGAGCTATGAGCTTACCTCATAGGACAGCTTTCATTGTGTTCCAGAGATTTTGGTAAGTTGCATTTTCATTATCATTCACTTTCAGGAAATCTTGAATTTCCTTTTTAATTTCTTCCTAAATCCAGTTCTTATTCAGCATCACAGTGTTAAGTTTCCAGGAATTAGTGTATTTTCTCTTGTTTGTTGTGTTGTGGATATCCAGCTTTAGGCCGTGGTGGTCTGATAGGGCACAGGTTAGAATGTTTCAACTTTCTTGTATATGTGTAGATTCGTTTTGTGGCCCAATATGTGATGTATTTTGGAGAAAGATCCGTGTGCTGTTGAGAAAAATGTGTATTCTTTGGTGCGTGGGTGAAAAGTTCGATAGAGATCTGTAAGGTCCATTTCTTTCAGGGTTTGATTAAGTTCCAAAGTGTCTCTGTTAAGCTTTTGACCTGTTGATCTATCCCATGTTGAGAGGGCGGTGTTGAAGTCCCCAAGAATTAGCGTTTGGGGGTTGATTTCTTGCTTTAGGCACTGTAGGGTTTTCTTAATGAATGTGGAAGGGCCCGTATTGGGTGTATAAATGTTCAGTATTGTGAAGTCTTCCTGGTGAATTGTACCTGTGACTAAAATGTAGTATTCATCTGTGTCTCTTATGATTTTCTTTGGTTTGAAGTCCACTTTGTCTGAAAGCATAATTGTTACCCCTGCCTGTTTCCTGGTTCCATTAGCTTGCAAGATTTTGGACCAGCCTTTCATTCTTAGGATGTCCCTATCTTTTGTGGTGAGATGGTTTTCCTGAAGACAGCAGATTGTTGGATTGTGGTTTTTAATCCAAGTTTGTAATCTTTGTCTCTTAATCGGCGAGTTAATACCATTGACATTTAATGTTATAATGGAGAAATTATTTTTAATTCTGCACATTTTTTATGTTTAGTAGACTTTGTAAGCATGTTGTTTGATATTTATGTTTTGGTGGTATTATTCTTCCCTTCTGTCCTCCTGGATACGCTTGTTCTTTTCTTCAAGCTTGAGTATCATTTCTAGCATTTTTTGAAGGCCTGGTTTGGTAGACATGTATCCCTTCAAGTTGTCTTTGTGCTGGAAAACTTTTCTTTCTCCCTCAATCATGACAGAGAGTTTTGCCGAGTATATCAGTCTGGGTTGGCATTTTTGCTCATTTAATACTTGAAATATGTCTCTCCAGGCTCTTCTTGCTTTTACTGTTTCCATTGAGTAGTCATTTGTTATTCTAATAGGTTTACCTTTAAAAGGGACTTGCTCTTTTTCTCTTGAAGCTCTCAACACCTTTTCTTTGTCTTGAATGTGGAGTGTTTTGATTATTATTTGCCGTGGCGATTTTCTATTTTGGTCATATCTGTTTGGAGTGCGAAATGCCTCTTGTATTTGGATGGACCTCTCATTCTTTAGTTGTGGGAAGTTTTCATTTATGATGAATTGAAATATTTCCTCCTGTGTGGTATTTTGGGATTCTTGTTCTGGTAGTCCATGAATGCGTATGTTAGGCTTCTTCAGGGTGTCCCATATCTCTTGAATTTTCCTCTCCAGTATCTTTTTGGCTTTAACAATCTCTTCCATTGAGCTGGTTAATTCTCCCACTTTGTCTTCAAGATCTGAAATTCTATTTTCTGCCTCATTTGTTCTGCTGATAAGACTCTCTGTTGAGTTTTGGTTTGAAGATAACTTGTCTTTTAGTTCAATTTTAAACTCCGCCAGAGACTGTTTTAACTGCTCTGTACCTATTTTTGTTTCTTGAACTCTTTTTCTCAACTCCTCCAATGCCTGTTGTGTTCCTGTTCTTAGTGGTTGATACGGTTGTTTAACTCTTCTCGGATTTCCTCTTTCATAGTATTAACCATGGTAATGATCATACTCTGAAAGACGTTATATTGGGTCTGGCTTTCATGGCTGTTTTCTGTGGATTTGTTCTGGTCGGAATTCCTCATTATGGGATTGATTCTTTCGGTGGGAGATTGGTCTTCTTGGTTTTGTTTCCCGTGGGTTTGCACTTTGACTTGTACATTGGTGTTTTGTCTTTTAGGACCTTTCAGTTTCTGTGTGTTTTTCACTGAATGAACATACTTGGTATTGTTACTCTTGCCAGTTATACTAGTGGTTGCCTTGTATTGGGTATGTTTGTGTATTGTTATTGTTATATGCTAGATGAAGCTACTAGGCTGTTAGTACGTCAGTTAAGTCAGGTTATGTTACCAGGGGGTGAATATTAGTTTGGTAGTGCACTTTTTTTTTTAAATTTTTTTTTATTATTATTATTTATTCAACTGTGTGCATGTGTGTGTGTGTGTGTGTGTGTGTGTGTGTGTGTGTGTGTGTCTGTGTGTGTGTGTAGAACCACGGACGAATTCGCGAACCACCATGGACGCCTCCACCTCCTTCTGCTCCGGGATTCACAGGCTCCGGCCTACCAGGACCAGAAGCGCAGGCCGCCCCGCTTCCGCCTGGCGTCCATACGTGGGATCTGGGATCGAACTCAGGACCTTCCGCCTGCAAGGTGGAGGCTTAACCCCTGAGCCACCTCTCCAGCCCTGGTAGTGCACTTTTATGATTTAGTATCTTGGTGAAATGTGTGGGTGAGTGGTGTACTCCATGGAGTTGTATGTTGTGGGGTGGCTGCATGAGAAAGTTGATCTACAGCATTGATACTTTAAAGGATTAGTAAGGTGAAAAGAAAAAGTTTACTTATCTTTGGGCTGGATGAGAAGAATCTTGCCCACGTGATATACTGATTGTAGTGGAGTCCAGATGTATGGCCTGTGTTCCCTTTGTTCCTTAGAATTTTGCTTGAGTTTTCTTTGGGCTCTATTGAATTCTGAGTAGCAGTGTGTCTTCCGTGGACCATGTGCGTAGGTCCCTGGTGGTCCAGAGAGGCAGAGGGTCTGATGTTGATGGCAGAATTCTTCACCTTCAACCTCGGAAGGTAAGCGTGGAGGGGGGCAGGGCCCTGGGGGCAAAGCCAGCGGCCGTGGGCACGGTGCTACTGGCCCGCGGCTCCTGGGTGGGGGGCGCGGCTGGGCTGGGCTCTCTCGCTCGCTGGCTTACCTGGGAAGGTCGGCGCGGAGGGGGGCGGGGCCCCAGGGGCAAAACAGGCGGCTGCACGGCTTGGTGCTCATAATTTTATATTTTCTTATTGTGTCATGATGCTTCTCTTTTGAAGTTTTACTATGTGTTGAAGTAGTTAATGTATTTTGATTTGATAGAGTCTTGCAGTTTAGAGACTTGCAGTTTAGATTCAACTTTAAGAATGTTGTAACTGAAGTTTTAAAGACAGAAAAATTTAAAATCTTTCATTAAGAATTTTTAAAGTTTTAGAATTAACAAAGTTAAAACTATTTATAATATGGGATAAATTTAATACTATGGGAATGAGGATCTAAGGTTATAGTTTCAAAGTGATATTCTTTTATATTAGTGTTATAGTTAGATATAGGTGTCGACTTGACAGTTGAGTGTTCCTCTGGGCATATTTGTAGAGAATTAGTTAAGCACAGAGTGAACCTACAGGAAATTGTCTAGGTGATGGGGAAGATACAGCCAAAGTGGTTGGGACTAGTCCTTGTTCAGGTGAATAAAATGGAGGAAACTAGTTGAGAAAGTGGCATCCTTTGGTATACTCAGTGAAACAAGTGGTCTGGCAAGTAAGGATTTTTAACTCTTTCAGTCAAAATTTGGCTTTGGTGTGGCCAGTTCCCTCAGCTCTTTGGTGATGGTGTGCTCTCACCCACCAAGCTCGATAACCAGACTATATTAAGAGAGAAAAAAAACCTTTCTTCTTTAAGTTTTTTTGTTATGATTTTATCAACAATATACAGGATAACTTCCAAAAGTATGAGATGCATAACATACACCAATAAGACAATGAAAATTGAAATATCCCATGGCAAATGATTATCAAAACATTGCAGACAGGACAAGGGAACACATTCAGAGCTTCAAAAGAAAAAACAGCCAAGTCACATAAGGTAAGTCTATCAGAATAACAACAGACTTTTCAATGGAAACATTAAAAGTCAGAAAAGCTTAGAGAGACATACTTCAAATTATGAATGATAACAAATGCCAGTCCAGGATGCTATATCTAGCCAAACTATCAGTCATGATTTAAGGTAAAAGAAAAATAAAAATTTTCCATGACAAAATAAACAGAAGGCTATACCAGGCCAGTCTATAGAAGATAGTAAGAAATATACTCAAGACTGATGAAAAGGATACATATACCCTAAAATATAGAAGGGAAAATTAATGTTAGATGATAGGCACTCAAGAAATACATCAAAAATAAAGAAGCATCACAAGTCTTAACAACATAGCTTAAACCTTTGAGAAACACGATCAAACCAATTCCCAAATTAGTAGATGTGCCAAGATTAGTAAAATGAGAGGGTTAAAAAAAACTGAATTTGAGACAAAGAAATACAAATAATCAAACAATAGGCTGATTTTTGAAAACATTAACAAGATTAATAAACCCTTAGTCAAATTAACCAAAAAATCAAAAGAAAGAAAACCCACATTAATAAAATTAAAGATGAAAATAGGACTATCACAGTAGACACCAATGAAATGCAGGATTCATAAGGATATAATGAAAAAAATTATACTTTCTCAAATTTGACAAGAAGAAAGAAATCAGTGAATTTCTTTTTTTTTATTTATAGTGTACCTTTTTCCTGCTCACACAAACTTGATAGGTACCCCATTCCTCTCCCTCCTTCCACCCCTCCCTGGATCCCTCCCGCCTTTTCCTTTCCTTTCACCCCTTCTTCCCTTTCTCCCAGTGTCCCCTTTCCCCACATTCCTGGAGCATTCTTTAGTGTGCATGTCAAACTTCCCTCTGGGTCTTCCTGTCTGATGAGGTGTAAGGACTCAGTAACATTGCCTTGAGCTCTTTCTTGTGTTCCTCTTTGTTATATGAACACTATTTGGCTGTTAATCCCTTGTCTCTAAGGATCCTAGTGCCTGTGGTCCATACTAATAATGATATGTTGGTCACTGTGCAAATCATGCAAAGTCCTATTATGATTACTTCGGTCCTAGCTGATGTGGAGTATCTTGTATATCGTTGTTCCCATCTTTAAGCTTTTACAATATTACCACCCCCCCACCACAAATTTCCCTGAGCCTTAAGATGGGGAGATATTAAGCTGGCCTGGTGAATAATTTAGGGTCTCTGATGTTCGGAATTATGATTTGTTAGTATTTTTTTTCCAGTTTTGCTGTTCCTGCACTACCCTTGGCTCCATCCTGATGGGCATTGGATGTCACCTCCTAGCCAAAGATAAAAGGCTGTTAAAAAAGAGTCTTATTACAAGAGTAGATTCAAAGGTAGATGGAATAAGAACAGAAGACCGCAGTGAGGTCTCCCATTTGCAGGATGGTTACCTTCTATCTGTCTGACTGATGAGATCAAACCCCCTCAGCTGCAAGTGACCAGGAAAGAAAGTCTGTGAGCTTAACCAGATGTCTCATTACTTACTTGCAGCACTTGATAGTGGCCTATTTTCTCTACTGTAGCATGATCCCCTCTCTCCTTGTTTCTGGCGGGGCCCTCCTTCCCCTTCTCTTCTGTTTATAATCTTTGCAATTACTGTAGGTATTACAGAGATTTATCTTTGAGTGTGTCACAAGTGGTTTGGTACTAGGATCCACCTATTAGGGAGTACATGCTGTGCTCATTTTCTGTGTCTGGGATACTTCGTTCAATATAATTTTTTCTAATTCCATCCATTTCCCAGCAATTTTCACTAATTCATCATTTTTGATGCCTGAGTAGCATTCCATTGTATAAATGTACCACAATCTACCAAGGCTGAATGAGAAAGAACTGAATCATTTAAAAAGTCCCATATCTAGTGACACAATTATAGCAACTAAAGTGACACAATTAAAGTTATCACAAATCTACCAACCAAAAGAAATTCCAGGACTGGATGGTTTCACTGAAGAAACAAAGTTAAAAATAGGAATACCAAATGTAACTCCTGGGAATATTCCTAAAGAACATTGCTGCATCTTATTCCTGGGACACTTGTATATCTATGTTCATTGCAGTTCTATTCATAAATATGGTACATATACAAATGGAATACTGTTCAGTTTTCAAGATAAATGAATTAATAAAATCAGCTCGTAAATGGATGAAATTATAGTCAGTGAGATATTCCTGATTCAGAAAATCAGGCACTACATGTATTTCCTTATAAGTGGATGTTAGTATTGAACTATCAGAATGTTATACTCATATGGATAATTGCATATCACCCCCAAACAACAAAAGAAAATAAATCTAGTGTATAGAACAAGACCAAAAAATAGTAAAAGCAACAATATAAGAGAAACACAGGCAAGTGGTTGAACAAGACATTTATGTATAAAAAGTATTAAAGGGGAGTGAATGAAGGGATATGATAGAATAAGGGGTCAGGAAGGGTAACTAACAATAAAACAAAAAAAGGGAAGTGTTTCAGGGAATAAAGTAATCAATGGCCTCACCGAGCTGTGAATGCTGCAAGGTACTACAACTCTGGTAAGAAGACTCTAGTGGAGCAGTAATGGTGTGCAAGGCCCCCAGGTAATTACTATCTGAATGGATTCTAACCTCCCCCAACAATCAGGGAACACTTGCCTGGTACAGAAAACTTTTATAAGCAACAGTTTAAAGAGAGAAAATAGACACTTGATTGGAACAGTTGTTTTAGTTTTAACTATAAATATTTGAGAGTAAACTATCATTTAAATAATTCCAATCATATACTTAGATAAGAAAAGTTATTAGTCCTCAACCAAAATACATCTTATCAGATTAGAAGATTAATTAGGCAGAAACCCACATTTTCCCAGAATGCAAAATAACAAGAACCCTGGAATACTAACCCTAAATCTGTCCCATGGCTCAGGGAAGCTCTTGAAGAGGGGATGATTAGAATGTATAAACCTAACCTTGGGTTGGCCTTCAGTGAGTCATATAACAACCACTCCATCAAGGAATTGACTCCAATGATGTTCACCTCCACCAGAACTATACAATGGCTGAGCTATCAATCCCTATCCCCAAGATAAGCGAGTATCTCAAAAGTCACAACTGCACTCAGAGAGATCTTTGATTCAGGAGCTGAATAAAAAAAGGGGAGCTTCCAATGTGGCTATATGCGCCGAAGAGATACATATACTACCACAGACTACAGGTACTTTACTAGTTTAGGTGTCACAAAGGGAGTCTTAATGTCCACAGATACAGAGGGACATGAGGATGGGACGGATGAGACTGGGTTGCTAAAGGAAGGGGAAATGGAAAAGGAAGAGTGAGGGAAGGGAAGGAGAGGGGGCATGGACATAAACACATTTTGTTGCTCTCTAGGAAAATCATGAATAAGATAAATAATTGTGTACATGTGAAACAATGCTAACTTGTCTGTAATTTAATAGCTTTTTCATATTTTATACTATTTCATTAATTATTCACTATAAAAGAAATATGATTAACAGCTTGGGATTGCATGAAGTTACAATAAGAGAAATGTTCCTGAAGTTCTCATATATTCCATTTGAATACAGTGTTTAGCACAGATCTGAAGGAATCTGATACAGGAAACTGCTTCTCTTAAGAACATAATTTGAATGTTATTCAACTGTTTGGAAATCAGCACAGGGAAATCAGCAAACCCTTTAACTATACATGGTCATCTTAGTTATTTCTACTCACGTCTTCAGATCACTGTGCTTCTGAGAGGAAGCAAACTGTCAGATATGAAATTTATCTTACTAAAAATCTGTAAGCAGCAGCCCTACACCTGGCTATATAAGAAAGATGGTCATCCCTACAGAAATGAGGGCTAAAGAGGCCTAGGACAAAATAGTTCTTCTATTTGATTACTCAGCATCATTGATATTATACATAATACTGATGAAATAGTCATTTCAGAAGTATTTATTATTTTTGTGTTTCTTTGAGAAAAACATTGTCTTAGAGAAAGTTTCTCTTGAATATCACTGAAGAAAGTCTAATTGTGTCACTCCTATGTTAAAGAGAAAACTCTAGTATAACAGCCTAAGTTATGAATTTCTATCTTTTAGTGGTTTCTCAAGTTACAGTAAATGGACTTGCAAAATAAACACTACCAGTGAACGCCTCAATTAAGTAATTTATTTGCTTTTATTGGGAAAATACTGAAAATGGACAAATTTTTTCTCCTTGGAAATAATTAGAAAATAAAAGGCATGCACCCTACTCTGCAGCACATCAAACTTTCCTCACTAAAGCAAAAACAAGCTTGGTGTATTTCTACCATGTTTCCAAGATTTAAAATATTCACCATTTTTGATGTACCAATAGGTGGCAATATAAGACAAGGAAGGTAAAATATCAAAGAAATGTATATTATGGAAAATGTAAGGATAATTAAAATATAAAAAATGTGAATTCTGCATTTAAATCTTATTCTCCTAGTTAGATAAAGGCATATACAGTTTTTTCCAAAGAAATATGCTAAAATATGAGTACATGTATAATTTTCAACAATTGGTAATCATATTATTCAGTGCTAAATTTTCTTGCACTGTAGAGGTTATTTAACTTTGCATCTAAGATTCTATTATTTAGAACTGTGTGTGGAATTTCAACAATTTCGATCATGTTATACTTTTCAGATTGTTGTGATAAAATATATACATACAGAGAGAAAGTGTGAAAGAGAGAGAGAGAGAGAGAGAGAGAGAGAGAGAGAGAGAGAGAGAGAGAGAGAGAGAGAGAGAGATGACCTTGGCAGCTTTGACAATCAAAGAAATTACTTGCAAGCTAAAAAGTACAGGAAAGGAAGGTATTACCTATTTATCCATTTCAGTTGGACACCTTATCTTTCTTATATAATTCGTGACATGAGAAGATAGATTTCCTTCCATTTATTTTCCTTATTATTCTTCCCTATTGGTGAATTTGTTATTCACTTGGCATAATCCTTTGTGTGGATAAATTTCAGGCTATTTCACAAAAATATGTTTCAAATAATATATGTGCTACACGTATGTGAAATTTGTCTTTTATTGGCTTTCTTAGCAATATAGCCCTTTAATTGAAAGGAATTCTGACAAAACATGTTTTGCATTGTTGAATCAAGACTTTAGCTGTCAACACAGAAAAGCACCTGTTCATAGGGAATTTTGACAGAAAAACAGCTTTAGCTTAAATGTCACTTTGTAGTTTGGATTATGTCACCCCATACTTAAGAAAGTCTCCTCTTCCTTTTCTTGTTATGGTTTTTCAAGGAGTTCTTTTCTTTCCTACTAATATGTCCTGAAAAAAAATTGTATAAAAGAAAAAATAAGGTTAAAACTACTGAAGTAATTAAGGTTCAACCTTCTTAATCTTATAAAAAGAGAGACAATTTTTCTATAGGAATATTGTCTTGCTAATAACAAACATTCATCTGACTATGGAAAGTCATGTCAGAATTTTAAAGACTCCCTTTGGTTTTATATTTCTAATCATTTAGGGACTAGGTCTTGGGAGATTATTCCCTTGCAAAATTGAATTGAGGTGAATTGGGACAATATTTTAGCTAATTCTATATATCATAAGGCAGTAATTCCCAGAGGTAACATAGCAAGAAAGAAAAAGTAAGTATCTTGTGTAAAAAAAAAAAAAAAGGCTTTCCTTTGCCTCTTCCTCCACATGTCCTAATTCAAGCAACTCTAGATACTCTTGTTTTTTTTTTTTCCCCTGGGATTATAATGTAGCATTTTTCTCTTATTATTTTTAAAGCCGCTCTATCCTCAGCATCTGACATGGCATGTTTAGGAGGAAAGCAACTCAGTAAATACCTGTTTAATTTGTTATTGTGAAAATACTGAAATGTGCCTGTATCCCAATTGAATCAGTATTGTCTTACAAAGCATTGATTGTGTACAAGTGGCCCAGTGATGGCTGAGGCAGAAGCAAAAATAAACTTTATTGGTGTACAATGGAAATTATAGAAAACATGCTACCCCCAAACATATACAGAAACAGAAACATAAATGGAAAACTTGTAAATTTCTTCAAATCAATTTTTGTACTGTTCTTAACCAGTTCCCCTTTTGTACCATATAACAAAAAATTGTATAGGGTGAGAGGGTGGGGATTTTCTGAACAAATAAACTTGGTTTCAATCTTAATGCTGGAATGGTTACATATTAACTTGTGTAATTTAGTAATTGATAAACTTCAGTTTTAGGATAAAATAAGGACATTGATTATGAATGATCTTTCTTTTCTGTCTTCCTTTTTTCCTTCATTCCTTCCTTCACTCCTTTCTTTTTTTCACTCCATTCTCTCTTTTGCTCCTTCCTTTCACTCTTCCTTCCTTTCGCTCTTCCATTTCCTATCCCTCCCTCCCTCCCTTCTTTCTACCTTCCCTCCTTCTCTCCTTTCTTTCTCTATTTCTCTCTTTCTTTCTCTCTCATTCTTTCTCTTTTTCTCTTTTTTTCTTTTTCTCTTTCTTTCTTTCTTTCTTTCTTTCTTTCTTTCTTTCTTTCTTTCTTTCTTTCTTTCTTTCTTTCTTCCTTTCTTTCTTTTTCTTCCCAGTTCCAAGGGTCAAAAAGATGGGCCTTACACACACACACTAAGTAAACACTCCACAACTGCATCCTGGATAAGTTATACTTAAAATTGTCAAGAAAACTCAGTGAAAATCTAAGTGCACAATAGCTAGGCTACAAGTTCTGAATAAATATTGTTTATTTTCTATAGTTGCTATTTCATCCCTTCTTGTGGTATGAATATATAAATGTATGTATTATATGTTTGTGTGTCATCATCATTGTATTATAGCTGGGGAAATATAGGCTAGTGAAATTAAACATTACTAGATATGAAAAAAAATGTTGGAAGATCTGAGTTTCAGAACTTGAAAGTCTACAGCCCACCCTTTTATTCACCCAATTACTATTTTAAGTTTACATGTGAAAATGGAGAAGCAAATAAGGATGTATTACCAGGAATGTATTCTCAATAATTTTTCATAGAAAGCTTATGTATAGTTTTATTAACAGCACGTTATTGAACTTTATCCAACGAAGCCTCTAACAATTTCTTATCATTAACAAGGAGTGATTAACATACTCTGGATGACTGAAAAGTCAAACAATGTTAGAATATTATTAATGTTTTCTGATGTGACTCTATTCCTAAGGTTTTTTAGCCCAGTAAATGAACGCATGTGATTTGCATTAATTTAATGAGTGGAGATTGATGTAAAGTAAAATTATATCACATTTGTTTGGTGAAATGTAAGATACCCATTATTAACTTAAAATGCTGAAAGATTTAATGATTATGATTGGAAATAAGTGTTGAATCAGAAAGTGTACAGACATTCTACTAAGAAGGTATTTGATAAACAAAGAACCTAATCTAAATATAGTCTAGAACATTTTAATAGTATATCTATGATTTTAAAACAATTAGAAAAAGTCAAATAGATCATTAATAGCAGTGTATTTTAATACAGAGTTTAGCGTAATTAATTTTTAATTAATTGTTCTAAAAAGAAAAATGACCAGTGAGTTCTGATAGAAGAAATACAGATTTATGGGCTATCCAAATGGTTTATAACAGAATTCCATTTCAACGAACTATCATCCAGAAATTAGTCATGAAATTGAGAGAAAAAATATCTGAACATCATTGGCAATAACTTTTTGTATATTCAAATGTTACTTGAGTATATTACATAAACTATATGAATATCTTAGAAAAGTGATTATTAATAGAGTTAGAAATAATCATTCAACATGGAAAACTGTTTAAGAGAAGACACACTTCTTTTCCCACACTCTAAATTAAATACATTTTTAAATTGACAAGGAATAAAGACAGATTTAAAGCTCTAAGTAAAACTTACAGATAAATTTAAATATTTTCCTCCCACATTTAATTTTTTTCCTAATCATACAAGCTCAATAAGTACTCTCATCCTTTCCCTCCCAACTCCTTTCCTTGGTTGTCACCCATTCCACATTCCCCCTTCCTTTCACACCCCTCCCTTACTTCTCCATTCCCAGTGCTTTGCCTTCCTCCCTCTCATCCCCTGGAGCATCCTTTTGTGTGAACACTAAATCTCCCTCTTTGTTCTCCAACCTAGTGAGGATTCATGGTTCAGTGGCATTGCCCCGGGCCATTTCTTGAGCTTCCTGTTAGCATAAGAACTCTATTATGACTGTTTAGAGGCGAGGAATTACTTGCCTCTAAGGATCCTACTGCCTGAAGCCTTCTCCCCTGTGATCCATGCTAGATTTTGGGCGGTTGCTGACATGTCAGCCATTGTGCAAAGTCCAATTCTGGCTGATGCAGCCTTAACTTGTGTGGAATATCTTGCATATATCATTGGTTTTCCCCATCTTTAAGCTCTTTCAATCTTGCTGCCTTCTCTTTCCTGAGCTTTAGGATGGGGAGAAATTTGGCTGATCTGGTTCCAGGTGAATAATGTTAGGGTCTTTGGTGTTCTGAATTATGGTTTGTTTTGTTGTTTTCAGTCTTACTATTCCTGCATTGGCATTGGCTGTATCCCAATTGGTATAAAGGTTATCTCCTAACCAAAGATAAAAGACTTTAAATGAAGATCTTAATATAAGAGGAGACTCAAAGATGGATGGAAGAATAGTGGTAGGACACAGAAGTGAGGGGGGAGGTCAGTGTCCCATTTGCCAGATGATTACTGATTATCTGCCAGTCCCTATACCCTCCCTGATTGTTGAGATCAAACCTGTTTAGTCCCAAGTGTCCAGGAAGGGAAGCAAGGGAACTACACCAGATGTCTCACTAGGTACATGCAATACATGACTGTGAACTTTTGTCTTTAATGAGGCATGTTCCCTTATCTCTTTTGTTTGAGGTCATTCTTTGCCTTCCCTCCTGTTTATAATCCTTTGTGATTACATTGGGTATTACAGAGATTTACCTTTGAATATGTTATTAATTGGGCTTGGAACTAGGATATGCTTATTAGGGCATACATAAGTCATCTAAATTTCTGTGTCTCGGATAATTCACTCAATATAATTTATTCTAATTCCATCCATCAACTCTTGGGTGTTTGGGTTGGTTCCATGACTTCACTATTATAAATAGTGCTGCAATAAACATGGTTGTGCTCATGTCACTATAGTGAATTTCTGAGCTATGGGGGATTATTCCAAGTATTGGTATAGTAGGGTCATATGCCATTTCAATTCTTAACTTTTTTAGAAATCGCCATACTGATCTCCAGAGTGGTTGTATAAGCCTGCATTCCCAAAAGCAATGTATGAGAGTCCCCTTCTCTCCACATCCTCTCCAGCATCGGTGATGTTTTTATTGTGCATTTTTGCCCTGATGATGAGGAATGTGGAACATTTTTTAAGATATTTGGTAGACATTTCAATTTAGTCCCTGTAAAAGTTTCTTTTGAGTTCTGAGGTCCATTTTCTAATTGTGCTATTTATCTCCTTGGTGTTTAATTTTGTTAAGTTCTTTGTGTACTCTGGATAATAGAGCTCTATTGGATATGTGGTTAGTGAAGATTTCTCCCATTCTGTGGGTTGCCTTTTTGCTTGGTTTACAATCTCTTCATCTGAACAGAAGCTCTTTAATTTCATAAGATCTTATGTGTTGTGTGTTGGTTCTATTGCCTGTGCTATTGGATCTCTGTTTAGGAACTGTTAGCCTAACTGTTCCCTACCCTTTCAACTAGGGTTTTTGTAGTCTATGGCCTAATATTAAGGCCCTTGATCCATTTGGAGTTAACTTTTGTGCATGGTGACAAGTACAGGTCCAGTGTTAATCTTGTGGATGTGGATAAATTAAGTGTTTTAAAAAAGGCCCGTGTATTTTTTAGTTAAGAATAAGCTTCAGTCAAGTATCATCTATTCTAGTTTTTCATTTTTCTCTTAGTAATTTATCTTTTTTTAAAAAAATATTGAATGTTCCAAAACTAAAGACACTGCCACTATAGCTTACTCTTTCTATTAGCTCCAAAGGACAAAAGAATCATTCGTGGATTCAATGTAGCCATTTTTTCCCAGAGTGCAAATCCATCCTTTGATTTTATTCCTGAGAGAGTATTCAGTGATTAATGGGTACTAACCTTTCCCACTTTAGGTTATGGATTTGTAGTTATATATGATCTAAAGAGAAATATTACAGAGAAAGAATGGTGACAGTATTCTCAGACATAGAACAAGACACCAAAATGAGCTTTGCTGCCCTGGACCTGGACCCCAACCAGGACAGACTCCCTTCTCCTTAGGAGGTAATGTTTGATGCCAATCAGGATGCAGCCAAGGGCGGCCCAGGAGGAGAAATACTGAAAACAACAACAAACCATAATTCAGAACACCAAAGACTCTACATTAATCACCTGGAACCAGACCAGCCAAATCTCTCCCCAGCCGAAAGCTCAGGGAACCTTGCAGAAGAGGGTGTAGCAAGACTGTAAGAGCCTAAAGATGGGGAGGACCAACAATATGCAAGATGCTCCACACAAATTAGGGTTGCATCAGCCAGAATTTGACTTTGCCTGACTTGCACAATGGCTGACATGTAAACGAACTCCCACAGGGGAGAGGACTCCAGGCAGTAGGATCCTTGGAGGCAGGGAATTGAATAGTCATAGTAGAATTCTCATGCTGACAGGGAGCTCACGAGGGGGCTCTGGGCTGTGCCACAGAGTCCTGAACCTTCACTAAGGTGGTGGACTCAGAGGTAGGTTTGGTGTTCATACAAAAGAATGCTCAGGGGAATGGTATGCAAGAAGGGGATCGCTGGGATCGCGGAGGAGGGAAGAAGTGAAGAGAAGGGGAAGAGTGCAGGGGGGATTACTGTGGAGGTAAGAGGATGAGGACAGGGGTCCTATTGAGCTTGGGAAAGAAATAGAATTTGGGACAATAATAATAATAAAAAACAAAAAAACAAAAACAAAATTTTGAAAATCATGTTTTTGTTGACTTTAAGACTTCTCATATTTAATTGCCAGGTTGACTGAAATAACCTATTTGTGTATTTTACCTGTATCAAGAATGGGTTACCCCATGGAAAATGATCATGAAACGTGGCTTGGAGTACAATATTTCTTAAAGGTTCATTAGCACAGGAAGGTAATTACCATTGAAAGAATATTTCTGCTTTATGACAAGAAATAGAACTATAAAAAGATGAAGTACTACCTATATTTTCATTATCCTATCTAGTCTTCAAGATATTTAACATTTTGCTCCAATGAAGTAAAACACTAATAATTTGGTTAGAATTCTGAAAGTACAAATTTTAAGATTTTAAAAATGATCTTAGTAATGACAGTTGTGCCAAAACAAAATCTTTGATCTCTATGTCATATTTATGGACACAATGAGATATTTTTAATCAATTCATTATGGTCCATCTATTTACATATGCAAAATATGCTTTCAGGCCTGAAATATTTGTACCTACTCTATATCTTTTAGTCCACAGTGCTTTGTACTGGTGGGAATGTATTGACTGAAAAATATGTTAGATTCTTGATTACTATGTGATATAGCTAAGGTTATAGGAATCAAGCCACATCTATGATAAAAGAAAGATATGTTTTACCTATGTGAAATAGTGTAGGCTTATTAAACACTAGTGTTATTGAAGGATTTACATGTTCATTTGTTCTGTGTCTTTCTATACATACCTGTTTCTTCCCCTTACCAAATTTTACATTCTTCTCTTCATTGTGCTGTCATGACATTTTCCTTTCATTTTGCACTATTTTTTAATAATAGAATGATAAAGAATTCAGCTACTCAGCAATTTTTATTAAATGTCATTCATCATTATATGCATGAGACCCAAGGAGATAAAAATTTCTGATTATCCTAATTTTAAATGGGTTAGGGAGAGAGAGAAGCAAAGTGAAATGTAGAGAAACAAAGGTTAGTAGAATTTGTCTCCAGTCTTACATAGCATGAGTTCAAGGAGTTTTTTGCCTTTATTTCTCTGGACTTTATAAGGAGATTATTTTATCAATATAGTTCCTGGAAGTTCTATAATTTTTTAATCTTTTGTCCCAGGAAAATTGAAACAGCTTATTAGATTGGTAAACAACTAACAAACTTGCTCAAAAACATCTTTCCTTTAGAGATAGTCCTGTCTTGGGAAAAGACATAATGTAACCCTGCCTTTTTAACAGAGGGATGCCTTAAAAGTGAGCTGTGTGTTGTAAAACCCACACCTTCTATGATTGACTTTAGAGATATTATACAATTTTTTAAATTCAAAGAACAAATGAAACTTTTAATCTTAGAATGTCATATATACTAAATGTTGAATATGGAATTTTGGTCATTCTGAAATTACCATTTGAACTCTGACTTGGATTAACATTGTATATATTATCACATGAATTGGAGTACAGTAAGGAAAACAGTGACAGAAAGCATCATGCCATTTATCACTACTATTTTTATACTTCGTTGACGTAGAAAGGAGAGATCTTGCTACTACAAGAGAATTTTTTAATGAACATAACTTTAATAATTTTTTACACTGAAGTATGAGACATTACGTAGATTCACATAGCCTATAACATGAAATTTAATGTTAGAGATAATCATATGAGACAGTAGTTTTAAGGAAGCAAAAGGTGGCAATCAAATAATCCTCTGGAATTTCTCAAATTCATATAAGATCATAACAAAATTTTTAAATAATGGGAATGAATACATTAGTCTTATAGTGAAGAAAATGGCTTCCTATGTAATAAATTGTGAAAAGCACAGTTTGATAATATAAAGAATTGTTAATAAAATGACATTGACCCATTGGACAGTGACATTTGTGGGAATAGATTGAGAGTCAAAAAAATTAGAAGAAAAGTTCCACAATGTTGATTGCCACTTAGGATGAGGAAACCTTTCCTTGTAGCTAAACAAAGCACCTCTGTTAAATATTTTTAAAATATTTTAATCGCAAAAAGCTATTGACAGTGACTAATTTAATATTTTATATTGTTCTTAAGTAACTTTAACATACCCATATAAGTATATTATAGCATTTGGTGAGCTTTTGAGTGATACCTGATGGCAATGTTCTAATCATATTTACAGACATGTGACTGACTTACACACAGGCTATATCTGCTTCACAATTTTATTTCTACTAACATTTTTGACACATATGAATTTGTAATACAGAGAATAAAGAATAAAGAAATTGAAGGGCCTTGATTCTGACTTTGGTTAAGTTATCATTAAGCTGTATTATCTCAGACCAACTACTTCTAAGTTTGAATATTCTTTTCCACATGTATAAAATGTGGGAGATTAACTCTGTAATATTCTTTGTCTTTCTGAACAAACTAATTCTATTTTTCAGACTTCTGTTAGACAAAAAAGAATAAAAAAGAGACCAAACAGTGTTATTTAATTATTGATAAAAATGGTCCATAGGAATCTGGAAACACACATCTTCCACTGATCATATTAATTTAATGGCAATATAACGAACTCTGCAAAGAAGATGCAATCATTTTATGTTACCATTTTTATATGCAGAAGATTTTACAAGCTTAGCATTTATGGGATTCAAATGCTAGATTCAGTAACCATTACAGGATTTTTTTTGTCCCTAACCTTTCATCTGCATTTAGTTCAAAGAGAAATTAAAACAACCAAATTGGTGGCGGCAATAATGAAATATTACCTATCATAAAAGTAAATTAATCATAAGATTTATAGGCAATTAATTTGAAGAAAGCAACCTATTTAGTAGAATATTCTATCTCTAATATGTTGTTAAACAATTAGGGTTTAAAAGTAATAAAAGGAAGCTTATTGTTTTATATATATAGAAACAGTTGTACATTTGCTTATTTTATTTCAACTCCAGATACCATACTTTTTTTTCTTGATAGGCAAAATTTATTAAAGAAATCAAAATGAGTAGAAAAAGGAAGGTTACATAAACTGACAATGAATTATTTCCTGACAATTACATTAATGCTACTTAATTATTTTTTTATGTTTCTCCTTTTTTTTTTTACTTTTCTGCTCATACAAACATAATAGGTACCTCCCTCCCCTCCCTCCCTCCATCCCTTCCTGAACCTCCCTGCTCCCTCCCACCTTTTCCCCTTTCTTTCTCCCCTCCCTCCCATTCTTCCAGTGCCCTCTACCCCCATCTCTGAAGTTTTCTTTAATGCGTATATCAAACTTTCCTCTGGGTCCTCCTCTCTGATGAGGTGTAAGGACTAAGTGGCATTTCCTAGAACTTTTTCTTGTGTTTCACTTAAATATAGGAACACTGTTGTTACTGTTAGTCCCTTGCTTCTAAGAATCCTAGTGCCTTTAGACCATGCTAGATTTCAAGGGGTCAATGATATGTTGGTCATTGTGCAGATCATGCAGAGTCCTATTATGATTACTTTGGCACTAACTTGTGTGGAGTATCATGCATATCATGACTCCTCCCATCTTTGTGCTCTTATAATCTTACCGCCCCCTCTTCTGCAAATTTCCCTGGAGCTTCAGGATGGGGGAAGATTAGGCAGGCCTGTTTCCAGGTGGTTGATATAGATTCTCTGATGTTCTGAATTATGGTTTGCTGATGATTTTTTGTTTTCAGTTTTGCTGCTTCTGCAATGCCCTTGCCTCCATCCTGATGGGTATTGGATGTTATCCCCTGGCCCAGAGATAAAAAGCTGTTAAAATAGAGTCTTATTATAAGGATAGATTCAAAGGTAGATGGAATAAGAGTAGGAGACTATGGTGAGGGCGTGGGTCAGTCTTCCTTTGCAAAGTAGTTACCTTCTATTTGCCAGACTGTATGCCCTCCCTTTCTGATAAGAACATACCCCATCAGTTGCAAGTGACCAGAAAAGACAGTCTGTGAGCTTAACCAGATGTCTCATTGCTTACTTGCAATCCTTAATGGTCACCTATTATCTCTGCTGTAGCATGATCCCCTCTCTCCTTGTATCTGGCGGGCCCTCCTTCCCTTTCTCTTCTGTTTATAATCTTTGCAATTATTGTAGGTATTACAGAGATTTATCTTTGAATGTGTCTCTAAGTGGGTTTGGTACTAGGATCCACCTATTAGGGTGTACATGCGGCACTTAATTTTCTGTGTCTGGGATACTTCACTCAATATAATTGTTTCTAATTCTATCCATTTCCCGGCAAATTTCAGTAATTCATCACTTTTGATGGCTGAGTAGTATTACATTGTATAAATGTACCACACTTTCATTATCCATTCGTCAACTGTTGGACATTTGGGTTGATTCCATGACTTTGCTCTTGTAAACAGTGCTGCTATAAACATGGTCATGCTTGTGCTATCGAGGTGAATTTTTGCTGTATGGGGGGTTATTCCCAAAAGTGGAATAGCTGTACCAAATGGCAGTTCAATCTTTAACTTCTTTAACAATTGCCAGACAAGAGGCTGGACAGGTGACTTAGGGGTTAAGCCTCTGCCTTGCAGGCGGATAGCCTTGAGTTCAGTTCTTAGACCCCATGTATAGACACTGGGCTGAAGCGGGGGTGGCCTGTATTTCTAGTCCTCCTAGGGCAGAGCCTGTGAATCCTGGGGCAGAGCAAACAAGGAGGTGGAGGTATTCCATTGGGGTTCCCAAATTCACCCATGGTTCTACAGACACACACACACACACACACACACACACACACACACACACACACAATTGAATAAATAAAATTAAAAAAAAATAGAATTGCCAGACAGCTCTCCAGAGTGGTTGTATGAGCCTGCATTCCCATCAGCAATATAGGAGAATTCCCCTCTCTCCACATCCTCTCCAACATTTGGTGTTGTTTGTATTGTGTATTTCTGCCATCCTGACTGGAGTGAGATGATATCTCAGGGAGGTTTTGATTTGCATTTACCTGATGGTTAAGGATGTGGAGCATTTTTTAAGATATTTGTTAGACATTTCAATTTCGTCCTTGGTAAAGTTTCTTTTAAGTTTCAAGCCCATTTTTTAATTGGGCCATTTGTTTCCTTGGTGTTTAGTCTTTTAAGTTCTTTGTGCACTCTGGATAATAGAGCTCTATCAGATATGTGGTTAGTGAAGATTTTTTTCCCATTCTGTGGGTTTCCTTTGTGCTCAAGCTACAATCTCTTTATCTGAAGAGAAGCTCTTTAATTTCATAAGATCCCATCTGTTGAGTGTTGGTTGCATTGACTGCGCTATTGGATTTCTGTTGAGGAACTTTTGGCCTAGTCCAATCAACTTCAGGGAGTTCCCTATCCTTTCAACTAAGGAATTTATGGTCTCCGGCCTTATTTTGAGGTGTTTGATCGATTTGGAATTAAGTCTTGTACATGGTGACAAGCATGGGTCCAGTTTTTATCTTCTGCATGTGGAGATACAGTTTTGCAAACACCATTTGATGAAGATACTGTTCTTTTTCCATTGGATTTTCTGTGCCCCTTTGTCAAAGATCAAATGGCTGTAATTGTGTGGGCTTATATCTGGGTCTTCAACCCTTATCCATTGATCTGTGTGTCTATTTTGGAGCCAGTACCAGGCTGTTTTTATAAATATGGATTTGTAGTATAGACTAAGGTTTGGTATGGTGATACCTCCACCAGTGTTTTGTTACTCAGGATTGTTTTTGCTACCCTGAGTCTTTTGTGCCTCCATATGAATGTTGAGATTATTTGGCCAACTTCGTTAAAGAATTGCTTAGGGATTTTAATTGGTATAACATCGAATCTGTATACTGCCTTTGGTAGGATGGTCATTTTTATGATATTGATTCTGCCAATCCAGGAATATGGGAGGTCTTTCCACCTTCTAGTGTCTTCTGCAATTTCTTTCTTTAGGGTTTTAAAGTTTTCATTATAAAGGTCTTTTACCTCCCTGGTTAGGTTTATACCAAGTTATTTCATTTTTTTAGGGGCTTTAGTAAATGGGTTGTTTCTCTCAGGGCTTTTTCACTTCTCTCATTCTAGGCATATAGGAAGGCCACTAACTTTTGTATGTTTATTTGTATCCTGCTACCCTGCTGGAATGCTGTACAAATTCCAGGAGTTTCCTGGTTGAGTTTTTGGGATAACCCAGGTATAAATTCATGTCATCAGCAAATAGAGATAACTTGACTTCTTCCTTGCTGATTAGAATCCCTTTTATTTCCCTTTCTTGTCTTATGCCTTCAGCTTAGACTTCAAGTACAATATTGAAGAGAAGTGGTGGACGGGGACAGCCTTGACTAGTTCCTGATTGAAGCGGGAATGCTTTGAGTTTTTGACCGTTGTGTATAATCCTTGTTGTGGGCTTTGTTGTAGACAGATTTTATTATATTGACAAAGGTTCCTTCCATTACAACTGTCTCTAGGGATTTGATCATAAAAGGCTGTTGGATCTTGTCAAAAGCTTTTTCTGCATTTATTGAGAGTATCATTTGGTCTTGAATTTTAGACTGATTTATATGGTGGATTACATTTATTGATTTGTGTATGATGAACCAACCTTGTGTGCATGGGATAAAGTCTACTTGATCCCCGTGGATGATCTTTTTGATATGTTTTTGAATTCAATTTGCTAAGACTGTGTTAAAAATCTTTGCATCTGTGTTCATCAATGAGATTGGCCTATAGTTTTCTTTTTTAGGTGTATCTTTATTAGGTTTTGGGATTAAGACAATATTAGCTTCATAGAAAGAATCTGGTAGTGTTCCTTCCTTTGCTATTTGATGGAACAGTTTAAGGATTATTGGTGTTATTAGCTCCTTAAATGTCTGGTAGAACTCTGTGCTGAATCCATTTGGCCTGGGACATTTCTTGGTGGGAAGATTCGAGATTACTTCATCGATTTCCTCATATGTTAGAGGACTATTTAAATAATTCACAGCTTCCTGATTCAATTTAGGTAAGTTGTATTTACTTAGGAATTCATCCATTTCTTTGTGTTGTCAAATTTCACACAGTATAAGTTTTTGAAATATGATGTTATAATACTCTGATTTCTTGGGTATCCATAGTGATAATCTGTTTTCATTTCTCATTTTGTTAATTTGTGTTTTTACTCTCTTGCTTTTGGTTAATTTAGCTAAGAGTGTATCAATCTTATTGATTTTTTCAAAGAACCAGCTTTTTGACTGGTTGATTCTCTTATCATTTTCCTAATCTCAATTTTGGATATTTCTCCCATTATTTTGCTAATCTCCTCCTATTTACTGCTTTTGGGATCAGATTGCTCTAGTTTCTCTAAAGCTTTAAGCTGCATTGTTAAGTTATTTATTTCTGATGTTTCCATTTTTTCGAGGTAGGCATTAAGAGCTATGAACTTACCTCTTAGAACAGCTTTCATTGTGTCCCAAAGATTTTGGTAAGTTGTATTTTCATTATCATTCAATTTCAGGAAATCATGTATTTCCTTTTTTATTTCTTCCTAAATCCAATTCTCATTCAGCATCATAGTATTTAGTTTCCAGGAGTTAGTGTATTTTCTGCTGTTTATTGTGTTGTGGATGTCAAGCTTTAGACCATGATGGTCTAATAGGGTACAGGCTATAATTTCAACTTTCCTATATATGTAGAGATTCGTTTTGTGGCCCAATATGTGATCTATTTTGGAGAAAGTTCCATGTGCTGCTGAGAAAAATGTTTATTGTTTGGTGCGTGGATGAAATGTTCAATAGAGATCTGTAAAGTCCATTTCTTTAAGGGTCTGGTTGAGTTCCAAAATGTCTCTGTTAAGCTTTTGGCCTGTTGATTTATCCCATGTTGAGAGGGCAGTGTTGAACTCTCCAAGAATTATCATTTGGGGGTTGATTTCTCACTCTAGATGCTGTAGGGTTTGCTTAATGAATGTGTAAGTGCCCATATTAGGTGCATGTATGTTCAGTATTGTGAAGTCTTCCTGGTGAATTGTACCTGTGAGTAAAATGAAGTATCCATCTGTGTTTCTTATGATTTTTTCTGGTTTGAAGTCCACTTTGTCTGAAAGCATAATGGCTACCCCTTCCTGTTTCCTGGTTCCATTAGCTTGCCAAATTTTGGACCAGGCTTTTATTTTTAGGATGTTCCTATCTTTTGTGGTGAGATGAGTTTCTTGAAGGCAGCAGACTGATGTGTTGTGGTTTTTAATCCAAGTTTGTAATCTGTGTCTCTTGATCAGTGAGTTAATACCATTTACATTTAATGTTATAATGGAGAAATTATTTTTAATTCTGTACATTTTTTATGTTTAGTGGCTTTTGTAAGTGTATTGTTTGTCATTTAGGTTTTGGTGGTTTTTTTCTTCAAGTTTGAGTATCGTTTTTAGCATTTTTTTGAAGGCCTGGTTTGGTAGACATGTAAGCCTACAATTTGTCTTTGTGCTGGAAAACTTTTATTTATCCCTCGATCATGACGGATAGTTTTGCTGGGTATATCAGTCTGGGTTGACATTTTTGCTCATTTAATATTGGAAGTATGTCTCTCCAAGCTCTTCTTGCTTTTACTGTTTCCATTGAGTAGTCAATTGTTATTCTAATAGGTTTACCTTTAAAACTGACTTGTTTTTATTCCCTTGAAGCTCTCAGCATCCTTTCTTTGTCTTGAATGTGGGGTGTTTTGACTATTATTTGCCATATCACATTTCTATTTTGGTCATATCTGTTTTGGGTGCAGAATGCCTCTTGTATTTGGATGGGTCTCTCATTCTTTAGTTGAGGGAAGTTTTCATGTACGATAATTTGAAGAATTTCTTCAGGTGTGGTATTTTGGGATTCTTGCTCTGGTATTTTATGAATGCGCATGTTAGGCTTCTTCAGGGTGTCCCATATCTCTTGAATGTTCCTCTCAAGCATCTTTTTGGCTTTAACAATCTCTTCCATTGAGCTGGTTAATTCTCCCACTTTGTCTTCAAGATCTGAAATTCTATTTTCTGCTTCATTAGTGCTGCTGATAAGACTCTCTGTTGAGTTTTGGGTTGAAGATAACTTGTCTTTTAGTTCGATTTTAAACTCTGCCCGAGACTGTTTTAATTGCTCTGTCTATTTTTGTTTCTTGAACTGTTTTTCTGAACTCCTCCAAGTGTCTGTTGTGTTCCTGTTCAATGTGGTTGATGCAGTTGTTTAACTCCTCCCGGATTTCCTCTTTCATAGTATTAATTATGGTAATGATCATACCTTGAAAGTCATTATCTTGGGTCTGGCTTTCTTGGCTATTATCTGTGAATTTGCTCTGGTTGGAATCCATTATTATGGGGTTCATTCTTTCGGTGGGAGATTTGTCTTCCTAGGTTTTATTTCTCATGAATCTGCACTTTGACTTGGGCATTGTTATTTTTTCTCTTAAGACCTTTCAGTTTGCCCATGCTTCCCTGCGGGGAGCACCCAGGCCGACTCCGGCTTGACCTGCGACCGACCGGGACGACCCCAGCCACCTCCGGCTCACCCCACCCTGCCCCGCCACTGCCAGCTGCCCAAGGTGAGTGAGAGAGAGGGCCCAGTCCAGCCCTACCACCCCGGAGCTCCACGCGTCCCGGTGGCGAGCACCTAGGCCAACCCCGGCTTGGCTTGCGCCTCAGCCTGGATGACCCCGCTCCCTCTGTATGGACCCGCCCCGCCCCGCCCCCGCCAGATGGCCAAGGTGAGTGAGAGAGAGAGCACAGCCCAGCCCCACTCCCCACCTGGCAGCCGCCCGGCCAGCAGCACCCCACCGCGAGGCCCCTGGCTTTGCCTCCGGGGCCCTGCCCCCCTCCGTGCCTACCTTCCCAGGTCACAGGTGAAGAATTCTGCCATCAACATCAGACCCTCTGCCTCTCTGGACCACCGGGGACCTACGCATGTGGTCCATGGAAGACACACTGCTACTCAGAATTCAACAGAGCCCAAAGGAAACTCAAGCAAAATTCTAAGGAACAAAGGGAACACAGGCCATACATCTGGATCCACTACAATCAGTATATCACGTGGGCAAGATTCTTCTCATCCAGCCCAAAGATAAGTAAACTTTTTCTTTTCACCTTACTGATCCTTTAAAGTATCAATGCTGTAGATAAACTTTCTCATGCAGCCACCCCACAACATACAACTCCACGGAGTACACCACTCATCCCCACATTTCACCAAGATACTAAATCGTAAAAGTGCACTACCAGACTAATATTCACCCCCTGGTAACATAACCTGACTTAACTGACGTACTAACAGCCTAGTAGCCTCATCTAGGATATAACGATAACAATACACAAACATACCCAATCCAAGGCAAGCACTAGTAATAACTGGCAAGTGTAACAATACCAACTAGGTGGATTCAGTGAAAAACACACAGAAACTGAAAGGTCCTAAAAAACAAAACAACAATGCCCACGTCAAAGTGCAGATCCACGAGAAACAAAACCCAAGAAGACCAATCTCCCGCCGAAAGAATCAATCCCATAATGAGGGATTCTGACCAGAACAAATCCACAGAAATAAGCCATGAAAGCCAGACCCAACGTAACGACTTTCAGAGTACGATCATTACCATGGTTAATACTATGAAAGAGGAAATCCGAGAAGAGTTAAACAACTGTATCAACCACTAAGAACAGGAACACAACAGGCACTTGGAGGAGTTGAGAAAAACAATTCAAGAAAAAAAAATAGGCCTAGAGCAGTTAAAACAGTCTCAGGCAGAGCTTAAAATTGAACGAAAAGACAAGTTATCTTCAAGCCAAAACTCAACAGAGAGTTTTATCAGCAGAACAAATGAGTCAGAAAATAGAATTTCAGGTCTTGAAGACAAAGTGGGAGAATTAACCAGCTCAATGGAAGAGATTGTTAAAGCCAAAAAGATACTGGAGAGGAACATTCAGGAGATATGGGACACCCTGAAGAAGCCTAACATGCGCATTCATGGAATACCAGAACAAGAATCCCAAAATACCACACAGGAGGAAATATTTCAATTCATCATAAATGAAAAGTTCCCACAACTAAAGAAGGAGAGGCCTATCGAAATACAAGAGGCATTTTGCACTCCAAACAGATATAACCAAAATAGAAAATCGCCACGACAAATAATAGTCAAAACACTCCACATTCAAGACAAAGAAAAGGTGCTGAGAGCTTCAAGAGAAAAAAAGCAAGTCACTTTTAAAGGTAAACCTATTAGAATAAACAAATGACTACTCAATGGAAACAGTAAAAGCAAGAAGAGCTTGGAGAGACATACTTCAAGTATTAAATGAGCAAAAATGCCAACCCAGACTGACATACCCGGCAAAACTATCTATCATGATTGAGGGAGAAAGACAAGTTTTCCAGCACAAAGACAATTTGAAGGGATACATGTCTACCAAACCAGGCCTTCAAAAAATGCTAGAAATGATACTCAAGCTTGAAGAAAAGAACAAGCGTATCCAGGAGGACAGAAAGGAAGTATAATATCACCAAAACATAAATATCAAACAACATGCTGACAAAGTCTACTAAACATAAAAAATGTGCAGAATTAAAAATAATTTCTCCATTATAACATTAAATGTCAATGGTATTAACTCGCCGATTAAGAGACAAAGATTACAAACTTGGATTAAAAACCACAATCCAACAATCTGCTGTCTTCAGGAAAACCATCTCACCACAAAAGATAGGGACATCCTAAGAATGAAAGGCTGGTCCAAAATCTTGCAAGCTAATGGAAAGAGGAAACAGGCAGGCGTAGCAATTATGCTTTCAGACAAAGTGGACTTCAAACCAAAGAAAATCGTAAGAGACACAGATGAATACTACATTTTAGTCACAGGTACAATTCACCAGGAGGACTTGACAATACTGAACATTTATGCACCCTATACGGGCCCCTCCACATTCATTAAGGAAACCCTATAGTGTCTAAAGAAAGAAATCAAGCCACAAACGATAATTCTTGAGGACTTCAACACCGCCCTCTCAATATGGGATAGATCAACAGGTCAAAAGCTTAACAGAGACACTTTGGAACTTAATCAAACCCTGAAAGAAATGGACCTTACAGATCTCTATCAAACTTATCACCCACGTACCAAAGAATACACATTTTTCTCAGCAGCACATGGAATTTTTTCCAAAATAGATCAAATATTGGGCCACAAAACGAATCTACACATATACAAAAAAGTTGAAATTCTAACCTGTGCCCTATCAGACCACCACGGCCTAAAGCTCGACATCCACAACACAACAAACAAGAGAAAATACACTAACTCCTGGAAACTTAACACTATGATGCTGAATGAGACATGGATTCAGGAAGAAATTAAAAAGGAAATTCAAGATTTCCTGAAAGTGAATGATAATGAAAATGCAACTTACCAAAATTTCTGGGACACAATGAAAGCTGTTCTAAGAGGTAAGTTCATAGATCTTAATGCCTACATCAAAAAAATGGAAACATCAAAAATAAATAACTTAACGATGCAGATTAAGGCTTTAGAGAAACTTGAGCAATCTGATCCCAAAAGTAGTAGAAGAGAGGAGATTAGCAAAATAAGGGAAGAAATATCTTAAATTGAGTCTAAGAAAATGACAGAAAAAATCAACCAGTCAAAAAGCTGGTTCTTTGAAAAAATCAATAAGATTGATACACCCCTAACTAAATTAACCAAAAGCAAGAGAGAGAAAACCCAAATTAACAAAATTAGAAATGAACATGGAGTTATCACTACTGATACCCAAGAAATCCAGAAAATTATAACATCATATTTCAAATACTTATACTTAGTGGAATTTTACAACAGAAAAGAGATGGATGAATTCCTAAGTAAACACAACTTACCTAAATGGAATCAGGAAGTTGTGAATTATTTAAATAGTCCTATACCATATAAGGAAATTGAGGAAGTAATCTCAAATCTTCCCACCAAAAAATGTCCTGGACCAGATGGATTCAGCACAGAATTCTACCAGACATTTAAGGAGTTAATAACACCAATACTCCTTAAACTGTTCCATCAAATAGCAAAGGAAGGAACACTACCAAATTCCTTCTATGCAGCTAATATCGTCTTAATCCCAAAACCTAATAAAGATTCACTTATAAAAGAAAACTATAGGCTGATCTCTCTGAAGAACACAGACGCAAAGATTCTCAACAAATTCTTAGAAAATCGGATTCAAAACATATAAAAAGGTCATTCACAGGGACCAAATCGTCTTCATCCCTGGCACACAAGGTTGGTTCAACATATGCAAATCAATAAATGTAATTCATCATGTAAACCAGTCCAAAGACCAAGACCACATGAAACTCTTGATAGATTCAGAAAAAGCTTTTGACAAGATCCAATAGCCTTTTATGATCAAAACGCTAGAGAGGGTAGGAATGGAAGGAACCTTTATCAATATAATTAAAGCAGTATATAGCAAGCCCACAGCAAGGATTATGCTCAATGGGGAACAATTGGAAGCATTCCCACTTTGATCAGTAACTAGACAAGGCTGTCCACTCTCACCACTTCTATTGAATATTGTACTTGAAGTCTTAGCTGAAGCCACAATACAAGAAAGGGACATTAAAAGGATTCAAATCGGCAAGGAAGAAGTCAAGCTATCCCTATTTGCAGATGACATGATCTTATACCTGAGTGATCCCAAAAACTCCACCAGGAAGCTCCTGGACCTAATTGAGAAGTTCAGCAGGGTAGCAGAATACAAAATAAATATGCAAAAATCAGAGGCCTTCCTATATGCCCAGAATGAAAGAAGTGAAAAAGCCTTGAGAGAAACAATCCCATTTACTGTAGCCCCTAAAAAAATGAAATACCTTGGTATAAACCTAACCAGGGAGGTAAAAGACCTGTACAATGAATACTTTAAAACCCTAAAGAAAGAAATTGCAGAAGACACCAGAAGGTGGAAATACCTCCCATGTTCCTGGATTGGCAGAATCAACATTGTAAAAATGACCATCCTACCAAAGGCAATATACAAATTCAATGCTGTACCAATTAAAATCCCAAAGCAATTCTTAAAAAGTTGACCAAATAATCTCAAAATTCATATGGAGGCACAAAAGACCCAGGATAGCAAAGACAATCCTGAGTAACAAAAACACTGCTGAATGTATTACCATACCAAACCTTAGTCTATACTACAAATCCATAGTTATAAAAACAGCCTGGTACTGACTCCAAAATAGACACACAGATCAATGGATAAGGGTTGAAGACCCAGATATAAGCCCACAAAAATACAGCCATTTGATCTTTGACAAAGGGGCCCAAAGAATCCAATGGAAAAAGAACAGCATCTTCAACAAATGGTGCTGGCAAAACTGGATCTCCACATGCGGAAGATTAAAGCTGGACCCCTACTTGTCACCATGTACAAGACTTAATTCCAAATGGATCAAGGACCTTGATATCAGGCCAGAGACTATAAAAATCATAGTTGAAAGGATAGGGAACTCCCTTGAGCTGATTGGGCTAGGACAACATTTCCTAAACAGACATCCAATGGCACAGTCACTGCTACCAACTCTCAACAGTTGGGATCTTGTGAAAATAAAGAGCTTCTGTTCAGATAAAGAGATTGTAACAGGAGCTCAAAGGCAACCCACAGAATGGGAGAAAATCTTCACTAACCACATATCTGATAGAGCTCTACTGTCCAGAATGCACAAAGAACTTAGAAAATTAAACACCAAGGAAACCAATGGCCCAATTAAAAAATGGGCCCTGGAACTTAAAAGAAATTTTACCAGAGATGAAATTAAAATGTCTAACAAATATCTTAAAATATGCTCCACTTCCTTAGCCATCAGGGAAATGCAAATCAAAACCTCCCTGAGATATCATCTCACCCCGGTCAGGATGGCAAACATTCACAACACAAACAACAACAAGTGCTGTAGAGGATGTGGAGAGAGGGGAACTCTGCTACATTGCTGGTGGGAATGCAGGCTCATACAGCCACTCTGGCGAGCCGTCTGGAGATTCTTAAAGAAATTAAAGATTGAAATGTCATATGACCCTGCTATTCCACTTTTGGGAATAACCCCCCATGCATCAGAGGTTCTCCTCGATAGCACAAGCACGACCATGTTCATAGCAGCACTATTTACAATAGCAAAGTCATGGAATCAACCTAAATGTCCAACAGTTGACGAGTGGATAAGGAAACTGTGGTACATCTATACAATGGAGTACTACTCAGCCATCAAAAATGATGAATTACTGGAATTTGATGGGAAATGGATGTCATTAGAAACAATTATATTAAGTGAAGTATCCCAAACCCAGAAAGTTAAGCGCCGTATGTACTCCCTAACAGGTGCCTCCTAGTACCATACTCACCCAGCCCACCTTGAGATCCTCAAAGGTAAACCTATGTAATACAGTAATTGCAAGGATTGTGTACAGGAGGGATGGGGTTGGAGGGCCACACCAGACACAAGGAGAAAGGGGACCATGTTACAGCAGAGAAAATCGGCCTCCAAGGAATGCAAGTAAGTTATGTGATACCTGGTTAAGTTCACAGACGTTCGTTCCTGATCATGTACAACTGAGGGGGTATGATCTCACCAGAAGGGGAGGGCATATAGTTGGCAGATGAAAGGTGATCATTTTGCAAATGTTTGACTGACGCTTCCCTCACCGAGGTTTCCTACTTTTATTACATCTACCCTTGAATGTGCTATTATAACAAGACTGCAGTTTAACAGTTTTTTGTCTCTGACCAGGGGGTGACATACAGTGCCCATCACGATGGAGTGAAGGGCATTGCAGGAGCAGCAAAACTGCAAAGGAGAATCAACAAACCACAATCCAGAACTTAAGAGACTCTATATCAACCACATAGAACTAAGCCAGCCTAATCTCCTCCCATCCTGAAGCTCAGGGACATTTGCGAAGAGGGGGTGGTAAGAGTGTAAGAGCAAAAGGATGGGAGGAGCAATGATCTGAAGATTCTCCACACTAGATAGGGCTGAAGCAATCATAATAGGACTTTGCATGCCCTGCGCAATGTCCAACACACTATTGACCTCACAAAGTCTAGCATCGGCTAAAGGCACTAAGATCCTTGGAGGCAAGGGATTGACAACCACAGTAGTGTTCCTATGCTTAAGGGGAACACGAGAAAGGGTTCAGGGAAATGCCACTGTGTCCTTGTACGTCACCGAAGAGGAGGACCAAGAGGAGAGTTAGGCATACACAATAAAGGACTCTCTGGGAATTGGGGGGGGGAGGCACTGGGAGACGGGGAGGGAGGGAAGGGGAGCAGGGGGTTCAGGGGAGGAGGAGGGGGGAGGGAACTGGTCTACCTATTAAGTTTTATGAGTGGAAATAATAATAAAAAATGTTAAAAAATTAAAAAAAAATCTGACATGTGACTTTCCCTCCTGTGGTTCCATCGACATCTATGTCACTGATTATACCATCTCCACCTTTGAAAGGAAAGAATTGTCTTGCCTTCTTGGGTTAACGAAGGACCTAATGAATAAGTAAAAATGTGCAAAGAATGACTTTTGCTTTTATTTTCCTGAAACTGGATAAACAGTTATACCACAAGATTGCTAGGCTTTAAGCACCCGCATGGAGAATGTGCTGGCTGGAGAAGAGACCGTGTCACAAACTGCCCATCAGAGATTGCCCATTAGCTCTCTGTCCTATCAAGAGAACTTTGCCTTAGCAGAGGGAGGGTCAAAAAAAAAAAAAAAAAAAAAAGACCTTTCAGTTTCTGTGTGTTTTTGACTGAACTGGTTTAGTTGGTATTACTTCTCTTGGGTTCCTTTGTCTGTTGTTAGTGTTATTTCCTAGATGAGGCTATTAGGCTGTTAGTACATCAGTTAAATCAGGTTAAGTAGACAGTGGGTGAATATTAGTATGGCAGTGCACTTTTATGATTTAGTATCTTAGTGATATGTGAGGGTGAGTGGTATAATCCCTGGAGTTGTATATATTTTTTTAGTGGCTGTATGGAAAAGTTAATCTACAGTGATTAGTACTAAAAAGGAGCAGTATGGTTAAAAAAAAAAGAGTTTTACTTATCTTTGGGATGGATGTGAAGAATCTCTCCCATGTGATAAGATGATTTTAGAGGACTTCAGATGTATGGCCTTTGTTTCTTAGAGCTTTGCTTAGGTTTTCTTTGGATTCTGTTGAATTCTGAGTAGCAGTATTTCCTCCGTGGACCACAAGCGATGGTCTCTGGTGGTTTGGAAGGGCAGAGGGGCTCATGGTGATGGCACAACTCTTCACCTGGGACCTGGGGTGGAGGACGGACTGACCCGGAGCAGGTCCAATCTCAGGCAGGAGGAACAAAGGGTCTCCAGGTACCATATTTTTTAAATGTATACATATACATGTATGTACACACACATACATATATATATATATACATATGTGTGTGTATTACTGATTGTATACTTTGTTTCATCTCTAAATAATAAAATAATTTACTAAGGTAGATTAACAAATGAACAATCACTAACTAGATGAGGAATACTATGTGGCCAGTTTAAGGGGTAAATGTTTAAATTCACAAACTGTTTAAAATCTCCATTCATCTTTCTTATTTCCTCTTTATACAATGACTGCTCTATTTTAGTGCTGAAATACCCCATATTTCTTTAAATGTGGAAAGAGCTATATACTAATAAACTGCATTCCCTTTGTCAAGGCACACATAAGCTTTACTTTCTCCTTTGTATGCAGTTATGGTGTTTGTCAATCTGGATGTGCTGGATATCAATTCTTTTTTATGGACCTAAACAAAATGCAAATACCATGTCACTGGTGTTTAGTAAAATGAATTACAGATGTTCACACATATATACACATGAACACAAACACACAGTTGTTTCCTGCAATTAGGGAAGTAATGGCTATTGCTATCTAATCCTTAGCATAAAACCAAGTCACAACATTTTCTGAGTCTGTTGAGAAATATAAAATCTTATTTTCTTTCTAATGAATCAGAATCTGTATTTGCATAGTTTTCCCCAGATGATCCATATGCACATTGGAATATGAAAATGTCTGAGCTAAGAAATACCCTCATGAGCACATGGTTCACGGTGTCACCATTTCAGGATCATCTAAGGTGCATTTAAAAATCCTAGGGGTCCCTTTCCCCAACCCGCCGCCCCAGTTCCCCAGGTTAAATAGCGTCCTGCCACCTCTGCATCCTCCCTTTCACCAACCCGATGCCCTGGACAAGCCCAGTCCAGCCAGGACTCACCACTACCTAGGTAAGCTCTGCCCCTGCCAACCCCCAAAAGCCCCAGACAGCACAAGAGACCCAGCTCCTCCCATCAGCCAGCCTCAGAGACAGCTACTCCGGGCAGGGGAGGACCCCATCCTCCTGGGCCACACCCCAGCTCCCCAGGTTAAATAGTGCCGCACTGCTGCCACATCCTCCCTTTCCGCCCCCAACCAACCCCAGAACCCCAGACCAAATAATTCAGTTCAGTGAAAAACACACAGAAATTGAAAGAAAGTCTCAAGAGTTAAAATTAAAATGCCCAAGTCAAAGAGAAAAAACATCCAAGTACACAAATCTCCCACTGAAGGAATTGATCCCATAATGATAGACTCCAACCAGAACAAACCCACAGAAAATGGCCAAGAAAGCCTGACCCAGAATAACGACTTTCAAAACATGATCATTATCATATTCAATACTATAAAAGAGGAAATCCAGGAGGAATTAAATAACCACATCAGTTGCTTTGAAGAGGAACACAAAAGACACTTGGAGGAGTTAGGAAAAACAGTTCAAGAAACAAAAATAAGCATAGAGCAGTTAAAACAGACTCAAGAAGAATTAAAAACTGAACTAAAAGATAAGTTATCACCAACCCAGAACTCCACAGAGAGTCTTATTAGTAGAATTAATGAAGCAGAAAACAGAATTTCAGACCTTGAAGACAAAGTGGGAGTATTAACCAGCTCAATGGAAGAGGTTGTTAAAGCCAAAAAGATACTCTAGAGAAATATTCAAGAGTTATGGGACATCCTGAAGAAGCGTATCATGTGTATTAATGGAATACCAGAGCAAGAATCTCAAAATACCACACCTGAGGAAATTTTTCAAACTATCATCAAGAAAAACTTTCCTCATCTAAAAAAAGAGAGGCCCATCCATATACAAGAGTCATTCTGCACCCCAAACAGATATGACCAAAATAGAAAATTGCCAGAGCAAATAATAGTTAAAACACTCCACATTCAAGATAAAGAAATGGTGCTGAGAGCATCAAGGGAAAAAACAAAAGTCACTTTTAAAGGTAAACCTATTAAAACAATAAATGAGTTCTCAGTCTAAACAGTAAAAGCAAGAAGAGCTTGGAGAGACATACTTCAAATATTGAATGAGCAAAAATGTCAACCCAGGCTCATATACCCTGAAAAACTATCCATCATGATTGAGGGAGAAAGAAAAATCTTCCAGCACAAGGACAACTTGAAGAGATACATGTCCACCAAATCAGGCCTTCAAAAAATGCTAGACATGATACTCAAGCTTGAAGAAAAAAACAGGTATATCCAGTAGAACAGAAGAGAAGTATAATACTACCAAAATCTAAAGGTGTAACAATACACTTACAAAACTCATTAACATAATAAATGTCCGAAATTAAAAACAGTTTCTCCATTATAATATTAAATGTTAATGGACTTAACTCACCAATCAAGAGACCAAGATTACAAATATGGATTAAAAATCACAATCCATCAATCTGCTGCATGCAGGAAACCCATCTCACCACAAAAGATAGGCACATCCTAAAAATAAAAGGTTGATCAAAAATACTACAAGCTAATGGAACCAGAAAACAGGCAGGGGTAGCCATTATGCTATTGGACAAAGTGGACTTCAAACCAGAAAAAATCATAAGCGACATAGATGGATATTACATTTTAGTCACAGGTACAATTCACCAGGAGGACTTCACAAAACTGAACATATATGCACCCAATATGGGCCCCCCCACATTCATTAAGAAAATCCTACAATGTCTAAAGCAAGAAATCAATCCCAAAATGATAATTCTGGGGGATTTCAATACTGCCCTCACAACATGGGATAGATCAACAGGTAAAAAACTTAACAGAGACATTTTGGAGCTTAATCAAACTCTTAGTGAAATGGACCTTACAGATTTCTATCAAACTTTTCATCCACGCACCAAAGAATACACATTTTTCTCAGCAGCACACAGAACTTTCTCCAAAATAGATCACATATTGGGACACAAAATGAATCTCCACATATACAGGAAAGCTGAAATTCTAGCCTATTCCCTATCAGACCACCATGGCCTAAAGCTTGACATCCACAACACAACAAGCAACAGAAAAACACCTGGAAACTTAACACTATGATGCTGAATGAGAATTGGATTCAGGAAGAAATTACAAAGGAAATTCAAGATATCCTGAAAGTGAACGACAATGAAAATACAACTTACCAAAATCTCTGGGACACAACGAAAGCTGTCCTATGAGGTAAGTTCATAGCTCTTAATGCCTATATCAAATAAATGGAATCATCAGAAATAAATAACAATGCAGCTAAAAGCTTTAGCAACACTAGAGCAATCTGATTCCAAAAGGAGTAGATGGGAGGAGATGAGCAAAATAAGGGGAGAAATATATGAAATCAAGATTAGGAAAATGATACAGAAATTCAACCAGTCAAAAAGCTGTTTTTTTTTGAAAAAATCAATAAGATTGATACACCCCTAACTAAATTAACCAAAAGCAAGTGAGAGAAAACTCAAATTAACAAAATTAGAAATGAAAATGGAGTTATCACTACTGATACCCAAGAAATCCAGAGAATTATAACATCATATTTCAAAAAATTATACTCTGTGAAATTTGACAACACAAAAGAGATGGATGAATTCCTAAGTAAACACAACTTACCTAAGTGGAATCAGGAAGTTGTGAATTATTTAAATATCCTCTAACACATGAGGAAATTGAGGAAGTAATCTCAAATCTTCCCACCAAAAAATGTCCCAGACCAGATGGATTCAGCACAGAGTTCTACCAGACATTTAAGGAGCTAATAACACCAATGCTCCTTAAACTGCTCCACCAAATAGCAAAGGAAGGAACACTACCAAATTCCTTCTATGAAGCTAATATCGTCTTAATCCCAAAACCTAATAAAGATACACTTAAAAAAGAAAACTATAGGCCAAACTCTCTGATGAACACAGATGCGAAGATTCTCAACCAAGTCTTAGCAAATCGGATTCAAAAACATATCAAAAAGATCATCCATGGGGATCAAGTAGGCTTTATCCCAGGCACACAAGGATGGTTCAACATACGCAAATCAATAAGTGTAATTCACCATATAAAACAGTCCAAAGTTCAAGACCACATGATACTCTCGATAGATGCAGAAAAAGCTGTTGACAAGATCCAACAGCCCTTTATGATCAAAACCCTAGAGAAGGAACCTTTATGGAAGGAACCTTTATTAATATAATAAAAGCTGTATACAACAAGCCCACAGCAAGGATTGTACTCAATTGGGAAAAACTTGAAGCATTCCCACTTCGATCAGGAACTAGACAAGGCTGTCCACTCTTACCAATTCTATTCAATATTGTACTTGAAGTCTTAGCTAAAGCTCTAAGACAAGAAAGGGACATAAAAGGAATTCCAATCAGCAAGGAAGAAGTCAAGTTATCTCTATTTGCAGATGACATGATCTTATACCTGAGTGATCCCAAAAACTCCACCAGCAAGCTCCTGGAAATAATACAGAATTTCAGCAGGGTGGCAGGATGCAAAATAAATGTGCAAAAGTCAATGGCCTTCCTATATGCCCAGAATGAAAGAAGCAAAAAAGCCCTGAGAGAAACAATCCCATTTACTATAGCCCCCCCAGAAAATGAAATACCTTGGTATAAACCTAACGAAGGAAGTAAGAGACCTCTATAATGAAAACTTTAAAACCATAAAGAAAGAAATTGCAGAAGACATCAGAAGGTGAAAAGACCTCCCATGTTCCTGGATTGGCAGAATCAACATCGTCATAATGACCATCCTACCAAAGGCAATATACAAATTAGGTGCTATACCAATTAAAATCCCAAAGCAATTCTTTAAAGAAGTTGACCAAACAATCTCAAAGTTCATATGGAGGCACAAAAGACCCAGGATAGCAAAAACAATACTGAGTAACAAAAACACAGCTAGAGGTATCACCATACCAAACCATAGTCTATACTACAAATCCATTATTGTAAAAACACCCTGGTATTGGCTACAAAATAGACACACAGATCAATGGATAAGGTTGAAGGCCTAGATATTAGCCCACAAAATTACAGCCATTTGATATTTGACAAAGGGGCCCAAAAAATCCAATGGAAAAATAACAGCATCCTCAACAAATGGTGTTGGCAAAACTGGATGTTCACATGCAGAAGATTAAAACTGGACTTGTCACCATGTACAAGAATTAATAACAAATGGACCTCGATATAAGGCCAAAGACTATTAAAACTATACTTGAAAGGGTAGGGAACTCCCTCAAGCTGATTGGGCCAGGCCAACAGTTCCTGAACAGACATCCAATAGCACAGTCAGTACAACCAACATTCAACAGAAGGGATCTTGTGAAATTAAACAGCCTCTGTTCAGATAAAGAGATTGTAACTTGAGCACACAGGCAACCAACAGAATGGGAGAAAATCTTCACTAACCACGTATGTTGTAGAGCTCTATTATCCAGAATGCACAAAAAACTTAGAAAACTAAACATCAAAGAAACAAATAGGCCAATTAAAAATGGGCCTTGGAACTTAAAAGAAACTTTACCAAAGACAAAATTAAAATGTCTAACAAATATCTTAGAAAATGCTCCACATCCTTAGCCATCAGGAAAATTCAAATCAAAACCTCCCTGAGATATCATCTCACCCCAGTCAGGATTGCAAAAATTCACAATACAAACAACATCAAATGCTGGAGAGGATGTGGAGAGAGGGGAACTCTCTTACATTGCTGGTAGGAGGGCAGGCTCATACAACCACTCTGGCGAGCAGTCTGGCAATTCTTTTTTTTTTTTTTAAATGACACAAATTTATTATATTTGTATATGGAAGTGTCTAGGGTTAAAAAATAAAATATAATAATAATCCTTTCTTTTACAGTGATGATAAGAGTAAATGATATTATAATGGCTAATTTTCTTCTTTATTTTCATTTCAAAAATAATATACATCCACTGTCACCATTCCACTGAATATAAAAATTATTTTGTTTCGTGACATCCAAAAGTGCCAAGAATCTGGCTTTCTATGTGTTGTCTATTTTTAATAACATTTTTTATTATTATTTCCGCTCATACAAACTTAATAGGTACACCGGTTCCCTCCTCCTCCTCCCCCCTACCCCCTCGCTCTCCCTTCCCTCTCCCCTCCCTCCACATCCCCCAGTGCCTCCCCCCCATTCCCTGGAAGATACTTTAATGTGCATGCCAGACTCTTCTCTGGGCCCTCCTCTCTGATGATGTACAAGGACCCAGTGGCATTTCCCTGAACTCTTTCCTGTGTTCCCCTTAAGCATAGGAACAGTACTGTGGCTGTCAATTCCTTTCCTCCAAGGATCTTGGGGCCTTTAGCAAATGCTAGACTTCATGGGGTCAATAGTGTGTGGGACATTGCACAGGGCATGCAAAGTCCAATTAAGATTGCTTCGGCCCTAATTTGTGTAGAGTATCTCACATACCACTGCTCCTTCCATCCTTGTGCTCTTACAATCTTATTGCCCCCTCTTCCGCAAATTTCCCTGAGATTCAGGATGGGAGGAGATTAGGCTGGCCTAGTTCTAGGTGGTTGATATAGAGTCTCTGAAGTTCTGGATTATGGTTCGTTGATTTTCTTTTGCAGTTTTGCTGCTCCTGCAATGCCCTTCACTCCATCCTGATGGGGATTGTATGTCACCCCCTGGCCAGAGATAAAAAGGTGTTAAACTAGAGTCTTGTTATAGGAGTATATTCAAAGGTAGATGTAATAAAAGTAGGAAACCACAGTGAGGGAGGGGTCAATCACCCATTTGCAAAATGGTTACTTTTTATCTGCCAGACTATATGCCCTCCCCTTCTGGTGAGGTCATACCCCCTCAGTTGTAAATGATCAGGAATTAAAGTCTGTGAACTTAACCAGATGTCTCGTTACTTACTTGCAGTCCTTGATGGAGGCCTATTTTCTCTGCTGTAACATGGTCCCCTCTCTCCTTGTTTCTGGTGTGACCTTCTTACTCCATCCCTCTTGTTCATAATCCTTGCAATTACTGTATTACAGAGATTTATCTTTGAGTGTCTCTAGGTGGGCTGGGTGGGTTTGGTAGTAGGACCCATCAATTAGGGAGTACATACGGTGCTTAATTTTCTGGGTCTGGGATACTTCACTTAATATAATTATTTCTAATAACATCCATTTCCCGGCAAATTCCAGTAATTCATCATTTTTGATGGCTGAGTAGTACTCCATTGTATAAATGTACCACATTTTCCTTATCCACTCGTAAACTGTTGGGTATTTGAGTTGATTCCAAGACTTTGCTATTGTAAATAGTGCTGCTATGAACATGGTTGTGCTTATGCTATCGAGGTGAATTTTTGCTGTATGGGAGATTATTCCCAAAAGTGGAATAGCTGGGTCATATGGCATTTCAATCTTTAACTTTTTAAAGAATTGCCAGACAGCTCACCAGAGTGGTTTTATGAACCTGCATTCCCACCAGCAATGTAGGAGAGTTTCCTTCTCTCCACATCCTCTCCAGCACTTGGTGTTGTTTGTATTGTGTGTTTTTGACATGTAGGATGGTTGTTTTTATGATGTTGATTCTTGTGATCTAGGAGCATGGGAGTTTTTCCCACATTCTGTTGTCTTTTTTAATGTCTTTCTTTAGGGTTTTAATGTTTTAATTATAAAGGTCTCTCACTTCTTTTGTTATATTTATACCAAGGTATTTCATTTTTTAGGGACTTTGATAAATGGGATTGTTTCTCTTAGGGATTTTTCACTTCTTTCATCCTTAGTGTTTAGGAAAGCCACTGATTTTTGCACGTTTATTTTGTAACCTGTCACCCTGCTAAACTTCTGTTAGTTCCAGGAGTTTCCAAGTGCAGTTTTTGGGATTGTTCATGTATATGATCATGTAATCTGCAAATAGAGGTATCTTGACTTCTACCTTTATGATCTTAATCCCTTTTATCTCCCTCTTTTGTCTGATAGCTCTAACTAAGAATTCAAATACAATATGGAATAGAAGTGGTGAGAGTGGATAGCCTTATCTAGTTACAGATTGATACGGGAATGTTTCAAGTTTTTCCCCATTGAATCTAATCCTTGCTGATGACTTCTCTTATACAGCTTTTATTTTGTGGACACAAAAGACATCAGAATGTGGGAAAACCTCCAATGCTCCTAGATCACAAGAATCAGCATCATAAAAACAACCATCCTACATGTCAAAAACTCACAATACAAACAATACCAAGTGCTGGAGAGGATGTGGAGAGAAGGAAACTCTCCTACATTGCTGGTGGGAATGCAGGTTCATACAACCACTCTGGTGAGCTGTCTGGCGATTCTTTAAAAAGTTAAAGATTGAAATGCCATATGACCCTGCTATTCCACTTTTGGGAATAATCTCCCAAAATGGTTCCTTCCATTCCAACTGTCTCTAGGGTTTTGATCACGAAAGAATATTGGATCTTGTCAAAAGTTTTTCATGTATCTATTGAGAGTATCATATTGTCTTGGACTTTGGATTGGTTTATATGATGTATTACATTTATTGATTTTGATTATTTTGAACAAACCTTGTGTGTCTGGGTTAAAGCCTACTTGATAACAGTGAATGATCTTTTTGATATGTTTTTGAATCTGACTTGCTAAGACTTTATTGAGAATCTTTGCAGCTGTGTTCTTCAAAGGTATTGGCCTATACTTTAAAAAGTTAAGTGTATCTTTATTAAGTTTTGGGATTAGTGTATTATTAGCTTCATAGAAAGAATTTGGCAGTGTTCCTTTCTTTGCTGTCTTATGGAATATTTTAAGGAGTTTTCGCATTAGTTGTTCTTTAAGCGTCTCATAGAATTCTATGCTGAAAACATCTGGTCCAGGACATTTTTTGCTTGGAAGATTCAAGATTACTTTATCAATTTCCTCATTTATTATAGGACTATTTATATAATTTGAAAATGCCTGATTCAATTTAGATAAGTTGTGTTTACTCAGTAATTCATCCATTTCTTTTGGGTTATCAAATTTCAGGGAGTATATGTTTTTGCAATATGACATTATAATTCTCTGAATTTCTTGGATATCAGTTGTGATATCTCCATTTTCTATCTAATTTTGTTAATTTGGATTTTCTCTCTTGATTTTAGTTAATTTAGCTAGGGTATATTAATCTTATTGATTAATTTAAAAAACCAGTTTTTTAAATTTTTTATTATTTATTCAATTGTGTATGCGTGCGTGTCCGTGTGTGTGTGTGTGTGTGTGTGTGTGTGTGTGCGTGTGTGTGCGTGTGTATGTGTGTGTATGTGTAGAACCACAGGCGAATTCAGGAACCACCATGGACCGCCTCCACCTCCTTGTTTACCCTGTCCTAGGATTTACAGGCTCCGCCATACCAGGACCAGAAGCGCAGGTCGCCCCTGCTTCCACCAGCGTCTATATGTGGGGTCTAGGATCCAAACTCAGGACCTTCCGCCTGCAAGGCAGAGGCTTAACCCCTGAGCCACCTCTCCAGCCCCCAAAGCCATTTTTTCATCTGGTTGATTCTTTGTATCATTTCCTTGTTTCAATTTTAGATATTTCTCTCCTGATTTTGCTAATCTCCTCTTTTCTACTGCTTCTGGGATTGGATTGCTCTTGTGTCCCTAAAGTTTTAAGCTGCATTGCTAAGTTACTTATTTGAGATGTTTCTATGTTTTTACATATGGGCATTATGAGCTATAAACTTACCTCTTAGGAGAACTTTTATTGTGTCCCAGAGATTTTGGTATATTGTAATTTCATTATCTTTTGCTTCTAAGAAATCTTGAATTTCCTTTTTAATTCCTTTCTGAACCCATTTCTTATTCAGCATCATAGTGTTTAATATGTTTTAACTGTCCTTACCAACTGTAATATTGATCTGGTCCTCACCACCCACTAGAGGCTTCTCAGGGTTTTATCCACATTCATATCTACCAGGTATGCAGCCTCTGGGCCTTCCCACTTGCCAGAGTGGAAGACTCTCTTCTGTCTTACCCTCTGAGTTGCCCTTGGGCAGGCAGCCTCATCCTCATCTTACTCATTGCCACAACCCTCCTTGTTCCCTAATCACACACATTCAGGATATAAGTTGAAGGAGAGGATATCATACAGTATCAAGCTTGAAAGAAAAATCCGTAGTCTCCTCAGAAGACTCATCTGATATGAAAGAGAACACTAGAACCACCCTTTTCTTTCTTTCTTTCTTCCTCTCTTTCTTTCTTTCTTTCTTTCTTGAATTGAAAATACAAATATCTATTATCTAACACAAAGACAAACCTAGACACCATTGTCATCTAAGTGTTGAAAAGTAGCATCCTAGAGAAAGTTCAAATAAAACTATAATTTACATCTGGTTATCCTAAAAGTGCCAACATCTGCTCGCCCTAAAAATGTCAACAACTTGGAGGAAAATCAGAAGCATAAGAATATAAGAAAACAAGTCCCTGCATCAATATCACCGAAAATAAGGCCTGAGACACCACAATGGATAACCCATTGGAAGGTATTCAAGAGAATAATAACCAAGACAATGAATTTCAAAGATCAATTATAAATATGTTAAAAGAGCTCACAGAGAGAACAGACAAATACCTGAACACATTTTACAAAGAACACAAGAAACTGAGGAAAGAATTCCAAGAATACAAAAATGAACAAGACACAAGTAGAGGGAAAATAGAGACCCTGAAAACAGATCTCGAAGCACTGAAAAAAAAACCCAACGTGACCTACAAACAAACACAGAAACACTGAAAAAAACCTGGACTGAAACAACATTGGAACAAAAAAATTGAGATAGTGTAATAAAAAACTCCAGAGAGTCATAAAAATAGAAATCATCACGTATAAGAAAGAGTCTGAGAACTGGAAGATAAGTCAGAAGAGGTTCATAAGTCAATGAGAGAAACTGATAAGCTGAAAAGCATACTGTAATGGAACATACAGGAACTCTGAGACACAATCCAAAGGCCCAAAATAGAGATCATGGGTATCCCAGAAAAAGATACACATAAGAAAGATCCAACATATATAATTGAAGAGATAATAGAGAAATATTTCCCTGACATAAAAATAGAGATACACATCCTGATTCAAGAGGAGTACAGAACACCAAATACTCAGGAGAAAGGAGGAAATGCTCTGCAACATATGATAGGACACACACCAAATATACACATTAAAGATAAAATCTTAGCTTCAAGACAAAAGGAACAAGACACATTTAAGGGTAAACCTATCAAAATAACAAATGACTTTTCAATTCAAATGGTAAAAGCCAGAAGGACCTGAAGAGACACAATACAAGTTCTAAATTAACACAAATGCCAGTCCAGATTATTATATCCAGCAAAACTGTTGGTAATACTAGAAGGTGAAAGAAAAATATTCCATGACAAAAACAAACTGAAAGACTATATGGCGAGTAAACCAGGGCTTTGAAGAATATTGGAAGAAATGAGTAAAATGGAAGAGAAGGATACCCACATCAAAGAAACTAGAGGGAATAAACATATTAACACAAAAGCTGAATGAGGGACTAAAAAAAATTAGACAAGCACCACAAAATCAAGAGAATGTCAGGAACCATTAAACACCTATCAATAATAACTTTAAATGTCAATGAGCTCAACTCCCTAATCAAGAAACATAGGATTAAAACTTGGATCAAACATCATGACCCCTCATTTCTCTGCTTCCAAGAAACACATCTCACCTTGGAAGAGAAACATATTCTCAGGACAAAACGATGATCAAAACTACTCCAAGCAAATGGGAAAAAGAAACAAGTAGGAGTTGCCATCCTAATATGAGACAAAATAGACTTCTAACTAAAGCAAACCATAAGAGACTCAAATGGATACTATATCCCAGTAGAGGGAAAATTCCAGCAACAAGATATTGCACTCTTAAACATGTATTCACCAAACATGGAAGCACCCAAATCCATCAAACAAACACTACAAGAAATTAAACAATTATCAACCTTACACAGTAGAAGTTGGAGACTTCAATACCCCACTCATGCCATTGGAGAGGTCAATTGTCCAAAAGCTAAATAGATTCACTTTGGAGTTAAAAGAATCCATAAATCAATAGGACCTTACAGATATCTACAGAATATTTCATCCATACACTAAGAATACACATTCTACCCAACAGTCCATAGGGCATTCTCAAAAATAGACCACATACTAGGACACAAATAAAACTTCCATATGTACAGAAAAAATGAAATCATTCCCTGAATAGTATCAGACAATCATGGAATAAATCTAGATATTTACAACAAAAGAAACAATAGAAACTACGCAAACACATGGAGGCTAAATAAAATATTTTTAAATGAGGAATTGTTCAAAAATGATATAAAACAGGAAATTAAAAGCTTCCTGGAAGTCAATGAAAATGGAGACACAAACTAACAAACCCTACGGGGACACACTGAACGCAATTCTAAGAGGAAAGTTTATAGCACTAAATACCTACATTACAAAAAAGGAAATAACCCAAGTAAATGACTTAATGTTACATCTGAAAGCCTTAGAACAAACCAATCTCAAAAGTAGCACACAGGAATAAATATCTAAGATATAAGCAGAAATCAATTAATTGGAACTGAAAAATAAATACAAATAATCAATGAAACAGAGAATTAATTTTTTTAATTTTTTAAATTTATTCAATTGTGCGTGTGTGTGCATGTGTGTATGTATGTGTGTGTGTGTGTGTGTGTGTGTGTGTGTGTGTGTGTGTGTGTGTGTGTAGAACCATGGGAGAATTCGGGAACCACCATGGACCACCTCCACCTCCTCCTTGTTTACTCTGTCCCAGGATTCACAGACTCCGCCCTACCAGGACCAGAAATACAGGCCACCCCGCTTCTGCCCGGCATCAGATTGACAAGTCCCTAGCTTCACTAACCAAAAGAAGAGGAAACACTTAAAACACTCTTAAAATGAGGGAAATTACAACACATACCAGGGAAATCCAGAAAATCATATGAACATACTTTAAAAAAACTATGCTCTCTTAAAGTGGGCAATCTAAAGGAAATTGATGAATTCCTAAATATGTATGACCTACCAAAATTGACTCAAAGTGAAATAGATACATGAAACAGGCCAATAACAAGAGATGCAATTGAAAGAGTAATTGCAAGTCTCCTAACAAAAAAAAAAGCCCAAGAGCAGATGGATTCAGTGCAGAATTCTACCTGGTCTTCAGAGAACTAACACCACTACTCCTAGAATTATTCTGTAATATAGAGAAGGAAGGAATATTCTCAAACTCTTTCTATGTTGCCAACTCTGATACCAAAGCCAAACAAAGACACATCAAAGAGAGATAATTATAAGCTAATCTCACTGATGAACACAGATGCAAAAAGCATCAATAAAATACTAGCAAACCAAATGCAAAAACATATCTGAAGGATCATACACCATGATTAAATCAAGTTTGTAAGTTTGTCAAAAATTTAGTGACTACATGCACATAGGGCCTCTGTTCTGATCCATTTGCCAATGTATTTGTTTTTGCCAGTACCAACCTGTTTTTATTGAGTGAGATATCTCAGACACAGAAAGTTAACTACCCCATGTTATCTCAAATATGCAGATATTTGAACTCATATCCTTTTCAATATACTTGAATTGGAAGCAACATAAGAGACAGAAAACTTAAAAAGACCTAAGAATGGGAAGGTGGGAAGGGGTGGATAGAGTCAAACCTTTTAAAGGCGACATCTGGATCTCAGGTAAAGGGGGAGGAAGAGAATAATTGAGAAAAATATGTAGTGAGCAATGAGGGGATGGGAGAAAGAAGGGACATGGGAAAGAAGAGGGACAGAGGGACTTACAGAAAAATCCTAAGATGGTAGGAAGCAACTCCAAAGGAACATCTTATGCTAGTAATATGTCGCAAAATGTCTTTTAAATAAAGAAATATGAGCTGGTATTTCTGCGGGTTTATACAATTGCTCTGGAAGTCAGTTAAAAGTTAAAATGCTATATGACCCTACTGTACCACTACTGGGAAAAAGCCCACAAAATGCAGCAATTCACTACAGTGACATGAGCACGACCATGTTCATTGCAGCACTATTTACAATAGCAAAGTCATGGAATCAACCCAAATGCCCAACAGTTCACAAATGAATAATGAAAATGTGGTACATTTATACAATGGAATTCTACACACCACCAAATTGATGGATTAATGAAATTTGTCAGGAAATGGATGAAATTATAAAAATTATATTGAGTGAAGTATCCTAGACACAAAGTGAGATGTAGTATGTATTCCCTAATAAGTAGATCCTAGTTCAAAACTCAATTAATGATATATTCAAAGGCAAATCTCTGTAATAGCCACTGTAATCTCAAAGGACTATAAACCGGAGGGAAGGACAAGAAAGACCTCAAAAGATAGGAGATAGGGGATCATGCTTCAGTAAAGAAAGTAGGCCACGGTCAAGTATTACATGCAAATAGTGAGACCTCTGGTGCAGCTCACTCTCACTTTCCTTCCTTATCACTTGAGACTGAACAGATTTGATCTCACCAATCAGGGAGGATATAGGGACTGGCAGATAGCAGATAACCATGTCCTCTTACATTAAGATCTTCATTTAAACAGGTTTTTATCCTTGGTTAGCAAATGACCTTTGATACCAATTGGGGTGCAACCAAGGGCACTGCAGGAATAGCAAAACTGAAAACAACAGTAACCATAATTCAGAACACCAAAGGTGACATTAGTCACCTAGAGCCCAACCAGCCAAATTTCTCCCCATTCTAAATCTCAGGGAACCTTGAGGAAGAGGGGTTGGAAGATTGTAAGGGCCTAAAGATGGGGAGGACCAATGATATGCAAGATATTGCACACAAGTCAGGGCTGCACTTTGCCTGGTCTGCACAATGGCTGACATTCTACCATGGATCATAGGAGAGAAAGCTTCAGGCAATAGGATCATTTAGAGGTAATGAATTAAACAGTCATAATAGAGTTCCCATTCTACCAGGAAGCATAAAAAGGGGCCCCAGGCTGTGCCACTGAATCCTGAACCCTCATTCAGGTGGAAGACTCAGAGGGAGGTTAGTTGCCAACATAAAGGCATGCTCCAGGGCATGGGAGGGAAGAAGTGGTGGCACCAGGAGAGGAGGAGGTAGGGAGGGGAAGAAAGGAAGGGGGTAAGGGGGAGATTGCAATGGAGGATGATGGGGGAGGGAAAAAGGGAGGGAGAGGACGGGGGTACCTATTGAGCTTGTATGATTGGGAAAAATATAAAATGTGGGAGAAAAAATAAAAGAAAAAAGAAAATAATAAAAACAAAATTGTGAATGTATTTGAAAGTTATTAAAAAATAAAGAAGTAAGAATGAGCAGTTACTATGCAGAGGAACATAGAGTAGGAAAACATGGAAAAAATAAAATACAAGCCTTGAGCTTATCAAATTAGAACCCAGAGACAAAATTATACTTTAAGTAATAGGAATATGGTGCTTCCTGATAAAATGTTGGTCAGAGATGTCTTAAAGGCCCCCAAACATAACAGGCTTTGGCCATTGCTCTTGGTTTCTCTTTAAAAATTGTCAGTAAAACCCTATTACTCAAGATGCAACAAAAATGGATCATAGCACATGGGCAAAATATATTAACTGCAACTGATCTAAGGACTTTTTCCTTACTAGATAACCTATACAGCAAGGAATAGTGTAGAAGGTGCTGTGGGAGAGAAATAATCACAACCCCCATCAATAGCATGAGATTTGTACATTGCAATATAAATTACCATGGAATCAGGTGACAACCAGTGTAATAGTGGCATGAGTACCAAGGAGACATCCAAAACCTCTCTGATTGGATTCAAGAGCCACTTGTCAAAATGGTACCCATCTCTGTTACTATAAACTAAAACAAGAACCTAAAAAATGGGAAGGAAGAATGTATCCATCCCTGTTACTGTAAACTAGAAGAAGAACCTAAAAAAAGGAAATGGAATAGATTAATAGGGAAGACAGCCAATAAACATATAGGTAGGAAGACAGTATACTAAACTGTTCTTTAAGTAGCTGTTATTATACCTATAGAATGGGAACTCATACTGGAAATCTTTGGGTCCAAAGCTGGGTTAGTGAAGGGAAATGCACATACCAGTGGGGTGGCCTGAAGAGAGGTAACATGTCACACTTCAGAGGCCTGAACCCACACAGGAGTAGACAAGCCAGAATGAATCTGAAAGTCCATAGAAGCATAAGAGTGGGACAGAATGGTGAAGGGAAGGGAAGGAATGGGAGGGAGGGAAGCTGGGATGAATACCCAATATGCTTGTAAAAATAGAAAAAATTAACAAAACAAACTATAATATTTCATTTTCCTTACCCAAGAAAACCAAGAAATTCAGCTTAGGCTCTGTTTCTTATTTGTTGTTTCTCTGTAATGGCAGGACCAAAAGCAGCTGGTGGTCATGTAAAATATTTGTCTTAAGCTGAATGAACTAGTGTAACAAATTCCCACAGAGATAGTGTCTTTAAAGGGACATTTATTTTTTCATAGTTGTTTTTAAAATTTTTTTTATTATGTTAGAGTTTCATACATGACTTTATATCCTTTTCAGCCCTTAATGCCCAATCTCATCTCCTTTCTTTTTACCCACTACAAACCTTCCCTTCCAGTCTCCTTACTTTCCTGTCTTTCTACATGTCCGGCTGAGGTTCATCTAGGTTGATTTTACTTGCAATGCCTGGGCACTTGATAGAACATTGATAATATCTCAGTAGTTAAACAAATCATTGAGCAAAATAGCTCCTCTTTCCAACATTTACCCTCAATAGTGTTTCAGAGGTTTGGAACCTCTTGAGATTTTTACACTTCCAGGATGAAATGTTGATAGGACAAATCTTATGCAAATGTTGGGGAAGTACATATAGCTGAAGTAAATTCATGGCCAAAGAATCACTGTCAAGAGTAGAAGACACTGTTTGAGTGCACCTATGTCCCCTTCAGGCTCTTGCATTCCTACCATTTCCTCTTTAATGAAGCTCACAGAGCCTTGGATTTGGGGGTGATTTAAATGTCCTATTTATGGCTGAGCAATCTATACTTATTTATTCTCTGCACATTTGTCAGCTGTGATTCTAGTAAATATCTTCTATTGCAAAAAGAATTCTAAGTCAAGAGCTGAGAGTTTCTCTATTATTATCATGATAAATGTTTAGATGTCAGTTTGATATGACCTTGTAACTAAACCTTAGCGCCCAGTTCCCATCCCCCACCCTCCCATCTATGGCTTCTTCTTTCACATTTTCTTGGTCTGATTTCCAGTACCAGAATGTGCTCTCTGATGTAGAGTAGGCTTTAAATGGAATTAGAAACTAGTGTCTATATAACAGTCATTCCACTATTTGCTCCACTGCTCACTTTTTGCCAGTGTGATGGTTCTTGTAGCTTGAAGCTTTCACGGCTGATGGAAACTGTTGATATTTTTTCTTATTCAGTAGTTTGCATAGTACTTTTTGTTACTATTGTGTTTAAGGTAGAACTCAAGGTTTTCTGCTACTGGGCTGAAATCTATGTATATGAATAGCCGTAGCCTTTATTTCTTATTTCCTCCAGTTAATGGTAGTTATTGGCAGTCCTTGTCTTTTTTGAGTTCATCCCACTGTCTTCTCTGGCTGTTGTGATACTTTCTCCTGTGCTTTGTGTGCTTTGTGTGTGTGTGTGTGTGTGTGTGTGTGTGTGTGTGTGTGTGAACTCGCATGTCTGTGTGCTCTCCTTTAATCTCTTTCTTATAAAAACCACTGTGTTTATATTTAGGAGCAACCTAGAAAATCAAGCACACTCTCACGCTCACCATCCTTAATCCCCAGGAAAATATATTTAAAACACATAAAGTAAGGTTTCTATACTCTGGCGACTTTTTAAGTAGTAAAATTGATCTTCGTGTATGAAGGAGAAATCACAGGTTATATATTAAAATTATAGTACAAAACTAACACTTTCTCAGGTAAACCATATCTCTGCATACCTATACTAATTACTTATAGTTATTCTTTTCAGTTCAGCCTTTGTTGTCCAGAACTCCCCTTCATGTTGAATTTTATTTTCAAATTTAATCCTGCATCTATATAATATTCAAACTTATTGATGTCCTTTGTCTCAGATTCCATAAACTGTTCTTTAATGATGCTGAAGTAGTCACTGGCAAATATTTAACTTAAATATTCAGATAACTAATTCTAGACAGTGTCCATGGTTACAGTGTATAAGATTGAAGAGATCGTGACTTTGTAAAGTCTCTTAATTGTGAATAATGTACACTATTTCCTATAGAAAGGTATAGGATGCTTTGCATAACAAGTGCCTTTTTACTTTACAAATGTCAGATGAAATAATTGACATCAGAAACTGACTGATATTGTCCTTATTTCACCTGTGTTATTTTGATTTCAATAATTACTCTTAGAATTAAATGAAATGAACATTTACATTCTTCAGCTAAATTTTTCCTTTGGATATATAAGCCATATTTTTAAATATCTAACTGCTCCTTTTCCTTGCTCAAAGTTAGTTTTCCTTGTTCAAGCATCTAGCAGTTGCTTAAAATTCACTGAATGAGGGTTGGGAGATAACATGTGACCTAAAGCCTTTGTACTGAAAGGTAAGGGATCTGAGCTCAAATCCTGAGTTCAAATCCAAGATTCCATGTAAAACATGGTGGACTGATATAGTGATGGCCTGAAATTATGGACCCAGAAAGCAGAGCATGGGGAAGTCCAGAGCAAAGCAATAAGGTAGAAGAACAAACCAGGATGATTACTGCTATCATCCTTGGGACTCCACAGGCAAACATACTCAAGTGCCCTCTTGAATGTACACACACACACACACACACACACACACACACACACACACACACCAAAACACACACACACCAAAACATGAATAAGCATACACACACAGAGGCATGGGAAAAAAGTCTGTAGATCAATGAGTGAAAGGAAAGGTGGTCTGCTGTTATGGAGAAATCCAGACTGATTTCTGATGAAAATAGAGTGTTAGAGTCAGGTGACGATCATAAACTCTTTCCTTCTTTAAATTATTTACAATGTTTATTCTTTTTTAATGACTTTTAATGATATTCTGATTGCTTTCTGAAATTCGCTTTGCAGTTGCTATTTATCCTGCACTTATGTTTGTGAGTTGTTGGAATGGGAGAGTTTATGTACATTTCCTATAATGGGAAGTAGAGAGGACATTATAATAAAGTACCATGGGGGAGTGCTCTCTTTTTTATTTATTTCTTTTTCTTATTTTCTGTATTACTCATACAGTTCTCTTGGCTTCAGCTCTTGAACTCTTTCAAATTAACCTTTTCCATCTTTAAAAGAGAGTTCCTTAACACCAACTCTAACTCTAGTTGATCTTTTCTTCTCTGAGGTGATATGGCAGATGCTAGATTTCTTAGTCAACCTGGGTATTTTCAGGATCATTGAGAATAAAATTGTTGGAAAAGGCCACAATGTTTATTCTTAAATGTAACTGATGTTTATTATGCCCAACAATTTTTGAAAATCTGTATTGTGTAAGTCCCACATCTATTATCTATATTTGGTTTCATGTTATAACAAATGATTTAGAAAGTGTAAAAAAATGTTGTGGATAATACATTCTCCTTCATTATCACTCACTAATCATATTTTTTGCAAATTACTCACTAGTTTTAGACTCCATAAATGTTCGACTCTGTGTGCTTTAATACATAAAAAGAAAATAGTTGTTCTTAATACACATAATTGTAATCAAATAAAGCACAATGACTATCACCTATTTAGTGATAAGGCAGACAACATGTAAGCCCAAATTTTATGAAGCTTATGCTACAAAACAAATGGGTGACAAGACTGTGCTTAACTAATATTTCCATATAGCAGTGACTACCACATCTTTATTTAACTGATTTTACTTGGTAGAAGTTAGTCAATATATGGTACAAAAATGCTTTTTTCTACCCAATTAATATGCTACCATCTATTCTTTTATTAATGCACAAAATTATTGTTTCAAACTTGATTCAGTAGGCTTGGTTATAGTCTAAAGGGTTCAATGACCTCATCACTGTTCCAGGACTTCTTTTTTGAAGAAGAATCTAATGTGAATTTTCAGTTTAATTCCTTTCTCACCTATTCACGCAAAGATAAAACAAATGAAAGAATGTAGAAATGTGACATGGTTATCTTTGTGCACAATTAATTATTAGAATGAATGCTGAAACCAAGTGCTTTTCTAGTTCATCATAAAATCATCTACTTTACCATTCTTATAATTTCCTTTTAACTTGGCTGCAAGATTCAGATCACTAGCTCTTATTTCTTCATAACTTTGCAGAATACATTATTAACTTCATCATCTCATATGTAATTTTTCACTTGCAGTATTTAATACATATGTAAAGAAATTAGCCATCATCATTTCAAATGTTTGTGAGATTATGATTTGCTTGAAGGTATATCTCAAAAGTGATACATTTGTCATTATAATTATCAAGTGATAGTAGTTCTGTTGATGAATTCTATGCCTGAGTTTTCTCTATTCCTTCCATAATATTTGACTTCTAATAGGATTCTATGCAAAGCAATATATTCTGTGTCAAAATAAAAATGAAAACCTGTATTATCTTTACATAATACAGTGACTTTTCTGAAGAAATTTCATCTTTTGTCATGTATAATACCATATCCTGAATACCATCCGATTTTAAAAGGATTTGCACAGTAATGTTATATTTGGAGAAAAATGGAAGAGAGAGAGAGAGAGAGAGAGAGAGAGAGAGAGAATATCACATCAATGTATATGTATTCATGCATGTGTTGATTTATCTCTTCTGAATAAGCATTCTAACCTTTTCAAAGTCAATTTTTCACAGTTGTAGGACAATCATTCTCCATGAGAAAAAAAGTATCACTTGATATCTTGCTGATACCCAATCCCATTTCCCCATAACTTGATTTAAGTGTGAGATGGGATGCAGAATTTTATATTTTAATGCATACTCCAGATGTTATGATACAGATGATAAAGAGAAATCATATGCAGTAGCAATGTCTTCACTGGTATTTTCTTCACTGCAACTTCCAATTAGCATCACCTAAAGGGGGCTTTTGTAAAAGGGGGCTTATGTAATCCTAGAGCTTGAGCTTCATCTCAAGGCAATCAAATAGAATCTTTGGTCATTAAGCATGGGTGTTGGTATTTTTTTTAAAGTTGTCTAGGTAAATTGGAGTGCAACCATGATTGAGAATAAATAATATAAGTATCAAAACTTAATTTTTACTTTTGGTTCTGTCTAAAAGACATGGACCAAACTGTAAGCAGCAAGTAAAAAGAGGAAAAGAAAGAAAATATTTTCATCTATCTATGCATTGGCAAGTATGATGGTTTTGAAAAGTGTGAGATATGACATTTTCCAAATATTTGTTTTTGAAAATATACATAAATAGGGTGTATTTGGTCTTCAATTGTTCTCAGCTGATTTTTGACTTTTACGTATTCCAGCTGCAAAATATTTCTCCCTTCCTAATGTTAATGGTGTGCTTGGTTGACTCCCCATGTACCATTTTGGCACTGTGGAATCACAGAATTTCTTCATATATCACTTAGAATCTTGGAGTTAACCTGTCACTAGGCTGGATGACTATACAGACTATTATATTAGCAACTTAATTGTTCTCTTGTTGTCTTTTTACTTCTTACTCTGATTTATGAAATGCTTTCTTTGTTCATTATTGATAATATTATTATATTTTATACCTAAACTTTGGTTTTCTCATTATCCACTGTGTACCTGTGCTCCAACCCGGATTCTGTATTTAATGTTTTCATGGAGAGAATGTTCAATGAACATTTAAACATCAAAGATGAAATGTAATGATCTTACATATGCAATGTTTGTTTTAATGTTTATTTCAATTCATGAGAATAGGTGCAAGAATAGTTTAAAGAATGCCAATTGCTCACATTATGATTTTCTTCTCAATTGCTTACACAGAGAAAGAAAGCGTAATTGAATATAAAATATGTGCATTTCAATGATAGCTTCAATTCCAGTTTGGTGCCCAACAAGGCATATTTTACAACTTCCTGTTTTTAGAATTGTAAGTTCACCCACAACAAGAAACTTAGTTCATATCATCCTCAACAGAATTAGTTTTTGCACAAGGCAGTGATACTCATAAGGTAGCTTCAAAATTTCCCACTAATGACACTGTGTAAATGATGCCTGAGTTTTAAATTTAAGCTCCAATCCTCTCTAAAAGTAGATCCTGGTGGGTACCACTTCACATTGATATCTTTGAGGTTGGATTCTTTTACCTAACAGCAGTTTTCTACTCTTAATCTTTGTCATTTCTGGTCTTGTCTAAATAAAACTGAGTAATTTTGCTTTGTTCAGTCATTGAGTCATTGAGTGATTGTGTTCAATAGTACTTTTAAAACCCTACCACCTATATTACAAATTATTTTTGTTGAGGTCTTTCTCTAACTTTAGCAAAACTGTATCATATGTGACCTGGTTCGTTCATACTCATGCCCTGTTTCAGACCCATACATGAAAGAATTGTCAAACTGACCTAGGATGATGAAATTTTGTGTGTGAACACATTCATAAGTCTGTGTGCATATGTGTATGTTGAAGTACACACATAAGCATGTGGATAGAAACGTGAATGAATCCAAAAATGATTCACTGGAGTGCATACAAGAATGTCAGAGTTAGCAACTGTTGCCAAAATTGTTCATTTTTTAGCATTTCAAATATATAATATATTCATTTGATTTTCAGAAGTGAAGGGTTTTTCTTGGAAAAATTATATTCTTTTGCAATATCATAAATTTCTCTTTTTATGCCACCTGTATGTAGCCTTCTTTGAAATGTAAAGTCATACTTTTGAATTCACACAATTGGGTCAGATATATTGCCTAATAAAAATATTTCACCTTCTCAGTAAGCATTGGGACACAGATAACAAAAGGCCTATAAGAGACATTCACACAGCCTGATTCTTCTACTTTGAATATACAGAGGTTAAATTATTTAATTACAATTTGGAAAAATCCAGCAGTACTGTTTGGAGAAGATGGCCAGGTAAAGTATAAATGTTGAGATTGTGACCTTTAGTGTCACAATTGGAGTATAAGTTCCCAAAAGTTCTAAGACTCTGCTGTTTCATCTATAGAATGGTAATACAATCATCTTTCTTTTTGTATTTGGTGAATAAAATGACCTTCACGAGATTGGAATACTTAGCCCTATTTTAGAGTTCCAAATATAAAGAAAATTAGAGAGGCATTCATCTGCATAAATAAGGCTCTTTCAGATATCCAGTTGAAGCATAGTGTTATCATTAATTCACATTTACAACCAATAAAACAATGGAAACCTTTGGTAGAAATCATGAAAATTAGTACTAAGTTGTATTTTAAGCAGTAGCTATGTATCCCCCTTTCAATACTGAACCTGCCCACATGAGGGTAAACTTCCTCCTGCACAGGATGCCAGTTGCCAAAGTTAATGTCTCAAATTGTTGAGAAGTGAAGAATAAGTGATTTACAAAATTATTGACCAAATCACATACTTTCAAACTAATTGCTATGTATCTTTGATCCTCAATAAAGAGGATTAAGACATGGACTAGAGACCTGGAAGATAAATGTATCCTCAGGAAAAGCATGATGTAGGAATAAATATTTATTTCCTATTCCTCTAAAATTTAATGGTTTATTGTGGACCAGACCATTAAAATTAACACACTGATGCTATAATGTGTAGCTTCATTTGAAAAGAAAGCTATGTAAAAAGATACCAAGCAGTATCTTCATAGAAATATAACTCTTTCCTCCATGCAGACACAACTTTAAGGTTATTTTTTCCTCTTCAAATCAACTACCTTTACAGAATAAGTCCTTCTCAGCTGAATCATTTATATGCTAATATTTCATTTTTAGTCAATTTGCTCATGAGAGTCACATAATATAAATACTTTTTCCAAAACCACATGCGATCTAATACATGGGAGTATGGAGAAGAAAAAAAGTGAGATACCTTAAGAACATATAATTGTATATAAAACTGCTTTGCACAAAGTTAATATATACATACAAATAAATGAAGATTGAGATATATTGTATTTTAAGTAATAAATTTTAGTGAAATAGAAAGGAAAGCAATTTTTTAGCTTCTGTGCATACTTTTTAAAAGGACTTTCACAATTTTGTCATCTGCACACTAAAGGTCAAAGGGACACTCCAATGTCAAAAGTAATAATGACAATATTAATTAAAATTTCAATAAATGCTAAAACAGGCAATATCCTAACAATTGCACATATATTTTTATATTATAGTCTCAGCCATCTCATAGTGCCTATAACACTGTTATTCTGATTGTGCATAGAAACTTTTCATTAGAATTTTTGTGTCTTTTCCAATGATAAACTGAATTACTGCTCAATCATTTATGTCTTTACATTTAAAAGCCTTTTCTGTAATTTGTTTTAGCCAGGAGCCTATTTGCTTTATTGTAACTAGAAAGAAAAGAGAAAAGTGAAGAAGGGTCTAAGACCACAATGCTCTTCAAGGGTATTCCTTCAATGAACGAACTGTATCTTACCTCTTGAAGATTCTATCATTTCATCCCATTAGTACCATTGAGCTTTTACCAAGCAATTAAAATGTTGACTTCTGGGGAATATGTATACAAACTACAGTGATATAGTAACACCAATATCTGATAAATTAAGATGTAATCATATATATATATATATAAAATCTGCTGTTTCTGAACCTTAACAATGTTGAGAGTTAGATATAATTTGTCTCTGTATATATTTATTCTAATGCTTTATTTATACTTATATAAATTAATCATACTATGCCCTAGCAAAATAACGCATTCCATTCCTTCAGGCACCTCATAAACTGGTACACTATGTTGCTTATCTCACTCTGGTTTGGAGGTTAAGGGGGCTTTGTGAAATAATATGAAAAACTATTTTATTTGGATTTCATTCATTGTTATTTTTACCTGACATAGAAGATGAAAGTCTATATATCTTTTTGATTTTTTAAAGGAGTGTAATGGCAGCCACTACAATGTTCTGACACTTAATCTTTGTTGGCTTGGAGAATCATCTGAGGAAGTACCAAGAATCTGAGAGAATGGAAACTAAGATAAATCTAGATTGTTTTGCCTTAGATTTAATTGTAAAAATGTGGTCAAATACGTCAGAATATATAAATTAGAAGGTCATATACTAACATGATCCAACTTTTGTTCAAGTGAACTGTGGCTTCCATTTCTGCTATTGTGCATCAATGAAGAAAAACTTTCATGATATTTCTGTTTACTACCTCTTATTAGCACATACTATAAATAATATCATATGACTGGTAATAATGATCTTCTTTTAAAACTTCAATCTGAAGATGTGATTTAAAATTTTAATTTTGAATGACATGTGAAGATTAGTGTAGGCTAAAGTGACTTTCTATCAATACATTGGCTACAGTATTAAATACTTTATTCTTTTGGTTGATGTTAATAATTGTGTTATCTTGGAGCATTTATTCATTTAATTTCAAATAATTTAAATTTATGATGTTTGCTTCTCCAAGATTATATAATCATTTTTATTAATGAAAAGAATCATAATTATGCAAATGATTATATGTAAGGAGAAAAGGAGCAATTAACTGTGGAATACAAGCTGTTACTGAAAGAATTTATTTGCACTGAATGGAATTGGACTTTACTTAAAATAAATCTTTAATAAGAAAATTGAGTTGGTATGTATTTTAGAGGCAAGCAATTCATTGAGTTTGTACTCTTGCCATAATAGCTTTGCATTTTAATACTTAATACTCTCACACTTTTGGCTCCTGCCTTATAAAGACTAAAAGATTGTTTCAGCAAGTATGAAATAAATACCAAAAAGATCTCACTCTGGTTTACATACTTTGATCTTAATACCTCTTTATCTTATGAAAACTGGGTGATAATGACATTTTAAAGAGTTTAAAATTTACTTAGTCTTTACTTTTATTTATTGTTCTTCTAAAATTAAAATTAGTTTTCATTGTGATTTTTTCAGCTTTTATTGAGTCAGCATTTCCCTTATTCCTGCTGCTTTGTTGTAAATTGAGCACAGTCAGAAGGATTTCTTCTGTTTTAAGTGGTAAGGCTCCATATCTTGCATTACCCTGGATGCCTAAAGGATCCCAAAGGATTTCACTGTGATACAGCATATGATACAGCATACTGTTTAAAAGCAATCATAATTTTGTAATATGACAAACATGGATTCTAATCCTAATAATCTACTTATTATGTTATATTGGGAAAATTATTTAATCTCTTTGAATTTTGGTATCTCCATCTTCATGAAGTTCTTAATGATATAACCAACTTTGTAAAAGCTAACTTAGTTACTACAAGTTGAAAGCAGTGTCCTTTTAATAAATACTCATTATAATAAGTGATGTCACTATGGCAATCTACATTACCGACTCCTGTATATTTGGGGTAATGCATCAAAAAAATTCTGCACTATATTAGCTTTCTTGGATGGATAGTAATAATGTGCCGGAAAACTAGTCATAATAGATAGAGCTTCTAAGTTAACATATTTCTTTGCTTTTAGATCATAATGCCTCACATACATGAAGAAGGGGAGTAGAAAGCAAAGGATATAATGAAAGATTCTATCATGAATTATATCAAATCACCAGTGGGTAATTGTACATTTTGATCATGAAAAAGAAATAATTTAATGCTGACAAGCACACTTCAGATGGTATTTATTTTTATCATGGATTTTATATAGTTTAGAAGTAAGAATTCACAGTGGTAGCTACATATAGTGATCATTTACTAAGCGAAGCCTAGAGGCTTCATTTTAAATTGACAGCACTCAAGTTTTCATGGAATCCTTGGATAGAAGAAACCAGTTAAGGAAATTCAACATCACTGATTAGTTTCAAATCTGTGCTACTGGAGTCTCAAAACATAAAAAATAAACAGGGCGGTGGAACAATGGGTTGAAAAGAAAACATTAATGATTTAAAACTACTACTGTGACCACCACTAAGAATCAACAGTCAAATCTTGATTATGCATACAAATCTCAGTTAACCACTGTAGATGTTGAGATGATCCACAGTCATATGTGGGGTTTAGCTACATTCCTGATGACATATGATCTTAATAAAAGAGTAAGAGGTAAAAACATGGATATGTGAATAAAATGTAGCTCTTAGAGTGGGATTTTTGAAAATGACAATGTGAAACGCTCTTACAAAATATTATTTTCTTTTCACTTGCCAATTTTGACCAATGGTGGTTGTGGTGATGGTGGTGCATGGTGTCTGTATGTATGTGTTTGTGTGTGTGTGGTGTGTGTGTTTGTAAAAGAAGCAGAGGCATAGTCATACACAGAAAGAGAGAAAATGAAAATTAGTGAGTAGATGTGCACTTATTGGAAAGGAAAGGGAGCTAAAAAAATGCAGGCTCAAAATCTTTTGAAATGTTTCCTCTTACACTTCTATATCTTCTGGGCTCCTGTAGGAGCTCTAACTTTAGAATCACATATGGATTTAATTAGTTTTTCCCTAAATTTTTAATAAATTATTCAAATGAAAGCAGATCTTTAATCCCAGTGAGCTTCACCAGACAACTTATCTCAGAAAACATCTTCCAGACTCATCAAAAAGAAGCAACACAAGTACTCCAGGGCTTCTGCCCCTTATCCATGAACAGACCTAGTTATGTGCTTTATAGCAAGACCATCAATGGAGCACACTTTTAATAGCACTTGGATAAGCTACTTGAGAGATCATCTGTGTCTTCTATGCACAGACAACTGAGAATGAAATTGAGAGGGCTGCATATTTTCATGAGGGTCAGAGGCAAGACTAGAGAAAATTAAATATTTGTGGCTGCTTATCCTCTTAATATTTATAGAAGATTTCCTGTTGTTTCCCTCGACTTAGTAGTCTTATGGTCACATGCCCCTCCAAGACTCTTTTTTTCACAACTGTGGAGGGCATACTCATAAACTCTGACAAGCCTACTAAAGAAAGTATGCTTCTTTATAGGAATGTCTTCATATAGTTATTATTATAATAAGAGATATTATGGAAGATGAGTCAACACATTTATTGTTGTTTTAATTTATTCATATATAAAGATAATTAGATTAATAGCACATCACCTTTTACATAAAAATCCTATTCCTTCTGAAATCCAGTTTTAGGAAAACAAATGTCCTTATCACTACATCTTCTGCAGTTGAAAGACTCATTAGTGTAAAAGTTATGTATTTGAGTCATGTCAATCATGGGGTTAGGATAACTTAGTTTCAGACATATTTCAGTCTTTAAATCTAGAAATCATTTTCTCTTCTGTAAATTAGTTTGACAAAAATAGTCATTTTATTTTATATTATAGCTTGTTTGAAATTTCACTTTCACTTTCTGTTCCAGGTCTGTACAAGTTCACTGTGCCTTGTCATAAGGTCACAGAAATCCCTATGCCATGCCCCAGGCACCAAGTAGTCTGTGGATCCCACTAGACATTTTGTTGTTCCCACTGCAAGTGACAATATTGCTGACTGCCCCCCACAATAAGGTCCTGGTGGCTCCTACGCCACACCATCATTCCCAGCATCCTCTACCAAGACAATGACCCATCACCTTGTGGTATTCTTATTTCCTCTTTATCCTCCTGGTCAGTCTCTCTCTCTCTCTCTCTCTCTCTCTCTCTCTCTCTCTCTCTCTCTCTCCTTCATTCCCCCCATAATTATACCATACATATGAGAACTTCTAAAATCATCCCATCAAATGAGAGGCAATCTTTGCTTACAGCTCTAAGATAAGTAAACACTTTTTACATTCCTATTACTCTCAGTTACTAGTCACCAAAGTTTAAGATTTCTATATAGTCTCCCCAAAATTCCATACAACTTCAGGGACTTTACCATTCACCCACACACATTATCAAGAAAGTAAAACCTAAAAAGTGCACTCTTGCACTAATCTTCAATATGTCTAATAAATGAACCTCAATTGATATACTGACAGTATAATAGCCTCATCTAAGAAACAACACCAAAGAAACATTTCCAACACCAAGGGAAACACTAGCAATAACTACTTAAGAATAGTAATCATGTCTAAATTCAGATAAGCCAAAAACACACATTAAAATGGACAAGAGATAAAATGAAAAATGCCAAGATCACAGCTCAAATCCATGAGAAATAAAAACCAAGACGATAAATCTCCTACAAAAAACATCAACCCCAAAAAGATAGAATCCAAATAGAACAAACCTACAGTAAACAGTCAAGAAATCCATACTCATGATAATGATTTTCAAAGACTGATCTTTACTATGATCAAAGCAATGAAAAAGGATATCTGGGAAGATCCAAACAACTGCATCAACCACTTTGAACAGGAACACAATAGGCACTTGGAGAGATGAGAAAAACATTTGAAGAAATGAAAATAAGTATAGAGCACATAAAATAATTGCAAGCAGAGATTAAACTTGAACTAAAACACAAACTCTTTTTAACCCAGAGCACAGCAGAGAGTATTATCAGCAGAACTAACAAAGCAGAAAATAGAATATCATATCTTGAAGACAAAGTGGAAGAATATACTAGTTCAATCAAAGAGGTTGTTAAAGCCAAAAAGATACTTGAGAGAAATATTTAAGGGTTATGGGACACCTTGAAGAAGCCTAACATGTGCATTCATTGAATACCAGAACAAGAAAACCAAAGTAATACATCTGGGGAAAGTTTTCAAAGTATCATGAAGGGAAACTTTCCACATCTAAGGAAAGAGAGATCCATCCAAATACAAGAGGCATATCACACCCCAAACAGATATGACAAAATAGAAGCTTCCCATGGCAAATAATAGTCAAAACACTACACAAATGAGACGAAGAAAATGTGATAAAAGCTTCAAGAGAAACAAACCATGTCATTTTAAATATAAAACTAAAAAAATAATAAAGGATTTCTCCATGGAAATAGTAAAAGCCAGAAGAACTTGGATAGACATACTTCAAGTACAGAATAAGCACAAATATCAACAAAGGATGATATACTCATCAAAACTATCAGTCATGATTGAAGGTGAAAGAAAAATTTTCCACCACAAAGACAAGTTGAAGCCTTATATGATCACTAAACCAGGTCTTCAAAAAATGCTAAAAAAAATACTCAAGCTTGAAGAAAAGAGCAAGGTTATCTAGGAGGACATAAGGTGAGTATAACAGCACCACAAACTGCAAGCTAAATAATACACTTATGAAAGCTACTAAACACAAAAGATGTCAGGAATTAAAAGTAAGTTGTCCATTATAACCCTAAATGTCAATGGAATTAACTCATCAAACAAGACACACAGGTTAAGAATTGAATAGAAATCACACCACATCAATCTGCTGTATTCAGGAAACATATCACACCACAAAAGATAAGCACATTTTAAAAGTAAAAGACTGGACAAGAGTCTTCAAGTTAATAGAACAACAAAACAAGCAAGGGTAACTATTATGGTATCTGACAAAGTGGACTTCAAACCAAAGAAAATCCTAAGACATACAGAAGGATACTACATTTTAATCAAAGGAACAATAAACCAGGGAGACTTAACAATACTGAACATATACACACCTAATATGGGCTTGCCCATATTCAATAAACAAACACTACAAGGTTTAAAACAAAAAAATCCCAAAATAAAAATAGATGGGGATTTCAATACTGCACCCTCAACGTGGGATAAATTAACAGGCCAAAACCTCAACAGAGACACAATTGAATTAAATCAAACCCTTATCAATATGAACCTAACAGATCTCTACCAAACCTTCCATCCAAGCACCAAGGAATATACATTCTTGTCAGAAGCTCATGAAACTTTCCCAAAATAGACCACACATTGGGCCACAAAACAAATCTCCACTTATATAGGAAAGTTGAACTTATAGCCTGTATCCTATCAGGCCAACATGGTATAAAGCTTGACAACCACAACACAAAAAAATAACAGAAAATAAAAATTCTTGGAAATTAAACACCATGATGCTGAATGAGAAATAGTTTCAGAAAGAAATCAAAAAGAAATTCAAGATTCCCTAGAAACAAATTATAATGAAAATAAAACATCAAAATCTCTGGGACATGATGAAATCTGTCATAAGAGGTAAATTTAGCTCTCAATGCCTATTGCAGTTCGCCTGCATGGTTACTAATAAATCACCATCAAATGACTTAAGGAAACAAGGAATTTATTTTATCTTACAATTACTGGTTACAATTATTAGTCCAGCTTGACAGGAGAGTGTGCATCACCAACACCAGGGCTGAGGAAAATGGCCACAACATCACCATATAATGGCTGAGAGAGAAACAATCCTTACTTTCCAGACAAGCATATCTGGCCAAGGGTACAAAAGGATGAAGACTCTCACAACCAGCTCTGTGTGTTTTATTCCAGGACTTAATCCCACCCACCATGGGCTGGGCCTTCCCTATTAGTTAGACTATCTCCTGCAAGTCTGCTCTGAGCCTAACTCTGCCACTAATTCTCTACAAATGTGCCCAGAGCTCGAACCCTCAACTGTCAAGTTCACACCTGTGCCCAACTATGACAATGCTTTATATTAAAAAAACAGAAATTGCATAATTAAATAATTTAGGAATGTAGCTTAAAACTTTAGAAACACACTTTAGAAACTTTAGAAAGAATATTAGCAAAATCAGGGGAGAAATGTCCAAAATTGAGATATGAAAAGTGAACAAAGAATCAACCAGACAAGAAGCTAGTTCTTTGAAAAAATCAATAACATTGATACTCCCTTAGCTAAATTAACCAAAATCAAGACACACACAGAAAGAAAACTCACATTAACAAAATTAGAAATGAAAATGGAGTTATCAACACTGATACCCAAGAAATTCAGAGAATTAAAGTTCATACCTCAAAAAATGTGTACTCCATGAAATTTGATAACCAGAATGAAATGGCTGAATTTCTGAATAAGTATAATTTCTCTAAATTGAATCAGGATGTATTGAATTATTAAAATAGTCCTATAACAAGTGACAAATTTAATGAAGTAATCTCAAATATTTTCACCAAAAAAATATCCTGGACCAGATAGATTCAGCAAAGAAATCTATTAAACATTTAAAAACCACTACTCCTTAAACGATTCCATAAAATAGCAAAGGAAGGAGCACTTCCAAATTTTTTCCACATAGCTAACATCAAGTAATCCTGAAACCTAATAAAAATACATGGCCAGTGACAGTCATATAATAGGCTGAGTCTCCAAGAAGTATGCTTTTGTCTAGACATTGCAGTTTTCCAAGAGCCAAAAGATTGTGCCAAGTCACCCATGGCCAAGTTCACAGCGACAAAGGAATTAAAAGCTGATCTTAAAAACTCAAATGATGATTTGGGCCATTAGTGTGCCTGAATAAATAATTTGCAATAAAAAGAAAAAAAAAAGAAACTATAGGCCAATTTCTTTGATGAACACAAATGCAAATATTCTCAAGAAAATCTTAGCAAATCACATTCAAAAACATATCAAAAACATCATTCACTGTGATTAAGAGCAATATTACAGTTGTTCAGGATGGTTAAAAACATATTAAACACTATGGTGCTGAATGCGAAATGGGTTCATAAAGACATCAAAAAGGAAATTCAAGATTTCTAGAAGTGAATGATAATGAAAACACAACATATCAAAGTCTCTGGGACACAAGGAAAGCTGTCCAAAGAGGTAGTTTATACCTCTCAATGCCTATATCAAAAAATTAGAAATGAAACAATAAATAAATAACTACAATGCACCTGAAACTTTTAGAGACACAAGAGCAATCCAATCCCAAAAGCAGTAGAATAGAGGAAATTATCAAAATCGGAGGAAAATATCTGAAATTTAGATAATGAAAACTATTCAAAGCATCAATAAATTGAAAAGGCGGCTCTTTAAAAAAATCAATAAGATTGATACACCCCTAGCTAAATTAACCAAATTCAAGGGAGAGGATCCCAAATTAAGAAACTTAGACATGAAAATGAAGTTATCACGACTGACACCCAAGAAATTTAGAGAATTAGGGATCATATTTCAAAACCTCATATTCCATGAAATTTAACAACCTGAAAGAAATGGATGAATTTCTTTTTTTTTACAAGTATTTTTTTTTATTTCCACTCATACAAACTTAACAGGTACACCGGTCCCCTCCCTCCCTCCAACCTCCCACCGCCCCATGCCCCCCTCCCCTCCCCACTCCCTCCCCATCCCCCAGTGCCTCCCCTTCCCATCCCCGCAGCATCCTTTAATGTGCATGACAGACTCTCCTCTGGGTCCTCTTCTCCCATGAGGTGCAAGGATTCTGGGAAATGCCACTGGGTCCTTGCACCTTTCCTGTGTTCCCCTTAAGCATAGGAACACTACTGTGGCTGTCAATCCCTTGCCTCCAAGGATCTTAGTGCCTTTAGCAAATGCTAGACTTTGTGGGGTCAGTAGTGTGTTGGACATTGCGCAGGGCATGCAAAGTCCAGTTATGATTGCTTCGGCCCTAACTTGTGTTTAGTATCTTGCATATCATTGCTCCTCCCTTCCTTGTGCTCTTAGAATCTTACTGCCCTCTCTTCCATAAATTTCCCTGAGCTTCAGGATGGGGAGAGATTAGGCTGTCCTAGTTCTAGGTGGTTGATATAGAGTCTCTGAAGTTGTTGATTTTTTTTCCAGTTTTGCTGCTCCTGCAATGCCCTTCACTCCATCCTGATGGGTATTGGATGTCACCCCCTGGCCAGAGATAAAAAGATGTTAAACTAGAGTCTTGTTATAAGAGTATATTCAAAATGAGATGTAATAAAAGTAGGAAACTGCGGTGAGGGTGGGGTCAATCACCCATTTGCAAAATGGATACTTTTTATCTGCCAGACTATATGACCTCCCCTTCTAGTGAGATCATACCTCATAAATTGTAAATGATCAGAAACGAAAGTCTGTGAACTTAACCAGATGTCTCGTTACTTACTTGCAGTCCTTGATAGAGGCCTATTTTCTCTGCTATAACATGGTCTCCTCTCTCCTTGTTTCTGGTGTGGCCCCCCTACCCCATCCCTCCTGTTCATAATCCTTGCAATTACTGTAGGTTTTACAGAGATTTATCCTTGAGTGTCTCTAGGTGGGTTTGGTACTAGGAGCCACCTATTAGAGAGTACATACGGCGCTTAATTTTCTGGGTCTGGGATACTTCACTTAATATAATTGTTTGTAATAACATCCATTTCCTGGCAAGTTCCATTAATTCATCATTTTTGATGGCTGAGTAGTACTCACTAAGAAAAGATGGAGGAAGGAAAAGGGGTCAGAGCAGATGGATAGAGTAGGAAAGGGGAAGAGTAGTATAGGAGGACAACAGAGGGGAAGGGAAGCAGAGAGAAAAAGAGGAGTACCTATTGAGTTTGTTCAACTAGGCAAAAAGTAATAAAAAAAGAAAAAAGAAACTGCAAATTCAGATAATAAGAATTACACACACTTGTGAGAAATAGTAGAGTATCTATATTAAGCTACATCTAGTTGTGACCCATGGTAATATCCTACAAAACTGTAATACAATATGATAATCAGGATAGTGCAACTTTCCCAAATACACGCACCCATTCATATAGTGATATGTCAAAAGACATCTACTAACATAACTTCTCTGATGTTTCCTTTTATAGCCATTGATCACCATCTCATGGAAAATAATAAATTACTAATACTTGCTACAGTTTTGTCAGTCTGAAAATATTATATGAACATAATTGCATAATAGATGTACTTCTGACTCCTGCTCTTTCTCCTATTATACTTACTTAGTGATTTATACAAACATGAGTGCATCTGCTTTGAATCTTTTGTTCTAATAAGTAGTATTTCATGGTATAACTATACAATAATTTTTAACCATTCAGACATTGAAAAAAATTGAGGTGGTCTTCATTTTTTTCCAATTACAAATGAACTCATCCTTTCTTTTTTAGTGCAGTTTTATTAGTTTTTTTTTCTTTGACAACATCATACATGTACATAATATATTCTGCTCACACTCACCGTCCCCATCATATTATTCCCCTACCATTCCATTTAACCACCCTATCCTATGAGGAGTCAGTTGTACTTGCTTGGATTTGTTGTTTGATTTTTCATTTTGGTGTGTGTACTATTGAATTTAACCAGGGCCACTCAAGTGGGCATGTGTGTGGGACATGAGCAACTCAACATTGGCTACATTGCTGAAGACAATAACCTCCTCTCCCTTAGCATTCCTTTTTGTTTGAACGGTTTTTGTATTCTCTGACATACATGAAACTATTGAATAATATGCTGATTAAGCAAATGGTTTCATAGTAAATTCCAGAACTATTTTTCAGACTGGATACACTACTTTGCATTCCATACAAATTTTATTAGCAAATCTAGCTTGTAAATGGAAGTAACTTTCCTTCTGTAATAAGATTGTCAGCATTTTAGATGAATCATGCACAGTTATTTCTCAGTCTACAGTCTAAAACATATTATGATAATTAGCCTTATGTCTTTATGTATGTCTGGGTAATGCAGTAGAATGAATGCGTCTTTCAAATTTCTACTGCCCTATCTTTGCTTGATTGGACATATGACTCTCCTAATATTTCAACTGGAAACACAAAAACTATGCCAACTGACTCACCCTCTTCAATGTGTTATAAATTTATCAAAGTAACACCTTATTCAAGATGTGAAAGTATGCTGAAGGATAATCATATATCTTTGACCATAATCACTCTTGTTTCCTCCATGATTCTTAATTCAAATTATTTTTCTTCTTGAAATCCTACCCAATACACTTCAATCTCAAACTTTTAGCAGAGTTTCTAGTTATAACCCCTCTCCACTCATATGTATGATAGTTACTAATTAAGCATATGTATGAACACACATTTCCTCTCAAAAATTGGTTACTTCTTTAAATTCCATGATCCTGCCTCTATTCTTTATGTACTCACTATTTTTTATTATTTATTCAATTGTGCATGTGTGTGCATGTATGTATGTGTGTGTGTGTGTGTGTGTGTGTGTGTGTGTGTGTGTGTGTGTGTGTGTAGAACCATGGATGAATTTGGTAACCATCATGGACCGCCTCCACCTCCTCCTTGTTTACTCTGCCCGGGGATTCATAGGCTCTGCCCTACCAGGACCAGAAACACAGGCCACCCCCGCTTCCTCCCGGCATCTATACGTGGGGTCTAGGATCTGAACTCAGGACCTTCTGCCTGCAAGGCAGAGGCTTAACCCCTGAGCCACCTCTCCAGCCCTAATGTACTCACCATTGAGATCTTTCTCATCTGTGTAATATGTTTCATTATTAGTTCTCCTTTATTACTTACAAGAAATCCACAGGGTGGAAGGACATATTTAACTTCCTCAATCATCTGTTGCTTGTTGGACTCTAACTTCCACATGGAATCCCTGTCATAAACATGTATACACACACACACACACACACACACACACACACACACCTTACCATGCAATTTATGTTAACTATTGTTAACATTAAAAATAATAAATACATGCAACACAACTTATTTTTAATCCCCCATTTCGAGTTTTAACTTTATTAGTGCTATGATTGTATAGACTCCTTTCTTTCTCTCAGTTGTTTATTTTTTCTGTATTTTATCTTGATTCAATATTAAAAACTTATTCTATTAACAATTCCATTAAATTACATCTCTTCTGCTTTCCAGTGAACTCCTCAATAAAATACTAACAATTAATTAGCTTCTGAAGTTCTTCAGATATATCTTCTATATATCTCTTGAATACTCTTGAAATAACTCCCTAAACCATCTAATGATAGCATACTGGGATCACTATGAATGAATAATAAACAATTTCAAGATTTTCCTATTAGCCCTTCTATTTGATCTTGTTCAATCTTTGCCCCCCTTTTCTGGCAATTCCAAAGCCTTTCCACTTTCCTCAGCTCTCTTATTCAAATGTCAATTCACAGTTTTTGAGCACATGACAGAATAAATAACATCCTGCCTCAAACTATTATTCTCCTGCTATCCTTCTTATCTATATCTATATCCAGTGTGACATAATTCCAGTAAATCTCAAGAAAATCATTTTCAAGAGAAACTCCTCCATTTTGACCTCTGTGCTTAATCTTCCCCATCATTTCTGCATTTCTCAAAACTTCCTTTCATGCAATAGGTAACTCTGACTACAAGTATATTCAAATTTTTCCTAGCTTAAGCAAACATCTATTCTTTACATAGATAGAATACATTTAGTTTTGCTTTTTCCTGCAGACTTTGTCTAAGCATAACATTTATTCAGTACATCTGTTTTCTAAATTTTCATTCAATGCAATCTGATTTTCACCTCTACATTCCCATAAAATAGGTTACATATGCATTACTTGCTGCTTTTTAAATATCAACAATTACTTTCCTTACTGTTTCAGCTTTTACTAAATGACAGTTATGTACTTAACATTGCTGCTGAGGGAATAGAGTCTGGCAGATAGATGGTAACCATCCTGCAAATGGGAGACTAACCCCCCTCCCTTCACCATGATCTCCTACTCTTACTCCATCTACCTTTGAATCTACTCTTATAGTAAGGTTTACTTTAACAGCCTTTTATCTCTGTCTAGGAGGTGACATCCAATATCAATCAGGATGGAGCCAAGGGTGGTGCAGGGGCAGCAAAACTGAAAACAACAACAAACATAATTCAAAACATCAGAAACCCTACATTAATCACCTGGATCCAGACCAGTCAAATCTTTCCCCATTCTAAAAGCTCAGGGAAATTTTCAGAAAAGGGGCAGTAAGATTGCCAGAGCCTAAAGATGGGGCAGAGCAATGATATGCAAGATACTCCACACAAGTTAGGGCCGAAGTAACCATAATAAGACTTGGCATGACCTGTGCAATGACTGACATATCAATGACCCCCCAAAGTCTAGCATGGGTCACAGGCACTAAGATCCTGAGAGGCAAGGGATTAACAGTCACAATAGTGTTCCCATACTGAAGGGGAACACAAGAAAGGGCTCTAGGCAAGGCTACTGAATCCTTACACTTCATTAGATTGTAGGATGCAGAGCGAAGTTTGACATTCACACTAAAGGATGCTCCAGGGAAGAGGGGGTTAATGGTACTGAGAGAAAGGGAGGGGGGGTGAAAGCAAGGGGAAATGGGTGGAGGGAGCAAGGGAAAAATAATAATAATAAAAAAATTATTTAAAAAGGCCAAAACTAGGGAAAAAAACATTGCTGCTGAAAGTGTCTATCCTTAAGTAATATACCTATTGGCTTCAGTGCAACTCAATGTTTAATAACTATATTGTGATATAATGCATAATTTTTACAATAAATGTAGTGGAAGTATCATTTATTTCCAGTAAACTGTCTATATATTCAGAGTATAGTTCCAGAAATTACCTCCACAAGTCACTTGACTTTCCTACCCTCCAACTTGACTCAATTACTTATTCCTAAATTTAAACATAACTCTAGGAAAATCCTGACCTTCCTTCTGTCACTATAGATGATTTATATTTTTTAAATATTTACCATAAACCACACAGAATTTGCAATGTTTTTTGAATGCAAATTCTCACTATGTAATCCAATTATGTTTTGAATGTATGATCTCCATACTTTTATCATGTAAATGCTGGGATTAAAGGGATGAGTCTCCATAACTGGATCTATTTTTTTTTAAATTAGTTTTCTAATGAAAGGAAATCATGTCATACAGACATCAGCAACTCGTTTTTCTTTTTTAATTTTATTACATTTTTGCCTAGTTATACAAGTTCAGTAGGTACATCCCTTTCTTTTCCCTCCTCTTTTCCTTCCCTCTATTTTCCCCCATCTCACTCTCTCCCTCCTCCTACTCTCCCCACTTCCTCACACCCACTTTCCTCTCCTCCTCTTTGGGTGCATCCTGCTTTCTCCCTCCCATGTTCCAGAGCATTTGCTTATGTGGGCATTAAATTTCCCTCTGAGTCATCTATACTAATGAGGGTTCACGACCTAGTGGCATAGCTTGGGGCTCCTTCTTGGGCTGCCCACTAGTATGGAAACTGTATTATGACTGTTAAACCCCTTGCCTTTAAGGATTCTACTGCCTGAAGCCTTCTTCCCTGTGATCCATGCTAGGCTTTAGGGAGTTGTTGACATGTCAGTCATTGTGCAGGTCAGGCAAGGTCCAATTACATTGTGCCTATATCCTATCTGCTAGGCTCTGACTTGTGTGGAATATCTTGCATATCATGATCTTCCTCATCTTTAAGCTCTTACAATCTTGCCCCCTCTTTTGCAAGGATCCCTGAGATTTAGGATGGAGAGAGATTTGACTGGTCTAACTACAGATTAATAATGGAGGGTCTTTGGTGTTCTGAATTATGGTTTGATTTTGTTTTCAGTTTTGCTGTTTCTACACTGCCCTTGGCTGCATCCTGATTGGTTGTGGAGTTCATCTCCTAACAAAAGATAAGAGACTGTTTAAATGAAGATCTTAATATAAGAAGAGGCTAAACAAATAGACGGAAAAATAGGAGTAGGACACAGCAGTGAGAGGGGTGATTCTCCCATTTCCCAGTTGGTTACCATCTAACTGCTGGTCCCTATACCCTCGGTGACTGGGGAGATCAATCCTGTTCAGTCCCATATGTACAGGAGGGGAAGTGAGAGTGAGCTTCATTAGATGTCTTCCTAAGTACATGTGTACATCCTGTACACAACTGTGGCATAATTTTTCTGTTGAAGTATGTTCTTTTATCTCCTTTCTTTTGGGATTTTTTCCCCTTCTCTCCTGTTTACAGTCCTTTGCAATTACAGTGGGTATTACAGAGATTTAGTTTTAAGCATGTCATTAAGTGAATTTTCAACTAGAATCCTCTTATTAGGGAATACATAAGGCATCTAAATTTCTGTGTCTATGATACTAAATATAATTTCTTCTAATTCCATACATTTTAAGGAAAATTTCATTAATTCATCTTTTTTGATGGTTGTTGCTCATCAATTTTCTATTGTTTGACTGCTGCATACTTTGTTGAGTCATTTTCCTGCTTCAATATTTTAGTTGTTTCTTATCTTTATTACAAATAAAGATTTAATGAACTTTACACTGTCTTCTTTCAGTTCTTCTATTCTTTCCCATTTCTTCTTATTATTGTATTGTTTTGATCTGCATATCCTAAAATCTTAATTTGACTGTCTATGAGAAAACAATTTGAAGTATTCCTTTCTTTAGAAGAGGTGTGATAGAAACACTATTTATGACAGGAGTTAACATTTCTAGCCTAGATATAGATTTTAGTGATATCAGTTTATGTATTGGAAGTGTGAGAATCATACACCTCTGAGTTGCTTAATGTTTTATAGACAAAGCAATACACTGAGCTTCGTTTCACTAGAAAAAAGAAAAAGGTTCCTAAGAACCTAAGTAATTCTGTCCTTAATGATAAATTCAAATTCTTTTATATTTCTTACTCCAATAGTTTTTTAAAATTTTTTTTCATTTTATTTTTTTCCTAATCATACAAGCTCAATAGGTACCCCATCCTCTCGTCCTCTCCCTATTCCTTCCCCTCCCCAGTCATCCCCCTTTGCACTCTCCCCCTTTTCCCTTACTTTCACCCCTCCTCCTTGCGCCTCCCTCTCCTCCCTTCCTTCACCTGGATCACCCTTTTGTGTGAACACCAAACCTCCCTCTGAGTCCTCCATCCTAGTGAGGATTCAGGACTCAGTGACATAACCTTGAGCCTCTTCTTGGTCTCCCCACTTGTATGGGAATTCTATAATGACTGTTAATCCCTTGCCTCCAAGGATCCTATTGCCTGGAGCCATCTCCCCTGTGATCCATGTTAGACTTTGGGGGTCATTGACATGTCAGCCATTGTATAGGTTAGGCAAAGTCCAATTCTGGTTGCTGCAGCCTTAACTTGTGTGGAGTATCTTGAATATCGTTGGTCCTCCCCATCTTTAGGTTCTTACAAGCTTGCCTCCCCCTCTTCTGCAAGGTTTCCTAAGCTTTAGGATGGGTAAAGATTTGTCTGGTCTGGTTCCAGGTAAATAATGTAGGGTCTTTGGTGTTCTGAATTATGGTTTGTCATTTTCAATTTTGCTTTTCCTGCACTTTTGGCTACATCCCCACTGGTATCAAAGGTCACCTCCTAACTGAAAATAAAAGACTGTTTAAGTGAAGATCGTCATATAGGAGGAGACTCAAAGGTAGATGGAATAGGAGTAGGATGCAGCAATTGCAGTGGTTGGTCAATGTCCAACTTGCCGGATGATTACTGTATCTGCCAGTCCCTATACTCTCCCTGATTTGTGAGATCAAATCTGTTCAGGCCCAAGTGACCAGGAAGGGAAGTGAGAGTGAACTGCACCAGATATCTAACTACTTACCTGTAATACTTGACCATGGCCTATTTTCTCTGCTGAAGCATGATCCCTATCTCCTTTCTTTTGAGGTCCTCCTTCCCCCTCCCTCTTGTTTATAACCCTAGTTCCAAATCCACTTAATGACATATTCAAAGGTAAATCTTGGTAAAACCCACTGTAATTCCTTACACATTTTTAATAATTACTTAAGGGGAACACGGGAAAGGGTTCAGGGAAATGCCACTGGGTCCTTGTACTGTACGTCATTGGAGAGGATTGCCCAGAGGAGAGTCAAGGATGCATATTAAAGGACTCTCTGGGAATTGGGGCGGGAGGCACTGGGGGATGGGGAGGGAGGGGTGAGGGGAGGGAGAGTAGAGGGTTTGGGGGGGAGGAGGGAGGGAGGGAACCAGTGTACCTATTAAGTTTGTATGAGTGGAAATAATAATAAAAATGTTAAAAAAAGAATTATAAAACTAATGCTGAGCTTATTCTCTCTCTCTCTCTCTCTCTCTCTCTCTCTCTCTCTCTCTCTCTGTCTTTCTCTCTCTCTGTTTTTTTAAATTTATTTATGTAGGAGTTGCTAGGCCCAGAAGCCTGCACTCTGGATGATACATTAGCAACTGAACAGGCCATTGAGTGACTCCTCCCTTGGGCAGTTGAGTTTGCCTCTTGTCTGCAAGACAATGATAGGTCTAGCTCCCTCCTTGGAAATAGAGAAAACTCCCAGGTCCATTGGAAGGCTTTTGTTTCTCTAAGAAACTGGCTGGGTTGTTCTCCCTCCCTATCAGTTCTTTCCTGCCTATCTAAAGAGATGTTAATGCACGCACCATTGTCCATTCCCTTCTAGCAACTAGGTGGCATGCATGTTTAGCATACATGGCAATATGTCTGCCCCAAGGCAATTGGGTGTCACTCCTGTCTTCTTTTTGTTAACCAAAATGTATGTGTTTTACATAGTTCTGTAAAGAATTTGACCCTGCTTCTTGATTATAAAAACCCTGTACTTTTAAAATAAAGTTGGCTTGGATGATAAGGGACATCCAAGACCCCCTCTGACCCAAGCCTGAAACTTTTAATTCCTACCGCTCCCACTTCAGATTCCCATGTTTGTAGATTCGGGTTCATGCTGGTTGGTGGGCCCCGACATTATTTATTTATTTATTTATTTATTTATTTATTTATTTATTTATTTATTTTTCCACACATACAAAGTTGATAAGTAGCCCATTCCCCTTCTTCCCTCCTCCCTTCCCTGGAGCCCCTGCCCCTCCCCTCTTTTCCCTTCCTTTCCCGCTTCCTCCATGTCTCCCAGTGCCCCCCCCCATTCCTGGAGCATCCTTTAGTGTGTCTGTCAAACTTCCTCTGGGTCCTCCTCTCTGATGAGGTGTAAGGACTCAGTAACATTGCCTAGAGCTCTTTTTTTTTGTGTTCCCCTTTAGTATAGGAACACTATTATGGCTGTTAATCCCTTGCCTCTAAGAATGCTAGTGCCCGTGATCCATATTAGACTTTGGGAGTTCAATGATATGTTGGTAATTGCGCAGGTCATGCAAAATCCTCTTTTGACTACTTCCACCTTAACTTGTATGGAATATCTTGCATATGGTTGCTTCTCCCCATCTTTAGGCTCTTACATTCTTACTGCCCCCTCTTCTGCAAATTTCCCTGAGCTTTAGGATTGGGAGAGATTAAGCTGGTCTGCTTCTAGGTGGTTGATGTAGAGTTTCTGATTTTCTGAACTATGGTTTGTTTATTTTTTTTTTCAGTTTTGCTGTTCCTGCACCATCCTTGGCTCCATCCTGATGGGTACTGGACTTCATGCCCGGGCCAGAGACAAAAGGGTGTTAAAATAGAGTCTTATTATAAGAGTAGATTCAAGATTGAATAAGAGTAGGAGACTGTGGTCAGAGGGGCTGTAGCAGTCTCAGGGTCCCACAGAGACCCTTGGTGGCAGGGATAAGCAGGTGCAGAGTCAACGACACAGACTCCAGGAGTCAGGCATGTGGCAACAGTAGGCTCACAGGCTTGCAGGCTGGCTCTTTTTTCATAAGTATGGGGCAGCCTATATATCCCACCCAACATCCCATAAGTTCCAGCATGAGGTTTTTGTTGTGTTTTCCTGTCCGGGTTGGTCCTCTCAGCCAGGCAGTCTGACGTCAGCACCCGGCACAGCAGCAGGTTCTAGCTTGGGGAAGTTGCATTCACGCATGTGACCCACACAGACAATACACGCTTGCCTGGTCCGTTCCTCCTACATATCCATCCTTTTTATTTATTTTGACAGCCATCAGGAGCCAGAGTTCTTTGCTCTGACCTTGTTGACCCCGCCTCAGAGGGGGTCCAGCATAATGGACTTGTGCCTGTCATAGGTTGGAGACCACCCTCGTGTAGACCCTTACCTGTCATTGGCTGCCAGCCCTCAAAGGACCTCTCCTCTGGAAGGCAAGTCAGGATATGTGGATAGTAGATTAGACCAAGGCCTCACAAATCTCTGTAATCCAAGCTCAAACCACGTCTCTAGGGGGCCATGGCTTGGATCTTCAAGGGCCATAAATGCCTGTAGCGTGGTCTTGTTAAATGAGCACTGCTGAGAGATGTGCTGGAGGAAACACTTAAGCAGTATAATTAATAAAGGAACAATTCCTCCTATGATAGCATAAATTACAATCCAAGAGGGATCAAACAGCCTTTTAAAGTTGTTCCAGATTCTGGATATAAACCTAGTATCTATAAGCAGGGGAACCACATGCATCATGTTAATATGTTCTATGTGTTGACTCAAAGTCAATGAGTAATTAAGGAAGGCCTGAGACCAAGGCCCCTTGATGTACTGAGAAAGTTGTTCATGAGCCTTGGAAATGTTGGAAACATGATAAACAAGAAAAAGAACAACAACTAACTTTTCAGTACATCACATTCAGGAGGATAAATGTATGGCACTTCAGGGAACCAATATTGTAACTGTCTAAGCTGAGAATGACTTGAAAACATTATAGCCACATGAGCAAAAACTAGTAAATCGAAATGTTAATGATTCCAGAGACCATACTTTTTCTCTTTGGAAAAGAACTAGAAATACTCATTAATGATGAGAACTCACTCAAAGCTTTTCCCATTTCATTTGTCCCCATTATAGTGTCTTAAATTATTCTTTAATTACACTACTAGTCATAACAGTCTAATTTTTAAGGTCTGTACAATCTCTACTACACTATTTTATATGTGGTAAGAACAATTCTATAAAAAAGCTATTTATAAATCACAGAATAAACCCCCAAAAACAAAAATTGTACATAGTCCAAACTTGCAAGATATAAATTATATCATGATATATCAATTAATATTGTATCAGTATTAACTAACATCTAAAATAGATTTTACCCAAATATAATTAGCCAGTGCACAACAGGCTCAAGCTACAGTTAATCACATTTGTTTTTTCTTAAAAACACAAATTTATTCACTATAGACAATTAAAAAGCAGTTTTCTTCCTCCATAACAGACATTAAAACTATCTTTTTAAAGCATCAACTACTTGTAAGACTTTTTTAGACAATTACATTTTTATATGATCATTTATAAATGTATACTTTGAAATTTAAGATATTGTAGCTCTCAATTTACTTATCTACTTAACATTAAGCAATCACAAAATTTGTATCTTTAAAATACATGAAACTTATAAACATAAAAGGAAACTTTTGATTTAAGATAAACAGCTTTAAATCCCATTTTGAAATGAAAATATTAAATAATTTATAAAAAATTTTCAGTTAGTACTTTACAATCTTTTAGAGCCAAATGTATAGATTAAGTATAACACAAGTATTAAATATGGAATAAGCATGCAGCACATGCTCATAGGAGAATACGTGTATGTCTGTTTAAATAAGCAATCTTTAAAAAATAAAACCTCTGCAGTTATCAATACTGAGTAGAGCCTTTACTAGTCCATTAAAGTTTTTAACCTTTTAACTTCCGTTGCAAGAAAGTCCCCAATATCTGTAGGCTATCTTCAAAAATTTATCTTTTAAGAATTTTTGAACTACCTCAAAAAATTATTAACTAGCTTATGAGAAGCAGGCAGTTAGAAAAAACTCCTGGAGTCCATAAGAAACAGACATGGAGCTAAAAATGTACTCATAGCACTAGAGGGTCATGAGGGGCTAGGGTGTCAAAGTTGGCTGCCAGGGCAAGGTATATCTGTACACCTAAGCAAGCCCAGGGAAACTGCCTTTTTTCTCTTTTGTTAACTCCCATTGGGCCCAACCCAGTTGCCCATAGGCCCAGGTGCAGCTAGAGATCAAGTTGTTTATTGGATATGGAGAGGTCATCTCCATAATCCCTACATGGAAAAGTTGGCTATCTTATCTCTGAGAGGATTCAAGTCAGTTCCTCAGCAGGAGTGTTTGCTCAGGGTGTTTCCAGCAGTAGGGGATGACCTTCAAAGATGTCAAAGACCTTCAAAGACCTAAGAGATTTTCCTAGCATGGACTGTTCTAGACCTGCTTATTGTACCCCTTAACTTTCTGAGGACCCAGACTGCTCAAAGGAAGAGGGGTGATGATCGCTCCAACTACTTCCTGCTGAGCTGGGGAGATGGAAGTGAGAGCAGTCTGATGACCTCATCTATGAACTGCTGGGATTGTCTAGAGGTCTTTCATAGATGACTATATTACTTCAAGGTCCTTTCAAAGGAGACAAAACACAGATAAATTGAGCCTCCAAGATTTACATAAGAATTAAACCATTATAACTGAGGAGGCATAAGGGATAAACCAAATAAGCTTAGCAGTCTTACTGTGGGTACAAGCAAGAGTTAATAAAGAACACATGGTTGCAAGGTATAAAATCCAAGAGCTGTAAGTAATTTATATATTGGAGACGGTTCTCCTCTGGCTATTGTAAATCTCTAAGATCACATTTTAAAACCTGTCCAAAACAATGTGAACTGTCTATTCTTTATATAGAACAATCTAAATCAGTCCTCCTTGAGTTCTGAAAAGCAAAGTGACAAAAGTCTTTTTAAGATGACACATGTAGGGGACATTTCCTCACATGGAAAGCTCTGTAGGTCTGTAAGCATTATCTTTAGGGTAGGACCACTCCTCAGATATAAATGAAAAGCTGAGACCTTACTGGTTTCCATTTGCATCTAAATAGGACAATTACCATTAAAAGTTAACCAAGTTACCAAATCTACAGGTGAAAAAAAAGCAGGTATCCTGTCCCATAATTGTTTTCAGAAGGACATAGCAGTAATAATTTGAACTTTAGTCCTGATAATTTTGATATGTCAAAGGACAGTTTGAAACATTCCAGGTACCATTAATATTGGCCAGCAGGAAGTACATGGCCATCCTGGACTTCCTTCTTATGGGCCAGGAAGAGCAGTGTTCAGGACACATTTAAAGCATTTTTTTTTCTTTGCCTGTCAGGAAGGGGATTTTAGGTTTGTCAGCTTGGGCATGCCTGCTAGTAATTTATCTATCGCCTTAGGCAGATGGATCCTCAGAGAAACTCTAAGTAACTTAGGCCAAAATCTTGCAAGGAAAAAGGAAACATAAACTTGAGTTGACCCAAATGCACTTAGAATCTAATGAAAACAGATTATGCTGGGTCCAGATTACATTGATCCTGTTGGGGTGTGGCTAAGGTGGAGGCTTGAAATTCCTGTTCCACCTTAGTAGGAGTACACATGGGAACATGGGATTAGAAAGCAGATTTGTCCCCAAGAAATGGACCTCATACATACCAGGAGAAGGAGAAATTCCAATGAATCTTTTAAAAGACAATTACATTTTCCTGGTTGCCAAATCTGATGGGATAAAATTCTATAAAAGAAGTCAGAGGAATGAGCAAGTTCAATTAAGCAATATCATAGTGGCTTTGTTATTTTGGGAACACATGGAAGGAAAAACCTTTAAGAACATAATGGCATTTTCACTTGTAGTCCCATTAAAGATCAAAACCAAGCAAGAAAATTTTTCATGAAAGAAAACTTATAATCTATCAGAAAAACAATTGGGATTGATGTAAAAACATAACTAGTTAAGGCCTTAGATGTTACAAAAAATATTTGTTCTTATTTTTAAGTATGCATACATATATTTAAAAATAGCATGTCAAAATTTTTATATCAGCATACAACAGAAATGAAAAAAAATTGAAGTGGCCACAGACACAAGACACACATGTGAACACAGAACATAAAACATGAACAAGCACATGAACAACATTTTACCGGCAACTGTACAATTTACCAGCAACTGTCTTAAAATTACCCTTGAAAGCTTTATCAAAGGCAGATTAATATTTAGGCAAACCTTATTTAAAACAAGACCTCACATTAGTTAAGTCCAGCAGCTTAGCTTAATTATGAAAAATATCTAGCAAGGAAAACACTCTTATCCATAGTCCAGTTCCCATCTATTCTCTGGGGCATCCAAGGTGCTAAAACCACAGCTTCATTCCCAAATTTCTCCAAGCCAGCAATAACCTTGAGGCCTCTAGTCTCTAGGAGAGATTTTAAGACATGTATCTGGGGTTCCTTACGGGGTGAGGGGGGATTGCCCATTTTTCTAAAGAACAGAGACAAGAGTAAAGAGGAACAGATGAGACAAGGAATGTATCGGACCTAAATGTCTTGTGCTTGGTGGGGAACTTCCATGGTTCTTAGGCAACAGCCGTATGCCCACATGGTGTCTCTGGAGGAGGAGGGTCGATTGGGAGACACTCCTGGGTTCCATCTCCTGGGGGGTCAACCCTTATGTGGAGACACCAGGCAAATCAGAACCAAAATGTGTACCTTCCTATCCATGGACAGACAAACATAGAGAAAGGGAAAGGGACCTTCAGGCTCAACTCTCCCAAAGGTAAAGACATTAAACACAAAGGGGTCAGCTTATTGAAAAACTGCCGAAGGGGGCATAGTACTCCACACTGGTGCTGTGAGGGGGAAAGGGCCTCCGTGGAAGCCAAACATTGGGAGGCAGATGTAGCTGTCTCTGGGTCCCACAGAGACCCTTAGGGGTGGGGATAAGCTGGAGCGAAGTAAACAACACAGACCAGGGAGTCAGGCGAGTGGCAAGAGCAGGCTCACAGGCTTGGAGGCTGGCTTTTTTTTTTATAAGTATGTGGCAGCCTATATTTTCCACCCAACATCCCGTAAGTCCCAGGGTGAGATTTTTGCTGTGTTGTCCTATCCGGTTTGGTCCTCAGAGCCAGGCAGTTTGACGTCAGCACCAGGCACAGCAGCACACATTCACACATGCAGCCCACATACAGGCCTGCCTGGTCCGTTCCTCCTACAGGGGGGTCAGTTCCCATTTGCAGGATGGTTACCTTTTATCTGCCAGACTTTATGGCCTCCTTGTCTGGTGAGATCATACCCCATCTGATGCAGTTGACCAGAAGAAAAGTCTGTAAGCTTAACCAGATGTCTCATTACTTACTTGCAGTCTTTGATGGTGGCCTATTTTCTCTGCTGTAACATGATCCCCTCTATCCTTGTTTCTGGCGGAGCTCTCTTTCCTCTTCCCTCCTTGCTTATAATCTTTGCAAATACTGTAGGTATTCCAGAGATTTATCTTTGAGTGTGTCATTAAGTGGATTTGTTACTAGGATCCAGCTATTAGGGAGTACATACAGGGCTTAATTTTCTGTATCTGGGATATTTCACTTAATATAATCTTTCCTAATTCCATCCATTTCCCAGCAAATTTCATTAATTCATCATTTTTGATGGCTGAGTACTATTCCATTGTATAAATGTACCACATTTTCCCTATCCACTGGTCAAATGTTGGGCATTTGGGTTGATTCCATGACTTTGCTAATGTAAACAGTGCTGCTATGAACATGGTCGTGCTTGTGCTATCGAGGTGAATTTTTGCTGTATGGGGGATTATTCCAAAAAGTGGGATAGCAGGGTCATATGGCATTTCAATCTTTTTTTTTTATTTCAGCTCATACAAACTTATTAGGTATACCAATTCCCTCCCTCCCTCCTTCAATCTTTAACATTTTTAAGAATCGCCAGATGGCTCACCAGAGTGGTTGTATAAACCTGCATTCCCACCAGCAATGGAGGAAAGTTCCTTTTTCTCCACAGCCTTTCCAGCATTTGGTATTGTTTGTATTGTGAATTTTTGCCAACCTGACCATGGTGAGATGATATCTCAGGGAGGTTTTGATTTGAATTTCCCTGATGGCTAAGGATGCAGAGCATTTTTAAAGATATTTGTTAGACATTTCAATTGCTTCCCTGGTAAAGTTTCTTTTAAGTTCCAAGTCCTATTTTTCAAGTGGCTCATTTGTTTTCTTGGTGTTTAGGTTTCTGAGTTCTTGTGCACTCTGGATAATAGAGCTCTATCAGATATGTGGTTAGTTAAGATTTTCTCACATTCCGTGGGTTGCCTTTGTGCTTGAGTTACAATCTCTTTATCTGAATAGAACCTCTTTAATTTCATAAGATCCCATCTATTGAGTGTTAGTTGTAATGACTGCGCTATTGGATTTCTGATTAGGAACTGTTGGACTAGTCCAATCAGCAATAAGGAGTTCCCTACCCTTTCAACTAAGGTTTTTATAGTCTCTGGCCTTATATTGAGGTCCTTGATCCATTTGGAATTAAGTCTTGTACACGTTGACAAATATGGGTTGAGTTTTAATCCTCTGAATGTGGACATCCAAATTTGACACCATCATTTGTTGAAGATGCTGTACTTTTTCCATTGAATTTTTTGGCCCCCTTTGTCAAAGATCAAATGGCTGTAATTGTGTGGCCTTATTTCTGGGTCTTCAACCATTATCCATTGATCTGTGTGTCTATTTTGGAGCCAGTACCAGGCTGTTCTTATAACTATGGATTTGTAGTATACACTAAGGTTTGGTATGGTAATACCTCCAGCAGTGGTTTTTGTTACTCAGGGTTGTTTTTGCTATCCTGGATTTTTGCGCTTTCATACGAATTTTGAGATTGATTGGTCAACCTCTTTAACGAATTGCTTTGGTATTTTGATTGGTATAGCATTGAATCTGTACATTGCCTTTGGTAGGATGGTCATTTTTATGGTATTGATTCTGCCAATCCAGGAACATGGGAGGTCTTTCCACCTTCTGGTGTCTTCTTCAATTTCTTTCTTTAGGGTTTTAAGGTATTCATTGTAAAGGTCTCTTACTTCCCTGGTTAGGTTTATACCAAGGTATTTCATTTTTTTAGGGGCTATAGTAAATGGGATTGTTTCTTTCAGGGCTTTTTCACTTCTTTCATTCTGGGGATATAGGAAGGCCTATGATTTCTGTACATTTAGTTTGTATCCTCCCACCCTTCTGAACTTCTGTATTAGTTCCAGGAGTTTCCTTGTGGAGGTTTTGGGATCACTCGGGTATAAGATCATGTCATCTGCAAATAGAGATAATTTGAATTCTTTTTTAAAAATTTGAATCCCTTTCATCTCTCTTTCTTGTCTTATGGCTTTAGCTAAGACTTCAAGTACAATATTGAATAGAATTGGTAAGAGTGGACAGCCTTGTCTAGTTCCTGATTGAAGTGGGAATGCTTCAAGTTTTTACCCATTGTCCATTCCAACTGTCTGTAGGGTTTTGATCATAAAAGGCTGTTGGATCTTTTAAAAAGCTTTTTCTGCATCTATTGAGAGTATCATGTGGTCTTGGATTTTCGACTAGTTTATATGGTGTATTACATTTATTGATTGGCATATGTTGAACCAACCTTGTGTGACTGGGATAAAGCCTACTTGATCCCCATGAATGATCTTTTTGATATGTTTTTGAATCTGATTTGCTAAGACTTTGTTGAGAATCTTTGCAACTGTGTTCATCAAAGAGATTGGCCTATAATTTTCTTTTTTTTAACTGCATCTTTATTAGGTTTTGTGATTAAAAAGATATTAGGTTCATAGAAAAAATTTGGTAATGTTCCTTCCTTTGCTATTTGTTGGAACAGTTTAAGGAGTGTTGGTGTTATAAGCTCCTTAAATATCTGTTAGAATTCTGTGCTGAATCTGTCTGGTCCAGGACATTTTTTGGTGGGAAGATTCAAGATTAATTCATCAATTTCCTTATATGTTACAGGACTATTTAAATAATTCCAAACTTCCTGATTCAATTAAATCAGTTATGCTTACTTTGCAATTCATTCATTTCTTTTGCATTGTCAAATTTCACAAAGTATAAGTTTTTGAAATATGATGTTAATAATTCTCTGAATTTATTGGGTATCGGTAGTGATAATTCCATTTTCATTTCTAGTTTTGTTAACTTGGGTTTTCTCTCTCTTGCTTTTGGTTAATTTAGCTAGGGGTGTAACTATCTTATTGATTTTTTAAAAGAAACAGCTTTTTGACTAGTTGATTCTCTGTATCGTTTTCCTTATCTCAATTTTGTATATTTCTCCCCTGATTTTGTTAATCTCCTTTCTTCTACTGCTTTTGAGATTGGATTGCTCTAGTGTCTTTAAAGCTTTGAGCTGCATTGTTAAGTTTTTTATTTGTGATGTTTCTATTTTTTTATGTAGGCATTTAGAGCTATGAACTAACCACTTAGGACAGCTTTCATTGTGTCCCAAAGATTCTTTTTATTATTTATTTCTTCCACTCATACAATGTTGATAAATACCCCATTCCCCTCCTCCACTCCCTGGATTTCCTTTGCTCCCTCACTCCTTTTCCCCTTCCTTTCCCCCCGTCTCTCCCTTTCTCCCAGGGACCTTCCACCTCCCCCATTCATGGAGCATCCTATAGTATGCATGACTCAGTCGCATTGCCTAGAACTCTTTTTTGTGTACCCCTTTAGTATAGGAACATTATTGTGGCTGTTAATCCTTTGCCTCTAAGGATCATAGTGCCTGTGATCCATGCTAGACTTTGGGGGTTCAATAATATGTTGGTCATTGTACAGGTCATGCAAAGTCCTATTATGATTACTTCGGCCCAACTTGTATGGAGTATCTTGCATATCGTTGCTCTTCCCCATCTTTAGTCTCTTATAATCTTACCATCCCCTCTTCCACAAATTTCCCTGAGCTTCAGGATGGGGAGAGATTAGGCTGGCCTAATTCTAGGTTGTTGATATAGAGTCTCTCATGTTCTGAATTATGGTTTGTTGATTTTTTTTTTCAGTTTTCCTGCTCCTGCAATTCCTTGGCTCCATCCTGATGAGTATTGGATGTCACATCCTCTCCACAGACATAAATCTGTTAAATTAAGGTCTTATTATAAGAGTATATTCAAAGGTAGATGTAATAAAAGTAGGAGACAACGGTGAGGGGGGTGAGTCTCCCACTGCAAAATGGTTACTTTCTTTATGCCAGACTATATCTCATTACTTATTTGCAGTCCTTGATGGTGACCTACTTTCTTTGGTGTAACATGATCCTTCTCTCCTTATTTCTAATGGGGCCCTCCTTCCCCATCCCTCCTGTTTATACACTTTGCAATTACTGTAGGTATTACAGAGATTTATTTTTGAGTGTCTGTAATTGGATTTGGTACTAGGATCCACCTATTAGGGAGTACATGCGGCACTTAATTTTCTGTGTCTGGGATACTTCACTCCATTAAATTTTTTCTAATTCCATCCACCCAGCAAATTTCATTAATTCATCATTTTTGATGGTTGAGTAGTATTCCATTGCATAAATGTACCACATTTTCCTTATCCACTCATCAACTGTTGGACATTTGGGTTGGTTCCATGACTTTGGTATTGTAAACAGTGCTGCTATGAACATGGCCATGCTTGTGCTATAAAGGGGAATTTTTGCTGTTTGGGGGGTTATTCCCAAAAGTGGAATAGCAGGGTCATATGGTATTTCAATCCTTACCTTCTTTAAGAATCACCAGATGGCTCGACAGAGTGGTTGTATAAGCCTGCATTCCCACCAGCAATATAGTAGATTTCCCCTCTCTCCACATCCACTCCAGCATTTGGTGTTGTTTGTGTTGTGGATTTTTGCCATCCTGACTAGGGTGAGATGATATCTCAGGAAGGTTTTGATTTGCATTTCCCTGATGGCTAAGGATATGGAGCATTTTCTAATTTTTTCGTTAGACACTTTAATTTTGTCCCTGGTAAAGTTTCTTTTAACTTGCAAGACCAATTTTTTAATTGGGCCATTTGTTTCCTTGGCATTTAGTTTTCTAAGTTCTTTGTGCACTTTGTATAGTAGAGCTTTATCCGATATGTGTTTAGACAAGATTTTCTCTCAATCTGTGGGTTGCCTTTGTGCTCGAGTTACAATTTTTTATCTGAACAGAAGCTCTTTAATTTCACAAGATCCCATCTGTTGAGTATTGGTTGTAGTGACTATGCTATTGGATTTCTGTTTAGGAACTTTCGACCTAGCCCAATCAGCTCAAGGGAGTTCCCTACCCTTTCAACTAAGGTTTTTATAGTCTCTCGCTTTATATTAATGTCCTTGATCCATTTGGAACTAATTCTTGTATATGGTAATAAGTATGGGTCCAGTTTTAATCTTCAGCATATGGATATCCAGCTTTGCCACCACCATTTGTTAAAGATGCTGTTCATTTTCCATTGGATTTTTGGGACCCTTTTTCAAAAATCAAATGGCTGTAGTTGTGTGGGCTTATATCTGGGTGTTCAACCCTTATCCTCTGATATGTGTATCTATTTTGGAGTCAATACCAGGCTGTTTTTACAACTATGGATTTGTAGTATAGACTAAGTTTTAGTATGCTTATACCTCCAGCATTGTTTTGTTATTCAGGATTGTTTTTGCTATCCTGAGTCTTTTGTGCCTCTATATGAACTTTGAGATTGTTTGGTCACCTTTTTAAAGAATTGCTTTGGGAATTTGATTGCTGTAGCATTGAATCTGTATATTGCCTTTGGTAGGATGGTCATTTTTATGATGTTGATTCTGCCAATCCAGGAACATGGGAGGTCTTTCCACCTTCTGGTGTCTTCTTCAATTTCTTTCTTAGGGTTTTAAGGTTTTCATTGTAAAGGTCTTTTACTTCCTTGGTTAGGATTATACCAAGATATTTCATATTTAGGTTCTATAATAAACGGGATTTTTTCTCTCAGGGCTTTTTCACTTCTTTCATTCTGGGCATATAGGAAGGCCACTGATATTTGTACATTTATTTTGTATCATGCCACCCTCCTGAACTTCCGTATTAGTTCCAAAAGTTTCCTCGTGGTGTTTTTGGGATCACTCAAGTATAAGATCATGCCATCTGCAAATAGGGATAGCTTGACTTCTTCCTTGCCAATTTAATCCTCTTTATGTCCCTTTCTTGTCTTATGGCTTCAGCTAATACTTCAAGTACAATTGAATTGGAAATGCTTCTATTTTTTCTCCATTGAGTATAATCCTTACTGTAGGCTTGTTGTATACAGCTTTTATTATATTTACAAAGGTTCCTTTCATTACAACTGTCTCTAGGCTTTTGATCATAAAGGGCTGTGGGATCTTGTCAAAAGCTTGATCTGCATGTATCATAAGTATCATGTGATCTTGGACTTTGGACTGGTTTATATTATGAATTACATTTATTGATTTGTGTATGTTGACTCAACCTTGTGTTACTGGGATAAAGCCTACTTGATCCCCATGAATGATCTTTTTGATATATTTTTGAATCTGATTTGCTAAGCCTTTGTTAACAAACTTTGCATCTGTGTTCATCAGAGAGATTGGCCTATAGTTTTCTTTTTTAAGTGTATCTTTATTAGGTTTTGGGATTAAGACCATATTAGCTTCATAGAAGGAATTTGTTAGTGTTCCTTCCTTTGCTATTTGATGGAACAGTTTAAGGAGTATTGGTGTTATTACCTCCTTAATATCTGGTAGAACTCTGTGCTGAATCTCTCTGGACCAGGACATTTTTTGGTGGGAAATTTCGAGATTATTTCATCCATTTCCTCATATGCTATAGGAGTATTTATATAACGCACAACTTCCTGATTCAATTTAGGTAAGTTGTGTTTACTTAGGAATTCATCAATTTCTTTTGTGTTGTCAAATTTCACAGATTATAAGTTTTGGAAATATGATGTTATAATTCTCTGAATTTCTTGGGTATCATTAGTGATGAGTCCATTTTCATTTCTAATTTTGTTAATTTGGTTTTTCTCTCTCTTGCCTTTGATTAATTTAGCTAAGAGTTGTTCAATCTTATTGATGTTTTTTAAAAAAAACAGCTTTTTGACTGGTGATTTTCTATATTGTTTTCCTAAACTTGATTTTGGATATTTCTCCCTTTATTTTGCTAATCTCCTCTCTTCTACTGCTTTTAGAATCGGTTTACTCTAGTGTCTCTAAAGCTTTAAGCTGCATTGTTAAGTTATTTATTTCCGATGTTTCCATTTTTTTGATGTAGGCATTAAGAGCTATGAACTTACCTCTTAGGACAGGGTTCATTATGTCCCAAAGATTTTGGTAGTTGGATTTTCATTATCATTCATTTTCAGGAAATCTTGAATTTCCTTTTTTATTTCTTCCTGAATCCAATTCTCATTCAGCATCATAGTATTTAGTTTCCAGGAGTTAGTGTATTTTCTGTTGTTTATTGTGTTGTGGATGTCAAGCTTTAGACCATTGTGTTCTGATAGAGTACAGGCTACAATTTGAACTTTCCTGTATATGTAGAGATTCATTTTGTGGCTCAATATGTGATCTATTTTAGAGAAAGTTCCATGTGCTGCTGAGAAAAATGTGTATTCTTTGGTGCATGGATGAACAGTTTGATAGAGATCTGTCAGGTCCATTTTAGCAAGGGTTTGATTAAGTTACAATGTGTCTCTGTTAAGTTTTTTACCTGTTGATCTATCCCATGTTGAGTGGGCAGTGTTGAAATCCCCCAAAATTATCATAGTGGGGTTAATTTCTTGCTTTAGACGTTATAGGGTTTGCTTAATGAATGTGTGTGGGGGGGTGCGTATTGGGTACATATATGTTCAGTATTGTGAAGTCTTCCTGGTGAATTGTACCTGTGACTAAAATATAGTATGCATCTGTGTCTCTTATGATGCTTTTTGTTTTTAAGTCCACTTTGTCCGATAACATAATGACTATCCCTGCCTGTTTCCTGGTTCCATTAGCTTGCAAATTTTGGACCAGCATTTTATTTTTAGGATGTGCCTATCTTTTGTGGTAAGATGGGTTTCCTGCAGGCAGCAGATTGATGGGTTGTGATTTTTACTGCAAGTTTTTAATCTGTGTCTCTTGATTGGTGAGTTAATTCCATTAACATTTAATGTAATGGAGAAATTATTTTCAATCGCGGACTATTTTTATGTTTAGTGGCTTTTGTAAGTGTATTGTTTTGCTTTTAGGTTTTGGTGGTATTATACTTCCCTTCTGTCCTCCTGGATATGCTTGTTTTTTTCTTCAAGCTTGAGTATCATTTCTAGCATTTTTTGAAGACCTGGTTTGGTGGACATGTATCCCTTCAAGTTGTCTTTGTGCTGGAAAACTTTTCCTTCTCCCTCAATCATAACAGATAGTTTTGCCAGGTATATCAGCCTGGGTTGACATTTTTGCTCATTCATACTTGAAGTACATCTCTCCAAGTTCTTGTTACTTTTGCTGTTTCCACTAAGAAGTCATTTGTTATTTTAATGGGTTTACCTTTAAAAGTGACTTGTTCTTTTTCCCTTGAAGCTCTCAGCACCATTTCTTTATCTTGAATGTGGAGCGTTTTAACTATTAATTTCCCTGGAAATTTTTTCTTTTGGTATATCTGTTGGGGTGTGGAATGCCTCTTGTATATGGAGGGGGCTCTCTTTTTTTATATGAGGAAAGTTTTCCTTGATGATAGTTTGAAAAATTTCCTCAGGTGTGGTATTTTGGGAATTCTTGCTCTGGTATTCCATGAGTATGCGTGTTAGGCTTCTTCTGAGTTTCCCATAACTCTTGAATGTTTCTCTCAAGTATGTTTTTGGCCTTATCAATCTCTTCCCTTGACCTGGTTAATACTTCCACTTTGTCTTCAAGATCGGAAATTCTCTTTTCTGCTTCATTAGTTTTGCTGATAAGACACTCTGTTGAGTTCTGGCTTGAAGATAATTTGTCCTTTAGTTAAGTTTTAAACTCTGCTTGAGTCTGTTTTAACTGCTCTATCCCTATTTTTTTTCTTGAACTGCTTTTCTCAACTCCTCCAAGTATCTGTTGTGTTTCTCTTCAAAGTGGTTGATGCAGATATTTCACATCTCCTGGATTTCCTCTTTCATAGTATTGATCATGGTAATTATTATGCTTTGAAAGTCGTTATCTTATGTCAGCCTTTCTTGGCTATTTTCTGTGGATTTGTTCTGGTTGGAGTCTATCATTATGTGGTTAATTGTTTTGGGGGGAGATTTGTTTTGTTGGGTTTTGTTTCTCATGGATTTTCACTTTGACTTGGGCATTGTTGTTTTATCTCTTAAGACCTTCTTTCAATTTCTGCATGTTTTTGACTGAACTGAATTAGTTGTTATCACTACTTTCAAGCAGTTATTACTAGTGTTTACTTTGGTGTTTGTTATGCTTGTTGTTATTGTTATTTCCTAAATGAGACTATTAGATAGTACAGGCAGTGGACAGGGGGTGAATGTTAGTATGGTAGTGAACTTTTATGATTTAATACCTTGGTGATATGTGAGGGTGAGTGGTATAGTCCCTGATGTTGTATGTGTTTTGTGGGTGGCTATATGGAAAAGTTACTCTATAGTAACAATAATTGAAGGAACAGGATGGTAAAAAGGGGGTTTACTTATCTTTGGGCTGGATGTGGAGAATCTTTCCCATGTGATAGGATGAATTTAGGGGATTTCAGATGTGTAGCCTTTGTCCCCTAGAGCTTTGCTTTGGTCTTCTTTGGACTCTGTTGACTTCTGTTGAGCAGTGTGTCCTCACTGGAGTGGGTGCTTCCAGGTGCTTCCAGGGAGGGCAGATGGGTAAAGGGCAGAGGTGCTTGCAGTGGGTGCAATTAATCTGGGACCTGGGATGGGGTCCAGGAGTCCTCCTTAGCCTGAGGTGCAGTGTGTCCTCGCTGGAGTGGGTGCTTCCAGGGAGGGCGGATGGGTAAAGGGCAGAGGTGCTTGCAGGGGGCGCAATTAATCTGGGACCTGGGATGGGGTCCAGGAGTCCTCCCTAGCCTGGAGCTCCAACTGGCTGGTGGGAAGAGCTGGGATGAGTGGGTTACCTATATGTTTGGGGTTGAGCAGGGGGTGTTTACCTGGGGCACAGTGTATCCTCACTGGAGTGTGCACGTCCCAGGACTCTAAGAGTTTTGAATCTCTATTGTAAGCAACATTATTCTTGGTAATTGGAACATTAATGTTAACATGGTTCTACTGTATTTAATATCTCCAGATGTTACCACTGTCGCTTCATTTATACCACAATTAGAATTATAATAAAATTTCAGTAAATATCAATTTGAAATTACCTATGAATAAGAATAACAGAAAATTTGCTTTAGAAAAAAATAAGTCTGGAGCTGGAGAGAGGGGATAAGACTCTGTCTCACAAGCAGAATGTCCTGTGTTTGGAACCCAGGTCTCACATAAAAATGCCAGGCAGAAAACTGTGTCAGCCTGCACTTCCAGCCCTGGTGGGTAGAGCCTAGGAAATCCCAGAAAAAAGCAAGAGGTAGGTAGAAGCAATCCAGGATGATTTCTGAAATCACCCTTAATTCTCCAAAGGAAAATGTAGTACCCTCTGATACACACACACACACACACACACACACAAAAAAAAAAAATCATTAAATAAATAAACAAACAAATAAACATTTAGAAAGTACTCAGCTTAGAAAGCTTCTTCTACAAAAGAGATAGAGTATCTCAACAACCTGACAGGATGCAGTCTATTTCAGTAGAGGACCAGAAAAGTGGACATCTGTGGCTGGCCATCATGCAAACTGCTGTTGACACAGCAGGGCTCCCCCAAATTCAGACCAGCCCATCGTCCCCATTCTAAGGCTTTGGAAACCTCACAGAAGAGGTGTCAGTGAGAGTGTAAGAAACTGAAGATGGGAAGGTTCATCTTTGGAAAAGACATTCCCCTCAAGGAAGGACTGCTGCATCTAGGAACTCACTACAGTGAGACTTGTCCTTACCAGACATGCATAATAACTGATATATCCAAGATTCAGCAAAAACCTTGGAGACTTAAAGTGGATGAGTGAAGGAAAATGCCCTATATATGGGGTGGCCCAAGGAGAGGCATCCTGGTATGTGACAGAGGCCTGGATCCCCACAGGATTAGGTGGGTCAGGAGCAACCTGGGATCCATAGATGCAAACAGGCAGAAGTGTGGGATTGATGGGGGGATGAGAAGGAGAGATGAAAGGAAGGAAGCAAGGATAAGTACTCGATATGCTTGAAAAAGTAGAACAAAAGAGAGTAGACAGGTCAGAGGGAGCCCTGGGATCCATAAAGGCAGATGGCATGGAGGGTGGTGGGGGATTGAAATGGATTAAAGGGAGAGTAAGGAAGATGGGTGGGAGGAGGATGGATGGAAGCAGGGATGAGTATTCAATGTTCTTGTAAACCTAGAAAAATAAAATAATAAAAAAGAAAAATAATTTTATTCAATTTCATGAATAACACATCATTCTGCCTCTATTTCTGTACTGCTTCCTCTTATCTGTTGCTGTGAGAGAACACTCAACATCAAACAATTTAAAGGAGAAAGGGAGATTTATTCAGATTAAGGTTCCAGAAGCATGAAACAGTCCTTCATGGCAGAAAAGGCATGGCTGGCAGAAAGAAATTGGAGTAGGCCTAGGTCATGTCCATCAAGGAGACTGGGAGCTGCAAAACTGCCATCAGTAAGAGCAGATCTCTCCTGTAAGGAGGGATACTTAACCTCAATGCCCACTTCCTGTGACTGCCTTTCTCCAGCAAGGCTCAACTTCCTAAAGGTGCAATGAACTTCTCAAACACATGAACCTTTGGTGGCCAACTCACATTTTAAAACATGGAAATATCTAATAAGTAGTGTGTTACACATTAAAGTGACTGAGGTTCAATGGTAGACCAGAATTTAAACTCTTGCTCTGCTGCTAATTGGTTGTAGTTAACATGAAGGTAACTGAAATTTATAGTTAGATACAGTAAAGTTTAAACTCTAGATATTCTACTGTTTGGCTGTGTGATATTGATAGTAAACTTCTATGAACTTTATATAGTTTCCTGTACAAAAGGAAATAATGTCATATGTCTCTAAAAAAGTTTGAGGTGAGGTGAAGTGATATAGATGTGTATATATTTACTTCTCTATAGATCTATCACTTATTTCAAGTGCATGAAGTATAGTGAAAACTTGGTATATGTTATTCCTTAAATTGAAAGCTTACCCATTTTCATCCAAATTTCTCCCAGCACTTCACAATTTTATTTTGAATATTAATACCATTTTATAAAAAAGTATGTTTCTTCACAACTTAAATTTACAGGACTTAAAAATTGACAGCATAAAAAATCCCAAATATCAACTTTTCAATAGGAATATAATAAAGTTTTTACAAGTATGAATCCTTATAGATGATGATACACTCCTCCTCTTTACCTCCCTTCCTTTGTGAGGAACCTGAAATATAATGCCTTCGAGAAAGAAGACAGCCAAAATGATCTCATTGATATCCATTCATATAAGCTTTAAGAAGAATGTCCCCTATATAAACATAGTCATTGCACTTTCCCCTACTAGGTATGTCCATTTTAATATATGTAACAGGAAGCTTATCAGTCTTATTGGTTTATAAGTCTTGGAAGAGAAAAGTGGAACCAGAGGCTCAGTCATCAGGACAGTATGATCCTAATGATATAGTGTGAAAGAAAAAGTTTTTTTGTGTTTGACCTATATTTCCATTTTCTACACTTTTATCTTCCAGTTTTCCCATGTTTCCTTACTATGTCCCTTTCCAAACACACAGCTCTCACTGAAAATTATTGATTTCCTTGGATCTTTTTAAAAATATTTTTTCTTTTTTCTTATCCTCTTAGTCCATTTTCCCTTCACCCCTCCTCTTCTCCTGATAGCCCTTCATCACTTCTGTCTCATTGTCTATTGTTTTCAAGTCTTTTCATTTGTGTGGCCCACTAAGCTTCATACAGTTTTTCTTTGATGTCATATGCCTGACATAATGTTCCAGAAAGTATCATAGATTAGTGGGTATATCATTGAGTATAGTTTCCATCCTCCTTTTCTTCCCTATTAGGTCTCATTATTCTCTCAGTGAAGTGTGGAACTTAAGTTCTTTCCCTTTTCCTAATGAGATGTTGATAGGTCAGTTCCTATGCAGTTCTTTTCATGTCCAGGAGATAGTGTGGCCCACCATCGTCACACTTCAAGCTCTTACAATCTTTCAGACTCCTTTTCTATGATGTTTTCTGAGTCTTGTGGTGGTGTGGGGGTAAAAGGGGGTAGATCTGACTTAGATGTCATAATAAGGGATGAAAAGTCAGTCCACAGTTACTTATTTTCTTTAATTTTGCAAGCTATGTTTTTCTATAATAATAACTATCTATTGCTGAAGGAGGCTTTGAGATTGAGTGCTTAGTACCATTTCAATCTATGAGTGTAATACCATATGTTTAAAAGTCAGTTTTTTGTAGTGTCCTTATAGCGAAACTTTCATAGCCAATTTCTCTGGGACCTATATTCTCCCCTTTTATAGATTTTTAGTCTAGTTTATAAGGATGTAGTCTTTTCTGATAGGCAGCCTTAAATATGATCAAAAAGTTGATGGTTGCCTCCTTTATATTCATACCACTATTGCATGGATGGTCACCTCTTACCATGGTGATTAATATTGAAACTTGGAGATTTCAAAGAATGATGAGACTTTTTATTGCTTTTCTCCCGTAGTAGATTTCCAAGTACTCTCTAGTACAAGGAGGAAGCTTCCAGATGGGTTTCAGCTGATGATTCTTGTCCATCATCTGTGACCACATGTATTGCATCTTCAATAATAGGGTTTTACTGTCAGTCTCTGGAGGGCAACTAAGGAGTAATATAGGTGAAAGCCTATGTTGTTTGGAGGGCCTTTGAGACCTCTCTAATCAAAAACTTATGAGAATGTATCACATGCCTATTATTTCTAGTACTGTTCAATTGTCTCTGGGTTCTAGTTGTAACAGTACAGGGTATTATTTTTGTCCTATCTTCTGCTCTCTGTGTTCCTCTTTACAGGTGATATCCATTCTTGTTCTGTTTGTTTTTTAACCTAAGATTTTTTGACTTACTTTTCTCATAGGAGGTTCCTATCTGTGCATTTCATATTCCTTGGGGTTTTTCTCTTATTACCTCAGTTCTGATACCCCAACTCCTCACTCTCCTAAGTATTTTTCCTCACTACTGATTCCCTCACTTCTACCTATATCTTATCCTCTCAAGTCTTCACCTTTCCTTTCCATCCCTTGCCTCCTGCTCTATGGTCCATTTATATTTTCTAATTGTTACATGAATTTCAGGCCTAATACTTCAATCAGGAGTTTAATCTTAGCATTCATATATAAGATAGAATATACAGTTTTTGTCTTTCTGTATCTAAGATACCTCCTTTAATGTTATATTTTCCAATTCCATTCATTTACTAGCAAATTCCATACTCCCATCCTTCATGATAACTGAATAGCATTCCATAATGTTGTGGATCACAATTTCATCACCCATTTCTCTGTTGATGGGCATGTTGACTGATTCCATTTTTTGTTATTGTGAATAGAGCTGCAATGAACATGGGTGAATGAGTGTCTTTGTAAAAGATTTAGAATCATTTGAGAATATTCCTAGAAGTGGTATTGCTGAGACACATGAAAGTTCCATTTTTGGTTTTCTGAGGAACCACCATATTGATTTTCAAAGTGGCTGCACCAATTTACAGTCCCACCAACAATGAATAAGTGTTTCCTTCTCTGCACATCCTCATCAGCCTTCATTTTTAATCGTGTTTTTGATCTTAGCAATCTAACTGAAATAAGATGGTATCACAAGGTAATTTGAATTTTCATTTCCCTGATGACCAGAGAAATTGAGCATTTTAAAAGATTCTTGTTTGACATTTGATTTTCTTTTTGAGAGAAATCATTTTTAATTCCAGGTCCCGTTTTTTAAATTGGGTTTCCTTTCTTTGTGTTTAATTATTTGAGTTCTTTATATATTCTGGAAATTAATTTTTTGCTAAATTCATAGTTAGCCAAGACTTTCTCCCCTTCTATGCATTGACATTTTGCACAATGAACAATTTCTTTCACAGACCAAAAGTTTTTTTTTTTAAGTGCTGGAGTCCCACTTATTGATTATTGCATTAGTTCCTGGGCATTTGGGGTCCTGTTTACTGTCGACTTAAATTGAATGCCTTTATGTCTTCTAGCTGTATTTTTGTTTTTATTTCTTTTTTATTTCTTTTTTCCACTCATACAAACTTGATAGGTACTCCATTCCCCTCCCTCTCTCCACTGCTCCTTGGATCCCCTGGTTCCTCCCTCTTTTCCCCTTACTTTCCCCCCTCCCTCCCTTTCTCCCAGTGCCCTCTCCCCCATTCCTGGAATATCCTTTAGTGTGCATGTCAAACTTCCCTCTGGGTCTCCTCTCTGATGAGGTGTAAGGACTCAGCAGCATTGCATAGATCTCTTTCTTGTGTTCTCCCTTAGTATAGGATAAGGATCCTAGTGCCTGTGATCCATGCTAGACTTTGGAGGGGTCAATGATATGTTGGTCATTGTGCAGGTCTTGCAAAGTCCTATCATGGTTACTTTGACCCTAACTTGGGTGGAGTATCTTGCCTATTATTTCTCCTCCCCATCTTTAGGCTCTTACAATCTTACCACCCCCTCTTCCACAAATGTCCCTGAGCTTTAGGATGGGGAGAGATTAGACTGGCCTGGTTCCTGATGATTAATGTAGGGTCTCTAATGTTCTGAATTATGGTTTGTTGCTTTTTTTCAGTTTTTATGTTTCTGCACCACTCCTGGCTCCATCCTGATGTATATTGGATGTCACTTCCTAGCCAGAGATCAAAGCCTGTTAAAATAGAGTCTTATTATAAGAGTAGATTCAAAGGTAGATGGAATAAAAGTAGGAGACCACGGTGAGGGGAAGGGTCAGTCTCCCATTTGCAGGATGGTTACCTTCTATCTGTCAGACTCTATGCCCTCCCTGTCTGGTGAGATCAATCCCTATCAATTGCAAGTGACCAGGAAGGAAAGTCTGTGAGCTTAACCAGATGTCTCATTACTTACTTGCAGTACTTGTATTTTTAAACTGAGTCTAATATATATTCCCACTCCTTCTCATTAACAGATATCAAATAGAGAATTGTCTAGCTTAATCTTATAGAAGCTTAGAAAATATGTAATATTCCTGCTTTTATGGACTATAAGTTATAAAGGGGAAAATGGACATTCATTAACACACACATGCATGCATACATATTTATAGGGCATGTAAATATATATGTATATGTGTGAATGCATATTTGGACAATTCCTTAAAACAATAATTAGAAGTGCTAGGGCACAGAACCTAATATAAAGACCTGCATTCGAAATATCAAGGAATATAGTTCTTGAGCAAATGCATGTAACCTGAGACATAATGGAGCATTAACAAACTGTCAGGCTAAGATTATAGGTTATGGAAGTAATCACAGATGAAGCATTGAATGATATAGGCAAACAGATTACCAGATAGAAAGTTCAGGAGAGCTACATGCTCTCCTTTGTGACTAAATTTCATTCAGTAGAGTCTTTTGGGCTCTTTGATTTAATTGAGCTATTTTCATCTAGATGAGACTGGCCTACTGTCATACAGTTCTTTCTATGTGAGAACACTATGAAAAATATGATTGCCTTTGATTCATGTATTTGTCTTTTAGGGTAGATATTATTAATTACACATATATTGTACAAAGGTAGCAACTGAAGCACAAAAATGTCAATTTTCTTACCCAAAATACATGTAATGCACATTAGACTCCATTCTTAGACTTATTCTGTCTCCTGTCATGTCAAATACTGAAGCCAAATTTCATTAAATTGTACCTGTACATAATAACAATGAATAATTCTCTTCATTTTAAGGAGATAAACAGATTAGTCTTACTTTTGCAATGGTTAACATCTAATTGGTGAATCAAAGACTAGCCAAATATATTTTAAGGGAATGTTGGCTGGCAAATTGAAATACTGATAAATTGTCAGGGAATATATGACACTGCCTCATGTAAAATGTTAACATTCTAAGGGATGAGAGTAGGATGTCAGCATAAAATCTCCTTTACCCTTCTCTTGCTACAACAGCAAGAATTTTCAAGATTTTTGTATGCATAAGTGCCCTGTGGAGACCAAGACATCATAAACCTCTTTCAATAGTACAGGCCCATAGCAAAGTACTTGCTGATAATAGATCTGAAAAGGAACTTATCCTCTTGTTGACTTAACTGTTCCTGTTGCCAGAACCATTTTTCAAGAGATACAAGAAGGGTTATGCTCACTGTTGTAGCCTGTTTGCATATTGCCAATAAATTTGCAATTAAAAAAACCTTAGAAGAACAAGAGGTTTGTATTCTTACTTATGATTTTCTCTTAAAGTTCATAGTCAACACTAGAGTTCCTACTGTAGAGTCAAGGGATCTAGCCACATCATATCCACCGAGTTGCCAGCAGCAGAACACACCTCTCTTGCCAGGCTGCAAGATGGACAACGTATTTGCTAAAGTATTCCAGACTTCTTTTTTTTTTTAAATTTTTTATTATTATTATTTATTCAACTCTGCGCATGTGCACGCGCGCATGTCTGTGTGTGTGTGTGTGTGTGTGTGTGTGTGTGTGTGTGTGTGTGTGTAGAACCACGGACGAATTCACGAACCACCATGGACGCCTCCAGCTCCTTCTGCCCCAGGATTCACAGGCTCTGCCCTACCAGGACCAGAAGCGCAGGCCGCCCCCGCTTCCCCCTGGCGTCTCTACGTGGGATCTGGGATCCGAACTCAGGACCTTCCGCTTGCAAGGCGGAGGCTTAACCCCTGAGCCACCTCTCCAGCCCAGTATGGCAAACTTCTAAACCAGCTTCTTCTCTCATCTCGTCCACCTTTCTAGGGTATGGATCCACTCACTATGGTCTGAGTCTTCCCACATCAATTACACACACACCTGTAGGCTTATTTAGGGGCTGCTTTATCTTCCAGTTTTTCACAGATGTGCAAAAATCTCAGTCTTCAATTGACAAGTTGACAGTTACATATCTAATTAATATACCCACCAAAATCTCAGGTAACAGACTTGACATTCATCCTGATTGTGAATTCTGATCATAAAACTCAGCTGAAATACCTCTTAATTGTGATCTGTGGACTGCCACCCAGGCTGAATTTAATCTTTCTGTGTTGAGGATAAGGACATGTTATGTATTCAGAAAAGATTATTGTTACATAAAAAGGAGTATCATAAGAAGTAAGGTAAATAAGACATAACTAAGGAGTAGATATTGGATGAAAATATGACATCAGTAGAAGCTTAGGCAAGAATTATAAAATAGCCCTCAATAGATCTTTTTAATGTCACAGTACAATTTTACAGATTATCTGAGCCAAAGGTTATGAACTGGCTGTCTGGAGGACATGCCTGTTTAACGAATGTTTTGTCTGGCCCGCACGATGTTCTAAAATAAGTTTAAATACAGGCTAACATAAAAATAGATGGTGTCTTTGCTGTCACATCTATTTACCTTGTATTTCTTGAAGAGTCAGAAGGTTTGGAAAATATCCTACTTGTTTTCTCACAAATCAGTGACGTCTTAGAGGTCAGTTGCTTTTGTGTTATTTTAATAATATGAGAGCTTTCTGGTTTATTTTAATTCCCAAAGTGTCTGACTGTTTCCCTGATTCTAACAGGGCATCAGTTGCCATAACACTTCTGCTTCAAGGGTTGATTTTGTGGTACATGACACATTTACAGTACCTAATATACACTGTGTAATTTGTCCTTTTAGGCATTTGAGTTTGTGATCCCTTGTTCAAACCTAAGATTTTATGAGGTGAGTAGAAAGTCATGTATCTTGCATATTGTATCCAAGCATGAAAACAACAAAATCTGGGCTCTTTATTCATAAAAATTTTTTTCTACTACATTGAACTGTGCAATCATACATGGGTAGCACATGGTAATATTTTGACTGGGCTTCCTTCTTCAACAATATCTTCTTTGCTTCTCCTCCTCAATGTAAAAAAAAAAACAAAAAACTTCAGTTATTGAGAAGTTTGCTATAATATTTATAATTGAAGTTTATTTATAGTATCTAATTTCTTTATACATTCTCTACTTCATGGTCATTAAACAGTTTCTTTTTCTAACATTTTTTTCTTTTCAGCTCACCTGTTTTTCCTTTCAGAGCAGACCAGGCTTGGCCATTGTTCATTCTCAAGCCTTGTTCAGTTACTTTCTGGCAATTTTCATTATACCTTGGGAAAGTTAAGATTATATTCACAATTCTTTGCTTTGGAAAACAAGTTCCATGGATAAATTCCTCCCATCCAAAATTGTTTCAGCTTAATTTACTTAATTCTAGTCAGTACAAGCAGACTTAACTACAGGGGATGGAAAAATCTCAAAAGCAGATGATGAAGCTCAGGCCATTTTAACAAAAATATTTTGAATACTAAGGTATATCTCAAAGCACTTCAGCAACAAAAAATTTTGGTCTACTTGGAATCCATCTTGATAGTTAAATACTTTAGATCACAAAGTTAACAAGAAGTCACATTACATCTTGCAACAAATATTCTACCAAAGTGTTAAAAATAAGCCAAGATGATGATATATCTAGCATGGAGGAAGTATACTAAGCTTCAGAAGACTAACTGATCACAAGAAGTACAATATTCACCTTTATTCCTTCTAATAATATATTCCCAGACTTTTTGTTTGTTTTTGTTAACTTTTAACATTTTTTAAAAATTTTACATGTGTTTGTGTGTATGCATGTGTCAGAGAGCTACTAGTTGTTACTATTTCCTGCTCATAAAGTTTATTCAATAAAAGAAATTTTAGCTTTCTCCAAAATTTTCAGATTTAAATGTCTACCCAGAGCACCTACATTGTTTATGATCAATATTTTGCTGCAAAGATTATGGTTTTGATATTCAATAATTTCTGGAGTGTCGGTTAGATTTATGTCTGTAAAACAAAAGCAAAATTGAACTAGCACCTCTTCTTCAATGTGGGCGTCAAAAAATAATCACGGAATTTAGATCTCCAATCCTAAATGAGTATTACTGTTATGAATAATTTAAGTACTGAACAAGAGACAAATGAGTGACCTTGAATCAGTACCAAGGGAAAAGATAATCTATTAATGTTTAATGTGTATAATTATTTTCTCAATTTATAAATATCAAAGTCTATGCTGACAAATATATATATGTATTTTTGATAGCTTTTAAAAACAGAAGAATATGAAATTGTCTCATGTTTGGAAAGCACAGATTCGATAAATGAGAAACAGAAACTCTCATTTCATTGAACTTAAATACAATAGTTTAAATAAACATAACAGTGATTTGTACTCACAGAGTGGATGTTAATCAATTAATCATTCAATTCAAAATATATTAACCAATTAATGAAACATTTCTCTGTTTTGCTCTGTGTGTGTGTGTGTGTGTGTGTGTGTGTGTGTCTCAGAGGTCACTCTGTGTCTGTGTGGAATGGAAGACCAGGAGTGACTCTGAGAGTCATTCTGTATTGTTTATAACTCCTTAGTCCTTTGCTCTGGGATTTCCAAGACAGGATCAGAAGTTCAGGCCACTGCCATTTCTTCCAGTAGTTTTTATGTGGGACCTGGCTTCCAAACTCAGGTCCTTCCGCTTGCAAGGCAGCATTTTAACTCCTGAGCTATCTCTCCAGCCCAGTGGAGTATTTCTTATCACTGTTCAGTAATATTGATGTGCGTATTGACATTTTAAATTTTCTAATACTAAAAATAGGATACATTAGTCATAAATTTTGAATAATGCAATTCAGCCAAATAGAAACAGACTTTCTATGTTTCTTGTGAAGTAGCTCAGATTGTTAAAAAGTTTGTGAAACAGCAAAACATAATGAACATAACTTCTCAAACAGAGACCCAAATAAGGCCCATCTCAGCATACATCAAATTTCTTGGTTCGTTTCCAACATCTAATGTCATATGTCTGACCTCATTATAATGGCTATGAAATACTACTTTTTTTTTTCTTTTTAGCATTCTTATGTTTACTAACTGAAAGAGGAATATAGACCAGTAGTTTTTAAAAGAAATCAATCTTTGCACCTTCCCTGTCCAAGTAGTCCCCAAAGAGCAAGTTTCCTGTTCACTGTAGTTGGCAGCACTACATTTGACATGTAGTATTTCTGACTAGTGGGGCAAAAATTTTACAGTTATTTAAATTTTTTATTTCCTTCTTTCTGCTAACATGGATTTAATTTGTTCTTAAAAATTGAGGTGTAATATGAGGTTATTTATCTAAATTCCTTCTTATTTTATTTTATTTTTGTTATTTCCACTCATACAATCTTAACAGGTACACCAGTCCCCTCTCTCCCTCCAACCCCCTACCACCCCTTCCCTCCCCATCCCCCAGTGCCTCCCCCTCCCATCTTGGGAGCATCCTTTAATGTTCATGCCTGATTCTTCTCTGGGCCCTCCTCTCCAATGACATACAAGGACCCAGTGGCATTTCCCTGAACCCTTTCCTGTGTTCCCCTTAAGCATAGGAACACTACTGTGGCTGTCAATCCCTTGCCTCCAAGGATTTAGTACCTTTAGCAAATGCTAGACTTTGTGGGATCAATGGTGTGTTGGACATTGGACAGGGTATGCAAAGTCCAATTATAATTGTTTTGGCCCTAACTTGTGTGGAGTATCTTGCATATCATTACTCCTCCCACCTTTGTGCTCTTACAGTCTTACCACTCCCTCTTCCACAAATTTCCTTGACCTTCATGATGGGGGCTGGGCTAGTTCCAGGTGGTTGATATAGAGTCTCTGATGTTTTGGATTATAGTTTGTTGATTTTTTTTCACTTCTGCTGCTCCTGCAATGACTTTCACTCCATCCTGATGGGTATTGGATGGCACTCCTTACACTCATGATGGTGGCCTATTTTCTCTGCTGTAACATGGTCCCCTCTCTCCTTGTTTCTGATGTGGCTCTCCTTCTCTATCCCTCCTGTTCATAATCTTTACAATTACTGTAGGTATTATAGAGAATTATCCTTAAGTGTCTCTAAGTGGGTTTGGTACTAGGAGCCACCTATTAGGGAGTACATATGGCGCTTAATTTTCTGTGTCTGGGATACTTCACTCAATATAATTGTTTCTAATTCCATCCATTTACCAGCAAATTCCAGTAATTCATCATTTTTCATGGCTGAGTAGTACTCCATTGTATAAATGTACCACATTTTCATTATCCACTCGTCAACTGTTGGGCATTTGGGTTGATTCCATGACTTTGCTATTGTAAACAGTGCTGCTATGAACATGGCCGTGCTTGTGCTATCAAGGTGAATTTTTGCTGTATGGGGGGTTATTCCCAAAAGTGGAATTGCAGGGTCATATGGCATTTCAATCTTTAGTTTCTTTAAGAATCTCCAGACGGCTCGCCAGAGTTACTCTAGGAGCCTGCATTCCCACCAGCAATGTAGGAGAGTTCCCCTCTCTCCATATCCTCTCCAGCATTTGGTGTATTGTGGTGTATTTGCTTGTATTGTGGATTTTTGACACCCTGACCTGGGTGAGATGATACCTCAGAAAGGTTTTGATTTGCATTTCCCTGATGACTAAGGATGTGGAGAATTTTCTAAGATATTTGTTAGACATTTTAATTTCATCCCTGGTAAAGTTTCTTTTTCTTTTTTTTTCTTTTTAAATATTTTTTATTTTTTTATTTATTCAATTGTGCATGTGTGCGTGTGTGCACGTGTGTGTGTGTGTGTGTAGAACCACGGGGGAATTTGGAAACCAAAATGGACCGCCTCTACCTACTGCTTGTTTACTCTGCCCAGGGATTTACAGGCTCCACTCTACTAGGACCAGAAACACAGGCTGCCCTGCTTTGGCCAGGCATCTATACATGGGGTCTAGGATCCGAAATCAAGACCTTCCACCTCCAAGACAGAAGCTTAAACCCTGAGCCACCTCTCCAGCCCCGTAAAGTTTCTTTTAAGTTCCAGGGCCCATTTTTTAATTGGGACATTTGTTTCCTTGGTGTTTAGTCTTCTAAGTTCTTTGTGCACTCTGGATAATAAAGCTCTATCAGATATGTGGTTACTGAAGATTTTCTCCCATTCTGTGGGTTGCCTTTGTGCTCATGTTACAATCTCTTTATCTGAAGAGAAGCTTTTTAATTTCACAAGATCCCATCTGTTGAGAGTTGGTTGCACTGACTGTGCTATTGGATATCTGTTTAGGAACTGTTGGCCTAGCCCAATCAGCTCGAGGGAGTTCCCTACCCTTTCAAGTATAGCTTTAATAGTCTCTGGCCTTATATCGAGGTCCTTGATCCATTGGGAATTAAATCTTGTACATGCTGACAAGTAGGGATCGAGTTTTAATCTTCTGCATGTGGAGATCCAGTTTTGCCAACACCATTTGTTGAAGATGCTGTTCTTTTTCCATTGGATTTTTTTGGCCCCTATGTAAAACATCAAATGGCTGTAGTTGTGTGGGCTTATATCTGGGTCTTCAACCATTATCCATTGATCTGTGTGTCTATTTTGGAGCCAGTACCAGGCTGTTTTTATAACTATGGATTTGTAGTATAGACTTAGGTTTGGTATGGTGATACCTCCAGTAGTGTTTTTGTTACTCAGAATTGTCTTTGCAATCCTGGGTCTTTTGTGCCTCCATATGAATTTTGAGATTGATTGGTCAACTTCTTTGAAGAATTGCTTTGGTATTTTAATTGGTACAGCATTGAATTTGTATATTGCCTTTGGTATGATGGTCATTTTTATGATGTTGATTCTGCCAATCCAGGAACATGGAAGGTCTTTCCACCTTCTGGTGTCTTCTTCAATTTCTTTCTTTAGGGTTTTAAAGTTTTCATTTTAAAGGTCTCTTACTTCCTTGTTTAGGTTTATACAAAGGTATTTCATTTTTTTAGGGGCTATAGTAAATGGGATTGTTTCTCTCAAGGCTTTTTCACTTCTTTCATTCTGGGCATACAGAAAGGCCACTGATTTTTGTACATTTATTTTGTATTTTGCCACCCTGCTGAACTTCTGCATTAGTTCCAGGAGCTTCCTGGTGGAGTTTTTGGGATCACTCAGGTATAAGATCATGTCATCTGCAAATAAGGATAGCTTGACTTCTTCCTTGCCGATTTGAATCCCTTTTATGTCCCTTCCTTGTCTTATATTACACTCAATGGGGAAAAATTTTAAGCATTCCCACTTTGTTCCAGAACTAGACAAGGCTGTCCACTCTCAACACTTCTTTTCAATATTGTCCTTTTTTTTTTTAACTTTTCCCCTTACTTCAGTTTTTGTTGAATTACACAAATATAAAAAACACTAAATTTGAAAATGTTATATGTACACAACTGGTAGTATGTATCTAAAAAAGTCACAACCACTTTCCTGGTTTTTTTTTTTGCTTTTAATGTTTAATGTATTATCTTTATTGATAAAGATATTAGAAAACTATCATGGTCTCAGTGATGATGCAATCTTACCTGAAAAAAAAATAACAGTCAGATGACTAGAAATCAAAGAAAGGAAAAATTTGTCATCACGATTTCTGCACATCACCTTTTGGAAAGCTTACTCATTAGCTCAGTGAGATGATGATGATATATTCCAATGTTGACATCACAAATATTAAATGTAGTTTACCAACCCTTACTAAGTAAGTCCCTGCACATTTCAATTGCTAATCAGGGAATTTTTGTTCTCGTTATGATTTTTCTTGACTTATTATATTTGATAACTTCTTATAGTTGATAACTACAAGGGGATTCATTTTGAAGAACAAAAGAAAATAGTAGGCAAGAATGTGTGAAAATCCCACGATCTCACAATTATAACTTAACACTTCCATTTATTTATGTCCATTTTTCTATGTATATATTTGTGTGTGCATATATGAACCAAACAAAGTTTTATTATCTATGCAGGTTTTATCTTATAGCTTTTTGTTAAGAATATATTCTAAAAGAATTATGTTAAGTGAAATAAGTGAGTCACAGAAACCAAATAGTACATGTTCCACATGTAGAAACTAAAAAAACTGATATCAGTCTGAAATATAACAGAACTGAGTACTAGGAAGAGAAAAGGAAGGGAAGATAAGTAAGAATGCATAGTTTTACTAAAATTCAATGACAGGGTATTAGTTTTAATATTTATGAAAATAGGTCTATATTTGACATTAGTAGCCTCTTTCTGGTATAGGTTGCAAATAACCTGAATTTAGGAATTTAAAACTTAACTATGGTAAGTCCTCTGTTTTCTTATAATAACTTCCTTCTTTATTTGGCTCTGGTTCTGTTCCTTCTGATTTATTCTCTTTTATTGGTTTGGAAACTTACTCTACAAAGAATACAATATTTTAGTTTTGGCTGAAAATGTTACTGCTGTAATTGTTACTGAATTCATTTCTTTCTACCTAATGCTATATATCCTCCTAACAACAACATAAGCTATGTATTACTATTAACAGTGTAAAGAATGGTAAATGATGTTCTGTTGCACAGAATAAAACTGAGCATTTATTTTTAGTCACTAAAGATTAAGAGAGATTCAAGCCTTTTATGTTCTTAAATGTCTCAAATTTGGAGCTTTTGGCATGTAACAGATCTAGGAATAGTTCTATAAGTATTTAATGCTCTTCCTTTTCATTCTATGAATTCCTCTTGAAAGTCTTGAAGGCTTCACAGATGTAATGATGTATTGTCCATTTAAAAGCCTGTATGTTTTAACTTGGAACCATGATAACTTAAAGACTTTGTGTCTTAATTAGATGTATTTTTTGCAGCAGGATTTGCAGTGAAGAACATATTTAAAAATGTGGACTATTGGCCAGCCGCCCAGTGCCCAAGTGGGTGACATACAGTGCCCATCAGGATGGAGTGAAGGGCATTGCAGAAGCAGCAAAACTGCAAAGGAAAATCAACAAACCACAATCCAGAACTTCAGAGACTCTGTATCATCCAGGTAGAACTAAGCCAGCCTAATCTCCCCCCTTCCTGAAGCTCAGGGACATTTGCGGAAGAGGGGGCGGTAAGATTGTAAGAGCAAAAGGATGGGGGGAGCAATGATTTGAAGAGTCTCCACACTAGATAGGGCTGAAGCAATCATAATAGGACTTTGCATGCCCTGCGCCATGTCCGTCACACTATTGACCTCACAAAGTCTAACATCGGCTAAAAGCATCAAGATCCTTGGAGGCAAGGGATTGACAGCCACAGTAGTGTTCCTATGCTTAAGGGGAACACGAGAAAGGGTTCAGGGAAATGCCACTGGGTCCTTTTACGTCATCGGAAAGGAGGACCAAGAGGAGAGTTAGGCATACAAAATAAAGGACTCTCTGGGAATTGGGGGGGGAGGCACTGGGAGATGGGGAGGGAGGGAGGCAGAGCAGGGGGTTTGGGGGGAGGAGGAGGGGGGAGGGAACTGGTCTACCTATTAAGTTTGTATAAGCGGAAACAATAATAAAAAATGTTAAAAAAAGATTATCAACTCTTGACTTGCAACATTCTAGATCTCTACACATCATTTGAAGCTCTATTCAGTCAGTCATCCCTGCATATACAGCAACTTGCTTCCAAGAATCTACAACATTGACAGGTTTGTAAATTTGCTTAAGACAATCATAGGCTAATTAAATGTAATTGAACAGATATATCACTGGTCTGGGATTATCACCAAAAGCCAAATAACATGCTATCTGCATCCTTTCCAAGGACAACAAGGAAAATCTCACTCTGACCACATAGGAGAGGAAAAAATATTGGAAGTTCACTTTCCATAAACTCATTATGTTGTTTTATATGAAAATTTCCTCCCAATGATTGATGTAAGAACATATAAAAATTTCCAAATATGCTCTTTTTACTGTGTGCCAAAATAAATATTTTAGCTTTATAAATATTTGCAATAATTTCAGGTTATAATACTTGATGATGATGTTGAGAGTTTAAGGTAGTATAAATCTCATAATATGAGGAAGATTTAAAACTTCAAAAGAAAATCAACAAACCACTATCCAGAACTTCAGAGACTCTATATCAACCACCTAGAACTAGGCCAGACTAATCTCTCCCCATCCTGAAGCTCAGGGACATTTGCGGAAGGGGTCAGTAAGAGTGTAAGAGCAAAAGGATGGGAGGAACAATGATATACAAGAAACTCCATACAAGTTAAGGCTGAAGCAATCATAATTGGACTTTACATGCCCTGCGCAATGTCCAACACACTATTGACCTCACAAAGTCTAGCATCTGCTAAAGGCACCAAGATCCCTGGAGGCAAGGGATTGGCAGCCACAGCAGTGTTCCTATACTTAAGGGGAACACGGGAAAGGGTTCAGGGAAAGGCCACTGGGTCCTTGTATGTCATTGGAGAGGAGGGCCCAGAGGAAAATCAGGCATGCACAAGAAAGGACTCTCTGGGAATTGGAGCGGGAGGCACTGGGGGATGGTGAGGGAGGGGGGAGGAGAGGGGAGCAGGGGGTTCGAGGGGAGGAGGAGGGAGGGAGGGAACTGGTGTACCTATTAAGTTTGTATGAGCTGTAATAATAATAAAGAATATATTAATAATTAAAAAAATGTGGACTATCAAATATACATGTCCATATCCACATATATGTATGCCAATATATGCCTATATAATAAAACAGGAGATTTACATTTTTCACTTTCAGTTTGAGATTTCTTATTGTATAGGCTGGTTTCAAGATCCAGTTGGAGGTCTATCTGTGGCTTCCTATTCTGTGCTATTTGCATAAATCTTCCCCTTTAATTTTACATATCTAATTTAACCATCTGTGTCCTCATATCACCCAGGAATTCTTAAAGAAAACTTCACTCTAAATCTAATGTCCTTGAACAGCAAAAATTGTCTTTCCTTCCTCTCACAAAAATGTGGCTCTTCATACTTTCTGAACTTGTCTTACTTTGCTGCCATAATTAAATAATGTGTAGACACTCTATTAGCAGCTACTACTTTGCTTCTTTGTAGTAAATAAACTTTCACTTAAATTATGGCTTGCTTATAATGACTCCTTATGCAACTAGAATTGCTCTGACAGCAGGAAGTTCAAACACTATAAGGAAGGTAGGTGTGTTCCTTTGTTGCCTAAATTTCATTCATTTACTGAAGTTTTTGGACAGGTCTAGCTTTCTCACTTCTACTCTGGTCAAGCTTAGTCAACAGTAATCTAAAATTGTTGGAAACTGAAGATTATAATGGTACTGTGGTTGATAAGAGAGGATACAGAAATACTTGCAATAGAAATAAACACTTCTCAGACATCAGTAACCCATCTGGTTCTGGAAGGCTTTTGAAACACATATGTTATCATGGAAATATTACCTCTTAACATTTTTAGTTGCTATGGTTATCTTTGGGATTGAAGTTTCTGAAAAAAAGGGGGACTATTGACTTGTACTTCTATATTGAATAAATAAAAAAACACAAGGTAGTGTATTAGGAAGTTGTGAGTTAATATTTGGAATCCAAAAACTTGGTCTGAATACATTTCAGATAAGAGTCATTTTGACCTGTATTCAAATGTTTCCTCTAGGTAAAAAACAAACAGATATATAATGTTGAAACCAGCTTAAATTGATCAGTGAAAACACCTAATGTTTAATTAAGATAAGTACCTAAGAATCATACTTATTCTTTGTGATTTTCCTATTAAAATTACATATACTATTTAAAAAGTCAACTCAAATAATACATCATTGTTCTGCTTGTCTAAAAATAATGTCATATCTTTGAAAATCTGATTCATAAATAGGGCTCTATCTGTGGACATCATTTTGAAAATAAACACTAGAACATATGCGTGTATCAAATATAAGTCAGACAGAAGCCATTGTCAAAATCATCTGTGTTTTCTGAATGTATTCTGCTTAGGTTTTTCTGGGCAGTAGCAACATGTTATACTACTCACATGTTCAATAAATATTTATTAAATGAAACTGAAACATAGAGGAGAAAAGGAAGGAAGGAATGACAGTATGCAGAAATGCAAAATAAATATAAATACATCTATATTCAATTTGCTCCTTTTTTTCTCCTTAAAATTTAGTTTTCAAAATAAAGAGAAAGTGCGTGTCACTTTTATGCAGATTTTTTTTCTTTCAACCCAATAAAACACAAATACATTGGTTAGCTTTTCATATCTCTTTCTTTTTTTCTTTTTTTCCATTCTTTCTCTGTCTATCTATCTTCCTAATTTTTTTTATTTCTTTTTTTTTTTTTTTTTGTGAAAGAGTCTTGTTTTGTAACCCAGGCATACCTAGAAATCATGCTGTATCCCCAAACTAGGCGATATCTTCTCCCTCTGTCTCTCAGGTGCTGGATTAAAAAGAGTGCACTACCATGCCCAGAAAATTTTGAAATATCGCATAAATTCCATTTTTATAATTATTACCATTTTTTAACATTTTTATTATTATTTCCGCTCATACAAACTTAATAGGTACACCGGTTCCCTCCCTTCCTCCTCCTCCCCCCGACCCCCCTGCTCCCCCTCCCATCACCCCTCCCTCCCCATCCCCCAGTGCTTCCCACTCCCCCTGGAGAATCCTTTAATGTGCATGCCTGACTCTTCTCTGGGCCCTCCTTTCCGATGATGTACAAGGACCCAGTGGCATTTCCCTGAACCCTTTCCTGTGCTCCCCTTAAGCATAGGAACACTACTGTGGCTGTCAATTCCTTGCCTCCAAGGATCTTGGTGCCTTTAGCAGATGGTAGACTTTGTGGGGTCAATAGTGTAACGGACATGGCGCAGGGCATGCAAAGTCCAATTATGATTGCTTCGGCCCTAACTTGGGTGGAGTATCTTGCATATCATTGCTCCTCCCATCTTTGTCCTCTTACAATCTTACTGCCCCCTCTTCCACAAATTTCCCTGAGCTTCAGGATGGGGAAAGATTAGGCTGGCCTAGTTCTAGGTGGTTGATATAGAGTCTCTGGAGTTCTGAATTATTGTTTGTTGGTTTTCTTTTGCAGTTTTGCTGCTCCTGCAATGCCCTTCACTCCATCTTGACGGGTATTGTATTTCACCCCCTGGCCAGAGATAAAAAGCTGTTAAACTAGAGTCTTGTTGTAAGAGTATATTCAGAGGTAGATGTAATAAAAGTAGGAAACCACAGTGAGGGAGGGGTCAATCACCCATTTGCAAAATGGTTACTTATTGTCTGCCAGACTTTATGCCCTCCCCTTCTAGTGAGATCATACCCCCTCAGTTGTAAATGATCAGGAAGGAAAGTCTGTGAACTTAACCAGATGTCTCATTACTTACTTGCAGGTCTTGATGGAGACCTATTTTCTCTGCTGCAACGTGGTCCCTTCTCTCCTTGTTTCTGGTGTGGCCCTCCTACCCCATCTCTCCTATTCATAATGCTAGCAATTACTGTAGGTATTACAGAGATTTATCTTTGAGTGTCTCTAGGTGGGCTGGGTGGGTTTGGTACTAGGAGCCACCTATTAGGGAGTACATACGGTGCTTAATTTTCTGGGTCTGGGATACTTCACTTAATATAGTTGTTTCTAATAACATCCATTTCCTGTGGTACATCTATACAATGGAGTACTACTCAGTCATCGAAAATGATGAATTACTGGCATTATTACCATTTTGAGTACTGCAAATACCCTACGCCATGGACTAGTACACCAACTAAGATCAATGATCTGCCACAACAGCATTTATACCACCCATCAGATGTATACTTTATGTCCAATGAAAGGAGAGCATTGATTGAGCAAAACCTTAATGTTAAGTTTGTATAATAGTTTAAATAAGACCTTATGAGTGTAATGGGAATATATATATTTTATTTTAACTACTTAAGTTATCTGAAGAAAAAAAATTCGTTTTTAAAAGGCATTTAGTAAAATTAATAAATAAAATATAAAATATAAAATTAATTATATGAAAAACCATCAATTATATTTAGTGAAGTCTTACCATGATCCCACAAGATATCATGAGAAAAGCTAATGTTTTTAGTAAATTGATTTCGGTTTTCAAGTTTTTCTTCAGATTCTTTAGGAATGTATAATGTTGCTTATGTGTAAGTGTTGTGGTAGCTTATTAGACAGATGATATTTTGATTGGCATAACATTAATTCATATCTCTTGATTTTAGATGGCTGAAAATGAATAATCATGTCTTCTGTTATACTTTACAGAGAAAAAATAAAGGTAATCTTTGCTCATAAGGACCCCACAGCTCCTTTTGTGGTCCATGCGTTGGTAAGGGAGTCAGATATCTGTGGTAGTATATAAGGCCTTTCAGTATGCAAGGTCATAGGTGGGGGAAGTTTTTCTTCCATTGTCCAATGCCTCTCTCACAGACACTCTGAGTACATTTATTTCTTCTGAGATCCTTGTTATTCCTTGGGGGGATGTTAATGTGTCTGCTATTGTGTAGATAGGGATTTAGGGAAAGATTTTGATGACCTTATTAGAATTGAAAATTCAAGGGTCACTGATATTCTGCCCTCCAGCCTTTTGCAGTTTTCTGTCTCACTAGTCTTCCACTATAATACGGTATATCTTGATTGAGGTCTGACAGATTTTCTTATTTAAGGGTTAAATAAGTATTTAGATGATGGTTTTCTATCAAGTTTTTATAGTTAACACTAAATCATCTATTCCTGTTTGAATTTTGCCATTTTTTACTAAATGTTTTTATGTCATGGTATATGAATTTTTCATTTCATTTTTGTATTGTTCATTAGTGTACAGAACAATTTTTCTGTGGTGATATTTTTGCTGAAATCTCTCTTAAATGGTCTATGATCACAAATTAATTACTTAGGATTCTTTCCCTACAAGGATATATCCATTGTGAATAATTACAATTTTATTTCTTTCTTTTGAATCTGTATGACTTTTAGTTCTATTCCTTGGTGAATTTTTGTGTATAGAATTAGAAGTAATATCAATTACTGCTTCAAAATGGACAGATTGGAATTTCTTACTTTGTTCGTGATCTTAGGGGGAAAACTAACAATTTTCTCATTAGCTATGTTTAAGAAATACCTATGAGGTTTTTTTTTTTTTTTGTGGTACTGGGAATACAACCTAGGGTCTCATTTACTCATTGCAAATACTGTAATTCTCAGGTATATTACCAGCCTTATTTGGAAATTTTTAAAAAACAACACTTACCAAATTGAAGGTGTTTATTTTTCTATATTGTTGTATTATGTCACTCCACATAAAAGGTGTTGATTTTAGTCAGTTTTTCTGTATATATTGAGATAATCATGATTTTCTATTTTTTTGTTTTTGTTGTGTTGTGAATTGAACCTTAAGTCTTTTTAGATTCTGGGAAAATGATCTTCCACTGAATTATACTTAAATCCCTAATTATGTGATTTTCAAAAAAATTATTTTACAGCACTCTTGGTTTGCAGAGAAAATGTGAGAAATTAGAAAAAGCTCTCATTTTCCCATTTCCTCAGATACATACAGTCTCCTATTGTTAACATCGTTTTCTAGTATATTTGCTGTATTTGAGGAACCGTTGTTGACTTATTCATATTAATATGGTGCATCATTTGAATTAGAGTTAATTTTGAGCTGTATGTTTTCATAAATTGTAATAAATATGTGATGTTATGTATCCCTCATTCAAATATCATACAAGATCCTTTCACTCATGTTTTATCTGTTCATCCCTACTCTTTCTTCATTCATTCTTATGCAATGAACAGCTTATTTTCTCCATAGTTATACATTTCCCCAAAATTAAAATATTATTGAAATTATGCAGGATATAGCCATATATTTTTTCTCTTATATACTTTTAATTTTTTATATATTTTCATGTGTTAATAAGTGATTAATTTTGATAGCTGAATTATTGTCCACTAGATGAATTAATTTCTTCTCCTATTAAAGACATTTTTCTGATTCTGAGTTTCAGCATTCATAAATTAAACAAATATCAATGTTCATGCTCTGATTTGGAGGGTAGGAATATAATTTACCCTTTGAGTAAGCTCTAAGTATATGATTGCTTAATAGTATGCTGAGCTTACATTTGCCTTTGTAAGAAATTTCCACATTAGCTTTGAAAATTATTGTGTATATTTTCATGAGCCTCCAACAAAGATTGAAAATTTCTAATATTATGCATTTTCCCAAGAATTTTGTGTTTTAAATTAAATCTCAACAATAGGTACATAGAAAATCTTTTCCTGTAAATTGAATTCCTATAAATGATGTTTATTATCATTTTATATGCATAATTATCTTCTGTATGTCATTTTGATGATGTGATTTTTCAGGTAATTTGCTTGTTTAAAATATATTACAGGTTTTCTTTCTTATTTGCTTTCATTTTTAATTTATATATATATATTCATTATTTTAGGATTTTACATTGTTGAGTCTAAAGACTTACTTGTATTTAAGTCTAATATCAGATATATATCATGTTTTATTTTGAAGATATTTATTCCGAGTCTTTGGTTCCTGTTTTCATTCTCTTAAGTGAGAAATGGAAATAATACATAATTCTAACTTGTCATTTTTAATTTGCCTACAGTTGTTTTGGCATTACACATAAAAAAAATTATGAAACACAAAATCATTAATATTTTTTTACATACTTCAATACTTTTAAACTTTGCATTTAGATATTATAATCATTAACATAAAGGTCTGTAACAGTTGTAAATTACCTCCCCCACCTGGAACCAGCTTTCACAGCTGTCCCACCAAAAAGACTGTACAGTCTTTAATGGAGCACTTATAGGCCCAGAACTCCTCTCACTCCTGGATTGGGTTTCACCACAGACCCACCAAAAGAACACTTCAAGAATTTAATAGAGGCCAAAACTATGCAGTTAAAAATTTTTAAATCTCACCATTTAATAGAAGAGAATCATCACACTTAGCCCTAAGACAAATAACCCATTTTATCTTCCATTTAACCTCATTTATGTATACATAGCGTATACAAAACCCCATACACCTACCCCTTCAGGGTCTTAGCCATTTAATCTCTCATAACCCTAACAATCTAAAAACTGCCTTGTCTCACTCAACTCCAACCCCTGACTACTATATCCATCCTATTTTATTGTCTTAAAGCTTTGCTGATACTTAATGCAAACCTCACCTAAGAAACCCTGAGCTCTATTTTTAAAATTCTCAGGTAAAACTACACCAAAACACTGTGAACTTTCCTTCCCTTAACCAGAGCTGGAGGTACATTCTCCTTGGGTACTACAATAACCTTACCTGCAAACTGCACCAAGCAATGCTAGATTGACATTTTTACACCCAGGCAAGTAGGTGCAACAACTATCCAAATATAGCAATTCTATCATAACCAAAATAGCCAGAAACATTTAACAAATAAACAAACGAGACCAAACACAAAACTCCCAAGTCAAACGATAAATGCACAAAAATGCAGCAAAAATCAGGACAAACAAAATCTACAAAATACATCACCCATAATGATAGATTACAACCAAAATAACTTCTTGGATATTAGCAAAAAATTCAGCAATCAAGATAAAGATTTTCAAAGCTTGATTATTAATATGATCAAAGTAATGCAAAGAGAAGCTCTGAAAAGAATTGAATAACCACATAAGCAAATATGAACAGGAAAATAATAGGCACCTGCATGATATTAAAAATGCACTTCATAAATGAAACTAAGCATAGAACAGTTTAAAAAAATCTCATTCCAAGAGTAAACTTGCAATTAAAATCAAGCTAACCTACCCCTTTCCCTGGACCCTCTTTGTGAAATGGCCCTCATGTTAAAGCACTAAGTCTTCGAGCTCAAGGCAGATAGGGGGCTGCTGATGCAGGGGCAGCTGCCTAGAATGTGATTGGCCAGTCAGGCAAACACCACCAATATGTTAGATATCAAGATAAAAGTTGCCTTCCAGGTCCAACCCATGAACCTTCGAGAACTGGAACCAAACACCAAATGCATGCTGGAGATGAAAGGCAACCAGATGGTCCTGTATCCTCCTCATTCCGACACCAAACAGGGAGAAAGACATAAGAATTAGAAGAGCAGTAGAGAGATCCCATGAACCCTCAGGTGTTGTACTTTCTGTTTTAAGTCATATTTAAAGGATAGTTCTACTTATCCTCTTGGAAGGTTTCAATTACTCTTCCCAATCTTTGCCCAGCACCAGAATTCTAAATTCTAAATATAAGCTCTACCAGAATGTTTAAGATGTTACACCTAAATCTTTCTTCAGACTCATAGAACCCAGAAGACTGCTTTTGTATGAGTCACTTCCTTCTTACCAACCTTAGTCTCTCAAGTGTTTGCTTTGGAATGACAGGCAGTTTGGACTTATTTCACAACCTGAGATAGAAGAATCTGAGACTTCCAGTACAAGCCCCTTGTATTACTTTCATGAAGTTTCTGTAGCTGAAGTAGCCAACGGAAGGGGCCTAATTGAGGAGAGGTTCATTTTGTGCTGGAATGTGAAGAGGGTCTCTGTCTATCATGGAATGGAAGGAGAGGCAGATTCCATGGCAGATGTGGCATTTTGTTGAGTCTTCTCATATGATGGTGGAACAGGAATAAACAGCAGGAACTAGTGCCAGGGTATAAACTTTGGTTGATTTTATTCTTTCAAAATCACTGTATCTATCTGACTATCTATCTATCTATCTATCTATCTATCTATCTATCTATCTACATGAAAGAGAGAGAGAGTGCTCATGCATACCATGGCATAAAGTTGGAGGTTGGATGATAGCTTTTGGAAGTCAGTTCTCTCCTTTCTAGAATTTGGGCTTCTGGAACTTGAACTCAGGCTGCCAGATTTACCAGGAACCACATTACCTATTGAGTTAATTCTGTCTGTAACCCCAGAAATAAGTAAACAAATTAATTAATTAATAAATAATAGGAAGACCCAGGTTGTTTACTGGGGCTTGCTTGCCAGTAGTGTACCCCAAACAGCAAGTTCCGTGACACTTTCTTCAAAATAAATCATGTATTGGGCCACAAAGAAATCCTCCACGTGTACAGGAATGTACAGGAAATTGCATCCTGTAGTTTGTATGACTTACATGTAATAGAGCTAGATATCCACAACATGGTAATGACAGACAATAAATAAATGCTTGGAAACTAAGCTCTGTGATAATAAAGGAGAAATGGGGTCAGAGAAAAGTCAAAATGGAAATCCAAAAATTCCTACAAATGTATGATAATGAATACAGAGCATATCAAAATCTCAGAAACATGATGAAAACTGTCCCAAGAAGAGGATAGAGCACTTATGGCTTATATTAAAAAAAAGGAAATGTCACAAGTAAATAACTTAGCAACACAACTTAAAACTTTAGAGAAACTGCAACAATATGATCCAAAAACCAGTAGACAACCAGAAATTAGCAATATCTGAAACAGTAATAAAAATGATACAAAGAATCAACCAAACGTACCCAACTCCAAGGCAAGCACTAGTAATAACTGCCCAAGAGTAGTAATACCAACTAAATAAGTTCAGTCAAAAACACACAGAAACTGAAAGTTCTTAAGAGACAAAACAACAATGCTCAAGTCAAAGTGCAGATCCATGAGAAACAAAACCCAAAAAGACAAATCTCCCACCGAAAGAATTAACCCCATAATGTTGGATTCCAAACAGAACAAATTCACAGATAATAGCCAAGAAAGCTAGACCCAACATAACGACTTTCAAAGTATGGTCATTACCATGATCAATACTATAAAAGAGGAAAGCCAGGAGGAGTTAAACAACTCCATCAACCACTTTGAACAAGAACACAACAGACACTTGGAGGAGTTAAAAAAACAGTTCAAGAAACAAAAATAGACATAGACCGATTAAAACAGTCTCAGGCACAGTTTAAAATCGAACTAAAAGGCAAGTTATCTTCAACCCAGAAATCAACAGAGAGTCTTATCAGTAGAACTAACAAAGCAGAAAACAGAATTTCACACCTTGACGACAAAGTGGGAGAACTAACCAACTCAATGGCAGAGGTTCCTAAAGCCAAAAAGTACTTGACAGGAATATTCAAGAGATATGGGACACCCTGAAGAAGCCTAACATGCACATTCATGGAATACCAGAGCAAGAATCTCAAAATACCACAACAGGAAATTTTTCAAATTATCATAAATGAAAATTTCCCTCAACTAAAGAATGAGAGGCCCATCCAAACACAGGAGGCATTCTGCACCCCAAACAGATGTGACCAAAATAGAAAATTGCCAGAACAAATAATAGTTAAAACACTCCACATTCAAGATAAAGAAAAGGTGCTGAGAGCTTCAAGGAAAAAAAAAGTCACTTTTAAATGTAAACCGATTAAAATAACAAATGACTTCTGAATGGAAACAGTAAAAGCAAGAAGAGCTTGGAGGGACATACTTCAAGTATTAAGTGAGCAAAAATGTCAACCCAGACTGATATACCCAGCAAAACTATCCATCATGATTGAAGGAGGAAGAAAAGTTTTCTAGCACAAAGACAACTTGAAGGCTTATACATCTATCAAACCAGGCCTTCAAAAAAATGTTAGAAATCACACTCAAGCTTGAAGAAAAAAACAAGCATATCCAGGATGACAGAAGGGAAGTATAATACCACCAAAACCTAAATGTCAAAAAATACACTTACAAAAGCCACTAAATATAAAAAATGTCTAGAATTCAAAATAATTTCTCCATTACAACATTAATGTCAATGGTATTTACACACGGATCAAGAGACACAGAAAACACTTGGATTAAAAACCACAACCATCAATCTGCTGCCCTCAGGAAACTCATCTAACCACAAAAGATAGGCACATCCTAAAAATGAAAGTCTGGTCAAAAATTCTACAAGCTAATGGAACCAGGAAAGAGGCAGAAGTAGCCATTATGCTGTTGGAAAAAGTGGACTTCAAAACAAAAAAACTATAAGAGACACAGATGGATGCTACATTTTAGTCACAGGTACAATTCACCAGGAGGACTTCACAATACTGAACATATATGCAGCAAATACGGGCCCCTCTACATTCATTAAGCAAACCCTACACCATCTAAAGCGAGAAAGCAACCCCCAAACAATAATTCTTGGGGATATCAACACCACCCTCTCAACATGGGATAGATCAACAGGCCAAGAGCTTAACAGACACTTTGGAACTTAGTCAAACCCTTGCTGAAATGGACCTTACAGATCTCTATCAAACTTTTCATCCATGAACCAAAGACTACTCATTTTTCTCAGCCGCACATAGAACTTTCTCCAAAATAGATCACATATTGCGCCACAAAACGAATCTCTACATATACAGGAAAGTTGAAATTGTAGCCTGCACCCTATTAGACCACCATGGTCTAAACCTTGACATCCACAACACAATAAACAAGAGAAAATACACTAACTCCTGGAAACTTAACAATATGATGCTGAAAGAGAATTGGATTCAGGAAGAAATTACAAAGGAAATTCAAGATTTCCTGAAAGTGAATGATAATGAAAATCCAACTGATCAAAATCTTTGGGACACAATGAAAGCTTTCCTAAGAGGTAAGTTCATAGCTCTTAATGCCTACATCAAAAAAATGGAAACAGCATAAATAAATAACTTAACAATGCATCATAAAGCTTTAGAGACACTAGAGCAATCTGATCCCAATAGCAGTAGAAGAGAGGAGATTACCAAAATAAGGGGAGAAATATCTGAAATCGAGATTAGGAAAATGATTCAGAGAATCAACCAGTCAAAAAGCTGGTTCTTTGAAAAAAATCAATAAGATTGATACACCCCTAGCTAAATTAACTAAAAGCAAGAGAGAATAAACCCAAATTAATAAAATTGGAAATGAAAATGGAGTTATTACTATGGATACCCAAGAATTTCAGAGAATTATAACCTCATATTTCAAAAACTTATACTCAGTGAAGTTTGACAACACAAAAGAAATGGATGAAATCCTATGTCAACACAACGTACCTAAATTGAATCAGGCTGTTAAAATATTTCTAGACCTATAACATATGAGGAAATCAATGAAGTAATCTCAAATCTTCCCACCAAGAACTGTCCTGGACCACATGGATTCAGCACAGAGTACTACCAGACATTTAAGTAGCTAATAACACCAACACTCCTTGAACAGTTCCATCAAATAGCAAAGGAAGAGCATTACCAGATTCTTTCTAAGAAGGTAATATTGTCTTAATCCCAAAACCTAATAAAGATACACTTAAAAAAGAAAACTATAGGCCAATCCCTTTGATGAACACAGAGCAAAGATTCTCAACAAAGTCTTAGCAAATCAGATTCAAAAACATATCAAAAAGATCACTCACAGGGATCAAGTAGGCTTTGTCCCAGGAAAACAAGGTTGGTTCAACATATGCAAATCAATAAATGTAATCCACCATATAAACCAGTCTAAAATCCAAGACCACATGGACTCTTGATAGATGCAGAAAAAGCTTTTGACACAATCCAGCGGCCTTTTATGACCAAAACCCTAGAGACATTTGGAATGGAAGGAACCTTTGTCAGTATAATAAAAGCTGTCTACAACAAGCCAACAGCAAGGATTATACTCAATGGGGAAATACTTGAAGCATTCCTGCTTTAACCAGGAACTAGACAAGGCTGTGCACTCTCACCACTTCTATTCAGCATTGTACTTGAAATGTTAGCTGAAGACATAAGACAAGAAAGGAAGATTAAAGGGATTCAAATCAGCCAGGAAGAAGACAAGTTATCTCTATTTGCAGATTACATGATCTTATACCTGAATGATCCCAAACCTCCACCAGGAAACTCCTGGAACTAATACAGAAGTTCAGCAGTGTGGTAGGATACAAAATAAACATACAAAAATCAGTGGCCTTCCTATATGCACAGAATAAAGAAATGAAAAAGCCCTGAGAGAAATATTCCCATTTACTATAGCCCCTAAAAAAATGAAACACTCCCTTCCCTCCACTCCCCCGCCCGGGATGCGTGCCCGGTCCAGCCGGGCCTCACCGTGAGACCTACACTGCAACTAGAACAAAAACATGGAAAATGGCCAAGAAAGTCTGATCCAGGATAACGACCTTCAAAATATGATCATTACCATGTTCAATACTATGAAAGAGGAAATCCGGGAGGAATTAAATAATTGAATCAGGGGCTGGAGAGGTGGCTCAGGGGTTAAGCCTCCGCCTTGCAGGCGGAAGGTCCTGAGTTCGGATCCTAGACCCCACGTATAGACGCCAGGCGGAAGCGGGGGCGGCCTGCGTTTCTGGTCCTGGTAGGGCGGAGCCTGTGAATCCCGGGGCAGAAGGAGGTGGAGGCGTCCATGGTGGTTCGCGAATTCGTCCGTGGTTCTACACACACACACACATGCACGCGCACATACACACACACATGCACACAGTTGAATAAATAATAATAATAATAAAAAAAAAGAAACTGCTTTAAATAATTGAATCAATCGATTTGAGGAGGAACACAACAGACACTTGGAGGAGTTGAGAAAAACACTGCAAGAAACAAAAACTGGCATAGAGCAGTTAAAACAGACTCAAGCAGAGTTTAAAATTGAGCTAAAAGACAAGTAATCTTCAACCCAGAACTCCACATAGAGTCTTATCAGCAGAACTAACAAAGCAGAAAACAGAATGTCAGATCTTGAAGAAAAAGTGGGAGTATTAACCAGCTCAGTGGAAGAGGTTGTTAAAGCCAAAAAGATACTTGAGAGAAATATTCAGGCGATATGGGACACCCTGAAGAAGCCTAACGTGCGTATTCATGGAATACCAGAGCAAGAATCTCAAAATACCACACCTGAGGATATTTTTCAAATGATCATCAAGGAAAACTTTCCTCATCTAAAAAAAGACAGGCCCATCAATATACAAGAGGCATTCCACACCCCAAACAGATATGACCAATATAGAAGCTCGCCACGGCAAATAATAGTCAAAACACTCCACATTCAAGATAAAGAACCGGTGCTGAGAGCTTCAAGGGAGAAAAAACAAGTCATTTTAAAGGTAAACCTATGAAAATAACAAATGACTTCTCAGTTGAAACAGTAAAAGCAAGAAGAGCTTGGAGAGATATACTTCAAGTATTGAATGAGCAAAAATGTCAACCCAGGCTGACTTACCCTGCAAAACTATGAGTCATGATCGAGCGAGAAAGAAAAAACTTCCAGCACAAAGACAACGTGAAAGGATACATGTCCACCAAATCAGGACTTCAAAAAATGCTAGAAATGATACTCAAGCTTGAAGAAAAAAAAACAGGAATATCCAGGAGAACAGAAGGCAAGTATAACACCATTAAAAGCGAAGCAATATACTTATAAAAACTACTAAACATAATAAATGTCTGGAATTAAAAATCGTTTCTCCATTATAACACTAAATGTTAATGGAATTAACTCACCGATCAAGAGACACAGATTACAAACTTGGATTAAAAATCACAATCCATCAATCTGCTGCCTGCAGGAAACCCATCTCACCACAAAAGATAGGCATGCCCTAAAAATGAAAGAATGGTCAACAAATCTACAAACTAATGGAAGCAGAAAAGAGGCAGGGGTAGCCATTATGATATCAGACAAAGTAGACTTCAAACCAAAGAAAATTATAAGAGACACGGATGGATACTACATTTTAGTCACAGGTAAAATTCACCAGGAATACTTCACAATACTGAACATATATGCACCCAATATGGGCCCCTCCACATTCATTAAGGAAACCGTACAGCGTCAAAAGGAAGAAATCAACGCCCAAACGCTAATTCTTGGGGGCTTCAACACCGCCCTGTCAACATGGGTTAGATCAACAGGTCAAAAGCTTAACAGAGACACTACGGACCTTAATCAAATCCTTAAAGAAATGGACCTCACAGATCCCTATCGAATTTTTCACCCATGTACCAAAGAATATACATTTTTCTCAGCAGCACACGGAACTTTCTCCAAAATAGATCACATACTGGGCCACAAAACGAATCTACACACATATACAAAAAAGTTGAAATTCTAACCTGTGCCCTATCAGACCACTACGGCCTAAAGCTCGACATCCACAACACAACAAACAAGAGAAAATACACTAACTCCTGGAAACTTAACAATACGATGCTGAATGAGAACTGGATTCAGGAAGAAATTAAAAAGGAAATTCAAGATTTCTTGAAAGAGAATGATAATGAAAATACAACTTACCAAAATCTCTGGGACACAATGAAAGCTGTTCTAAGAGGTAAGTTCATAGCTCTTAATGCCTACATCAAAAAAAATGGAAACATCAGAAATGAACAACTTAACAATGCACCTTAAAGCTTTAGAGAAACTAGAGCAATCTGATCCCAAAAGTAGTAGAAGAGAGATTAGCAAAATAAGGGGAGAAATATCTGAAATCAAGATTAAGAAAACGATAGAAAAAATCAACCAGTGAAAAAGCTGGTTCTTTGAAAAAAATCAATAAGATTGATAAACCCCTAGCTAAATTAACCAGAAGCAAGAGAGAGAAAACCCAAATTAACAAAATTAGAAATGAACATGGAGTTATCACTACTGATACCCAAGAAATCCAGAGAATTATAACATCATATTTCAAAAACATATACTCTGTGAAGTTTGACAACACAAAAGATATGGATGAATTTCTAAGTAAACACAACTTACCTAAATTGAATCAGGAAGTTGTGAATTATTTAAATAGTCGTATAACATATAAGGAAAATGAGGAAGTAATCTTGAATCTTCCCACCAAAAAATGTCCTGGACCAGAGGGATTCAGCACAGAGTTCTACCAGACATTTAAGGAGTTAATAATACCAATACTCCTTAAACTGCTCCATCAAATAGCAAAGGAAGGAACACTACCAAATTCCTTCTATGAAGCTAATATTGTTTTAATCCCAAAACCTAATAAAGACTCACTTAAAAAAGAAAACTATAGGCCGATCTCTCTGATGAACACAGACACAAAGATTCTCAACAAAGTTTTAGCAAATCGGTTTCAAAAACATATAAAAAAGATTATTCACGGGAATCAAGTATTCACGGGGCTTCATCCCCGGCACACAAGGTTGGTTCAACATACGCAAATCAATAAATGTAATTCATCATGTAAACCAGTCCAAAGGCCAAGACCACATGATATTCTCAATAGATGCAGAAAAAGCTTTTGACAAGATCCAACAGCCTTTTATGATCAAAACGCTAGAGACAATAGGAATGGAAGGAACCATTATCAATATAATAAAGGCCACAGCAAGGATTATGCTCAATGGGGAACAATTGGAAGCATTCCCACTTCAATTAGGAACAAGACAAGGCTGTCCACTCTCACCACTTCTTTTCAACATTGTACTTGAAATCTTAGCTGAAGCCATAAGACAAGAAAGGGACATAAGAGGGATTCAAATCGGCAAGGAAGAAATCAAGCTATCCTTATTTGCAGATGACATGATCTTATACCTGAGTGATCCCAAAAACTCCACCAGGAAGCTCCTGGAACTAATTGAGAAGTTCAGCAGGGTGGCAGGATACAAAATAAATGTGCAAAAATCAGAGGCCTTCCTATATGCCCAGAATGAAAGAAGTGAAAAAGCCTTGAGAGAAACCATCCCATTTACTATAGCCCCTAAAAAAAATGAAATACCTTGGTATAAACCTAACCAAGGAGGTAAAAGACCTTTACAATGAAAACTTTAAAACCTTAAAGAAAGAAATTGCATAAGACACCAGAAGGTGGAAAGACCTCCCTTGCTCCTGGATTGGCAGAATCAACATCGTAAAAAATGAGCATCCTACCAAAGGCAATATACAAATTCAATGCTATACCAATTAAATCCCAAAGCAATTCTTTAAAGAAGTTGACCAATCAATCTCAAAATTCCTATGGAGGCACAAAAGACCCAGGATAGCAAACACAATACTGAGTAACAAAAACACTGCTGGAGGTATCACAATACCAAACCTTAATCAATATTACAAATCCATAGTTATAAAAACAGCCTGGTACTGGCTCCAAAATAGACACGCAGATCAATGGATAAGGGATGAAGACCCAGATATAAGCCCACAAAATTACAGCCATTTGGTCTTTGACAAAGGGGCCCAAAGAATCCGATGAGAAAAGAACAGCATCTTCAACAAATGGTGCTGGCAAAACTGGATCTCCACATGCAGAAGATTAAAACTGGACCCGTACTTGTCACCATGTACAAGACTTAATTCCAAATGGTTCAAGGACCTTGATATCAGGCCAGAGACTATAAAAACCATAGTTGAAAGAATAGGGAACTTCCTCGAGCTGATTGGGCTAGGCTAACATTTCCTAAACAGACATCCAATGGCACAGTCACTGCTACCAACTCTCAACAGTTGGGATCTTGTGAAATTTAAGAGCTTCTGTTCAGATAAAGACATTGTAACATGAGCTCAAAGTCAACCCACAGAATTGGGAGAAAATCTTCACTCACCTCACATTTGAGAGAGCTCTGCTGTCCAGAGTGCACAAAGAACTTAGAAAACTAAACACCAAGGAAACAAATGGCCCAATTAAAAAATGGGCCCTGGATCTTAAAAGAAATTTTACCAGAGATGAAATTAAAAGGTCTAACAAATATCTTAAAAAATGCTCCACTTCCTTAGCCATCAGGGAAATGCAAATCAAAACCTCCCTGAGATATCATCTCACCCTGGTCAGGATGGCAAAAATCCACAATACAAACAACAACAAGTGCTGGAGAGGATGTGGAGAGAGGGGAACTCTGCTACATTGCTAGTGGAAGTGCAGGCTCATACAGCCACTCTGGCGAGCCGTCTGGAGATTCTTCAAGAAATTAAAGATTGAAATGCCATATGACCCTGCTATTCCACTTTTGGAATACAGCAGAGGTTCACCTCGATAGCACAAGCACGACCATGTTCATAGCAGCACTGTTTACAATAGCAAAGTCATGGAATCAACCCAAATGTCCAACAGTTGACAAGTGGATAAGGAAACTGTGGTACATCTATACAATGGAGTACTACTCAGCTATCCAAAAGGATGAATTATTGGAATTTGCCGGGAAATGGATCTCATTAGAAACAATTATATTAAGTGAAGTATCCCAAACCCAGAAAATTAAGCACCGTATGTACTCCCTAATAGGTGGCTCCTAGTACCAAACCCACCTGGCCCACCTTGAGACACTCAAAGGTAAATCTATGTATTATCTACAGTAATTGCAAGGATTATGAACAGGAGGGATGGGGTTGGAGGGCCACACCTCAAACAAGGGGAGAAGTGACCATGTTACAGTAGAGAAAATAGGCCTCTATCTAGGACTGCAAGTAAGTAATGTGACACCTGGTTAAGTTGATAGACGTTTGTTCCTGATTATTTACAACTAAGAGGGTAATGATCTCAACAGAAGGGGAAGGCATATAGACTGGCAGATAAAAAGTAACCATTTTGCAAATGGGTGATTGACCCCTTCCTTAATGAGGATTCCTACTTTTATTACTCTACCCTTGAATGTGCTCTTATAATAAGACTTCAGTTTAACAGCTTTTTGTTTCTGGCCAGGGGGTGACAAACAGTGCCCATCAGGATGGAGTGAAGGGCATTGCAGGAGCAGCAAAACTGCAAAAGGATATCAACAAACCACAATCCAGAACTTCAGAGACTCTATATCGACCGCCTCGAACTAGGCCAGACTAATCTCTCCCCGTCCTGAAGCTCAGGGACATTTGCGGAAGAGGGGCCGGTAAGAGTGTAAGAGCAAAAGGATGGGAGCAGCAATGATTTGCAAGATACTCCACACAAATTAGGGACGAAGCAATCGTATTTGGACATTGCATGCCCTGCGCAATGTCCAACACACTATTGACCTCACGAAGTCTAGCATTTCCTAAAGGCACCAAGATCCTTGGAGTCAAGCGATTGGCAGCCACAGTAGTGTTCCTATGCTTAAGGGGAACATGGGAAAGGGTTCAGGGAAATGCCACTGGGTTCTTGTACGTCATCGGAGAGGAGGGTCCAGAGGAGAGTCAGGCATGCACAAGAAAGGACTCTCTGGGAATTGGGGCGGAAGGCACTGGGGAGGGAGGTGTGAGGGAAGGTAGGTGTGAGGGGAGGGAGAGCAGGGGCTTTGGAGGGAGGAGAAGGGAATGAGGTAACTGGTGTACCTATTAAGTTTGTATGAGCTGAAATGATAATAAAAATGTATTAAATTAAAAAAAGAAACACCTTGTTATAAACCTAACCAAGTAAGTCAGTGATCTGTACAATCAAAACTTTAAATCCCTAAAGAAAAAAATTACTGAAGACTCTAGAAGGTGGAAAGACCTGTCTTGTTCCTGGATTGACAGAATCAATATTATAAAAATGACCATTCTACCAATGGCAATATACAGGTTCAATGCTATACCAATTAAATTCCCAAAGCAATTTTTAAAGAAGTTGAACAAACAATCTCAACATTCATATGGAGGCACAAAGGACCCAGGATAGCAAAGACAATCCTGAGTAACAAAAACACTGCTGGAGGTATCACCATACCAAACTTTAGTCTATACTACAAATCCCTAGTTTTAAAAACAGCCTGGTACTGGCTCCAAAATAAACACACAGATCAAAGGATAAGGGTTTAATCTCCAGATATAAGCTGACAAAACTACATCCATTTGATCTTTGACAAAGGGGCCTCAAAAATCCAATGGAAAAAGAACAACATCTTCAACAAATGGTGCTGGCAAAACTGGATCTCCACATGCAGAAGATTAAAAGTGGAACCGTACTTGTCATCATGTACAAGACTTAATTCCAAATGGATCAAGGACCTAAATATAAGTCCAGAGACTGTAAAAACCTTAGTTGAAAGGCTAGGGAACTCCCTGGAGCTGATTGGACTAGGCCAACAGTTACTAAACAGAAATCGAATATCACAGTCATACAACCGACACTCAACAGATGGGAACTTATGAAATTAAAGAGCTTCTGTTCAGATAAAGACATTGTAACATGAGCACAAAGTCAATCCACAGAATGGGAGAAAATCTTCACTAACCACATATCTGATAGAGCTCTATTATCCAGAGTGCACAAAGAATTTAGAAAACTTAATACCAAGGAAACAAGTGGGCAAATTAACAAAGGGGCCTTGGAACTTTAAAGAAACTTTACCATTGATGAAATTAAAATGTCTAACAAATATCTTAAGAAATGCTCCACATCCTTAGCCATCAGAGAAATGCAAATCAAAATTTCCCTGAGATATCATCTCATACCACTCAGGATGGCAAAAATCCACAATACAAACAACACCAAATGCTGGAGAGGATGTGGAGAGAGGGAACTCTCCTACATTGCTGGTGGGAATGCAGGCTCATACAAGCACTTTGGTGAGCCGTCTGGAGATTCTTGAAGAAATTAACGATTGAAATGACCTATGATCCTGCTATTCCACTTTTGGGAATAACCCCCCATACAGCAAATATTCACTTTGATAGCACAAGCACAACCATGTTCATAGCAGCACTATTTGCAAAGCAAAGTCATGGATTCAACCCAAATGTCCAACCATTGATGAGTGGATAATGAAAATGTGGTATATTTTACAATGGAATACTACTCAGCCATCAAAAATGATGAATTAATGAAATTTGCTAGGAAATGGATGGAATTAGAAACAATTATATTGAGTGAAGTATCCCAAACACAGAAAATTAAGCGCCATATATACTCTTTAATAGGTGTATCCTAGTACCAAACCCACTTAGAGACACACTCAAAGATTAATGCCTGTAATACCTATAGTAATTGCAAAGGGGAAGGAGGGCCCCACCAGAAACAAAGAGAGAGTGGATCATGCTACAGCACAGATAATAGGCCACCATCAAGGACTGCAAGTAAGTAATGAGACATCTAGTTAAGCTCACAGACTTTCCTTCCTGGTCACTTGCAACTGATGGGGTATGATCTTACCAGAAATGGAGGGCATACAGTCTGGCAGATAGAAGGTAACTATTTTGCAAATGGGAGACTGACCCCTTCCACTCACCATTGTCTCCTACTCTTATTCCATCTACCTTTGAATCTACTCTTATAATAAGACTCCATTTTAATAGCCTTTTTATCTCTGGCCAGGTGTTGACACCCAATACCCATTAGGATGGAGCCAAGGGCATTGCAGGAGGAGCAAATTGGAAAAAAAATCAACAAAACATAATTCAGAACAGCAGAGACTCTATATCAACCACCTGGAATCAGGCCTGCCTAATCTCTCTCCATCCTGAAGCTCAGGGAAATTTGCAGAAGAGGGGGGTAATATTGTAAGAGGACAAGGTTGGGAGAAGTCATGTTATGCAAGATACTCCACACAAGTTAGGGCCGAAGCAACTATAATAGGTCTCTGCTTGATCTGCGCAATGACCAACATATCATCGACCCCTAAAGTCTAGCATGGACTAAAGGCACTGGGATCCTTAGAAGCAAGGAATTAACAGCCACAATAGTGTTCCTATACTTAATTGGAACACAAGAAAGAGTTCTAGGAAATGTCACTGAGTCCTTACACCTCATCAGAGAGGAGGACCCAGAGGAAAGTTTGACATACACATTAAAGGATGCTCCAGGGATGGGGGGAAGGGAGGATGGGGCACTGGGAAAAAGGGAGGGGGGAAAGGAAAAGGAAAAGGGGGGAGGGAGGAAGGATATCCAGGGAGGTGTGGAAGGAGAGATGGGACCAGGGTGCCTATTACGTTTGTGTGAGCGAAAAAAATAAATTAAAATAAAGAATCAACCGAACAAAGAGCTGATTCTTTGAAAAAGTCAGCAAGATTGAAAAATTCTTACTAAAATTAAGCAAAACCAAAAGAGAGAACACCTAGATTTACAAAATTAGAGATGAAGACAGAGATCTCACAACTAATATTAAGGAAATACAGAGAATCATAAGGTCATACTTTAAAAATCATACTCCTCAAAGTTTTATAATCAGAAAGAAATGGATGAATTCATAAGTATATATAACTTACAAAATATGAATCAGGATGGATTGAATTATGTTATGAAGTTAAACAAGCAATTACAAATTTTCCTACCATGAAAAGCCCAGGCGGAGATGGATTCAGTTCATAATTCTAAAAGATATTTAAAGAATAACTAATACCCCTACTCCTTAAAGTATTCCACAAAATAGAAAAGGAACACTTCCAAACTCCTTCTACAATGCTAACGTTACATTTATCAAAAGCAAATAAAGACACAATAAAAAAGAAAACTATCTGTCGATCTCTTTGATGAGCACAGATGCAGAGATCCTCCTGAAAACCTTAGAAAGCCAGATTAAAATAGGTATCCAAAAGATCATTCATTTTGACCAGGTAATATTTATTCTAGACACACAAGGTTGGGACAACATCTTCAAAACAATAAACAAAATTCATCATATAAACTAATGCAAGGACCAAAACTACACGATTCTGTTAATAGATGCAGAAAACACATTTTGACAACGTCCAACATCTCTTTATGATAAAAGTCCTGGAGACAATAAGATTGGAAGTAACTTATATCAATCTATTAAAGGCCATATGCAACAAACTTATAACAAAGGTCATTTTAAGTGGTGAAAACTTGAAGCATTTCCATGTCAATCAGAAATTAGGCAATGCATCCCCTATCACCACTTCTGTCCAATATTGTATTGGAAATCTTAATTAGAACCATGAAACAAGAAACATGGATAAATGGGCTATAAATAGGAAAAGAAGTCAAGATATCGCTATTTGCAAATGACATAACCAGGAAAATCACAAAACTAATAAATATGTTCAGGAGAATGTATGATCACAAAATGCATGTTCAAAACTCAGTAGTTATTCTATACACCATGAATGAAAATGTGAGAAAGCCCTAAGGGAAAGAATTCCATTTACCATAACCCCTAGAACATCAAATACCTTAGTATAAATCCAAACAAGGATGTGACAGACCTTTACAATGAAAATTTTTAAAAACTAAAGAAAGAGATTGCAAAAGACACCAGTTGGAAAGACCTTCCATGATAATGGATCAGAAGAATTGACATTCAAAAAATGTTATCCTACCAAAATCTATACACAGATTCAGTGCATTATCAATCAAAATTTCAAGGTAATTTTTCACAAAAGTTTTCCAAATAATCTCAAAATTCATGTGGAAGCACAAAAGACCCAGTATAGCAAAAACTATCCTGTTTAATAGAACTCTACCAGAGGAGGTATTACCATACCATACATTATTCCATAGTAATGAAGACATCATATTACTAGCCCCAAAACAGACACATAAAACAATAGGTAAGAATTGAAGAACCAAACATAGATGAATAGATAAATAAGACCACTATGCAAGAAATTTATTCAAATAACAGTAGAAGGGAAATAAATGGATAGGAACAGATATCCTAGTTAACTATGAAAGATTGACAATATAACAACATCTAATGTTATTGTTTAACCCGTAGGTAAGAAAATCTCTCAGAACCCAACCAAGTTGCACCTTATTATAAGGGAAGACTAACAAGGCCAGAGAATAGAATATCAGAGAACTTGAAATACTTAGCCCTAATCAGACCATCAAAATGTTATCCCATACCAAGGTTCATGGAACCTTGAAGAAGATGGGAGATAAGATTGTAAGAGCCTAAAGTTGGGGTGAGGTACTCCTGATCAATACACTTCAGTCGAGACAGGGCTGCTGTACCCAGAAAATCACTATAATTAGAATTTCTACCATCAGATCTACACAATGACCAACTTATTATCATTATTCTAAGGATTGACTGACAGGGATCTGTGAAGAAAGAACTACTCTCAGAGAGTATCTTAGGAACCTCCCCACTTATGATTTCACCCACTGAAGAGTGATATAAACCTCAACTGACGTCTGAATCATTTACCCACACAGGCACACAAAAGGGAGTCCTGTGATACACACAAGCAGAGGGACAAAGTAGGAGGGGATGGGATATAGGCAGATGGATGAAGGGAGAGGAGCATGGCAGAAGTGTATATGGATGGGGAGTGTGGGGGAGTAGGGAAGTAGATGGGGAGGAGATAAGGGTAAAGCCATTAACCCAATTTTCTGTAAATAAAATATAAAAAAATCTCTGATAATCAGGGAAGTTGAGAATCTTTTAAGGTATTTGTTTAACATTTCAATTTCTTTTTGACTGAAATCCCTGTTTAGTTCCAGGGTCCATTTTTTAATTGAAGTGTTTTGCTTCAGTGTTTAATTTTCTGAGCTCTTTGTATGTTCTGGGGATTAATTCTTTGTCAGATTTTTAGCTGGCAAAGATTTTCTCCCATTCGATGTGTTACTTTTTTGAACAATTAACAGTTTCTTTAGCAGAACACAAGCTTTTTGATTTTATGAAGTCCCATTTGTTGATTATTTTTATTAGTTCCTAGGTATTTGTTGTTAGAAAATCTTTGCCTAGGCCTGTCAATTCAAGTGTACTTCCTACTCTATCTTCTAATGATTTCAGAGTTTTATGTCTAATGTAGAGTTGTTAGATCCATTTGGGGATGACTTTTGTGTAAGGAGAGAGTCAACAGTCAGTTTTTATTATCTTACATGTAGATGTCCAACTTTACCAATACCACTTGTTGAAGATGCAGTCTTTTCCCCAGCATGCATGTTAAGCCCCTTTGTTAAAACTTTAGTGGATTCATGTGTGGGAGTCTATATCTGAAATCCCTGTTCTGATCCATTCATAGGTTGATGTATTTGTTTTTGTGCCAGCTGTTTTTATTGAGTAAGGTATATTAGACACATAAATTTAAGTACCATATATTTTCTCTAATATGCAGATGATTAACTGATACCTTTGTCAATGTACATGAATTAGAAACAACTTATGAACCATAAAACTCAAAAAAAAAAAACTAAGAGTGAGAAGGTGGGAAGGAAATAGTTAGGGTGAAACCTTTTAAAGGGATGATTTAGATCTTGGTACAAGGATGAGGGAGGGAATTATTGAGAAAAATACACAGTGGGAAATGAGGGGATGGAGACAGGAGGGACATGGGAGATAGAAGGAATAGAGTGACATACAGAAAAACCCAAAGTAGAAAGCAATCCCAAAAGAACATCCTATGCTAGTAGTATGTCAAAAAGATATCTTTTCAAAAGAGGAATAAGACTGAGCTGTCCTTATGCAGAGGAGCATAGAGTGAGGAAAACAGAGAAAAATATACAAACCTTGAGCTGATCCACTCAGAACTCAGGAACAAAATTATACTTGAAGTAACAGGAATGTGGCACTTCCTGATAAAATGTTGGTCAGAGAAGTCTTAAAATATGCTTTTGCCATTGCTCTTGATTACTCTGTAAAAACTGTCAGTATGACCCTGTTACTGAAGATGCAACACAAAGGGAACATAGCACATGGGCAAAATATATCAACTGGAACTGGTCTAAGGACTTTCTCCTTGATAGATAGATTACACATTACCAAATAATACTAGAGAAGATGCTGGGGGAGAGAAATAAACACAACCCCCATCAACAGCATGAGATCTGTAAGTTCAAGAATAAATCACCATGGCAACAGGTGATCACCAGGGTAATAGAGGCATGAAACCTAGGAGAAAACCAACACCTTTCTTTTTTTTTTTTTAATTTTTTTTTATTATTATTATTTATTCAACTGTGTGTATGTGCGCGCGCGTGTCTGTGTGTGTGTGTATGTGTGTGTAGAACCACGGACGAATTCGCGAACCACCATGGACGCCTCCACCTCCTTCTGCCCCGGGATTCACAGGCTCCGCCCTACCAGGACCAGAAGCGCAGGCCGCCCCCGCTTCCGTCTGGCGTCTATACGTGGGATCTGGGATCCGAACTCGGGACCTTCCGCCTGCAAGGCGGAGGCTTAACCCCTGAGCCACCTCTCCAGCCCCCCAACACCTTTCTTATTGGACCTAAGAACTACTTGTTAGAATGATATCCATTCCTGTTATTGTAAACTAGAACAAGAACCTAAAAAGAGGGAAGGAAATAGATTAATAGGGAAACAGCCAGTAAAATTGTAAGTAGGAAGACAGTATATCAAACTGTTTTGAAGACAGCTGTTATTATACCCATAGAATGGAAACTCACAGTTGAAACCTTCGGGTCTAAAGCTGGATGAGTAAAGGAAAATGCACAAACCAGTAGGGTTGTCTGAAGAGAGGTAACTTGTTACACTACAGAGCAATGAACCCACAGAGGACTAGACAAGCCAAGGTGAAATTTAAAAGTCCATAGAAGCATATATGCAGATGAGGAAAGGGAAAGAATGGGAGAGAAGGGGGAGGGAAGGAATCTGGGATGAATACACAATATGCTTGTAAAAGTAGAAAAAATAAAAATATAATAAATAAATAAAATATAAAAAGAACAACTTGAAAGATAAAGTAATAATAACAAATAAAAATTTGAGGAAAGAAGTTGTAAATTAATGTGTTTTATACTTTTGATATCGACAACCATATGTTTTCAGCACCAACTTTCCAAAAAATTCATTTCTATACTCAAAATATATCATCATTTTAGTTACTGTTTTGTACTAACTTTTTTATTCTTTTCAAATGTGTTATATGGAATTGATACAAACATGTATAATTAAGCTTTTTTCATTATATAACATTTTTTACACTATTGCATTTTCTCTGCCTTATTTTGTTAAGGGGTTTTACACCTATTTCCGTAAATAGTGTTCACATTTAATAATGTTTACCTACACTTTAATTCTTTTTTTCTCCCACATTTTATTTTTTTCCTAATCATAAAAGCTCAGTAGATACCCCCATCCTCTCCCTCCCTCCTCCCCTCCCCAGTCATCCCCCATTGCAATCTCACCCTTTCCCTTTTCTTTTCACCCCCTCCTCCCTTCCCTTCTCCCAGTGCCTCTGCTTTTTTACCTGTCATCTGCTGGAGCATAGTTTTGTGCAAACATCCAACTTCCCTTTGAGTCATTCACCCTAGTGACAGTTCAGGACTGGGTGGCATAGCCCAGAGCTCCTCCTTGGGCTCCCCATTAATATGGGAACTCTATTATAATGGTTTATTCCCTTGCCTCTGAGGATCCTACTGCCTGTAACCTTTTCCCCTGTGATCCATGGTAGAATTTGGGGTTTGTTGACATGTCAACCATGGTGCAGGTCAGCCAAAGTCCAATTCTGGCTGCTGTATTCCTAATTTGTGTGGAGCATCTTGCATACCATTGGTTATCTTCATGTTTAGACTCTTAAAATCTTGTTTCTCCCTCTTCAGCAAAGTTCTCTGAGTTTTAGGATAGGGAAAAATTTGGCTGGTCTGGTTCCAGGTGATTAATGTAGATGGTTTGTTGTGGTTTTCAGTTTTGCTTTTCCTGCACTGCCCCTGGCTACATCTTGATTGGTATCAAAGGTCACCTCCTAACCAATGATAAAAGACTGTTTAAATGATGATCTTAATATAAGATGAGACTCAAAGGTAGATGGAAGAACAGGAGTAGGATACAGCAGTGCATGGAAGGGGGAGAGTCAGTGTCCCATTTACCAGATGGTTACCATCTATCTATCTGCTAACCCATATATTCTCCCTTTTTGGTTAGAACAAACCAATTCAGTCACAAGTGACCAGAAAGGGAAGTGAGACTGAGCTGCACCAGCTGACTCACTACTTCTATACAGTACTTCACAATGGCCTGTTTTCCCTAATGAAGCTTGATCCCCTATCTCCTTTTATTTATTTTTTGAGGCCCTCCTTCCCTTTCATTCCTGATTATAATCCTTTGTGATTACAGTAGGTAATACAGATGTCATGGTTTGCAATGTATCTCCCACAGTCTCATGTGTTTTGGCAAGCTTATGGCATCTTAAGAGGTGAAGCCTTACTGAAGGAAAGCGGTGACTAGGGATGGGCCTTGCGGTAGATTAGTCCCACCCTACCTCAAGGAGAAGTCTTCTTTTGCAGCAAACAGTCTTGCAGCTCTCAGCCTCCGATGTCTGAAGTGACATAATCTCCTCTAGCTTTGACCAGCCAGCCAAGCCACCTCTGTTTGAAAGACTGTATCACCCCTCTGGAACCGAAAACTGAATAAATCTTCCTTTCGCCCATAAGTTGCTTAACTTTAAATGCTCTCTCATAGCAGTAATTAAGAGTAACATTTACAACAGAGATTTACCTTTGAATATGTCATTAAGACAGTTTGGAACTAGAATACACTTTTTAGGGAGTATATACGGTGTTTAACTGTGTCTGGGATAGTTCACTCAATATAATTTTTTCTAATTCCATCCATTTCCCAGCAATTTCATTAATTCATCTTTTGATGGCTGAGTAATATTCCATTGTATAAATGTACCACATTTTCCTTATCCACTCATCCACTGTTTGGCATCTGGGTTGATTCTATGACTTTACTGTTGTAAATAAGGCTTCAATGAGCATGGTTGTGCTTGTGTCACTGTAGTGAATTTCTACATTATGGGGTACTATTTCCAGTAGTGGAATAGCAGGGTCATATGGCATTTCAATCTTCAAATTTCTTAGAAATCGCCATACTGATTGCCAGAGTGGTTGTGTAAGCCTGCAATCCCACCAGTAATGTATGAGAGTTCCCTGTAGAGTTCTCCACCCATGATGTGGTGTCTCTACACACACACACACACACACACACACACACACACACACACACACAAGGCGATGACTCCAGACCATCAGGATGAAGATAGGTAAGCCTGGCCGCCCACTCCTCCGCCTCAACTCCCCAGAGACTCAGAAATGGATGGGAAGTTTGTCAGAGCAAATCTCGATTTATTGTGGGTAACAACAACTTACATAAACAAAGGACCACAGGGCGTGAAATGGGCAGCCAATTGTGTAAAAGGTCAATACAACAGATAGACCCGACAGGTCAGGCTCCATGTATCTCAATAAGGAAGGTAAGTCAATTTCTGAAAGCCAATTAGGGCTCTCTGTAATGTGATCAGGGTTACACCCAAGACACTAGCTCTCAGCACCATCTTTGATCCCATGTGCTTGGCTATGCCCTGGGGTAATTTCTGGGCGGGCCCAACAAATTCCCTTCTCTCCTCATCATCTCCAGCATTTGGTTTGGGTTGTATTGTGGATTTTTGCTATCTTAACCAAGGTGAGATCATATCTCAGGGTAGTTTTGATTTGCATTTCCTGATAGTTAAGGATGTGGATCACTTTTAAAGATATTTGTAAGATATTTAAATTTTATCCCTGGAAAAGTTTGAGTTCTGAAGCCCATTTTCTAATTGGGCTGTGTATCTCATTGGTGTTTAATGTTTTAAGTTCTTTGTGCACTCTGGACAATAGAGCTCTATCAAATAAGTAGATACTGAATATTTTCTCCCTTTGCGTACATTCCCTTTTTGCTTCATTTACAATCAGTTAATCTGAACAGAAGCTCTTCAAATTGCTAAGATCCCATTTCTTGAGTGTTGGTTACAGTATCTATGTTACTTGATATCTGTTTAGGAATTGTTGGCCTAGCCCAATTAGCTGGAGTGAGTTTCCTCTGATTTCAGCCAGGATTTTTATAGTCTCTGATATAATATTAAGATTCTTCATTCATTTGGAATTAATTTGTGTGCATGGTGACAAGAACAGGTCCAGTTTTAATCTTCTGAATGTGAATATCCAGTTTTGCCAGCACCATTTATTGAAGAATGCTGTTTTTTTTTCCACTGAATATTTTGGATCCCTTTGTCAAAGATTAAATGGCTGTGATTTTGTGGGCTTATATGTCAGACTTAAATGCTAATCCATTGATCTACATGTCTATTTTGGAGCCAGTACCAAGCTGTTTTTATTACTATGGATTTTTAGTATAGATTAAGGTTTGTTATGGTGATACCTCCAGCAGTGTTTTTGTTACTCAGGAATTTTTTGCTATCTTGTGCCTTTTTTGGTTTCATATGAATTTTGAGATCGTATGGTCAATTTCTTTAAATAATTGCTTGGGGATTTTGATTGGTATAACATTGTATCTATATATTGCTTTTGGAAGTATGTTCATTTTTATGATGTTGAATCTGCCAATCCAGGAGCATGGGAGGTCTTTCTACCTTCTGGTGTCTTCTGTAATTTATTTCTCCAGGGTTTCAAAGTTTTCATTATAAAGGTCTCTCTTTTCTTTGCTTAGATTTATATGCAGATAATTCTTTTTTTAGGGTCTATAGTAAATGGCATTGTTTCTATTAGGACTTTTTCACTTTTTTGAATCCATGTGAATAAGAAGACCACTCATTTTTGCATGTATATTTTGTAACCTGCCACCCTGCTGAACTTATTAGTTTCAAGAGTTTCCTGGTAGAGTTTTTAGGATCACTAATGTGTATGATCATGTCTTATTAGCAGAGCTAAAGAAACAGAATGTAGAGTATCATATCTTGATGGCAAAATGCAAGAGCAAACAAGTTCAATCAAAGAGACTGATAAAGCCAAAATGATCCTTGAGAGGATTATTCAAGTGTTGTGGGATACCTTGAAGAAACCTAACATGTGCGTTCATCGAATACTAGAACAAGAATCCCAAACTATCACATCTGAGAAAAATTTTCAAATTATCATAAAGGAAAACTTTCCACATCTAACGAAAGAGAGGCCCATCCAAATACAAGAGGCATTCCACACCTCAAATAGATATGACCAAAAAAGGAACTCACCACAGCAAATATTAGTCAAAATATTATACATAGAAGAAAAAGAGAATGTGCTGAGAAATTCCAGAGAATAAAAAGTCACTTGTAAATGTAAACCTATAAAAATAACAAATGATTTTTCAATGGAAACTCTGAGAGCTAGAAGACCTTGGAGAGATGTACTTCAAGTATTGAATGAGCACAAATGTCAACCAAGCCTGATATACTCTCAAAGTGTCAGGCATGATCAATGGTGAAAGAAATATTTTCCACCATAAAGACAACTTGAAGGCTTATGTGACCACCAAACCAGGCCTTCAAAATATGCTAGGAAATAAAAACCCAATCTTCACTAAAAGAATAAGGATATACAGGAGCAGAGAAGGGAAGTGTAATACCATCACAACCTATAAGCTAAATAATATACTTATGAAAGCCATTAAACACAAAAATGTCGTGAATTAAACATAATTTGCCTTTATAACACTACATGTCAATGGAATTTACTCAGTAATCAAAAGAAACAGCTTATAATCATGGATTCAAAATAAAAACCCATCCATCAGCCTTCAAGAGATGTATCTCACCACAAAAGATAGGCACCTTCTAAAAGTAAAAGGTTATTCAAAAATTCTTTAAGCTAATGGAACAGGAAAACGAGCAGAAATCTTTTATGCTATCTGACAGAGTGGACTTCGAACCAAAGAAAATCATGGGAGATATAGAAGGATACTACATTTTAATCACAGGAACAATTCGCTAGGAAGACTTCACAATATTGAACATATATGCACCTAATATGGGTTACTCCACATTCCTTAAATAAACACTACAAGGTCTAAAAGAAGAAATCAATCCCAAATTGATAATACTTAAAGATTTAAATGTTGTACTCTCAACAGGGGATAGATCAACAGGCCAACAACTCAAAAGAGGCACATTGGAACTAAATCACATCCTTACTGAAATGGACCAAACAGATCTCTATTGAACCTTCCACACAAGCACCAAGGAATACACATTCTTCTCAGCAGCCCACAGAACTTGCTCCAAAATAGATCCATATTGGGTGAGAAAATGAATCTCCACATATTCTGGACAGTTGAAATTATAGTCTGTACCCTGTCAGACCACCATGATCTAAAGATTGAAATCCACAACAAAACAAATAGCACAATATACACTAATTCTTGGAAATTATACAGTATGATGCAGAAGGAGAAATATGGTCACAAAGAAATCCAAAAGTAAATTCAAGATTTCAAAATACAACATATCAAAATATCTGGGGGGCTGGAGAGGTGGCTCAGGGGTTAAGCCTCTGCCTTGCAGGTGGAAGGTCCTGAGTTTGGATCTCAGATCCCACATATAGACACTAGGTGGAAGCGGGGGCAGCCTGCGTTTCTGGTCCTGGTAGGGCAGAGCCTGTGAATCTCGGGGGCAGAGTAAACAAGGAGGAGGTGGGGGAGTGCATGGTGGTTCCTGAATTCGTCCGTGGTTCTACACACACACAGACACACGCACGCACACATACATATGCACACACGCACAATTGAATAAATAAATAAAAAAAATTTAAAGGTCCTTAAAAAATATCTGGAACACAATAAAACCTGTCATAATGGGTAAGTTTATAGCTATTAATCCTTGTATCAAAATAATGGAAAAGTCACAAATAAATAACTTATCAATGCAGCTTAAAGATTTAGAGACACAAGAGCAATCCAATCCCAGAAGCAATAGAAGAGAGATCACTGAAATCAGGGTACAAATATCCAAAATTGAGATAAGGAAAAAGATACAAAGAATCAGAGGAAAACCTGGTTCTTTGAAAAAAATCAATAAGATTGATACAACCCTAGATAAAGTAACCAAAATTAGGAGAGAAAAAAAGAGATATTAGCAAAATGAGAAATGAAAATGGAGTTATCACAACTAATACCCAAGAAATTTAGAAAATTATAAAGTTATATTTGAAATTTATACTCCATGAAATTTTATAACACAAAAGAAATGGATATATTTCTGAGTAAGCACAACTTAAATAAATTGAATCAGGAAGCTTTCAATTATTTAAATAGTCTTTTTAAAATTTTAATTTATTTTTTCTACTCATAAAAATTTGATAGATACCACATTTCCCTTCCTCCCTCCAACCCTCTCTGTATCCACTTGTTCCCTCCCCCCATTTCCTTTCCTTTTCCTCCCTCCCTCCCTTTCTCCAAGTGCCCTCACCCCCATGCCTGGAGCATCCTTTAGTGTGCATGTCAAATTTCCTCTGGGTCCTCCTCTCTGATGAGGTGTAAGGACTCAGTAGCATTGCCTAGAGCTCTTTTTTTTGTGTTCCGCTTTAGTATAGGAATACTATTATGGCTATTAATCCCTTACCCTTAAGGATCTTTTAGCCTGTGAACCATGCAAGATTTTGAGGTGTGAATGTCATGTTGGTCATTGTGCAGGTCATGCAAAGTCCTACTATGATTACTTTAGCCCTAACATGTGTGGAGTATCTTGCATATCATTGCTCCTCCCCATCTTTAGGATCTTACAATCTTACCACCCCCTCTTCTGCAAATTTCACTGAGCTTTGATATTGGGAGAGATTAGGCTGGCCTGGTTCCTGGTGATTAATGTAGGGTCTCTGATGTTCTGAATTGTGGTTTGGTATTCTTTTTTTTTTCTTCTTCTTCCAGTTTTGCTGTTCCTGCACCACCCTTGGCCCATTCTGATGGGTAGTGGATGTCACCTCTTAGCCAGAGATAAAAGAGGTTAAAATAGAGTCTTATTATGAGAGTAGATTTAAGGGTAGATGGAATAAGAGTAGGAGACCATGGCAGGGGGGGGCAGTTTCCCATATGCAGGATGGTTACCTTCTATCTGTCAGACTCTATGCCCTCCCTCTCTGTTGAGATCAAACCCCATCAATTGCAAGAGACAAGGAAGGAAAGTCTGTGAGCTTAAACAGATGTCTCATTACTTACTTGCAGTACTTGATGGTGGCCTGTTTTCTCTACTGTAGCATGATCCCTTCTCTTCTAGTTTCTGGTGGTGCCTTCCTTGCCCTTCCCTCCTGTTTATAATCTTTGAAATTACCATAGTTATTACAGAGATTTATCTTTGAGTGTGTCACTAAGTGGGGTTGGTACAAGGATCCACCTATTAGGGAGTACATACAGTGCTTAATTTTCTGCATCTGGGATACTTCACTCAATATAATATTTTCTAATTCTATCCATTTCCCCACAAAATTAACTCATCATTTTTGATGGCTGAGTATTATTCTATTGTATAAATGTACCATATTTTCCTTATCAACTCGTCAAGTGTTGGACATTTGGGTTGATTCTATGACTTTGCTATTGTAAACTGTGCTGCTATGAACATGGTTATGCTAGTGCCATTGAGGTGAATTATCACTGGATCGGAGATTATTCCTAAAAGTGGAATAGCAGGATCATATGGCATTTTGATCTTTAACTTTTTTAAGAATCACCAGATGGCTTTCCAGAGTGGTTGTATAAGCCTGCATCCCACCAGCAATGTAGGAGGAGAGTTCCCTTCTCTCCACATCCTCTCCAGGATTTAGTGTTTTTTGTATTGTGGACATTGGCCATCCTGACTGGGGTGAGATAATATCTCAGGGGGATTTTGATTGGCATTTCTCTGATGGCTAAGGATGCGGATAATTTTTTAAGGTATTTGTTACACATTTCAATTTAATCCTTGGTAAAGTTTCTTTTAAGTTCCAAGGCCCATTTTTTAATTGGGCCATTTGTTTCCTTGGTGTTTAGTCTTCTAAGTTCCTTGTGCACTCTGGATGATAGAGCTCTATCAGATATGTGATTACTGAAGAATTTCTCCCATTCTGTGGGTTGCCTTTGTGCTCCAGTTACAATCTCTTTATCTGAACATAAACTCTTTAATTTCACAAGATCCCAACTGTTGAGTGTTGGCTGCAGTGACTGTGCTATTGGATTTCCATTTAGGAAATGTTGGCCTAGTCCAATAAGCTCCAGGGGGTTCCCTACCATTTCAACTAAGGTTTTTATAGTCTCTGGCCTCATATTGAGGTCCTCGATCCATTTGCAATTAAGTCTTGTACATAGTGACAAGTATGGGTCCAGCTTTAATCTTCTGCATGTGGACATCCAGTTTTGCCAGCACCATTTGTTGAAGATGCTGTTCTTTTTTCATTGGATTTTTTGGGCCCCTTTGTCAAAGATTAAATGGCTGTAGCTGTGTGGCCTCATATTTGGGTCTTCAACCCTTATCCATTGATCTGCGTGTCTATTTTGGAGCCAGTACCAGGCTGTTTTTACAACTATGGATTTGTAGTGTAGACTAAGTTTTGGTATGGTGATACATCCAGCAGTGTTTTTGTTACTAAGGATTGTTTTTGCTATCCTGCGTCCTTTGTGCGTCCACATGAACATTGAGATTTTTTGTTCAACATCTTTAAAGAATTGCTTTGGTATTTTGATTGGTATAGCATTGAATCTGTATATTGCCTCTGGTAGGATGGTCATTTTTATGATGTTGATTCTGCCAATCCAGGAACATGGGAGGTCTTTCCACCTTTTTGTGTCTTCTGTAATTTCTTTCTTTAGGGATTTAAGGTTTTCATTGTAAAGGTCTCTTACTTCCTTGGTTAGGTTTATACCAAGGTATTTCATTTTTTTAGGGGCTATAGTAAATGGGATTGTTTCTCTCAGGGCTTTTTACTTCTTTCATCGTGGGCATATAGGAAGGCCATTGATTTTTGTATGTTTGTTTTGTATCCTGCCACCCTGCTGAACTTTTGTATTAGTTCCAGGAGTTTCCTGGTAGACTTTTTGGGATCACTCAAGTATCTTATCATGTCCTCTGAAAATAGAGATAATTTGACCTCTTCCTTGCCGATTTGATTTGAATCACTTTTATCTCCCTTTCTTTTTTTAATTTTTTATTATTATTTATTCAACTGTGTGCATGTGTGTATATATGTACCTGTGTGTGTGTGTGTGTGTGTGTGTGTGTGTGTGTGTGTGTGTGTAGAACCACGGACGAATTCGGGAACCACCATGGACGCCTCCACCTCCTTCTGCCCCGGGATTCAGAGGCTCTGCCCTACCAGGACCAGAAGCACAGGCCGCCCCGCTTCTGCCCGGCGTCTATACGTGGAATCTGGGATGCAAACTCAGGACCTTCCACCTGCAAGGCAGAGGCTTAACCCATGAGCCACCTCTCCAGCCCCTATCTCCCTTTCTTGTCTTATGGCCTCAGCTAAGATTTCAAGTACAATACTGAATAGAAGTGGTGAGAGTGGACAGCATTGTCTAGTTCCTGATTGAAGTGGGAATGCTTCAAGTTTTTCCCCATTGAGTATAATCCTTGCTGTTGGCTTGTTGTATACAATTTTATTGTATTGATAAAGGTTCCTTCCATTCCAACTGTCTCTAGGCTTTTGATCATAAGGTGCTGTTGGATCTTGAAAAAAGCTTTTTCTGCATCTATTGACATTATCATGTGCTCTTGGATTTTGGATTGGTTTATATGGTGAATTGCATTTATTGATTTGCATATACTGAACCAAACTTGTCGGCCTGGGATAAAGCCTACTTGATCCCCATGAATGATCTTTTTTTTTTTTTTTTTTTTTTTAATTTTTTTTTATTATTATTTTTTATTCAACTGTGCGCATGTGTGTGTGTATGTGTGTGTGTGTGTGTGTCTGTGTGTGTGTCTGTGTGTGTGTGTATATGTAGAACCACGGACGAATTCGCGAACCACCATGGACGCCTCCACCTCCTTCTGCCCCGGGATTCACAGGCTCCGCCCTACCAGGACCAGAAGCGCAGGCCGCCCCCGCTTCCGCCTGGCGTCTATACGTGGGATCTGGGATCCGAACTCGGGACCTTCCGCCTGCAAGGCGGAGGCTTAACCCCTGAGCCACCTCTCCAGCCCCCCATGAATGATCTTTTTGATATGCTTTTCAAACTGATTTGCTAAGACTTTGTTGAAAATCTTTGCATCAGTGTTAATAAAAGAGAATGGCCTATAGTTTTCTTTTTTAATTTTTTTCATTTATTTCCACTCATACAAACTTAATAGGTACACCAGTCCCTACCCTCCATCCACCTCTCCCTGGACCCCCTTGCTCCCTCCCCCTTTTTCCCCTTCCTTTACCCCCCTCCTGGTTTTGGAATTAAGATGATATTAACTTCATAGAAAGAATTTGGTAGTGTTCCTTCCTTTGCTATTTTATGAAACAGTTTAAGGAGTATTGGTTTTATTAGTTCTTTAAATATCTGGTGGAACTCTTTGTTGAATCCATCTGGTCCAGGACATGTTTTGTTGGGAAGATTCAAGACTACTTCATTGATTTCCTCATATGTTACAGGACTATTTAAATAATTCAAAACTTCCTGATTCAGTTTAGGTAAGTTTTGCTACTTAGAAATTCATACATCTCTGTTGTGATATCAAATTTCACAGAGTACAATATTTCCATTTTCATTTCTAATTTTGTTAACAGATTTTCTCTCTCTTGTTTTTCATTAATTTAGCTAGGGGTGTATCAATCTTATTGATTTGTTCAAAGAACCAGTTTTTCGATTGGTTGATTCTCTGCATCATTTTCTTTTTCTCAATTTCTGATATATCTCCCCTGATTTTACTAATCTCTTCCTTCTGCTGCTTTTGGGATAGGATTGCTCTAGTGTCTCTAAAGCTGTAAGCTACATTGTTAAATTATTTACGTGATGTTTCTATTTTTTTATTGTAGGCCATAAGGGCTATAAACTTACCTCTTAGGACAGCTTTCATTGTGTCCCAAAGATTTTGATGAGTTGAATTTTCATTATCGTTTACGTTCAGAAAATCTTGAATTTCCTTTTTAATTTCTTACTGAATCCCAAATCTCATTCAGCATCATAGTATTTGTTTCCAAGAGTTAGTGTATTTTCTGTTGTTCATTTTGTTGCAGATGTCTGATAGGGTATAGGCTAGAATTTCAACATTCTTGTATATGTGGAGTTTCGATTTGTGGCCCAATATGTGCTCTATTTTGGACAAAGTTCCGTGTGCTGCTGAGAAAAATGTGTATTCTTTGCTGTGTGAATGAAAACCTCGATAGAGACCAGTAAGGTCCATTTCAGTAAGAATTTGATAAAATTCCAATGTGTCTGTGTTAAGTTTTTTTTTGCATTTCCTTTAAAATATTTTTTTATTATTGTTATTATTTCCGCTCATACAAACGTAGCAGGTATACCCGTCCCCTCCCTCCCTTCACCTACCCCGACTCCCCTGCTTCCCCCTCCCCTCTTCCCTCCTTTCTTATTCCCCAGTGCCTCCCCACAAATCCCCGGAGCATCCTTTCATGTGCATTCCAAACGCTTCTCTGGGTCTTCCTCTCGATGAGGTGCAAGGACCCAGGGGCATTTTCCAGAACCTTTTCCTGTGTTCCCCTTAAGCTTAGGAGCACTACTGTGACTGTCAGTCCCTAGCCTCCAAGTTTCCTAGTGCCTTTAGTCCATGCTAGACTTTGCAGGGTCAATAATGTGTTGGACATAGTGCAGGTCATGCAAAGTCCTATTATGATTGCTTTGACCCTAACTTGTGTGGAGTATCTTGCATAACATTACTTCTCCCATTCTTGTGCTCTTACAAGCTTACTACCTCCTCTTTTGCAAGTCTCCCTGAGCTTCAGGATGGGGAGAGATTAGGTTGGCCTGGTTCCAGGTGGTTGATATTGAGTCTCTGATATTCTGAATAATGGTTTGTTGATTTTGTTTTGTTTTGTTTTGCTGCTCCTACAATGCTCTTCACTCCATCCTGATGGGTATTGGATGTCACCCCCTGGTCAGAGATAAAAACCTGTTAAATTAGAGTCTTGTTAAAAGAGTATATTCAAAGCAGATGTAATAAAAGTAGGAGACTGCGGTGAGAGAGGGGTCAGTCACCCATTTGAAAATGGTTACTTTCTATCTGGCAGCCTATATGCCCTCCCCTTTTGGTGAGATCATACCCCATCAGCTGTAAATGATCAAGAAGGAAAGTCTGTGAACTTAACCAGATGTCTCATTACATACTTGCAGTCCTTGATGGAGGCCTATTTTCTCTGCTGTAACATGGACCCCTCTCTCCTTGTTTCTGGTGGGGCCCTCTTTCCCCATCTGTCCTGTTTATAATCTTTACAATTACTGTAGATATTACAGAGATTTGTCTTTGAGTGTCACTAAGTGGGTTTGGTACTAGAATCCACCTATTAGGGAGTACATACGGTGCTTAATTTTCCATGTCTGGGATACTTCACTCAATATAATTGTTTCTAATTCCATCCATTTCCCAGCAAATTGCATTAATTCATAATTTTTGATGGTTGAGTAGTATTCCATTGTATAAGTGTACCACATTTTCCTTTTCCACTCATCAACTGTTGGACATTTGGGCTCCATAGTTGAAAAACAGCCTGGTATTGGCTCCAAAATAGACACACAGATCAATGGATAAGGTTTGAAGACCCAGATATAAGCCCACACAACTACAGCCATTTGATCTTTGACAAAGGGGCCCAAAAAATCCAATGGAAAAAAGATAGCATCTTCAACAAATGGGGCTGGCAAAACTGGATGTCCACATGTAAAAGATTAATACTGGACCCGTACTTGTCACCATGTACAAGACTTAATTCCAAATGGATCAAGGACCTCAATATAAGGCCAGAGAGTAAAAACCATAGTTGAAAGGGTAGGGAACTCCCTTGAGCTGATTGGACTAGGCCAACATTTCCTAAATGGAAATCCAATAGCACAGTCACTAAAGCCAACACTCAACAGATGGGATCTTGTGAAATTAAAGAGCTTATGTTCAGATAAAGAGATTGTAACTGGAGCATAAAGATAACCCATAGAATGGGAGAAAATCTTCACTAACCACATATCTGATAGAGCTCTGTTATCCAAAGTGCACAAAGAACTTAGAAAATCTGTTAAGTTTTTGACCCGTTGATCTATCCCATATTGAGAAGGCGGTGTTGAAATCCCCAAAAATTATCATATAGGGGTTGATATCTCGCTTTATATGCAGTAGGATTTGCTTAATAAATGTGGAGGAGCCCATATTAGGAGCATATATATTCATTATTGAGAAGTCTTCCTGGTGAATTGTACCTGTGACTAAGATTAATAACCATCTGTTTCTCTTATGATATTTTTTTGGATTGAAGTCCACTTTGTCTGATAGCATAATGGCTACCCCTGCCTGTTTCCTGGTTCCATTAGCTTGCAGAATTTTGGAACAGCCTTTTATTTTTAGGATGTACCTGTCTTTTGTGGTGAGATGAGTTTCCTGCAGGTAGCAGATTGATGGGTTGTGATTTTTAATCCAAGTTTGTAATCTGTGTCTCTTGTTTGGTGAGTTAATCCCATTGACATTTAATGTTATGCTGTAGAAATTACTTTTAATTCCAGTCATTTTCTATGCTTAGTGGTTTTTGTAAATGTATTATTTGGCTTTTAGATTTTGGTATTATACTTCCCTTCTGTCCTCCTTGATACACTTGTTTTTTTCTTCAAGCTTGAGTATCATTTTTAGCATTTTTTGAAAGCCTGGTTTGGAAGACTTATAAGTCTTCAATTTTTCTTTGTGCTGTATAACTTTTCTTTCTCCCTCACTCATGACAGATAATTTTGCTAGGTATATCAGCCTGGGTTGACATTTTTGGTCATTCAATACTTGAAGTACATCTCTCTACGCTCTTCTTGCTTTTATTTTTTCCATTGAGAAGTCATTTGTTATTTTACTTGGTTTACCTTTAAAAGTGACTTTTTTTCCTTGAAACCCTCAACACCTTTTCTTTGTCTTGAATGTGGACTGTTTTTTACTATTATTTGCCGTGGTGAGTTTCTATTTTGGTCATATCTGTTTGAGGTGTGGAATTCATCTTGTATTTGGATGGGCCTCTCATTCTTTAGTTTAGGGAAGTTTTAATTTATGATAGTTTGAAAAATTTTCCTGAGGTGTGATATTTTGGGATTCTTGCTCTGGTATTCTATGAATGTACATGTTAGGCTTCTTCAGGGTGTCCCATATGTCTTGAATATCCCTCTCAATTATCTTTTAGTCTTTATCAACCTCTTCCATTGAGCCGGTTAATTCTCCCACTTTATCTTCAAGATCTGAAATTCTATTTTTCTGCTCCATTAGTTCTGCTAATGATACTCTCTGTTGAGTTCTGGGTTGAGGATAACTTGCCCTTTAGTTCAATTTTAAACTCTGCTTGTGACTGTTTTAACTGCTCTATGCCTATTTTTGTTTCTTGAACTGTTTTTTTTCCAACTCCTCCAGGTGTCTGTTGTGTTCCTGTTCAAAATGGTTAATGCAGTTATTTAACTCCTCCTGGATTTCCTCTTTCATGTATTGATCATGGTAATGATCATGCTTTGAAATTCGTTATCTTGGGTCTGGCTTTCTTGGCTTTTTTCTGTAAATTTTTTTCTGACTGGAATCCATCATTATGGGATTAATTCTTTCGGTGGAGGATTTGTCTTCTTGGGTTTCATTTCTCATGGATCTGCGCTTTCACTTGGGCATTGTTGTTTTTTCTCTTAAGTCCTTTCTGTTTCTATGTGTTTTTTACTGAATGGATTTACTTGGTATTATTGCTCTCTGGCAGTTATTACTAGTGATTGCCTTGGAGTTGGGTGTGTTTGTCTGTTGTTATTTTTATTTCCTAGCTGAGGCTATTAGACTATTAGTACATCAATGAAGTCAGGTTTAGTAGACAGGGGGTGAATATTAGTATGATAGTGCACCTTTATGATTTAGTGCCTTGGTGATATATGAGGTTGAGTGGTATAGTCCCTGAAGTAGTATATATTTTGAGGGTAGCTGTATGGAAAAATTAATCTACAGTGATTAATAATTGAGAGGAGCAGGATGGTAAAAAGTAGGTTTACTTATCTTTGTGCTGGATATGAAGAATCTCTCTCATGTGATAGGATGATTTTAGAGGACTTCAGATGTATGGCCTTTACCCCTAGAGCTTTGTTTGGGTTTTCTTTGGATTCTGTTGGATTCTGGGAAGCAGGGTACAGTCCCTAGGAATCAGGTGTCATCCCTGGAATGTGAGCAACAGAGTGCCCAAGTGTTCTAGGCAGTCAAAAGGGGGAAAGGGGCTGGGGATGATGTGGGAACACTTCAACTGGAACCTGGGGCGTGACCTAGTGGTCCACCCAAGTCCAGGGCAGTCTGGCTGCTACTCAGGCTGGATGTCGAGAGGGCCTGGGAGGAGCGGGTGACCTGGGGGCTGGTAGGAAGTACCTGGGAAGCAGGGTGAAGTCCCTTGAGCGAAAGCAAGTGAGAGACAGAGCCTTCCAAGTTGGTAGAAGGGGGAAGTGCCATTTATATAGTCTCATCAGAAATGAAGAAATAGAGGAAGTTCTCTCAAACCTTTTCACCAAAAATCTCCTGGACCAGATGGATTCAGCACAGAATTCTACCAGACATTTAAAGAACAACTAATATCACTATTCCTTTAAATATTCCATAAAATTGCAAAGAAAGGAACACTTGCAAATTCTTTGTATGAAGGTAATATCATACTGATCCCAAAACCTAATAAAAATACACTTAAAAAAAAAAACTATAGGCCAATCTCTTTGATGAATACAAATGCAAAGATTCTCAATAAAATCTTAACATGTCGGATTCAAAAACATATCTAAACTATCCTTTACTTTGATATAATAGGTTTTATCCCAGGCACACAAAGTTGGTTCAACATATGCAAATTAATAAACGTAATCCATCATATAAACCAATTCAAAGTCCAAGACCCCATGATACTCTAAATAGATGCAGAAAATGCTTGTGACAAGATTCAACATCCTTTTGTGATCAAAACCCTAGAGACAGTTGGATTTGAAGGAAGTTATATCAACATAAAGCTGCATGCAACAAGCCAACAGCAAGAATTATACTCAATGGGAAAATACTTGAAGCATTCCAGCTTTGATCAGGATATAGACAAGGTTTTCCACTCTCACCACTTCTATTCCACATTGTACTTAAGTCTTAGCTAGAGCCTTAAGACAAGAGAGGGAGACAAAAGGGATTCAATTCAGAAAGTTAGAAGTCAAGATATTTCTTTTTTTTCTTCTGTCTCTTCCTTCTTGTACACTTACCTAATGGTTTGCAGATTTGACTTTATAAAAAAAATTAGCTTTCATTGATTTTTCTCTATTTTTATTATTAATTTCTGATGTAATCTTATGTCATTGTATTTGCTTCATAATTTTAATGTTTTTGTGTGTGTTGATTTGTTTGTGTCGTTGTGTGTGTATGTGTGTCTGTGTATATCACAGGGCCCTTTGTATGCCTATAGAAGTCGAAGGGTGATTTTGGTAATTGCCGTTGATTATGCTACCTTTTGTTTGTTTTGCTGTGGAATTTCCCAGGCTTTGTCTTGTTATTGGGGATTACAGATTGCCACCATTTATGCCTAACATATTTTTGGAATCCTGTACCCACACTGAGGAATTTCTGTTTTCAAGACAGAGCCATCTCTCCAACTCAATATTTGTTTTTGTTCATTGTTAAATTCCTAAATTGATAGGCCAGCCTAATCTCTCCCCATCCTGAAGCTCAGGGAAATTTGTGGAAGAAAGGGCAGGAAGAGTATAAGAGTACAAGGATGGGGGGGCAATGATATGCAATATACTCCACACAAGTTAGGGCTGAAGCAATCATAATTGGACTTTGCATGCCCTGTGCAATATCCCACACTATTGACCCCACAAAGTTTAGCATTTGCTAAAGGCACCAAGATCCTTGGAGGCAAGGGATTGACAGCCACAGTAGTGTTCCTATGCTTAAGGGAAACACAGGAAAGGGTTCAGGGAAAGGCCACTGGGTCCTTGTATGTCATCGGAGAGGAGGGCCCAGAGGAGAGTCTGGCATGCACATTAAAGGATTCTCCGGGGATTGGGGAGGAGGCACTGGGGGATGGGGAGGGAGGGGTGAGGCGAGAGGGTGCAGGGGGTTCGGGGGGAGAAGGAGGGAGGGAGGAAACTGGTGTACCTCTTAAGTTTGTATGAGCAGAGATAATAAAAAATGTTTTTAAAAATCGAGTTGTTGTTTTGAGGTTCTTCTTGCTTTTCATATAGGTATCGTATTCACTTAAATTACTGTCTATATAGTGTTTAAATGAAACTCTTGTTTTCATTGATCTCCAAATATTTTTAAACTTTCATGTATTAGTGACTATATTAGTTTTTTACCATCTTAGGAATGTACTTTGTACAATTTAAATTTTCTTGAATTTATTGTGGATTGCCTAATGACAAGTTATTTCAAGTGTGTATTATGTTTCTGGGTGGAGTGGTTCATTCTTTCCTGTTTAGTATACTTGGTTAAAGATTTGTTTGAATCTTCAACTTTTTATTTGTGGCTGAGACTTATTTATTAGTCATTTTTATTCATCTGTCACATATTACAAAATCATAAGGAGTTTGTTGGTAAAATGTGTTCATCGGGGTTGCAAAAAAGTGGATTTTGGGGTAGTGATATGTACTAACTAGCATTGTTAGTTGTCTACACATTTTGTAATACCCAGTTATCTTATTCCTTAATTGTATACTAAGTTTTTAAAGTTTATATATGCAGAGATATTTGAAAAAATATTTATCACAGCACAGCTCAAAGTCTCTGAACTATGGAGCCAACAGAGATGTAAAACAACATAGGAATACATAAAAATTTGATTGATATACACAGGGAAAGTCTTTTAACTATGAAACTGAATGAAGGTAATCCTTTGTAGGAAAATGCATACAGATTTTAATATTAATATTGAGGGCAATAGGTTAGTCTCAGAAAGACAAAGATCAAATTTTCTCTCATTTGTTTTTACTGGATTTTATTCATTGAATCTTATATTCAAAGGTAAAATGAAAGTAGAAATAAAGCTTTCTGGCAATATAGGAAAATAATGGGAGGAGGAAAGGAGGATAACATATTCAAAGCACATTATAAACTTCAGTGAAAATAACCTTATGTAAATGTAAGAGTTTCCCTGCATAGTGGTGACAAATTCACAAGCATCTTAAGGGAAATAAGGGTTTTATTCTTGCTTCCAAGATTGTCCATTTACAGTTCATAATCAAACTTGGCAGGAGAACTTGTTGAAACACCAGAGAATGAAGGAACTGGCACCATCAAATACACAGAACTATTGAGGGAGAGTTATTACTTACTTTGCAGGTATACCAAAGAATACCAACTTCTTTAATGAGCTACCTTCATCTTATCCACCTGCCCAGGTATTAGTTCTACCCATCATCAGCTGGAACTTACCCATCAATTTTATAATCATCTGCAGGATTGTTCAAAGAATGACTCAACCACAAATTCTCCACAACTGTGTCCAAAGCTCAATCTGAAACTTTGAAACTAACTGGTATATCTATCACAGCTACCCTATAAAATAAAATGGAATATAACAATGTCACTTCTTTTAGTAGTCTGGGGAATATATTTCCAAATAAATCATAAAGGAATAAGAACACAGACTTCTTTTCCATTTCATGGAGATGTAATTTGATTTATCCTAGCATGACTGCATTTTTCCTTGTTGTTCTTAATTAATTAACTATTTAATTAGAGACATATTCCTGCTATGGTGCCCAGGCCAGTATGGAACTACCCAAGAAACTTATTTGTCCTCAAACACACTATCTTCATGCTTCTACTTCTGTTACTAATATAATAGACATGACACTATAAACCTTGCAATTGCTTTATTTTGAGTTTAGAAGATTTGGAATGAATTATAATTTTATCAACTAATCTGCTGTGAAAATATTATGAGACAATGTCAGTTAGAATAAATTTAAACACATGCCCATTAAGGAAAATAAAAGATTATAAATTCAAACCAATCTTTAAATCTATTCATAATATTGACTATCTCATTTAAAAATTTGAATTTTTACTGGCTTATAATTTAAGTAGGTATTCCTCTGCTATTATGATAAGTTATCATGATTTCACAGTTAATGGAAATAAATTCAATAATGTTTTCATCTATATCAACTTAGAAATGAAATTTTCTAAGTAATTTTATTGGATACCACTCAATGAAGTCCATTTCACTTCAGATACTTCTAAATTTGTAAGTAAAGTAGTTCACCTCAACCAACTCATGTAGTTTAACTGTAAAGGATATGTAGCATTGTAGTTTGTTGTAACATATGGAATTATGAATATATTTCATAATCTTTCCTTAAAGGATTAATTGCTATAGATTGGAACTGTCTGACTTATCTGATTTCAAGGTTTTGAGTGCTAGAAATAAAGTTTATATTCCTGGATGAACATAAAGTAAAAGTAATGCAAAGGACTTCTTAGGGTAGTATTGCAGCTACAATTTTCCGTTTGTTGCCATAGAAAATGTTTTAAATGAAGCAGCTTAGGGGACAAGGGAATATTTATTTGGCTTACAGTTCCAGAGGCAATACAATAATCAATTTACAACAGGAACTACATAACAGGGGTTATAACTTTAATCAGAAACAGGAGACTACTTCAGACATTGTGAGGCAGAGAAAGAAATTTTGCAAAAAGAAGCAGGGCAAGACTATCAAGCCCTAGGCCCCAACCTTCATGAAATTTCTTACTCCAACAAGGTTTTATCTTTTTAATGTGGAATACCTTCCCAAACATTAGCAACAACTAAGAATACAAACACATGTGACAGAAGGCCAACTTGAATTTTATTCATGGAATTCTACGCCTTGACTCCCATAGGCTCATGGCCACCTAGTAATGCAAATCACCTTCAGTTCAACTTTTAATTTTTATTAAAAATATTGCATTTATGAACAAAATAATTTCATGTCCTTGCCTCCCACACTCCTCCTCTCACACCCTCTCCTCCCTTCATCAGTTCAACTTTAAAAGTCAGAATTATCTTTATCAGTTCATTTCCAACATATTAGAGACTCAAATTAGTCTCTTAATTGTGATCTCCTTTGAAAAGAAAAATTTCATGCTGGTTATTTCAATATACAATGGCACAAAATAAACATTGTCATTACAAATGGGAGAGATAACCATGAAAGATTGAATCACAAATACAAAAAAATTAGAGCAAACTCTAATCTTGGATTTCCTAGACCAGTATAGAAAACAAATTGAAATTATCTCAGTTCTAAAAAAAGGGTCATTTCTGCCCCTTCGGTGTTGCTGTCTATTAAAAACATCTGTCTCTTTGAACGGCTCTCATATGGTATACATTATTCCTTGGTATAATATTGGATCTTGCATCTCTAATATCTTCATTTCTCAATTGAAATACAGGTTTCAAATTCTCGTCATGCAACAGCCTCTTAAGTTCTTATCCTGGGAACTCTGAGCTGTCTTCAGAAGCTCTCTGAAAACATGGAGGAGGTATCTAGGACTTCTTCGACCTTGCATTTTTGATACCTTCAAAATCAGAACTATATGGAAAAAGTTGTCAATTTCTACTGTCACCACCACCTGGATGTTGTTCCCATTATATCACAACTCATCTACCTTCTTTATGCTGACACTGGGGAGACTCTATTCTGAGCAGTTGCTTTAAAGGGGGACATTTCTTTGAAAATTTTACTTTAGATTCCTTTCTACCAAAATAACTTTCACTCTTATGTAATGGAATATTTGATGGTTTGGCCCTCAGAGTGTAGCTTCACTAGTGTTCCAGTGAAGAGCCAGCTTTGGGCTTTGTAGTGGCTATAAAATTTAGTAATACTACCATTTTGCTGTGTTCCTCCTCCTGGTTGAGCACTTTAAGCTTGTTCACATTATTTTATTGCTAAACATCCTGATATGTTGTTCTTTTTTACTGTATATCCGAATAAAAACACTAAGCATAAGAGAACTGCATGTCGCAGATTAAAGGGTATGCTATCGAGAAACTTCACCTATCAAACACAGTAATCCATTATGTTTTAATTCAACTTCAGGGAAGCTTTCAGGACCAAGGGAAAGTTCTGACAACCTCTTTGCTAAAGCACCATGTCAATTGATCCTAGTCTACTTTCTCTGTCTTTGTTCTCCTGTTGGAACAAATAGACTGGATCCCTCATCTTTTCTCTTTTTTCAAATATACCCCTAGAATGGCCCATTAAGCTATCATATGATGACTTTCCTTGTCCAAAATTCCAAATTTTTCTCCACAAAACAGTTCTGAAAGCACACCTATCAAATCATAAAAAGGACCATATTTTTGGATACCAAATTCACTCAGTTTTGTGACTTACTTCAATTTTGATACTGAAATGCTTTGGTTTCGCAGCAACATTACATTTTTGAAACAAGTTCAGTTGCATTTACTATTCTTATTTGGTTGCTGTGAGAAAGACCTCAGACCCAAGCTACTTAAGGGAGAGAGGTATTTTTATTTGGCATAGGGTTTCTGTAGTTCATTTACAGCAGATAACATGTGATAGAAGACATACCTGTACGCCTAGACAGTATGTTGGTTCAGGTCATCTAGGCCATCATGAGGCAGAAAGAGTAACTGTAAAAAAGTATCCACTATTGCTCACCGAACCTCAAGGTCAGTCACATCACATGATGTGACTTCCTCCAGCAAGATTCTACTTCTTAATGGTGCCAGTAGCTTACCCAAAATTCAAATTCATTAGACTGTATTTGGCAACTCATATTCAACCTATGAGAAGTAAGAATATTCTGGCAATGTCTTGGAATTGGCACAGAGGGATTTGGGATAGAATCTCTGAGTGTTTGGTGCTTTTAAAACACTTAAAAGACTTAATCGCAAATTTGTAAGGAAAAAGTATTAGAATTTAGATTTAAACTCAAGAACTATTTCAGTATATAGCAAACCATAAAATATTAAACATTGTGCTTAAAATTTATTCATATACTTAAATTATAAAAGATTCATTGAACTAAACTGAATGAAACTTAAAAGAGCTCCTTTCAAATTATTCTAGTATGTATAGAATAAACAAAATAATTTTATTGCTAAACCCAGATAATTCATATATTCTGGGAAGGAATGTGAATTCCTGAGATAATCACCTACAAACTTTTGAACTCAATCAATCTGGTTTGATTCAGTTTACAATACCCATCATAGGTCCCACTTTTAAGGCTAAATTCATTATCTCAGAGACATAGTAATTTGTCAACTGTGTCCTTCAAATTGTGTTGCTTTTAACTTTTTCTCCAAAAGTAGAAACCATTTTATTTAATCTAAGGAAAAGTGAATGTTGGGTTATTTACTGTTCTTGGTCAAAGCAATTAATAGGTTCAAGTATACAAAGAATATAGGTAGACCTTTGACCTTGAATGAAATGCTTTTTTAAAAATGAAGTAGAACAGTGCCCATTTGGAAAACATAAAAACTTTTGTGCACTGTAGATTGATAGGCTAGAATAGTCAATGATCCTCAGTTGGACAACATGTCAAGTGAAAAGCACATGCAAAAGTTGTTACACTTGAGGGGAAGGTTGGGGGCAAAGGAGCAAGAGGTAAAAGAAGTAATTGCATGAACACTTTACACCTAAAAACTTTAATTTAGATCTTGTGCATCAAGCAGCTCTACTGGACTTCTACATTATTTCTTAGTTTCTGGGGAAGAATTTTATTGTACTTTTATTTATAAGGAAAATTTAAAAGAATTGCGTGCAATGTGTATAAACACTACCTTTCTTTCTAGTAAAACCACTGACAGGAAAAAAATATTAAAATCAAGCAATGAAGTAGTAATTATAGCAACTACAACTAGATGTTTCTATTTTTCTATTTTCATTGATTGGTTTGGCATTATACACATTTGCTTTTAGAATAGTTATTTCAAGCTAATTTGAAAAGAGCTTTGTGAAACATGTCAAATAAATTCTGAAACCAATAGTTTTAATATTAATCAGTAAATTTTAGTTTGTAACATTGTTAGGTATCAATAAATATAATCTAACTTTCAAAAATTCATGCTATCCTCCAAATAATTTTATGGGCACTTATAATCACTTCCCAGTTTCTTGCCAGTTCTTATGCTTTGATTAAAACCTCTGCTTATACTTTAAGTATACAAATACAGCAGGATGCAGTATTCTCTCATTGTTTTTACTATAAATCAGTTCTATGAAAATATTTCTTGAGCCATTATGAGACAGGTAATATGTGTACTGTATTTATATATCTGAATGCATTCTATAATAGTGGCTGGATTTGAGAATTTTCAGTCCTGGACCCATATTTTTTCTTTCCTTTCTCATTGAACTGTAAGATTGTACTAAACTTGGCTTCTGCATGAATACTATGTACTCCATAAATGATTTAATTGAACACATTTATTGATACAAAATGGGAAGGAATAAAAAAGAAAATAGATATCAGCTCTCTTCTAAATAGATTATCTTTTTGCAGATCCTTCTGTGCATCAGTGACAGAAAAAATCTCTACTTTTTCTGTTTAAATCTCCAATCAAGTTACTCTCTTTCTACTTGGGTTCTTAACAGCCATATCATTTTATAGTTTATCTTTTGTAGGTCTGATTTTCATTAAAGAATGTTTACCTCATCTGAAATAGTTTTCCTGTCTGTAGAATCTGTTGAATATCAATTAATTTAATGTGTGTGTCTGGAAACCATAAGCTCTATAAAAAATCATTCTTTGAAATGGATACATATGCTGACATTCAATTAGGCTTCAGATTAAGACAACATGGGAAAACTGATAGCTTATTTTCTATACCAACTTCTCCTTTTTATACTAACATTTTTGTTGCTTACTGAGAGAAAAGAATCAAAATTAAAATGTGGCATCACCGCTGAACATCCAGTAGGCTTAGGATATCATGCTTTGGCCCAATTATTATAAGTACATCAAACCAGATCTGCAAATGTTTACCCATTCTCTCTGTGTTACTCCCTGTTGGAACCAAGAGCCCTTTCTCTTTGTTCACCTTACATCTCATCTTCCACTTCAATATCCTATAATCTTTGCAATGAACTTTTTTAATACATTTTTTATTATTTCAGCTCATACAAACTTAATAGGTACACCAGTTACCTCCCTCCCTCCTCCTCCCCCCGAACCCCTGCTTCCCCTCTCCACCTCCCTTCCTTCCCATCCCCCAGTGCCTCCCGCCCCAATTCCCAGAGAGTCCTTTCTTATGCATGCCTGACTCTCCTCTGGGCCCTCCTCTCCAATGACATACAAGGACCCAGTGGCCTTTCCCTGAACCCTTTCCCGTGTTCCCCTTAGGTAGAGGAACACTGCTGTGGCTGCCAATCCCTTGCCTCCAAGGATCTTGGTGCCTTTAGCAGATGCTAGACTTTGTGAGGTCAATAGTGTATTGGACAATGCGCAGGGCATGTAAAGTCCAATTATAATTGCTTCATCCCTAACTTGTATGGAGTATCTTACATATCATTGCTCCTCACATCCTTTTGCTCTTACACTCTTACTGCCCCCTCTTCCGCAAATTTCCCTGAGCTTCAGGATGGGGAGAGATTAAGCTGGCCTAGTTCTAGGTGGTTAATATAGAGTCTCTGAAGTTCTGAGTTGTGGTTTGTTGATTTTCTTTTGCAGTTTTGCTGCTCCTGCAATGCCCTTCACTCCATCCTGGTGGGCATTGTATGTTACCCCCTGGCAAAAGACAAAAAGCTGTTAAACTAAAGTCTATGTTTTCAGATTACAGAGTCTCTGATCATAAAGGAATGAATTTATGGCATTGAAGCATGTTCAATTTCATCACTCTTTGAAGGTATCAAATGTGTCTCACCTTCCACCAGGGACAGATGAAATCCTGACCCCTGTCAAAAATGTACATTGGGAAGTTACTGCACTAAAGCCATAGGCCAGAAATAATTACAGAATATCTATCAGTTTGAAATAAAGGTAAAAATATCAAGACCTGAAGTTATCCCACTCCTGCTACTTTTTGCCCTAGGGGTTCTATGTGTGGTTTATCAATTGAATTCATGTAGGCAAGTTAATCAATCATGACATCTGCAATGGGTCATGAACTATAGATATAATTAGAATAATCAGTATAATTAGAGACTTTCTAATAAATACTGAATGAAATATATTGATCTACACTTTTCACATAAATGTACTGCTATAAAAAAGTAGTGTATTGTTCTTGGTTGTAGACTTTTAAATACTTCTTTATTAGTATGAAATCACTTCTGGAATCAAATATCGAGTATAAAATATTTCACTGTCGGTCTGGAAAGGTGGCTCAGGGGTTAAGCCTCCGCCTTGCAGGCAGAAGGTCCTGAGTTCTGATCCCAGATCCTATGTATAGACGCCAGGCGGAAGCGGGAGCGGCTTGCGTTTCTAGCCCTGGTAGGGCAGAGCCTGTGAATCCCGGGGCAGAAGGAGGTGGAGGCGTCCATGGTGGTTTGCGAATTCGTCCATGGTTCTACACATACACAGACACACACACACACACACAGACACACACACGCGCGCACATACACACACACATGCGCACAGTTGAATGAATAGTAATAATAAAAAATTAAAAAAACTATTTCACTGTCTATTTAATGAAGTAACATTCATATTAGGTTCATAAACATGTCTAAAGTTTTGTTCACTGAGAAAGAAAATGAAATTTTTAACAATGTTACCAGGTCTGATAGAAGGACAATTGAGAAATTTTAAAAAGGCAGCCATTTTTCTTTAAACCTTTATTTTGGTTCTTGTAATTTATGTAAAGCTTCTGCATGAACTTTGTAGGGGAATAATGTGATAATCATAGTTCCCGATGTGCAACCTATACTATATGAAGTCTGAGAGTGACAGCTGTGATTTATTTGTTTCTGTTTATTCTAGCCAACGTGCCAAAAACCTTATTTTTACATTTCTTAAGACTACCTAATTTTAACTAATTAATATGCAAGGTAATATTCTTTTATAAATGATTAAATTGAGTGCAACACAACATTTTAAGGCAATCTAACCAAGGTACTTACCATGTCAAAAATTGCCCTGAATAAATAAATACACCAATATCTTGAAGACTTTTTTTCAGAGAATATTTATTATCTTTATTCCAGATAGCCTGATGGATGTTAAGAATACCCATGTAAATACATTAGTTATCATCATTGACATTAAAGAATTTATGGTTTTAACAGTTTCGTGATCAATTAGATACTTACACAAGAAAGTCAACCGTAGCTTTACCTTTGCTACTAGTCACCATTATCAGAATGACTGTGATATATAATACGTCTATATTTTTATAATAAAAGATGGATGAGTCATAATTAACTAGTTTTACCTATTTAAGTTATTATATTGACATGAACATGAATTTTGGATGTTGTTCCTAAAAGAATTCTAGGGACACAGAGCTATTGTAGTTTTGATTTCCCTCCTCAGAATGTCCTTTAATTTGCATTTGAACAATGAGACTAGAGCATCTCATTTGACTGACTCCCAAAAGTATATTTCAAGTAAAACCTAGTGTCCATGTGTACTTTGACTACTTTTACACAGGAACTACTCATGATTTCCTTAATTAGCTACAGACTAACTTTCCCTGTAAATTAAACACTTCAAATACAGGACCCAAGATGTAGCAGGCGGCTGCTTTGGCAGCTTGAGTATTAGTTCAGATCTCCAAGCAAATATGTCATTCTCTCTCCTTACAGTTTCAGATCAAGTACATGGTGTGGAATGATTTGCACTCAAGTATTTGAAACATTGTGTAAATGGAAAGTGATTTCCTTAATGACACTGTAATTTCACTCACTACCATGGAAAAAATCCACTAGTAACTTCTCTGCCTCTCATCATTTTATTTAAGAAATGAAGGTAATGGAAATTATAGTTGCAGCCAAAAGGGAAAGAAATAATGGAAGAAAAGAAGAAAGGAAAACCAGAGGAAAGAAGGGAGGGAGGGAAAGATGTAGTAGGGAGGGAAAGAGGGAAGGAGAGACAGAATGAGAGAGGGAGGGAAGAAATCAATATGTTAGTGTATTCAAGCTCTAAAACAGTCAATTCAGAAAAGTGGTGGAAAAAGGTCAAGATAAGGAGTGAAAAATACTTAGAATATTTGTTTTCTTTTTCCAATCAAAACAGATTATGTGATTATGCACCATTAAAAATATCTCAGGGCTCACTTCGGTAAACATATACTAAAAAATAATAACAATAAATCTCAGTGGTTTAAATTAATGAATGAAAGATCATATGCTATGTTTTTCTACCAGGTTAAATATAAGTAGGGAAGATAGAGGTTGACTAGCTCTGAGGGCTGTGTTTAATCCTCACTTGGGCTCATGCGCTCTCATGGAAGCTCCTTCATTTTAAAATACTGTTGATGCCAATTCAAAACCTCTTACTTAGCCTGATGTACCAGGAAAGACACAGTTGAAGAGTCGAGTGCAACATTTTGTAGGTTTAATCCTGAAATAGATATATCACTTTTGATTTATATATATATACAAGCTATTTTGAGACAGGGTCTTACTCTGCAGGCCAGGCTGCCCTCTAAATTCCAGCAAACTTCTTGCCTGAGCTTCCTGAGTATTGAATCTACAGGGGTGAGCTACCATTTCTAGATTTCACTTGCAAGTTTTATTATTAACTACTTTTAATATTGAGAGAGTAGGAAAGTATAATATTTTTGTCTGTGGAAGAATAATAAAATTTAATATATTTGGGAGTGTTATTAACAGCTCCCACAGCTTCCATTATGATTGTAAAGTTTGAGTGCAAACTTTGGGAAAATTTTAAATTTACATGCATATTTACAGTTTTGTATAAATGTCTCAGCAAATATAAATGAATATTCAGTGAATGATGGTCACTTTATTTCAAAAAGAAAATCAGCTCTTATTATTTAATCTTGAATTTTACCAGGCAGGATTCACTTCCATCACTGTACTTTTGACCTGAAATAATTGATATTTTTCTTGGCTCTGGACTTGAGGAAAGAGATATTTCCAATGATCAAAGTGCTATTAGTTTCTATATTGTTGTGTTAACCATAACAGAGGTTCACCACTAAGCAATTCTATTTTCATGATTAGTTTCCAATTCATATTTTATTATCATTTTATGCTCCGTCCATAAAATACAGGTTAAATAAATTTTATATGTACTACAGCATATATCCTCTAAGTAAAATTGTAGTAAAGCAGAATCCTATTTATTTACTGGAGAAACACACTGCACATAAATCAATTTTATGGGGGTTCACCATTCATAATAGTACTGCAATACCAGGTTGATACATGGAATGAACAGAGCAAGTTCTTATTTCATATACTATTTCCAAAATCCATTTAATATGTTGTCCTCAGATGGAGGATGTATGAGATGTTAAACTTATAAGAAAACATATTACACTTGATCTTAGCCAAAAGGCCGAGAAGCAATACACATCAAATTTTAAAAAGCTGCAAAGACATATACTTGTATATCGAAGAACTATAAGCTATATCTGTCTATATAGACATACACATGCATAATGAGAATTTATAATAAGTATAAAATAACTAGTTAAAAATAAGATATATTTGTATTTATATGTGTTTTACTTTCACAGAAATAACCAAATTTATCATTGGAGAGGAGGACCCAGAGGAGAGTTTGGCATGCACATTAAAGTATGCTCTGGGGATGGGAGGGAGAGGCACTGGGGGATGGGGAGGGAGAGGGGAGGGAGGGGGCACAGGGCGGTGGGAGGTTGGAGGGTGGGAGAGGACTCGTGTACCTGTTAAGTTTGTATGAGTGGAAAGAAAAAAAAAGAAAAAAAAAAAAAACAGGGCACATCCAAGCTAGTTCAAATAAATAGATGTCATCATAAAAAAAAGAAAGAACCACATTTATGGGGCAAATATCCATTGCAGTTATATAACCTCATTACTATAACGAATACCTGACCAAAGCAACTCAGAGAAACTAGAGATTTCTTTCATGCTTATAATTGCAGTTTATAGTCCAACATGGCAAAAGTCATACTAGCATCAGGATCTGATGCTGTTGGCACACAATTTCCAAAGTTAAGCATAGAAAGTGTCAGTATCAATGCTGCATATTTGCATTCTAATTTGTCTGACTACCAATTCTAAAGCTGTTCTCTTTATATATCTTCATCCAGCTGTCCAGGAAATGGTCCCATCCATGATGAACTAGGTATCCTACATCAATAATGCAATTAAAACAGTCTCTAACAGGCTTCTTTATGGGCCTTTCTTAACTGAATAAATAGTTGAATCGGTCTTTGATTTGCTTTATTTTAATCAGCACACCAGTGAGGTTCTTATTTTACTTTTCCTTTATTATTGTTTCATAGTACTTATAATGATGATCTGTATATGATTAATTTAAGAGTTGAGACATAAATATTTCCCATTATTCAGTTCTAAAATGACAGTAGGCATACATCTTAGTATCCTCCATTGCCATGGAAACAAGCTATTCACATTTACCTGCCTTAGATATCATTATGGTCCAAGGTTATTTCTCTAATATCATTTTCAGTTGTGAGCTCCAAAACAAGAAATAATTATCAGAATATTTCTACATTCCCTAATCTCCAATTCAACACAAAATGAATTTATTATATTAACTTCCAAACACATTGCAGTTTTTCTTCCTCTGATATGCCCTATCTACATTTCCAACTAAAAGTCTTACTTTTATGATGGTTAGTATTTGTGTCAATCTGACTTCCAGGAAACAAGACTCCCAGCACAAGTGAGTGACTTGCTAGAATAAGACAGACTTTTGTGCAAGTATGTAGACTATTTTCCTAATTGCTTTGGATGAGATAGCAAGACTGCACATTTTGTGGAGGACTATTAACAGATAAACTGGCAATTAGGCAAACAAGCAAGTACACATGCATTGATCCTGGCTCCCCATTCTTGCTATATCATTTGATCAGTATACTTAGCTCTTGGTGCAGTGACTTTAATGCCAGGATATATTATAATATGGAATTTTGAGCTGAACCAAACCTACTTTTCTATGAATTGCTTGGATCAAGTATTTTGATACATCTGTGAGTTATAAAGCTAAAATATTGTTGCTGTTTTTGTTCTTTTGATTATTATCTTACATTTTTCCAATAACAACCTTGCAACTAATTGTACTAATGTTTCTTCTTAATCTGATTCATGTATATTCTTACCTCTTCTTTTTCCAGCTTTTCAATTAAAACAAACAATAATTTCATCCTAGATTATTCACTTATATTATTTCATTCTTTTACTCATCAAGTCATATGTCACATTGCTGATGAAGATAGCATACTGTTTTCTATTGCCAAATTATTATATTCCAAAAGTGTACTCATTTATTAGAGGAGGACCTAGTTCTCAACAAAGAAGCTTTCTTATACAATAGAAAGCACTTAAAGAGAAGCAATATGGGTGAAAGTTCAGAGAAAAAGTAATTATAAAAGTGATTTGTAAACAGGTGATATAAATCACATCTGCACCTGAATGATAGGAAATATTGAAAGGGGTAAGAATGTTAAAACTGGAGGTTGTAGAAGAAAGCTGTGAGAAAGTATCTTCTTGGATATAAAAGGTTTCTACATCTATGAATTCATTGTAACACTGTCTACTTTCACAAAACATGCATAGCATTTGGTCTATCAATATTTAAGTTTCCATACCTCCGTGAGAGACTATTGGGGGTTAATGCTGGATGGAGGTGAAGGGAATTGTAGAGAATTGCTTCATTGGTATACCCCATAATATATTAAGCATGTTCCAACTTGTGCCCAGGCACATGCCAGTACAAGCATCCCAGAGGGTCAAACATGCAAAAGACAGGAAAGTAGGAGATCGACATGTTTAAGAAAATGGTTTTAATTGTCAGAATGAAGAATAATGGGATCAAGTAATAAAGGGTAAAAATAACATAAATTCATTGTATTCTATAATAAACCTGTCAGAATAAAAGTGAATCTGAAAATATATTCAACATAAGCCTATACATCTTCTCAAATCTTAGAGAAAGGTTTTCAAATATATTTGCCCACTTCCTGTTTGGCACAGCCACTGCTTTGAAGAATATACACAACTAGTCTGAATTCAAGTTAATCACAGACTTCCAGGCCAAATGCATACAGCCATTCTCTCATTTCCACACAGCAATAAAATGTCATGCTATGTTACATAGTCTTTGTTATTGGCCTCTCAGTGGTTGAATGATGAAACCTGGAAATGGGAAGTGGTAGTTCCTCATGAGTAGAAATGTAACATTAAGACAGGCAGATGAAACTCACCCTCCTGCAATCTTTGAGAATAATTGTAAGAAACAGAATATGTTTACAAATTTCTCACAAAAATCTCACAAAAAAAAAACACACTTGCTGAGACCAACCTGCTGTGTGTCTTAACAGTTAATGATGGAAGTAAAATCCAGCTCATGTTGTTTCACATCTTTCTTTGCCTTTCTTACTGTTTTATTCTTTGTTACCAAATCCCTGACTTGCCCTCTCACGTAAAATGTTAGTATATTAATTTAGCTTCAGGATCGTGATTCATGATTAAAACAAATACCATAGTACAAAGATAGGAAAAAAAACAAAATCTTTGCCTTAAATCTTCATTTTGGAGCATCATTGCTTATTTGTATTCATAGCTGCAAAGGTAGTTTGGGCAGGTATATTAATATTATACAATATTATTTATAAGTGTGTATTGATATCAGTTCATTTAACAATCAATTAAAAAGAGAATATATCCATCAAAACTTTGAATGAACTCTCTAAAATATAAATCCACATAATTTACTTCCAGTGTAAAGGCTTCTCCTGCCCAAAATAATTCACATTCTCTACATTGAAGGAAATCTTAAATCATCTTCCTCATTGTTAATGAATGTGAAAATCCTCATATCCTTCTTCGTTGCTATTGAATATCTTGCCCCAGTGCACCCTTTGTGATCTTTGATCATTTAAGTGTGTTTGAATGATCCCATTCCATGTTTTTCTTTTCCTCATACATTTCCATATATTCATACATTTGTGCCCATTTTTCCATATTCTTTTTTATTTTTTATTTATTCAATTGTGCATGTGTGCGTGTGCGTGCGTGTGTGTGTGTGTGTGTGTGTGTGTGTGTGTGTGTGTGTAGAATTACGGGTGAACTCTGGAATGGACTACCTCCACCTCCTCTTTGTTTACTCTGTCCTGGAATTCACAGGCTCCGCCCTACCCGGACCAGGAACGCAGGCTGCCCCCACTTCTGTCCGGCGTCTATATGTGGGGTCTAAGATCCAAACTCAGAACCTTCCGCCTGCAAGGCCACCTTTGAGCCACCTCTCCAGCCCCAATTTTTCCATATTCTTTTAATGTGTATATGTCAAATGATTAGATGAATCAGTAACTCAAATGTCAACTAGTGATTGTAGCTTTATTTTCACTTTAAATGTTCATTTATTTTCTCCTATATTGCAGTTAACTATATTTACAGCTGTGGATGTATCCACTTTGAAAAGTATGCTCTGATACCTTTAAAATGACTGTTTATTGTAAGTTGGGCTAGCCATAATGTTTACAGAGTAAACCAAGTAGCTAAGGTAAATAAAATGATAACTGTAATTTTCTGTTCAGTACTAAATTGCTAAGATTATAAAATACTGGGTATGAAAGAGTAAGTTTCTTCATTACTCGTTATTTTCAGATAATTTGTTTAATTCTGCCTTTCAGTTTGCTTTCATGACAGCTTTTGCTAGAAATCTGATAGGTGGAAAAGTGGAATGTCATTAGTTTTCATATTTTCAAAAAATTTGTTTATGACACACATGCATATCACAGAATAAGTAAGGAGACATTCGAACAGCTTTAAGTTTCTCTGGCCTCGATAATGAAAGAAGATTGCGTGTTCACAACCCTGAACTCATTAACATCCTGGGCATCAGCACACAAAGCTGAGAACTGCTTACTAGGACATGAAGGGAAGTTTATCTAATCTTTATATAAACATACTAAAATAAAATGAGGTTGCAGTTAGTCGTTGAATTACTTTAACTTGGTTCAGATAAAGAAGACAACAAGACTTTGAGCTTATTGAAAGGAGGAATTTATATATGCATGAAGTACTGAATTATCCTTCTTGAACTAAGACTCATAGAATTCCATCTTTATATGATGTCTCTCCATTTGTCCATAATACATTAAAGGGCAACATAATTATTTATACCTGGGAATACTTTGAAATGAAAAATCTTATTGAACTGTAAGTCCTTTGTAGAAAACAGATTCTTACTTGCTTTGCTCCTTCAATGAGTTCCATGTTATAATCTGTTGGTGGATCATCCCTTAACAATAGTATATGGAACAAAGTTTTTGAGGAATCAGATTATTAAGGTAGGTAATACCTATGTAACTCTTTAAGAATTATAATATCATGAGAATCATTGAACCTAATCAAAATGTCATTACCCCTTAGGCAATGACTATGACAAGTTAAAACTATAGTTTATCTACACAAGAGATGAGTGAGTCAAACAAGACAAGAAGGATGCCCAGAGTTTAAGAAAATGTATTTGACAGTTTCTAAGCATCACAAATCCTCTTGAAGGGATGATAATTGGTCAACTCTATCCATATTATATCACAGTGAACTAATAATTGTTTCAAAGTTGAAAGTATGCTAAATATATTTTGGCATATTTTCCAGTAGCCTGGCTTATTATTAACTCATCTCTGTCATACAGATTTACTTATTATATATATAGTTTTATGTCTTTATGATTTTCTATGGAATGATGTATATGTGAAATGTCTGACATTCATGGGATATATGTGAAATGGCATTCACTCATTATTTGGGTAGAATTTGTTTTTTTTAAATGACTATTAAAAATAAGTAAAAAGTTATGAGATGGCATGTTTACACTAAAATTTACTGAAACTATAGTGTTCTCATGCTGGCTTCTGGCTTCTTCATAATTATTTGTGTGTGTGTGTGTATATATATATATATACACACACACATTTGCACTTGTGGCCCTATCAATAAACCAAAGTAGAAATGAACCACGCTTTTCTAGGAAATATGGACATGGTAACAAAGTAGGAAATAGTTGTTTTCAGTTACTATTACAAAAGAAGAAAATAAATCTATGACACTAATATAACAATTTGAACTGCACCAGAAAAACAAACCATTGTTCATATTTATCATTAAATACTTATATTCACGCTGTGACACAAGTAGAATCAATAATGTACATGTTATAGATACAGAAACCAAGACTCCTAGAGGACAAATAATCTGCCTTAAGAAACAAAGCTAATAAGAATGAAAGTTTGAATTTGAGTATCTATCTCTGTGTGATTCCAATGACTGTGTAATAACCACTAACCACTTTAGAATGCTTTTTCTGCTATGTATACTATGGAGTTAGGGAAGAAATAAATGACACTGGGTATGAATGATGATTTCCTGCTGGAAATGAATTATAGCACAACAAAGCTTTTAATATATTATGCTTTCATTTCTCATGAGAAAATATTACCAATTACATGTATAAATAGGAAGAATACAAAGATAAATAAATATGTCATGAGTCTCAGTTTCTTAGAGTTTATTTGGAAGTAGCTAATACATAAACTGATGATCACAATTGTTAGTGGTAAGTTCCATATGACATAATCCCAGAGGGATGCAGTGAGCACAGAGAAGCATGACAGTTTATTGAATTTGCAAAAAACATATCAGAAGTTCAATTAAAACTTCTGCTGGGGAGAAAAAAGCAATAAGTAGTGCAGATAGCAAAAAGACTGACATTTCAAATGGAGTAAGCATTATGCATAAAAACCTGGAAAGAAGAGAAAGCATGTGTTGCAGTTTGCCTTCATGGTTGTTGATAAATGACCACCAGATAGCTAAAAAGAACAAGGGGTTTATTTTCTTACTGGTAGTCGTGTTACAGTCTGTAGTCCAGCTTGACAGGAGAGCATGCACCAACACCAGGACTGAGGCACCTGGCCACATCATCTCTATGTAATGACTGTGAGAGGGACGATCCTTATTTGCCAGGCCAGAATGTTTGACCAAGTGTTCAAAAGGATGCCAACTTCATCAACTGGCCCTCAGTATTTTTTTCATCTGTTCAGGGCCTAGTCCCATTCGACATAGGCTGGGCCTTCCCCATCAGCTAGACAATCTCCTGCAGGTTTGCTCTGGGCCTAACTCAACCACTAATTCTCTACAAATGCCCCCAGAGCTCAAACCCTCAACTCTCAGGTTGACACCTGTGCCCAACCATGACAGTGTTGCATATTTAAAGAAACATATAGTTTAGTAAAACTACTACAGCAAAGCAGCATGTTATAGGAACTCATCTGCTCTGTCTCTAGTCTTTGTGTTCCACTGATGATTATTCTGCATAGATGTGAATTATGGTTTTGGAGCAGATTTTATGGCATCATCTCTTCCCTGACCAGCTAAATGTGTAACATACATCAACCTATCTACTTAAATCTATGGTTGGAATTCAAGAAAGTAGAAGATGAAAAAAAGTATTATGAATAAAACCTTGATAAGTTAGATACTTGGTTGGAATGGTAGAAACTGTTTGAAAGCCTCCATCCTAAGTATTTGAAAGATAAGTGGCCATAATTCTCCATGAGCTAGTATATAGCAATCAAAACACATTGTTCCTGTGCAGGTAAGCTATACACAGAGAAAATTGTCACATGGCATATATGCATATCTAATCCAGTTTGGTTAAAGAGAAATCACTCTCACATGGCATATACTTGAATTGAATAGGCAGTTTGTGGTATGCTGAGTAGAAGTTTGAAAAGGAGTTAAGAAAAGCAATCTAGATTGATAAGAGGATGGAGAGACTTAGAGTAGTTTGAGAAACTGAGAGAACATTGAAATAAAGAAATAAGGTTCTGTTTATTCAATGATTTTCCCATTAAAAGGTCATTGATGTCCCAGTATGTATTCAGGCAATTGCTAGTGCAGACATCCTGTATGAAACCCAATGAGCCACAAATGAAAAGCAAAAAAATGTGAAAGTAAAAGGGAGACTGGAAGGGAGAAAGCATGTAGTAGAAAAGATATGGAAATAAAATCAGGTAGGAAGGGGTGAAAAATGACATAAATTTTTGATATTTTAATTATGGATTCAAACACAATCTAAATAATGTGTCTGTGTTCTGGGGTCCACTAACACTTTTTCAAAAACTTCCACTTGACCTTAGCTTCTTGAGACTAGATGCAACTAATAATATTCAGTGTCTCAGTATATCAGGACATTTACATCTCTGTGATAGTTATTCCTTGATGTCAACTTCACATACCTGCCATTAACTATGATCAGCTGAAACCACCCCTGGCAAGATCAGCTAAATCCACTTGAGCAGATTATCTGAATAATACAAAGATCAGGCCTAGATCGCATTGGAACCTTCCAGTAGGACCAAATAAAAGGAAACACAGAACACAAGACAGAAGAAGAAAGACTCTTTAGGAATTTAGCTTTTGGCATTCGTGGATGGGGGTGACTTAACTTGACTTTGGCAGGCCAGCAAGCCATGCTTCTTCTGCCTTGAAAGTCTGTTTTCCCCCTGTGAAACTGTAAGTTGAATAAATCTCCCTTTCTCCCTTAAGTTATTTGACTTTGGGTGTTCTCCCACAGCAATAGTTAAGAATAACCATTATAGAAATTGGTACTGGGCAGTGGGGTATTACTATGAGATTAAGAGCATCTGGTACCATAATAAGAATCTGTTTGTAAAGCTGAGATAAATCGGTACCCAACAGCATGGCCAACGTTGTGATGTGGCTAGTGTTCCTTTGGAACAGTTTTTCAGGAGAAATATGGAGAACTTTTGGACTTTGTGCTGAGAAAGTCTTTGTGTCTTGATGACGGGGCTGAATGGACCTTTATCATGAGAACTCTGAAGAGAGCAATGCTGTGTGAGACACAGGCAGTGAAAGCCAAGCTTGTGATGGTCCAGAGGGAAATAGAGACTGTTTGCAACTGGACAAGAGACACATGGAGCCATGTGTTGGCGGAAAATTTAGTGAAATTTTGCCCTTTCCTGAAAGTTTGCCTGAAGTTAAACTGGAGTTCTTGACAGAAGAAATTTCAAAGCAATGTAGTCTTGACAATGTGATATGGCTACTTTTTAGTTGTCTTCAGAGTTATGAAAAAGAACAAAGAATCAGGTAGGAAGAAGCAATAACTGTAAGATCTGATATTGAAAAATGCAATAGTGAATTTCAACAGTTGAACAAGGAAGAAGTAGACAAAAAAGTCTGATTTTAAAGAGGTAAGCTCCATTGGTAAATCAAAGCCTGCTCTCAATTTGGATAACAGGAGAGTCCCTACCTTAAGAACAAGATTATGAGAGAAGTCCCCCACCTATAAGAATGGAAATCCTTTTGCAAGGAATGAGCTAAAATATAGAGTTCCAAAGCAAGGGTCAGTTTCTCCCACAAAGCAACTACACAGGAATGGAAGAGATTTTTCCTACAGTTGGCACAGAGAAGCTGAACCAGATTCAGTTCAAGGGGGTCAATCTCTAACCCAAGGCAACAGCAAAACTTGGCAAAGCTGTCCATGTGGTTCTAGTTTTAGAAGGAGGAAGTCGTGGATTCTTCTTCCAAGGGTTCAGAAAATGGTAGAATCTAGGCATGTGGCAGAAAGTATGCAATTTAGAGGCCCAAGAAGGGTAGTTTGTGCTGTGGAATTAAAGGCTGATTTTCTATTGAGAAACAAGGATGTTAGAGATGCTTAAGACAATGTGGGACATTTGCTAAGGAGAGCAGTATACTCTGGAAGTAGCCAGGCTAAGAGGGTGATATTTTCTATGGGCAGCTGCTTTGGAGGGGTGGAAATGAAACCCTTTGAAACTCAGATGATTTCAATAAGAAGCTTACTTGTTGGACCTGGAATGGCAGGATTTGGAGTTCATCCTACTGCTTTTTGGTATTGTTATATACTGATCTTCCCTGGATATGCCCCCATTTCTCCCTTTTGGAATAGTAATATTTATGGTAATGTTTATGTTGGAAGTATATAATTGTCTTTTGATTTTACAGAAGACCTTGGACGTTAGAGTTTAGGACTGTGTTGAGACTACTGATGTAGATTATACTGAGACTTTATAGTTGGGCTGAATATGCCTTGCACTAAGATCTTTATGTTATGTAATATAATGTTATTCTGCAGTAATGTGGTAAAATGTTGTAATCAACATTATGGTATTGTGTGATGGGACAATAAAGACTAAACATTTCTCAAGGGACTTTGTCACTTATCTTGGGAAAAATAATGCATGTGGATAGATATGTTAGGTGGAATTATGAATCTTACTGTTGTTATATGGAGATTAAGAATGGACTAAGGAAATGTGATCTGGTGTGAAGTTTACAAGGGATGGACTTATGATAGTTAATCTTGGGTGTCAACTTCACATACCTGGCATTAAATAAAATCAGCTGAGACCATACTTGGCAAAATCATGTGAGACAGCCTGAAGAGATTATCTGGATAATGCAAAGATCCCATTGCAACCTCCATAGATCCCATTGGAACCTCCTGGTAGTGGACCAGATAAAATGAACCACAGAACAGAAGACAGAAGATGAAGAGAGATTTTTTAGGAATCCACTCTTCAGCATTAACTGATGGGGGTGACTTTAGCCTATCTCCAGCTTTGGCTGGCCAACCAGTCATGCTGCTTCTGCCTTGAAAGTCTGTATCCCCCCTGTGGAACTGTATGTTTAATACATATTCCTTTCTCCCTTAAGTTATTTGACCTTGTGTATTTTCTTTAGGCAACAGTTAAGAGTAACTGTTACGATTTCCTAAATCGTTCATCTTAGAGCCTCTACAAGATTACAAAACAAGAAGAAAAGCAAAGGAGGAAATTAGGTTAAGAAAGAAAGGACATTAAAATAAAGTTCATATAAATAAATATAAATGAAATTGTGTAGAAAATGTTACTTTCTTGTTGTCTCATTCTTCTCTTTAATATGAGTTTACAAAAATTGATGGGAATCTGAGACATTTTGCACAGTGAAAATCTACTCTTCTGTTGAGATTAGTAAAATATTTATCTTAGCATTTCAGATCTGTGCTTGCATTCTTGCAAGCTAATAACTAATATGAATATAAGGAAAAGATCACTTTACTAGATTTTTCATATTAAAAAAACTCACAACATAACCAGCCAATCAGATATGATGATGAGCTACATTTCATAGTTGGCTCATTGTGGCTAAAAAACTTGTACAAATCTCATATTTATTCATCAGTAGAACTAGAACTTGAATCATGATTCAAAAATGTTTTAAGAGAAGACACTTGGTAGATATTTCACAGGTAATGATTCATACCTTTTAAATATAGAGTGGGAATTATCCCCAAATTGTAAGACACAATGAAGCAAATATTTCCAGAAATAATGGAAGCTAAAATGAAAGAGAATTTGCTAGGACTGAGTAAATAGCAGTCACTTATCATAAATACTCTCATCACTCGTGATTCACTGTATTCAATGTCTCTACAAATGTAACCTCCTCACAATCAAAAGCTAAAGTAGCACTGATCTATGAGTATACTAATTTGTTTAAATGGAAGCTTGGTTTTCTGTCCATATAGCAACAACAGTCATTTGCTCTCCCCGTGATCTTCCCCTCCCCAAGTTGTTAACCTCATTTGTAGTAAAAGGTATGAATTTCCACCTGAAGAGAAGGACTTAAATCTAATCAAGAAAAAAGTTGTTATTGAATGTCTCCAGCAAAAAAACTATTGTAATGCTATAGCAAATGCATAGGCACATGCTAATTCAGGCAACCTTTATGAAACTCAGTGGCCTTTTCACAGAGGACAAAACATGAAAGTAGGAGACAGATTGGTTGGAAAGAACAGTGTTTTCAATGGGATAAAGTATGAGGTAATATGGAGAGAAAATAAATTTATTATATAGAAGTATGAAAGTGTCAAATAATTTTTTTTAATTTTTTATTATTATTTATTCAATTGTGCATGTGTAAGTGTATATGTGTGTTTGTGTATGTGTGTGTGTAGAAGCACAGACAAATTCGGGAACAACCATGGATGCCTCCACCTCCTTCTGCCCTGGGATTCACAGGCTCCGCCCTACCAGGACTAGAAGCGCAGGCCGCCCCCGCTTCCACCTGGCGTCTATACGTGGGATCTGGGATTCGAACTCAGGACCTTCCGCCTGCAAGACAGAGGCATAACCCCTGAGCCACCTCTCCAGCCCCGAAAGTGTCAAATAAATTTTAAAAATGCTTAGGACTAAAATATATTAGTATGAAATTATTGACCTTCAGGAACAAAAGAAGAAACTTACAAGTGCTCTGAAATAGATAACTAAACATTAGCTTATAAATCTTAGCTCATATTTAGTTGCCAATATGAGTGCTGAACCAAAACCCCTTAAAGGGAAGAGTATTTTCTTATTGATACTTGTGATTCTCTGGGATATAGTCCATTATGATGGCAAGAGAGGCCATACCAGCATCAGAAACCAATGGGAAATGACCTTAGCATATCTATAGGAAAAGTTGTGAGATGGGCATGTTTTCTAAGTTGTCAGTCTGCCAAAGCCAACAAGGTCTTCCCTATCAACTGCCCAGGGATTTATAGCCTGGGTCTTCCATAATCAATTAGATAATCTCCTTTACATTTGTTCAAAGTCTTCCCTTATCTAAATTTTCAAGATTGTGCCTTGTGATTTAGCCTCAGTTGTCAAAATGACATTTGTAATTTGCTGCCACACCAACTATGATTTATTTAAAATCCAACAGAAAAGCATTTTTCATTTTTCAAGAATTCAACAATTTAAAGATTTGATCACCTTATTTAAAGTATCTTGGAAAGCACTTCTCTGTTATTGTCAAGTCCAATTTAAGAAAAAACAATTATTCAGATTTTTCCTAAAAAGTTATTTATAGTACCTAAAAAGGTTTTTGTTTGTTTTTTGTTTTGTTTTGGCAAATAGATTTTATAGCAAATTTTTTTTCCTAGAGATTTTTTTGGGTTAAAATACAAACTTTTTAAAACATAATTCTGCTATGAATGTAGGCACATTAATCATTTCATTATAATTAACATCTAACTGGATCATTTTAATTGATAATTTTTTCTCCTGTTAATGGTTTAGTTATAATGGTTGTGCATCTGTCACATAAGAAATCTGAATTACAGAACAAGGATTTTGGCAGCAAGTAGATGGAGTAGACTCAGAGAGTTAAAAGGGAGGTTCAGAAACTTTTTACTATCCTTAAGACATAGTGGCTCCTTGACAATTTTAAGAATGGGTTGATATATAAAATGAATGTAGAAATTTAACCACAATTTGAACTGAGATCAAAACCTATACTGGACATGTTTCATAAGCATGGATAGTCAATATTTTTAACTTCTACTTTCTTTTGTATTTTCCTTTAGAAAGCACAAATCAGAAAAAAGTTCTTGTCCGAAGTTCCTAATCTCAGCATTTTGTAAGAAATGATTTTAATGCATGCTCAGTTTGAACTATAATACTGAATTTTAAGGATGACCAACAGAGAGAACTATTACTTTACATTGCACAGAACATTTTATTTTATTTTAACTGATGATAAGAAATCAGTTCTCATCCCCCTCCACAGCAGTTTCCTACTCTTATTCCAACTACCTTTGAATCTACTCATAATAAGACTCTATTTTAACAGCATTTTATCTCTGTCCAGGGGGTGATATCCAATACCCATCAGAATGGAGCCAAGGGCAGTGCAGGAGCAGCAAAACTGGAAAAAAAACACATAATTCAGAAAATCAGAGACTCTACATCAACCACCTGGAACCAAGCCACCCTAATCTCTCCCCATCCTAAAGCTTAGGGAAATTTGTGGAAGAGTGGGTGGTAAGATTGTGAGAGACTAAAGATGGGGAGAAGAAACGATATGCAAGATACTCCATACAAGTTAGGGCTGAAGTAATCATAATAGGACTTTGCATGACCTGCGCAATTACCAACATATCATTGAAACCCCAAAGTCTATAATGGATCACAGGCTCTAAGATCCTTAGAGGCAAGGGATTAACAGCCACAATAGTGTTCCTATACTAAAGGGAAACATAAAAAAGAGCTCCAGGTAATGCCACTGAGTCCTTACACCTCATCAGAGAGGAGGACCCAGAGGGAAGTTTGACATGCACACTAAAGCATGCTCCAGAAATGGGGGGTGGGAGCACTGGGATAAAGGGAGGGAGGAAGCAGAAAGGAAAAGGAAAAGGAAAAGGAAAAGGGGGGAGGTAGCAAGGGGATGCAGGGAGTGGTGGAGGGAGGGAGGTGAATGGGGTACTTATCAACTTTGTATGAGTGGAAGAAATAAATAAAAAAAATTAAACAATTAGAAAATAAAAGGTGACCTTGCCCCCTACTAATTAAGTTGTAGTACTTAAACAATTTATTATAGTCTGATGATTATGCAAAATAGAATTTATCTTGGAGTCCTATGGTGTTGTATGACTCCCAAATGCTTAGCACTAGAAAAAAAAAGTGTAAGTTCACTAATGAACCAAGAATTCAAATGATGTTCTCCAAGATATTTAGCACCTGGTCACATCATAATGTTCAGAAGTTTCAAAATTATGTATAGATAACATTGGAGGTCAGCTCTAGTAGAATATGAAGTAATAATGTCACACTGTTAGAAAATACCTTTTGTGAAGAAAAACCTGCACTATGAAAAAAGGCATTTGATCTAATATTTGTTAACAAATCTGTGACATCTCCTTATTTCTTTACTTACCATTCTTCATTTACTAACAAATGCAGTGATGTTAATTATAGTCTAAGTCTCCGCTAGAACTCTGTGTGTGCCTCACAGCATTAAACTTTCTAAATCCATAGTTCTTAGAAGATACTCTCTAATGAAATCTTCATTCTGCAAAAATATTGTCTTGAACTGCCATTGAAAATCTTCCACTCTTTACTTTAGGGATAGTAGCATAAGGATCCAGTCAGGCTGTGGAATTGGATTTCTCTTTACTGGAATGTGGAATAAGAAAAGAGATATCTCCTATAAATATCCATAATTTCACAGACCATGCTTACCTGCCAGACATAATCTTGCACTGTAACTCACAAATGAAGGGGAAACAAAAGGTTAATTTTTCTGTGATTCCACAAGGAGTCAGCAAACCCTCTCAGAGGGTTTGTATATACAGTAATGCTTCTCTGGAAGGGAAAATAGCAGTGCAAGGTAAGAACTCCATTGACCTTTCTTCCATTGAGATGATATTCAATTCAATCTTAGCAAAGGTCAAATTGCAGAATCATCTTGGTGTTTGGTAGGAATACAGATGTTTGGCCCTTAGTACTAGAAAGCTACTGAAGATTTATGTAGTGATTCCTAAGGTTTACTGAGGATAGATACAATATAAAATATAAACGTTGGTATATTTGGTAGGTTGTCCATCTTTCCATTACACATTACCACTTTTTGAGAAGTCACTTTCTTCCATTTTTATTTACCAAAATCCATTTTCTATTCTATAACTGGTAAAAGTATTATCTGGTCTCTTTTTTCTTTCTGGATCTACTTCTTACAGAAATTATTATTCCTAGTTTAAAGTACTACATATGAAGAATTACCAATATTAGTAAAATAAGTTTTAGAGATATTGTAATGGGGCTTATGGAAGGGGGAACTGTACTTGCTTTTTTAAATTGAGCCTTATCAGCTGTTTGTTAATTTACGTTAAAATGATTTAAGTATTAATAGTTGGATAAACCATTGAATATTAACTCATATCAATTTAAAAATCTATCAGAGCATCATTTTCCAATTGCTCAAATGTTGCCACTCTGAACCATTTGCAAGTTTCTGATACCTAGACACCATCCAAGATGTGTGAATTTCATTTCTATTGAAGTTTATGTTTCTCAAACTACTCCAGAAGATTTTGCCTTGTTTCCTAATTTGAATGTTATAAAATACAGCAATACTAATATGTTTAACATAATTTGGGAGGACTATGAACTGTGCTAGAGCAGTAAACATAAGGTGGATAGAGGACAGATGAATTGTTTCCAGTCATCTCCATTAAAGTAGTTTTAGAAAAAAGGGAATGGTAGATGTAAGTTCCTTGGTCCCAGATTTCCAATAAACCACTTCTTGGGCTGAAAACAAAGCAGTTTATCAGGGAAAACTACCAGGCTGTTTATTTGTTTTGTAGCCCTTTTGGTTTGTAGGAGTTGGAGGGGATTGGTAGGTTGTCCATACAGGGTAAAATTTTGGCTCCTGCCTGGACCAAGAAGTATGTGACCGGAGACCATACAGTGATTGCAAAAGGAAATAGTGTCTAGAGTTCATGTAGCTTTTAGGGGCAACAGACATTCCTTTCTGCCCTTAAGGATATTATTGGGAGCCAGATATTTCTGCAAGATAAGTACTTGAAAGCTCTTTAGAAGTGGAGGATAGGGAAAGGAAGAATCTATCAGTACAGAAGGAAATATATGATTTACTTTATGCAGCCACATTTTGTATAAAGCAGAATCTGAAAATTTTTAACATGATGAACCTTAAAGCATTTAAGCTTGTAAGTCATAGATTTGTATGGAGAATTTAAAATTAAGAATTTCTGATGAATCACATTCCAAACTCATTTTCCAGTTGTCAAATTTAATAATCAGCAGAATCCCCAGAAAGATTGCTAAGAATAAGTTCTGCAGAATGTCTATCTCTTGACAAATGTTCATGCAGATTATTGTTAAATTTGGCAAAACCCTCCTGTCTATTTTGTTTTCTAGAAAAAAATATACTTTGAATTCAAATATATAAAACAAATCAAACCAGACTTGAACTAGTTCAAGCAAAGTTTTGGAAATACAGCTGAACCCACTTTGTAGTTTTTCTTTCACTCACTCATTTGCTATGAATAGTCCTAGAATATTTACTTCTAAAAAGATACTTAGGGAAGAAATTTGAAATGCATTTCTTTTATTTCTAATAAAATTTTAAAAATACATCTACAATAACTCTGGATAAAGGGAAATCTCTGAATAATTTCAAAGTGTAGATCCACAGGAATGTTATAGTACAGTACAATACAGTGGCTGAAGCATGTTATGCTAGAAATATGGGCAAACACTATCTCTATAGGCTCATGTGTATGGATACTTTGGCCTAGTTGGTGGTAGTGTCTAGGAAGGAGGTAGTGGGATCTTTAGGAGATAAAACACTGTTGGAGGGAATAACCACTTACCACGCTTTGCCTCTCTTGCTGCTAGGTGACTATTGTACCATCAATGAGCATCCTGTTTTTTGCCATGAGGAAATTGCCACAGTCATTCCTCAACATAATGGCCTATATGTCCTCTCAAACCATAAGCAGTTGATTAGGCCATGTCAATATCAGGAATAAAACATGTGTAGTCTTAAGGAGAGTTAAGAGTACAATATGTGAAAGAGAGAGACAGAGAGAGACAAGGGGCGTTAATGGGCCATTGTCATCACAGAGCCAGGTATCCATCACTCCTTGGGAGGATCATTTGTGAGAGTAATGCCATTTTCTGTACCTGGCATTGTCCTTAAGTTCTTGAAGATGGCTTCCCTAATATGACCTAATACATCCAGGTGACCCTACAGTCTTCACCAACAATAAATTTATAAAGTGGCAGCCTTTCTATCCCCAGGAACAAGTTATTTGTCAATATATGTAGCATGAGTAGTGTCAGACAAATGGTAGTGTTGACATGTCTACTCATGTTCAATCTTCCCATATGCTCAAAATGGAGCCTTTTGGTGTAAGGCAGACACAAGTATTTTATATAGTATGGAATACTTAGAATAGGACAAACCTGATCTGAATATTGAGTAAAACCTTTTCTGGAAATAAACAAATATCAGACAGTATAAAATAAATTAAATTAATTATTAAAGTTAAAATAGCTACAAGTTGTTTTGTACTTAAATACAGACTAAAGACTGCTTTTTGTGTGTGATTCCATTTTATCCTTGTCAACCATTATATTAAGTAGTGCCAAAGCAGAGATCACATTAAACAAAATGAAGCAGGTAGGAAAAATCTTTATTCTAGGCTACTCAGTAGAGAAGAAAGGTCACAGATCATTTTTCAAATCAATTAGCTGGAACAAAGTATATCATGGCTTTTAAGAGTTGAGATGAACTGGACGAAAAGAATTGGAAGACTAAGAGTGGTAGCACACATCTTTAAGTTCAATACTACAAAGAGAAGAGTTAGCATTATCACTGGAAATTCAAGTCTTGCCTGGTATACCTAGCAAGATCACTGCCCACCAGGGTTACATAGGGAGATCCTGTCTCATAAACAATCAGCAAACAAACAAACCAAAAAATGCAAAATACTAGAATTTGTATAATAGGCCTTCTTGATTTGTCATTTAGCTCTTTCCTTTGGAAAGTTAAGCTTCTGATATATTTGTGGTAGGAGCTAGTCTGGTAATATGGGATATGGCATTCCTAAAAGTTTAACTAGAACCACACATCTTTTATGGATACTGAGAGAAAGAAATTCTGTATTTCCTGGTGACTTCATTTAAAAAGATGACTGTTGGATCCTTGAAAAACACATTGTTTGACTGTAAATCAGGAAAGGCACTATTAAGAAAGATCAGAAGAAAAAATTTAGAGGTGCATATTCTCTAAGTAATTGCTTGGAAGAAAAACAAATTTAAAGGAATATAATCAGGAAGAAAACTATCTACATTTTCATCCAGTTGAGGACAGTAAAGCCATTACAAATAAAGAAATTGAGGTTCATAAAATACAAGCATTTTCTTCAACATTACACCACTAAAACATAGAAGGGGTCAATCAAGTCTAATTCTAATACATATAATATCATATTTAAGCATCCTAAGATGCCTTGTCTCCAATAAGACTCTGATGTATTATGTAACAAGTGCATACCCTGAAAAAGGTTACATTGGTTTAAATGTAACCTAATTCATCCAAGATGAATTGGCAGATGGTCAAGAAACAAGAAAAATCAAATGAGGAAGGAATAAAACTGAATAAGTTGTTGTCTTCTGTCTTTGTAAATCCAAAGGAAAGAAGGCTTTTTGTTGAGTTTTGGAAATGGAAAATAAAGATTTAAGTGACATAGAAATTCAAATAATTCATATTTATTATTTTTGTTTAGATAAGTATATTTAAGCTTTCATTTCACATATAAGGTTTAGGAAAATTAGAAAGTCATATAATAACATGAAGAATTTCCACCCCAGACTCTGGACCACTACAGACTATCTGCTCCTCAGGTAAGACCCCTAGAGAACACCCCAGTCCCCAGGTCATCTGCATGCCCACTAGCCCATGGGCCTATCTGCTCCTGGAGAAGGGCCCTAGGCCAAGCCCCAGACCCCAGGTCATTTGCTCATCCTAGTAGCCAGTCTACCATTCTGCTCAAGACCCCTGTGGACTCCTCAGCCAGTGGGCCCTTTCTGTCCAGAACACTGAAGGACTCCCTGCTTTGCAGAATTCAACAGTCCAGAGATAAACCAAGCAATGGGCTAGGGGACAAACAGCATACATCTGAGGGAATCTAAAATCATTGTTTCATACAGAAGAGAATATTTGCATCCAGTTTTAAGGTAAGTAAACTCCTTTTACCATCTGGCGACTCTCAATACACCATAGTTTAACATTTCCATATAGCTCACCCACAAACCCATATAACTACAGGGACTATACCATTCACCCTGACATAACACCAAGGAAGTAAACCTAAAAAGTATACTACCTTACTAATCTTCAATCCCTGTCTACTAAACCTAACTTAATTGATGTACTAATGGTCCAATAGCCTCATCTACGAAATAAAACCAACACCAAACAGGCATATCTACCTCCAAGAAAAAATTATCAATAATTGCACAAGTGTAGTAATACAGTTTAATGCAATTCATCCAAAAGCATACTAAAATTAAATTAGGACATAATAGATAGAACAAAAATGTCTAGGTCACAGTGCAAATCCACGAGAAACAAAAACCAAGGCAACAAATCTCCTACCAAAAGAAGCAACCCCATAATGATGGAATCCAACTAGAACAAACTCACAGAAAATGATCAAGAAAGACATACCCAAGATAATTATTTTCAAAGCCTGATCTTTACTTTGAACCATACAATGAAAGAGGAAATCTTGGAGGAGTTAAATTTCTTCATCAACCAGTTTGCACAGGAAGAAAACAGGCACTTGGAGGAGATGAGAAAAGCAGATGAAGAAACAAAAATAAGCATAGAACTGTTAAGACAATCTCAAGCTGAGATTAAACTCCAATTAAAAGAAAAGCTATCTTCAGCCAACAACTCAACAGAAAGTCTTATGAGCAGAACTAAGGAAGCAGAAAAGAATATCAGATCTTCATGACAAGTTAGAAGAACAAACCAGTTCAAAGATATTGTTAAAGCCAAAAACTTACTTGAGAGGAATATTCAAGAGTTATGGGACACCTTGAAAAAGCCTAACATATGCATTCATGTAATATCAGAACAAGAGTCCAAAAATACCACACCTGAAGAAATTTTTCAACTGATCCTAAAGGAAAACTTTCCACTTCTAAAGAAAAAGAGGCCCACACAGATACAAGAGGCATATCACACTCCAAACAGATATGACCAAAATAGAAACTCCCATTGTCACATAATAGTCAAAACACTATGCAAACAACACAAAGAGAATGTGCTAAGACCTTCAAGAGAAAAAAAATGTCACTTTTAAAGGTAAAACTGTTAAAATAACAAATGATTTTTCAATGGAAACAGAAATACCCAGAAGAGATTGGAGAAATATACTTCAAGTATTTTTTATTATTTTTGTTATATTTATTTTTTCCCAATCATATAAGCTTAATAGGTACCCCGGTCCCCTCCTTCCCTCCACACATCCTCAGTCCCCTTTGCACCCTCCCCCCCTTTTCCCCTTCCTCTCACCCCCCTCCTTTTCTCCCAGGTCACTCTCTTAGCCCCCTTCCATTCCCTGGAGCATGCTTTACTGTGAATGTCAAACTTACTTCTGCATCCTCCATACTAGTGAGGTGTAAGGACTCAGTGGCATTGCCCAGAGCCCTTTCTTGGGCTCCCCTTTAACATGGGAACACTATTATGACAGTTAGTTCCTTGCCTCTAAGGACCCTAGTGCCTGTGATCCATGCTAGACTTTAGGGTGTCATTGACATGTCAGTCATTGTGCAGATCATGCAAAATCCCATTATGGTTACTGCAGCCCTAACGTGTGTGAAGTATGTTGCATATTGTTGCTCCTTCCTATCTTTAGGCTCTTACAATCTTACTGCCCCCTCTTATGCAAATTTCCCTGAGCTTTAGGATGGGGAGAGATTTGGCTGGTCTGGTTCCAGGTGATTAATGTAGGGTTTCTGATGTTCTGGATTATGGTTTGTTGCTGTTTTCAGTTTTGGTGTTCCTGCACCACCCTTGGCTCCATACTGATTGATATTGGAGGTCACCTCCTAACTAGAGATAAAAGGCTATTTAAATGGAATATTACTATAAGGGTAGATTCAAAGGTAGATGGAATAAGAGTAGGAAACTGCAGTGGGGGGGGGGCTCAGTCTCCCATCTATCTGCCAGATTCTATATCCTCCCTGACTGGTGAGTTCAAACCCTCTCATTGAATGAGCCCAAATGTCAACCCAGACTGATACAACCATCAAAACTATCAGACAGGATCAAGGGTGAAAAAATTTTTTTCACCATAAAGTAAACTTGAAGACATACATGATCACCAAACCAGGTTTTCAAAAATGCTAGAAAATATACTCAAGCTTGAAGAAAAGAACATGCATATACAGGAAGACAGAAGGAAAACAAAATCCCACCACAACCTACAGGCTAAATAATACACTTATGAAAACAATTAGAAAAAAATTCAGGAATTAAAAATAATTTCTTCATTATAATCCTGTCAATGGAATTAACTCACCAATCAAAACATACAGGTTAAAAACACGGACTAGAAATCAAAACCTATCCATCATCCATTCAGGAAACATATCTCACCACAAAAGATAGGCACATTCTAAATGAAAATGTTGTTCAAAAATAATTCAAGCTAATGTAACAAGGAAACAAGCAGGGGGAGGAATTATGATACCTGACAAAGTGGTCTTCAAAACCAAAAATATAAAATCATAAGAGATACAGGATATTGCATTTTAATCACAGGAACAATTCACCTGGAAGACTGCAAAATACTGAACACATATGCACCTTATATGGGCTCCTCCACATTCGTTAAGCAAATGTCTATTACAATGTCCGAAACAAGAATTCAATCCAAAAATGATAATACTAGGGGATTTCAATACTGCACTCTCAACATGGGATAGATTAACACTCTGAAACCTCAATGGAGACACATTGGAGACACACTGAAATAGACCTAAAATATTTCCATCAACTATTCCATCCAAGCACCAAGGAATACACATACTTTTCAGCAGGCCACAGAACTTTCTCCAAAATAGACAACATATTGGGCCATAATACAAATCTCCAAATACACAGGAAAGTTGTTATTTTGACTTGTACCCTATCAGAACACCAAGATTTAAAGCTTGACATCCACAACACAACAAATAGCAGAAAATACATTAATTCTTGGAAATTAAACACTGTCATAGTTAGGCATAGGTGTCAACTTGATAGTTCAGGGTTTGGAATCTGGAAATATTTGTGGAGAATTAGTAGTTAAGACCAGAGTGAACCTGAAGGAGTTGATGGGGCAGACACTGCCTGTGGTGAGTGGGACTAGGCCCTGAACAGATGAATCAAACACTGAGAACAGGTTGAGGAAGCTAGACTCTTTGTGCATACTTGGCCAGAAATCCTGGTCTGCCAAGTAAGGTTCATCCCTCTCTCAGCCATTATGTGGTAATGCTGTAGCAAGTTCCCTTAGTCCTGGTGTTAGTGCATGCTCTCTTGTCAAGCTGGACTATGAACTGTAACTGGACTGTCCTAAGAAAACAACCCCCTTGTTCCCTTAAGCCATTTGATGTTCATTTATCAACAACCTTGGATGCAGAGTGCAACAAACACTACAATCTTGAGTTAGAAATGGGATCACAAAGAAATCTAAAAGGAAATTCAAGATTTCCTTGAAGTGAACAATAAAGAATATACAACATCATCATCTCTGGGACATAATGAAAGCTATTCTAAGAGATAAGTTTAAAGCGATAGATGCCTATATCGTAAAAATGGAAACATCACAATTAAAGAACTTAGCAATGCAGCTTAAAGCTTTAGAGACACAAGAACAATCTAATCCCAAAGGCAGTAGAATAGAGGAAATTAGCAAAATCAGGGGAGAAATATCCAAAATTGCCCTAAGGAAAAATGATACAAAGAAAGAACGAGACTAAAAGCCGGTTCTTTGAAAAAAAAATCAATAAGATTGATATACCCCTAGCTAAATTAACCAAAATCAAGAGAGGGAAAACCCACAGTAACAAAATTAGAAAGGAAAATGGAGTTATCAAAACTGATATCCAAGAAATTCAGACAATTATAAGGTCATATTTCAAAAACTAACACTCCCATGAAATTTGATAAACCAAAATAAGTGGATGAATTTCTGAGTAAGTACAACTTTCCAAAATTGAATCAGGATGTTTTGAATTATTTAAATAGTCCGATAATAAGTGAAGAAATAAAAGAAATAATCTTGATCTTCCCACCAAAAATTTTCCTAGAACAGATGTATTCAGCACAGAATTCTGTCACACATTTAAAGTACAACTAAAACCAATACTCCTTAAACTATTTCATAAAATAGCAAAGTAAGGAACTCTTAAAAATTCTTTCTACCAAACTGATATCATACCAATCCCAAAACTTATAATGATACTCTTATAAAAGAAAAATCTACGCCTATCTCTTTGATGAACATGGATGAAGAGATTCTCAACAAAACTGTAGTAAATCAGATTCAAAAACATGTAAAAAGATCATTCACTGTGATCAAGTGGGTTTTATCCCAGGACAACAAGGTTGGTTGAAAATATGCAAATCGATAAATGTATTCCATCATATAAGCCAATCCAAAATCCAAGACCACATGATACTCTCAATAGATGCAGAAAAATCTTTTGACAAGATGATTTTATGATTAAAATCCTAGAGACAGTTGGAAAAGAAGGAACCTTTATCAACATAATAAAAAGCTGTATACAACAAGCTAACAGAAAGGATTACACTCAACAGGGAAAAACTTGAAGTATTCCCTCTTTGATCAGGATTTAGACAATGCTATCCACTCTCACCACTTCTATTCAATATTGTACCTGAAGTGTTAGCTAGAGCCATAAGACAAGAGAGGGAGATAAAAGGGATTCAAATTTTAAAGGAAGAAGTCAAGATATCTCTATTTGCAGATGACATGTTCATATACCTTAGTGATCATAAAAAATCTACCAGGAAACTCCTGGAATTAATGCATAAGTTCAGAGGAGTGGAAGGTTACAAAATAAAGATGCAAAAATCAGTGGCCTTCCTATACACCAAAGATGAAAAAAGTGAAAAGGTCCTAAGAGAAACAATCTCTTTTACTATAGCCCCTAAAAGAATGAAATACCTTGGTATAAATATAACCAACAAAGTGAGAGACCTTTATAATGAAAACTTTAAAACCCTAAAGAAAGAAATTACAGATGACACCAGAAGGTAAACAGACCTCCCATGCTCCTGGATCAACAGAATCAACATCATTAAAATGACCATCCTTTCAAAAGCAAAATACAGATTCAATGATATACCAATCAAAGTCCCAAAGCAATTCTTTAAAGAAATTGACCAAACAATGTCAAATTCATAAGGAGTCACAGAAGTCCCTGGATAGCAGAAAAAATCCTGAATAACAAAAGCAATATTGAAGGTATCACCATACCAAACCTTAACTATACTATAAATCAATAGTAATAAAAACAGCTTGGTACTGACTCCAAAATAGACACATACATCAATGGATAAGGGTTGAAGACAAAGATGTAAGTGTACAAAATTACAGACATTTGATCATTGACAAAGGAGCCCAAAAAACCTCAATGAACTAGAAGAACATCTTCAACAAATGGTGCTAGCAAAATGGATATCTACATGCAAAAGATTAAAACTGAACCTGTACTTGTCACCATGAAAAAAATTAATTCCAAATGGATCAAGGACCTTAATATTAAGCCAGAGACTTATCAACCCTAGTTGAAAGGGTTGGGAACTCCCTCAAGCAGATGGGCAGAAATCAAATAACACAAACACTAGACCCAACATTCAACAAATGGGATCTTATGAAATTAAAGAGTTCCTTTTTAGATAAACAGATTATAAACTAAGCAAAAAAGCAACCCACAGAATGGGAGAAGTTTTTCACTAACTACATTTCTGATAAAGCTCTAATATCTAGACTGAACGAAGAACTTAAGTAAACTAAACAAGGATATAAATAGCTGAATTTGGAAATGGGCCTCAGAATTCAAAAGAAGCTTTTCCAGGGATGAAATAGAAATGTGTGAAAAATATCTTAAAAAATCAACCAAGAAAATGCAAATCAAAATTACCCTGAGATGTCATCTCGCCCTGGTCAGGATGGTAAAAATCCACAACACAGATAACACCAAATGCTGAAGAGAATGCAGAAAGAAGGGAACTCACACACATTGCTGGTAGGAATGCAGGCTTGTACAACCACTCTGGTGATCAGTTTGGTGCGTTCAAAAAAGTTAGGGATTGAAATGTCATATGACCATGCTATACTACTAATGGGACTAATCCACCATAGTGTAAAAATTCACTGTAGTTAGAGAAGCACAACCATGTTCATTGCATCCCTATTTACAGTAGCAAAGTCATGGAATTAACCCAAATGCCCAACAGTTGACTAATTGATAATGAAAATGTGGTGCTCAACCAACAAAAAATGAATTAATGTATTTTGCTGGGAAATGGATGGAATTAGAAAAAATCATATTGAGTGAAATAACCCAGATACTGAAAGTTATACACCATATGTACTCCCTAATGAGTGGATCATAGTTCCAAACTCACATAGTGACATGTTCAAAAGTAAATCTCTGTAATATCTGTTGTAATCTCAAAGGATTATAAACAGGAGGGAAGAAGAACAAAGACCACAAGAGAAAAGAGATATTGGAAAAAGCTTCAGTACAGAGCATAGGCCACTGTCATGTATTACATTGTAGTAGGGAGACATCTGGTGCAGTTTACTTTCACCTCACTTCCTGGTCATTTGTGACTGAACAGTTCTGATCTCAGCAATCAGGGAAGTTTTAGGGATTGGAAGATAGATGGTTTAAAACTGGCATATGGTACACTGACTCTAAGCCCCTTCTGTGTCCTACTCCTGTTCTTACCTCTATCTTTGAGTCTCCTCTTACATTAAAATTTTCTTATAAATAGCCATTTATCTTGTTAAGAGATGACCTTTGATACCAACCTGGATTCAGCCAAGGGCAGTGCAGGAAAAGCAAATTTAAAAACAACAACAAACCATAATTCAGAATACCAAAGACCCTACATAATTCTCCAGCATCCAGATCAGTCAAATTTCCCCCATCCTAAAGCTCAGGGAACCTTTGGAAGAGGAAGAGGTAAGGTTGTAAGAGACTAAAGACGGGGAGGACCAATGCTATACAAGATACTCCACAGAAATTAGGACTGCAGCAGCCAAGACTGGAATTTGCCATATTTCCCCAGTGGCTGACATGTCAGTTACCCCCCCAAATCTAGCATAGATCACAGGGGAGAAGGCTTCTGACAGTAGGATCCTTAGAGGCAAGGGATTAAACACTGGGGAAGGTCACTAGGCCATCACAGTGCTCAAGAAGGCTTTATCCCAGGCTACAAGTTTGGTTCAATGTACACCAATCAATAAATGTAATCCATCATATAAACCAATCCTAAGTACAAGACAACATGATACTCTCGATAGATGCAGAAAAAGCTTTTGACAAAATCCAACATCCTTTTATGATCAAAACCCTAGAGACAGTTGGAATGGAAGGAAAGTTTATCAATATTATAAAAGCTGTATACAACAAGCCAACAGCAAGGGTTATACTCAATGGTGGAAAAATTGAACCACTCCCTCTTCAATCAGGAACTAGACAATGGTGTCCACACTCACCACTTCTATTCAATATTGTGCTTGAAGTCTCAGCTAGAGCCATAAGACAAGAAATGGAGATAAAAGGAATTCAAATCAGCAAGCAAGAAGTCAAGATATCTCTATTAGCAGATGACATGTTTATATACCTGAGTGATTCTAAAAGCTTCACCAGGAAGCTACTAAAACTAATACAGTTCAACAGGGTGGCAGTTTACAAAAATAACTACAAACGTCAATGGCCCTCCTATACACAAAGGATGAAAAACGTGAAAATGTTCTAAGAGAAACAATCCCAATTACTATAACACCTAAAAAATTGAAATACCCTGGTATAAGTCTAACCACAGAACTGAGTGACCTTTTAATGAAAACTTTAAAACCCTAGAGAAAGAAATTACAGATGACACCAGAAGGTGAACAGCAAAGTCAAGGAATCAACCCAAATGCCCAACAGTTGATGAGTGGATAAGGAAATGTGGTACATTTATACAATGGAATATAACTCAGGAATCAAAAAAGATGAATTAATGAAATATGACAGGAGATAGATGGAATTAGAAAAAATATATTGAATGAAGTATCCCAGACACAGAAAATTAGTCACCGTAGTACATATTACCTAATAGGTGGATCCTAGTACTGAACTCACTAAATTACACATCCAAAGATAAATCTCTGTAATACCTACAGTAAACACAAAGATGATAAACTGAAGGGAAGGGGAAGGAGGGTCCCCAGTAAAAAGGAGAGAGGGGATCATGCTTCAGTAGAGAAAATAGGTCACCGTCAAGTATTGCATATAAGAAATGAGACATCTGGTGAAGATCACTCTCACTCCACTTACCTGCTACTGAAGCAGTTTGATCTCACCAATCAAGGAAAGTATAGAGATTGGCAGATAGATGGTAACTATCCTGAAAATGGGAGACTGAACCTTCCCCACACTGTTATATCCTACCCCTATTCCATCTGCATTTGAGTCTCCTCTTATATTAAGATCTTCATTTAAAAGGCCTTTTATCTTTGGTTAGTAGGTGACCTTCAATATCAATCAGGATGGAGCCAAGGACGGTGTAAGAAAAAACAAAAGTGAAAACAACAACAAACCATAATTCAGAACACCAAAACCCTACATTAATCACCTGGAACCAGAACAGCCAAATATTTCCCCCTCCTAAAGCTCAAGGAAACTTGCAGAAGAAGGAGCGGCAAGATTGTAAGAGCCTAAAGATGGGGAGGACCAATGATATGCAAGACACTCCACACAAGTTAGGACTGCAGTAGCCATAATCGGACTTTGCATGACTTGCACAACGACTGACATGTCAATGACCCCCGAAGTTTAGCATGGATCACTGGCAGTAGGATCCTTAGATGCAAGGGATTAATAGTCATAATAGAGTTCCCACACTAACAGGGACCCCAAGAAAGGGCTCCTGACTGTGCCACTGAGTCCTTACACCTCACTAGTGTGGAAGAGTCAGAGGGGAGTTTGGCATTCACACAAAAGGATGCTTCAGGGATTGGAGAGGGCTGGGGGAGGCATTAGGATAAGGGGAGGGTGAGAGGGGGGTGGAAGGAAGGGGAAAAGGGGGGAAGAGTGCAAGAGGGACTGAGGAGGGGTTGAGGGAAGGAGAGGATGGGGGTACCTTTAGAGCTTGTACATTATATTTTTTTTTCATTATTGTAACCAAATACATGGTAAGAGGCAACTTAAGGGAACAAAGTATATTCTATTCAGGGTTTTCTACAGGAATAGAATAACATGTCTAAAAGGGTATTTTTTGGAGTTTTGCTGGGGTATATGAGTGAATACACAACCCAAGACCATGCCTTCACCACTTTAAAATGTTATTTTTCCAGTCAGTAATTCGTGAGTAGTGATAGGACCACATTAACTGCTAAACCATCCATAATCCTTGACTGGGTCAGTCTCTATATAGGTCTTTTGTAGCTTGCTAACATGTTGCTGATCAATTCATGATAAAATGGCTTATGGGAACAAAAGTCTTTATTTTGGATTATGATTGTCCAGTTACAATTCTTAACCCGTAGTTGGTAGAAATGCTTATAGCAATACCAGGAACCAAGGGAACTGACTATGCCACATCAATAAGACTTCTTGAAATGGTTAATATTGCTACTGGTGAAAACACAGGCTCCCTTACCTTTTTCAATAGAAATTAGCAGTTTCCTATTAAACCGTTAGTCCCCTACCCACTTCTTTATTCAGAGCTGTTTTTTTTTATAGAAAATATCTTGCAAGCCTATTAAACCTCATAGGACCATTAATTCACAAATTTAATTAACCCCCCAAATATTGCCCTAAACATGCCATTACTTCATTCATTCCCTCACCTTCACCCCCTCAGAGTCTTATGAAATACTTATCCATTGATAACCTAAATGCATAGTTCTTTATCTTGTGGAAATTGTTGCCCCTTGCTGTTGCATTTTTTAACTCAAAAATGTAATATGGATGTGTTACCATCATCTCTGTTTCATTAATTTCTGAACTGTACTGTTTAAATCTAAACTGCACCCAATAATTCTGAGAGAAGAGAATACCTTACTTGCCAGATAGCATGTGTATCCAAGTATACAAAAGAATGTCAATCCATTAAACCAGCTGAGATAATAAGACAATAGACTCATGGCCATTGAATTCATTGGTTTCACCATCTCAGTTCAAGAGATGCATATCTCAACTGTCATAGTCTTGTGATGAAGATGCCAAATATTTCTGGGAGAGTCTCCCAGCATTCCCAGTCTGGTACTAAAGACCCAAGAATTCTTGAATAGTCCCCCCAATCTCACTTATCTTGGAGTACCGAAGAGACAGTATTCTGACATCAGAGAAAATTACACCAGTAGCAACAAAAATATTTTAAATAAGAAAAGTCTAGGAAAGATGTTTATTATATTGGCTTCAACATACACTCAAAATTACTGTCTTCATAATGGAAAGATTGAAAATCTGGTAGCTGCTCAGTTTTTGAGGCTGAATTAGCTCCCAACTCTCAATCAAATTCTGAATTCTTGCAAGATTATTAGAAAGCTACAGATCTTCATCTCATACTGGAAACTTGAAGAAGGAATGTTCTGATGTCAGCATCAGAGGCCACTACATGAAGGTACTACCAACGTTGTGTGGGGGGGTTCCTTATCTGTCAGTTAATTAGGAAATACTATTAAAGACCTGACTAGAGGCATGCCTCTTAGTCAATTCCAGATCCAATCACATTGATAACCAAAAGTATAGATCACAAAAGCATTTATTAAGACCTACAATTTATAGGTAAATCCATATATGGTGGGGCAGGCATAATGTCTGGAAATTGAGGTGGCTATTCTTGCAGAATCTATAGCCAGGAAGTAAGAAGTAAAGAGAAAATAGGGCTGGATCATTGAAAAAAAGTTTGTCCTTAGTGACCCACTTCCTCCAAGAGAACTCTACATCCTATAGGCTTTTTCAACATTTGCATACAGTACCAGTAGCTGGAAAACAATTAACAATGGCACAATGAAAACTTTATAGTTTTTCTAAGGAGAAATGAGGAATTGTTAGAAGAGGAAACCAAAACAAGATCACAATACAATAAGAAAAACATCAGCCCTTTCCCTACCTGCCTGGAACACGTGCAGTCTAGCAGGGACTTACCACAGCCTAGGTAAACTCTGCCCTCCTCCACGCCCAATCCCAAAGTCCAGGACCCAGCTCCTCCCACCAGCCAGCCATAGCCGGCACTGGGCCGGGAAGGACGCCCTGGGCCATGCCCCAGCTCCCCAGCTTAAATAGCGCCCAGCCACTGCCACCTGATCCATTTCCCCACCCACCCGGAATGCACACAGTCCAGCCAGGACTCACGGTGACCTAGGTAAGCTCCCTCCACATCCCCAACCCCAAATCCCAGGCCAAATAATTAAGTTCAGTGATAAACACACAGAAATTGAAAGGAGGTCTTAAGAGTTAAAACGACAATGACCAAGTCAAAGTGCAAATCCATGAGTAACAACACCCAAGTAAACAAATATCCCACTGAAGGAATTAATCCCATAATGATAGACTCCAACCAGAACAAACCCACAAACCAGAAAATGGTCAAGAAAGCCTGACCCAGGATAACGACTTTCAAAACATGATTATTACCATGTTAAATACTATGAAAGAGGAAATCCTGGAGGAATTAAATAACTGCATCAACCACTTTGAAGAGGAAAACAACAGACACTTGGAGGAGTTGAGAAAAACAGTTGAAGAAACAAAAACAGGCATAGAGCAGTTAAAACAGACTCAAGCAGAGTTCAAAACTGAACTAATAGACAAGTTATCTTCATCCCTGGGGTTGGCCTAGGGTTTGGGGGGTGGGGGGAGTTTAGCTAGGTCACCGTGAGTCCGGGTTGGACTGCGGGCATCCCAGGTGGGTGGGGAAATGGAGGAGATGGCAGTAGATGGGTGCTATTTAATCTGGGGAGCTGGGGCATGGCCCAGGGGGTCAACAGAGAGTCTTATCAGCAGAACTAATGAAACAGAAAACAGAATTTCAGACCTTGAAGACAAATGGGAGTATTAACCAGCTTAATGGAAGAGGTTGTTAAAGCCAAAAAGATACTCGAGTGAAACATTCAAGAGTTGTGGGACACCATGAAGAAGCCTAACATGCATATTAATGGAATACCAGAGCAAGAATCTCAAAATACCACACCTGAGGAAATTTTTCAAATGATCGTGAAGGAAAACTTTCCTCATCTAAAAAAAGAAAGGCCCATCCATATACAAGAGGCATTCCACACCCCAAACAGATATGACCAAAATAGAAACTCGCCACGGCAAATAATAGTTAAAACACTCCACATTCAAGATAAAGAAATGGTGCTGAGAATTTCAAGGGAAAAAAAAACAAGTAACTTTCAAAGGTAAACCTATTAAAATAACAAAAGTCTTCTCAAGGGAAACAGTAAAAGCAAGAAGAGCTTGGAGAGACGTACTTCAAGTATTGAATGAGGAAAAATGTCAACCCAGGCTGATATACCCCACAAAACTATCTGTCATGATCGAGGGAGAAAGAAAAGTTTTCCACCACAAAGACAACTTGAAGGGATACATGTCCACAAAACCAGGCCTTGAAACAATGCTAGAAATGATACTCAAGCTTGAAGAAAAAAACAAGCATATTCAGGAGTACAGAAGGTATACTGTCTGCTCACCCATGGCATGGCATGTTTCAGCCCACTCACACACTCATTCACATGCTCTATTACACAGCTGCTGGCTGCATTGACGAAGAGGCCATTTTCACCTCTGCCTCCATTCCCCAGAGACTCGGTCGTGGAATGGGGAGTCTATCTGGTCTTCACCAGATTTCCTTTATTGGGGGGTAACAAAGGACTTATATAGACAAAGGACCCCAAAAAACGAAACGGGCATCCAATTGTGTCACAAGGTCAACACATCCTACATGTGCTAATGGTCAAGTTCAATGTCACTCAGCACAGAGGGCAGGTAAGTCAATTAGGGGTCCATGTAATGTGATCAGGGTCACACCCAAGACCCTCGCCCTCAGCACCATTTTTAGTCCCATGTGCTCTGCCAGAACCTGGGGCAAATCCTGGGCGGGCCCAACAAGAGGGGAAGTATAATATTACCAAAACCTAAAGGTGAAACAATACACTTACAAAAGCCACTAAACATAATAAATGTCTGGAATTAAAAATAATTTCTCCATTATAACATTAAATGTTAATGGAATTAACTCACCAATTAAGAGACACAGATTACAAACTTGGATTAAAAATCACAACCCATCAATCTGCTGCCTACAGGAAACCCATCTCACCACAAAAGATAAGCCCATCCTAAAAATAAAGGGCTGGTCAAAAATTCTGCAAGCTAATGGAACCAGAAAATAGGCAGGGATAGTCACCATGCTATCAGACAAAGTGGACTTCAAACCAAAAAAATCATAAGAGAAACAGATAGATACTACATTTTAGTCACAGGTACAATTCACCAGAAAAACTTCACAATACTGAACATATATGCACCCAATACGGGCCCCCTCACATTCATTAAGCAACCCCTACAATGTCTAAAACAAAAAATCAATGCCAAAAGGATAATTCTTGGGGATTTCAATACTGCCCTCTCAACATGGGATAGATCAACAGGTTAAAAACTTAACAGGCAGACTTTGGAGCTTAATCAAACCCTTACTGAAATGGACCTTACAGATCTCTAACGAACTTTTCATCCACACACCAAAGAATACACATTTTTCTCAGCAGCACATGGAACTATCTCGAAAATAGATCACATACTGGGCCACAAAACGAATCTCCACATACACAGCAAAGTTGAAATTCTAGTCTGTACCTTATCAGACCACTATGGCCTAAAGCTTGACATCCACAACACAACAAGCAACAGAAAATACACTAACTCCTGGAAACCTAACATTTTGATGCTGAAGGAGAATTGGATTCAGGAAGAAATTAAAAAGGAAATTCAAGATTTCCGGAAAGGGAATGATAATGAAAATACAACTTACCAAAATCTCTGGGACACAATGAAAGCTGTCCTAAGAGGTAAGTTCATAGCTCTTAATGCCTACTTCAAAAAAAAAAAAAATAGAAACATCAGAAATAAATAACTTAACAATACAGCTTAAAGCTTTAGAGACAATAGAGCAATCTGATCCTAAAAGCAGTAGAAGGGAGGAGATTACCAAAATAAGGGGAGAAATATCTGAAATCGAGATTAGAAAAATGATACAGAAAATCAACCAGTCAAAAAGCTGGTTTTTTGAAAAAATCAATAAGATTGATACACCCCTAGCTAAATTAAACAAAAGAAAGAGAGAGAAAGCCCAAATTAACAAAATTAGAAATGAAAATGGAGTTATCACTACTGATACCCAAGAAATCCAGAGAATTATAACATCATATTTCAAAAACTTACACTGTGTGAAGTTTGAAAACACAAAACAGATGGATGAATTCCTAAGTAAACACAACTTACCTAAATTGGACCAGGAAGTTGTGAATTATTTAAATAGTCCTATAACACATGAGGAAATCGAGGAAGTAATCTGGAATCTTCCCACCAAGAAATGTTCTGGACCAGATGACTTCAGCACAGAGTTCTACCAGACATTTAAGGAGCTAATAACACCAATACTCCTTAAACTGTTCCATCAAATAGGAAAAGAAGGAACACTACCAAATTCCTTCTATGTAGCTAATAATGTCTTAATCCCAAAACCTAATAAAGATACACTTTAAAAGAAAACTATAGGCCAATCTCTCTGCTGAACACAGACGCAAAGATTCTCAACAAAATCTTAGCAAATTGGATTAAAAAAAGGTATCAAAAAGATCATTCACATGGACCAAGGAGGCTTTATCCCTGGCACACAAGGTTGGTTCAACATATGAAAATCAATAAATGTAAATAAATGTAATTCATCACATAAACCAGTCCAAAGTCCAAGACCACATGATACTCTCGATAGATGCAGAAAAAGCTTTTGACAAGATCCAATAGCCTTTTATGATCAAAATGTTAGAGACAGCAGGAATGGAATGAACCTTTATCAATATAATAAAAGCTGTATACAACAAGCCCACAGCAAGGATTATGCTCAATGGGGAAAAACTCGAAGCATTCCCACTTCGATCAGGAACTAGACAAGGCTGTCCACTGTCACCACTTCTATTCAATATTGTACTTGAAGTCTTAGCTGAAGCCATAAGACAAGAAAGGGACATAAGAGGGATTCAAATCAGCAAGGAAGAGGTCAAGTTATCTCTATTTGCAGATGACATGATTTTGTACCTGAATGATCCCAAAAACTCCACCAGGAAACTCCTGGAACTAATACAGAAGTTTAGCAGGGTGGCAGGATACAAAATAAATGTACAAAAATCAGTGGCCTTCCTATATTCCCAGGATTACAGAAGTGAAAAAGCCCTGAGAGAAACAATTCCATTAACTATAGCCCCTAAAAAAATGAAGTACCTTGGTATAAATCTAACCAAGGAAGTAAGAGAACTTTATAATGAAAACTTTAAATCCCTAAAGAGAGAAATTGCAGAAGACAGTAGAAGGTGGAAAGACCTCCCATTTTCCTGGATTGGCAGAATCAATATCATAAAAATAACCATCCTACCAAAGTCAATATACAGATTCAATGCTATTCCAGTTAAAACCCCAAAGCAATTCTTTAAAGAAGTTGACCAAACAATCTCAAAAGGTATCACCATACCAAACCTTAGTCTATACTACAGCTCCTTAGTTGTAAAAACAGCCTGGTACTGGCTCCAAAATAGACACACAGATCAATGGATAAGAGTGGAAGACTCAGATGTAAGCCCACACAACGACAGCCATTTGATCTTTGACAAAGGGGCCCAAAAAAATCCAATGGAAAAAGAACAGCATCTTTAACAAATGGTTCTGTCAAAACTGGATCTCCATATGCAGAAGATTAAAACTGGATCCATACTTATAACCATGTACATAATTCCAAATGGATCAAGCACCTCAATATAAGGCCAGAGACTATAAACACCATAGTTGAAATGGTACAGAACACCCTCGAGCTGATTGGGCTAGGCCAACAGTTTCTAAGTGGACATCTAATAGCACAGTCACTTCAACCAACACTCAGCAGATGGGATCTTGTGAAATTAAAGAGCTTCTATTCAGATAAAGAGATTGTTACGGGAGCACAAAGGCAACGCAGAGAATGGGAGAAAATCTTCACAAACCACATATCTGATAGATCTCTATTATCCAGAGTACACAAAGAATTTAGAAAGCTAAACACCACGAAAACAAATGGGCCAATTAAAAAATGGGCCTTGGAATTTAAAAGAAACTTTACCAGGGACGAAATTAAAATGTCTAACAATTATCTTTAAAAATGGTCCACATCCTTAGCCATCAGGGAAAAACAAATCAAAACTTCCCTGAGATATCATCTCATCCCGGTCAGGATGGCAAAAATCCACAATACAAACAACACCATGCGCTGGAGAGGATGTGGAGAATGGGAAACTCTCCTACATTGCTTGTGAGAGTGCAGGCTCATACAACCACTCTGGTGAGCCATCTGGAGATTCTTAAATAAGTTAAAGATTGAAATGCCATAGACCCTGCTATTCCACTTTTGGGAATAACCTCCCATACAGTAAAAATTCACCTCTATAGCACAAGCACGACCATGTTCATAGCAGCACTGTTTACAATAGCAAAGTCATGGAATCAGCCCAAATGTCCAACAGTTGACAAGTGGATAAGGAAAATGTGGTACATTTATACAATGAAATACTACTCAGCCATCAAAAATGATGAATTAATGCAATTTGTCAGGACATGGATGGAATTAGAAACAATTATATTGAGTGATGTATCCCAGACCTGGAAAATTAAGTGCTGTATGTACTCCCTAATAGGTGGCTTCTAGTACCAAACCCACTTAAAGACACTCAAAGAAAAATCTCTGTAATACCTTTAGTAATTGTGAAGATTATAAAGAGGAGGGATGGGGAAGGAGGGCCCCCACCAAAAACAAGGAGAGAGGGGACCATGTTACAGCAGAGAAAATAGGCCACCATCAAGGACTTCAAGTAAGTAATGAGAGATCTGGTTAAGTTCACAGACTTTCCGTCCTGATCATTTGTAACTGATGAGGTATGATCTCACCAGAAAGGTAAAGCATATGGGCTGCCTGATAGAAAGTAACCATTTTGCAAATTGGTGATTGACCTCTCTCTCACCGTGGTCTCCTGCTTTTATTCCATCTACCTTTGAATATACTCTTATAAAAAGACTCTAATTTAATGGGTTTTTATCTCTGGCCAGGGGGTGACTTCCAATACCCATGAAGATGGAGCCAAGCACATTATAGGAGCAGCAAAACCAAAAAAAATATCAACAAACAATAATTTCAGAACATCTGAGACTTTATATCAACCACCTGGAACTGGGCCAGCCTAATCTCTTCCCATCCTGAAGCTCGGGGAGATTTGCAGAAGAGGGAGTGGTAAGATTGTAAGAACACAAGGATGGGAAGAGTAATGATATGCAAAATCCTCCACACAGGTTAGGGCCAAAGCAATAATAATAGGACTTTGCATGACCTGCACTATGTCCAACACATTATTGACCCCACAAAGTCTAGCATGGACTAAAAGCACTAGGATCCTTGGAGGCTAGGGACTGACAGTCATAGTAGTGTTCCTAAGCTTAAGGGGAACACAGGAAAGTGTTCTGGGAAATGCCCCTGAGTCCTTGCACCTCATCGGAGAGGAGGACCCAGAGGAGAGTTTGGCAGGCACAGTAAAGGATGCTCTGGGGATTGTGGGGGGGAGGGGCAGGGGAGGCACTGGGGGATGGGAAGGGAGGGGAGAGGAGAGGGGGGAGCAGGGTGCTCGGTGGGAGTTGGAGGGAGGGTGGGGAACAGTGTACCTGTTAAGTTTGTATGAGCAGAAATAATAATGAAAGTGCTTGAAAAAAAAAGAATGTAAAGTAAATAACAGAATGAATAAGCAAAATTTCTCAGTGATATCTCAAAATATTCTTGTAGTGAAAGTAAATTTCCAAAGAATATAAATAGAACTAAACCCTAAAGCAAGTCTGTGAACAACAGGTCTGGTGAATCTTACCTTCTCGTTCAAATCTAGTCATGTGGGAAAAAAGTCCCTGGCACAGTTCTCTGTCCATATGTAGACAATGGAGCAATAGAACAACCAGATCAGGGGTCCTATGAATTAACCCCTAAGAACATATGAATATTCAAAGAATTTTTAGTTGTTATAACAATTTTTCCTTTATAAACTGTGTTTATGACCAAAAAGAAAAAACATCAAACTTTGTGACTCCATATCTAGCATCTGGATCTCATGATGTACTCCTCTGAATTCCAACATCATTGAGTAATCATACCCTCTCTTTCTGCTGCTTACAGTCAATGTGATATTTTTCTTGGGCCTCATCCATTCAATATACAAAACTTTCCTTGGGTCCTGGTATCACCAATATTGACATACCAACATGCCCACATAGACTACCTAGAAACTCAGAAATGATAAGAACATACAGTGGAAACCTTGGAGACTAAAACTGGATGAGTGAAGGGAAATACCCCTATCAGTGAGGTGGCCTGAAGAGAGGCAATTTGGTATGCTCCAGAAGCTTGAACCCCCGTAAGAGTAAACAAGCCAGAGGGAACCCTGGGGTCCACAGAAGCATACAGGAAGGAGGGTGGGAGGGAGTTGGAGGGATTGATAAAGGTAAGGAATAATATGGGAGGGAGGGTGGGTAGCAGGAAGCAGGATGCGTACTCAATATACTTGTAAAATTAGAAAATAATAATACAGGAGTAAATTTTAAAAAATGAAACTAACCTTTCATTTTCATGTCTTCATTCAGTGATACCTTTGGATCTTCATTGTGAGGAACCTGAACTTATGACATATTTCCAGTGTTAGTGGTCTAATGGTACACTGTGAAGATTTGTAGCACAATATGTAATTAGAGGGAATGAATAGTATTTGGAGTATGACATGGCTCACCCCTTTATGTCTATAATCAGGAAGAAGAGTGTACACGGTAAGCATAGCCAGGCTGTAGATCCCCAAGGTAACACTTACTGATCCACATCCTTCAGCAACTGGTCAAACTTGTGAGCCTTTGGGGAACATTTCATATTCAAAGGAAACCAGATTTTTTTCCTCTGAGCACTTTGTATCATATATATATTAAACCACATTGTCATGGCCCTCTGAGAAATTCAATGATGGATAGTAAAATTTACTTTATGTAAGACAAATCTATTTCCTCAATGTTTTGGGGATATTCTTTGTTATAATTTTTGAGAGCTTGATTACCACACTCTGCAGGTAAAACTTTTTAAACCTTTTGGGCTTCAAGAACCTGCATTTCTGTGGCTGGAGAGGTGGCTCAGGGGTTAAGCCTCTGCCTTGCAGGTGGAAGGTCCTGAGTTCGGATCCTAGACCCCACATATAGACGCTGGGCAGAAGCGGGGGCAGCCCTTGTTTTTGGTCCTGGTAGGGTGGAGCCTGTGAGTCCAGGGGCAGAGTAAACAAGGAGGAGGTGGAGGCGGTCTATGGTGGTTCCCTAATTCATCCATGGTTCTACACATACACACACACACACACACACATACACACACGCGCACACATGCACAATTGAATAAATAATAAATAAAAAAATTAAAAAAGAACCTGCATTTCTTTTATCCAAAAGAAGTTTCAAAGATTTACTACTTAAAAGAAATTCCTTCCATCATTTCTTTCAATGTTTCTTCTTATAGTTCCATAAATATTTATTAATGGTCCCACAATTATACTGGATTATTAATTTATTTTTTTATTTTGCATTTTTTAAAAATTCTTGGGCTGGAGAGGTGGCTCAGGGGTTAAGCCTCCGCCTTGCAGGCGGAAGGTCCCGAGTTCGGATCCCAGATCCCACGTATAGACGCCAGGCGGAAGCGGGGGCGGCCTGCGCTTCTGGTCCTGGTAGGGCGGAGCCTGTGAATCCCGGGGCAGAAGGAGGTGGCGGCGTCCATGGTGGTTCGCGAATTCGTCCGTGGTTCTACACATACACAGACACACACATACACACACACACAGACATGCGCTCGCACATACACACAGTTGAATAAATAAAAAAAAAAAAAAAAACTTCTTAAAAATTCTTTATTATTATTATTATTATTATTTATTCAATGGTGTACATGTGTGTGTGTATGTGCTCGAGTGTGTGTGTGTGTGTGTGTGTGTGTGTCTGTGTCTGCGTATGTGAGGAACCACGGACGAATTCGCGAACCACCATGGACGACTCCACCTCCTTCTGCCCGGGATTCACAGGCTCCGCCCTACCAGGACCAGAAGCGCAGGCCACCCCCACTTCCGCCTGGCGTCTATACGTGGGATCTGGGATCTGAACTCGGGACCTTCCGCCTGCAAAGCGGAGGCTTATCCCCTGAGCCACTTCTCCAGCCCTATTTTCCATTTTTTGTCTTATGACTAGAAACTTTCAAATTATCTATCTTCGAATTCTGTTTGATGAAGTTTGGGCCTCAATTTTTTCCTTTTATTCATTATATTCTTCATTTTAGTTTTAGTTTGTGATTGATCATTTTGGGCTTTATTTTGGTTTGGTATACATTTCCTGATAATATTGAGTTGTTTGTGTTCTCTAATAAGAGGCAAAATGTTCTTAAAATACTTTTTGAATAATTTGTTAAAGTCTTAGTAGATCTGCAGTTCTTTATTGTCAGCAATTGGAATCTGTTTTTCTCCTAGTGTTGTTTCCTTGAAATTAGATGTATATTCTTTTAAATCATGGGCAGCTCATTTTGTAATTAAACAAAGTCACTTTTTCTAATCTTTAATGAATGTTTTGAGATATGAAACAAATTAGCAACCAAAAGTCAACCATAAGAACAATAAAAACAAACTGGTTAGCTAGGTTGGAGATTACAAGGTTCTGCCCAATCTTTTAAAATGATTTTTTTGTTCTGTAGATCTTCTCTTTTAGGGAAGAATTCCTAGGATTTCATAGTCTTTTAATACCTGTTTAATATTTTTTAATATTTTTTACTTACCCTAGGTGAAACACACAAATTTTTCAAGTTTTTGCATTCTTTTTTCTGGTTTCACACAATTGTGTCAGCTTTCTATTTTTGCCCATGAGCTATCTGTGGAGGTTTATGCTTTCCATATATGAAGATCTACATAGTGTGAATTCACCAAATAGAAAAGATGAAGAGATATGGGAACAGTGATATTGCCTGCGTGTAGTTGGGAGAACATATATGATTAGAAGCATATAAATTGGATTATTATTCAGATGTTAATTGAAAAATGGTCAGGAGGATCCTCGCTTCTTCGTTAAGTCTCAAGACCTGATTCCTATCAGTACCCATACTCTCTCCCTTATCATACAAGACTTATTGGCAATGAGGGCACTTCAGTGATTTGGGCTGACTGAGAAACAGGTGGGTCAAGTGAACACAAACATGAATGTTCACGTTTTTCTTTATTTTATCATTTATTAGACATTTTTTGCCAATCATGCAAGTTCAATATGTATCTGCCCTCCACTCCCTTCCCCTTTCTCACTCCCTTCCCCTTTCTCACTCCCGTAGTCCCCCATTGTATTCCCCCCTTTCCTCCTCTCTGTCACACCCTCCTTTCCCATCACCCAACACCTCCTGCTTCCTCCCTCCCATCCCCCAGAGCATCCTGTTTATGTGGGCACTGAAACTCCCTCTGAGTAGGCTACATTAGTGTTGGTTCAGGACTCAGTGGCATAGCCCAAGTCTCCTCCTTGGGCTGTCCAGTGTTGTGGGAACTCTATTATAACTGTTTAACCCCTTGCCTCTAAGCATGCCATTGTCTGAAGCATTCTCCCCTGTAATCCCTGCTAGACTTTGGGGGAGGGTCATTGACATGTCAGCCATTATGCAAGTCAGGTAAAGTCCAATCACATTGTGGCTATATCTTGTATGCTGCAACCCTGACTTGTGTGGAGTATCTTGCATATCCTTGGTCTTCCCCATCTTCAGATTCTTATAGTCTTGCTTCCTCCTCTTCCGCAAGGTTCCCTGTGCTTTAGGATGGGGAGAGATTAGGCTGTTGTGGTTCAAGGTGAATAATGAAAGGCATTTGTTGTTCTGAATTATGGTTTGTTGTTTTCAGTTTTGCTGTTCCTGCCCTGCCCTTGGCTACATCTTGATTGGTTGTGGAGATAATCCCATAATCAAAGATAAAAGACTGTTTAAAGGAAGGTCTTAATATAAGAAGAGACTCAAAGGCAGATGGGAAAATAGGAGTCAGCAGTGAGTGGGATCAGTCTCCCATTTCCTGGTCGGTTATCATCTAACTGCCAGCTCTATATGATAGTGCACTTGTAAGACACAGTTAGAAGGGACAAATTTTTTAACTTGTTTTTCTCCAAACTATAAGACACATAAAGCCTACTGTGTCTAAGCTTCTTCATAAGAGTCTCTCAAAGGTATCCTTTAGTTTGGGAATTTATGAAAACTATTATGGAGTTACGGGAGAATGATTCTAAAATAGTAGTTCTCAAAACTAACCCTTTCCTTAAGTGAAACTGGGGAGTTGTTAAAAGAGTCTCAGACTTCATTTTTTTTTTCTGAATTCCTAGAATTTTTTCCTCACTTCAATATTTTTAGTACTGTTTCTTAAAGAGTGTTTCTATAATCTTTTGATTTTAAGTTGTTTACTCTCAATCTCTATTACAGGAATTAAGCCATTATATAGTATAAGAACAATTTATATCCAACATGATATAAATAATAAATACAATTTTCATTTCACTATTGTAGCAGTTAGCCCTCATGGTTACTGATAAATCACCATTAAATGGCTTAAGGGAACAAGGTGTTTATTTTCTCTTATGATTATCCTGGTTACATTTTCAGTCCAGCTTGACAGGAGAGTTCACAACAACAACAGTGTGGAGGGAACTGGCCACACAAACTCTACATAATGACTGAGAGAGGAATGATCCTTATTTGCCAGACCAGCATGCCTTGTCAAGTGTACAACAATGCCAATTTTCTCAACAAGCTCTCTGTATTTTATTCCAGGGCCTAGTCCCACCCACAATGGGCTGGGCCTTCCTCATCAGCTAGACAATCTCCTGAAGGTTTGCTCTGGGTTTATCTCAACTACTAATTCTCTATAAATGTGCCCAGAGCTCAAACCCTCAACTGTTAAGTTGCTACATATGCCTAACTATGACACTCTACCCTTGTCAACTTGACATAAAAACATAGAACTTTTAAACTATTACCTTCAATCTTTGTCCCCATAGGCATTAAGTTTATCTTAAAATATAAATATATTTCATAGACAAATTTAAAATGTTCTCTCATTATAACTTCAGTTTCAACATTTTAAAAGTTCAAAGTTGTTTAACCTTAAGAGTCTATTAAATCATAATAAGTTAAATACATTAACACAGATAAAACATTAAAACAGAAGTATCTTGACATAAGAAAATATCAAATTAGCATCAAGTTCAGCAAATCAAATACTACATCCTGTACTTCATTGTCCATCTTCTGTTGCTCATCACATAGTCATAGTGACTCAAAGATTCTAGGCATTTCCAGTCTCTGTTTTCAGCTAAAAGTTCCTCTGAATCAGGCTGAATCTCTACTCACAGCCATCCTCAGCATACATCCTATGATTCTGGCATTTCCAACAACATTCTGTGTTTGCTTCAGAAGCTATAAGCTTCACATTCCTTGTGGGACCTCTATGTCTGCCACTTGGTCCCAAGCTTTTGCTGCTGTCCATGAACACTTTAATCATATGCCAAAACCAGTACCATGTGGAGGACACTGCCAGATTCTGCAAGGAGTTTGAAACATAGATTGGTCCACTTGAACCTCAGCTGTACCAACTTACATGTGCTCACTCTGGAAAAGCCTCTTTCTTGGTAGCCAAAATTACCAAAGGGAAAGAAATAGCTTTAGTTTGGGCCTTCAGCCCCTGAAGGAATCTCAGTTTTCAAACCTCAAAATGGCCATGTAGTGGTATTCATTTCCTCCATAGTCCCAATGCAAATCACTAGTTTTCCCTTCACTGATGTCCATTTCTTCAACAATGGCAGTTGTTCTGCTGCCTGTCTTTTCCACATTCAGAGCGGCATGGCCATCAATACAACGAGCAAAACAATCTATCATCTTTAAATTCAACTTTACCAAAGTCCTTGTGCCTTTCATCACAAACTGGGCCCAAAAAATCTACAACTCTCTCAGTATTTTCATTATCCAAATGGCACATTAAACTCTGTAGAACAGTATTTGTAATCCAAAACTGAAAAGCTTCAAGCATTTTAAAGTTTCTCCAACAAAGCCATTCAGAATTCACAAAATCCACACAGCGAGATTTATCAGCGACACCCCACTTCTCTTTTTAGCAAATTCTGTTGCAGTTAGTCTGTATGGTTAGTCTGATGGTTAATCACCATCAGAGGGCTTAAGGGAACAAGGGGTTATTTTCTCTTACAATTGTACTCATTATAGTTCTCAGTCTGTCTTGAAAGGAGAGTTCACACCAACACCAGTGCTGAAGGAACTGGCCACACCATCTCTACATAATAGCTGAGATAGGAATGATCTTTATTTGCATGCTTGGCCAATTGTACACAAGGATGCCAATGTTCTTAATCAGCTCCCTGTATTTTATTCCAGGACCTAGTCCCACCCACAATGGGCTGGGCCTTCTACATCAGCTAAACAATCTCCTGCAGGTTTGTTCTGTGCTTAACTCAACCATTAATTCTCTACAAATGTGCCCAGAGCTCAAAGCCTCAAATGCCAAGTTACCACCTGTGCCTAACTATGACAACTATGCCCACTAAAAATTAAATGAAATGCACCAGTTGAGTTCTCATGAGTTTACATTACCTTATATAGTAAATTTCCACATTTGTTTTAACCAATGTAATAAATATTTTCATTTCATAATTCAAACAGTATAGATGTACAGAAAAAATTCACATTTTTTTTTATTTTTCTGAGTCACTTAGTCCACTGAGTATCTTGTTCTTCCATTTTATTTCCACATAGTTGTATATGGTATTCTACAAGATGAAAGATACCTTGAACATATTGAATGTTGCTATAGAATGTTTGCCTCAAGCTTTCATCAACACTTTTTAATTGAATTGATATCTATGTAGTTGTAATAAAATAGCATTTGTTTTAATGATGTCTAAACTGAAAGTGCCTTATGGCACACCAAAATTATTACCAGATTATTTCATGTGCATTGTCATAAATCTAAAGGAAGTAGTAGTGCTGTGTTTTCTGATTATCCAATCTCTCCTAGCATTATATGGGTCATACAAACAATACTTCGCAATTGTTTGACAATTGTTGACAATTTGAGATATAACTCTAATATCAGTCAGAGTAATGGTTGACAGAGAGTCATCTGTGAGTAGAATGTTATTAGATGAGTGTGTGTGTGTGTGTGTGTGTGTGTGTGTGTGTGTGTGTGTTTGTGTGTGTGTGTGTTCTAGTCAAAGAATCACATCCCATAGAAGAATGAATCCAGTACATTTGACATTTAGCATATAGGTTAAAGGAGATAACTCATGCTTGTTACTTTAAAAATGGCCAAGAATGTTTGGATGGGGAGGTCGCAGATCATATCCTATTATTATTGCTTTGCTAAAGAGACTTGGAATCAAATTAACTCTTTATTTCTTCTAATTTTTATTATGATTTATTTATTTGTTGAAACTGTTTTAAATGAAAATAATTTATGCCATTTCATCCCACATTACAAAATCAATTCCCTTACCTAAGTACCATTCTGTATTCCCTCCTTTCCAGCCAATGTCTCTTCTACTTTCACATCTTTCTATGTATTTGGCCCACTAGGTTTAATCTGGGATTTCTGTACTGGCAAGTAACTGAGCACTTGCTGGCCATGGGTGACTTATCAGTGAATGAATTATTGAGGAAAGTAGTTCTTCATCTACTGTCTAACAATAACTTTCAGAGAAGTGTAGATACTTTTAAGAGCTACCCTCTTCCATGGTAAGTGCTGATAACTCAAATCTTGTGAAATTTTGTGAAGTACAATATGTTCCTGTGTATACCAACCCATAAATGTCTAGAGAATACCATCTAAAAGCACCACCCCCATCAGGCTATTATATTCTTACCTTCCCATCTTGGAAAGATTCTCAGAGCAAATAATTTAGATGTCTTGTTTAATCCCAGGCAACACAAAGACACATATTCTATGTACTTTGGCCAGTTGCAATTCTCTGCACTAAACACCTTCCATTGTAAATGATTGCAAGTTTAGGGCTGAAAATTGTCTTATCAGTAGTTATAAAGATGAGTTTATATGGCACTTTGATATCACATAGTTTTAATTAAACCTTAGAAATTCTCATAGAGACTGTTGACTCCTAGTCTATATGGCTTACAATGACACTGTGTCAGTCTAAAACAAGGAAGACCCCACACTCTGTGTGTTATGATGAAATTATAAAAATATAAAAAATGATTATGCTATAAAAATATGCCGTACAAAAATTTCGACCTTAGACTAGTCGCTCCTTTGGCTTCTGTAAACTGCTTATGCAAAAAGATAGTCACTGAAGGGCTGGAGAGGTGGCTCAGGGGTTAAGCCTCTGCCTTGCAGGCAGAAGGTCCTGAGTTCGGACCCCAGATCCCACGTATAGACGCCAGGCAGAAGCGGGGGCGGCCTGCGCTTCTGGTCCTGGTAGGGCGGAGCCTGTGAATCCCGGGGCAGAGTAAACAAGAAGGAGATGGAGGCGGTCCACGATGGTTCCCGAATTCGTCCGTGGTTCTACACACACGCACACACACACACACACATACATACGCACACACGCACAATTGAATAAATAATAATAAAAAAATTAAAAAAAAAAGATAGTCACTGAAAACATATGAAGATAGTCAAAACTTGCTTTCACTATCTGCTGACAACTTGGTTGCATAGTTACAGCCTTCGTTCAGCAGGACCATCACTCAAGGTTTCCACCCTCTCCTGACTCCTATCTGAGTTTCCAGTTGCAGCCAATAACTAAAACTGCCAGCTTGAGTCACTAGCTCTACAGCATGTAATAACTTAGAAACTGCTATATGAATTACTCCCTGCCCTTGTATGGGACTGCATCATGAGGTCCCAAACTTGGGTGGAGTCCTGAAGTTCCAGTTCTGTTAGACCTACTTTAAATAAACATCCTTATTATTCAAGCACATTGTGCTTCAGCGGGTAGATTTCTGGACCACATAACAACAGGAATATGTTCCCTACCAAAAAGCAGTAACACATGCTAATATTGACAATAGTTATTAAGCTTAGTGGATCACTCAAAAATGCAAAAAATATAAAAATATGAATAAGGCACATTTTGAAGGATTTTTTGGGGAAAAGGAGATAGGGCACTATAGAATGAAAATAGCTTAAAATTTATTGGGTATACATAGAAAATTATCAAGGAATAGACAGGAAATTGAAAGAAAAATTCAATCAAGCTTGCTATTCAAGGGCATTGAAAAATTTTGTTAAATACATAAATAAATTTTGCAGTGAATCTACTAATTTTAAAAAAAATAAATAGTATGATAAGCAAGGAACAATATAAAATCAACTCTATGGCCATCACAAAAGATTAATCAGATAAACTGATAGTCTAAATTATGAATATTATTTTAAAATATTCATTTACAATATATTGATGTAGAGGTAATAAGTACTCAAAATATTACTTGAGAAAAGAATGTAAATGCTGAATGAATTGAAAAGTATATGTCAACATATGCAAATCAATAAACGTAATTCATCATATAAACCAGTGCAAAATTCAAGACCACATGATACTCTCGATAGATGCAGAAAAAGCTTTTGACAAGATCCAATAGCCTTTTATGATCAAAACGCTAGAGATAGTAGGAATGGAAGGAACCTTTATCAATATAATAAAAACTGTATACAATAAGCCCACAGCAAGGATTATACTCAGTGGGGAAAAACATGAAGCTTTCCCACTTCAATCAGGAACTAGACAAGGCTGTCCACTCTCACCACTTCTATTCAATATTGTACTTGAAGCCTTAGCAGAGGCCATAGGACAAGAAAGGGATATAAAAGTGATTCAAATCGTCAAAGAAGAAGTCAAGCTATCCCTATTTGCAGATGACATGATCTTATACCTGAGTGATCCCAAAAACTCCACCAGGAAGCTCCTGGAACTAATTGAGAAGTTCAGCAGCGTAGCAGGATACAAAATAAATGTACAAAAATCAGTGGCCTTCCTATATGCCCAGAATGAAAGAAGTGAAAAAGCCCTGAGAAAAACAATCCCATTTACCATAGCCCCTAAAATAATGAAATACCTTGGCATAAACCTAACCAAGGAAGTAAAAGACCTTTAAATGAAAACTTTAAAAACCTAAAGAAAGAAATTGCAGAAGACACCAGAAGTTTGAACGACCATGTTCCTGGATTGGCAGAATCAATATCATAAAAATGACCATGCTACCAAAAGCAATATACACATTCAATGCTATGCCAATCAAAATCCCAAAGCAAGCCCGACCGCGCTAACCAGTCCGCCATCCCCAGGTGAAACTACCCAGCCACCCAGGTCACCCCATGTCCCAGCGAAACCCAGGCTGCCTCAGGTTTTAGCCTGGGCCACACCCTGGGCCCCAGCCCCTTTCTTCCTCCCACACACCTGTCTGCCCAACTGGACAGGACTTGCTCACATTCCTTCGTCCCTGAAGCTTGGGAGGGCCACTAAGCCAAGTCCCAAGTCCCAGGTGAAGAATTCTGACATCAACATCAGCCCCTCTGTTTCTTCAGCCCACTGGGGACTCACGTATGTAGTCTACGGAAGGCACACTGCTGCTTGGAATTCAATAGAGTCCAAAGGAAACTCAAGCAAAGTACTATGGGTCAAAGTCCATACATCTGAAAACCTCTACAATCATCCTATCACATGGGAGAGATTCTTCACATCCAGCCCAAAGTAAGTAAACCTCCTTTTTTTCACCTTACTGTTCCTTTCTAGTATTAATCACTGTAGATCAACTTTTCCATACAGCCACCCCAAAAACATATACAACTCTAGGGAGTACACCACTTGCTCTCACATATCACCAAGATATTAAATCATAAAAGTGCACTACCATACTAATATTCACCCCCTGTCTACTTAACCTGACTTAACTGATGTACCAACAGCCTTATAGCCTCAACTAGGAAACAACAATAAAAAAAGACAAACATACCCTCTCCAAGGAAAGCACTAGTAATAACTGCCTAAGGGTACTAATACCAACTAAATTAGTTCAGTCAAAAACACACAGAAACTGAAAAGCCCTAGAAGACAAAACAACAATGCCCAAGTCAAACTGCAGATACATGAGAAACAAAAACCAAGAAGACAAATCACCCACCAAAAGAATTAACCCCTTAATGATGGATTCCAACCAGAACAAATTCACAGAAAACAGCCAAGAAATCCAGACCCAAGAAAAAGACTTTCAAAGTACGATCATTACCATGATTGATACTATGAAAGAGGAAATCCAAGAGGAGTTAAACAACCACATCAACCACTTTGAACAGGAATACAACAGGCACTTGGAGGAGTTGAGAAAAACAGTTCAAGAAAAAAAAAAATAGGCCTAGAGCAGTTAAAACAGTCTCAGGCAGAGCTTAAAATCGAACTAAAAGACAAGTTATCTACAACCCAAAGCTCAACAGAGAGTATTATCAGCAGAAATAACAAAGCAGAAAACAGAATTTCAGATCTTGAAGACAAAGTGGGAGAATTAACCAGCTCAATGGAAGAGATTGTTAAAGTCAAAAAGATACATGAGAGGAACATTCAAGAGATATGGCACACGCTGAAGAAGCCTAACATGCACATTCATGGAACACCAGAGCAAGAATCTCAAAATACCACACCTGAGGAAATTTTTCAAATTACCATAAATGAAAACTTCCCTCAACTGAAGAATGAGAGGCCCATCAAATACAAGAGGCATTTTGCACTCCAAACAGATATGACCAAAATAGAAAATTGCCACAGCAAATAATAGTCAAAACGCTCCACATTCAAGACAAAGAAAAGGTGTTAAGAGCATCAAGAGAAAAAACGCAAGTCACTTTTAAAGGCAAACCTATTAAAATAACAAATGACTTCTCACTGGAAACAGTAAAAGCAAGAAGAGCTTGAAGAGACGTACTTCAAGTATTAAATGAGCAAAAATGTCAACCTAGAGTGATATACCCCGCAAAACTATCTGTCATGATCGAGGGAGAAAGAAAAATTTTCCAGCACAAAGACAACTTGAAGAGATACATGTCTACCAAACCAGGGCTTCAAAAAATGCTAGAAATGATACTCAAACTTGAAGAAAAGAACAAGCATATCCAGGAGGACAGAAGGGAAGTATAATACCACCAAAATATAAATGTCAAACAATAGGATTACAAAATTCACTAAACATAAAAAATGTCCAGAATTAAAAATAATTTCTCCATTAAAACATTAAATGTCAATGGTATTAACTCACCGATTAACAGACACAGATTACAAACTTGGATTAAAATCCACTACCCATCAATCTGCTGCCTTCAGAAAACTCATCTCACCACAAAAGATAGGCACATTCTAAATATGAAAGGCTGGCCCAAAATTCTGCAAGCTAATGGAACAAGGAAACAGGCAGGGGTAGCCATTATGCTGTCAGACAAAGTGGACTTCAAACCAAAAAAAATCATAGAGACACAGATGGATAGTACATTTTAGTCACAGGTACAATTCACCAGGAAGACTTCACAATACTGAACATATATGCACCCACTACGGGCCCCTCCACATTCATTAAGAAAATCCTACAGTGTATAAAGTGAGAAATCAACCCCCAAACGATAATTCTTGGGGATTTCAACACTGCCCTCTCAACATGGGATAGATCAACAGGTCAAAAGCATAACAGAGACATTTTGGAACTTACTGAAACCCTTAAAGAAATGGACCTTACAGATCTTTATCGAACTTTTCATCCACTCACTAAAGAATACACATTTTTCTCAGCATCACATGGAAGTCTCTCCAAAATAGATCACATATTGGGCCAAAAAACGAATCTCCACATATACAGGAAAGGTGAAATTCTAGCCTGTGCCCTATCAGACCACCACAGCCTAAAGCTGGACATCCACAACACAACAAAAGACAGAAAATACAGTAACCACTGGAAACTTAACAATATGATGCTCTATGAGAACTGGATTCAGGGAAAAAATTAAAAAGGAAATTCAAGATTTCCGGAAAGGGAACGATAATGAAAATACAACTTACCAAAATCTCTGGGACACAATGAAAGCTGTCCTAAGAGGTAAGTTCATAGCTCTAAATGCCTACACCAAAAAAATGGAAACATCAGAAATAAATAACTTAAAAATGCAGCTTAAACCTTTAAAGAAACTACAGCAATCTGATCCCAAAAGTAGTGGAAGAGAGGAGATTAGCAAAAATAGGGGAGAAATATCGAAATCAAGATTAGGAAAATGATACAGAAATTCAACCAGTCAAAAGGCTGTTTCTTTGAAAAAATCAATAAGATTGATACACCCCTAGCTAAACTAAAAAAAAGCAAGAGAGAGAAAGCCCAAATTAACAAAATTAGAAATGAAAATGGAGTTATCGCTACTAATACCCAAGAAATCCAGAGAATTATAACATCATATTTCAAAAATTTATACTCTGTGAAGTTTGACAACGCAAAAGAGATTGATGAATTCCTAAGTAAATAAAACTTACCAAAATTGAATCAGGAAGATGCGAATTATTTAAATAGTCCTATAACATATGAGGAAATTTAGGAAGTAATCTTGAAATTTCCCACCAAAAATGACCTGGACAAGATGGATTTGGCACAGAGTTTTACCAGATATTTAAGGAGCTAATAACACCAATACTCCTTAAACTGTTCCATCAAATAGCAAAGGAAGGAACACTACCAAATTCCTTCTATGAAGCTAATAGCATCTTAATCTCAAAACCTAATAAAGATACACTTAAAACAAGAAAACTATAGGCCAATCTCTCCGATGAACACAGATGCAACGATTCTCAACAAATTCTTAGCAAATTGGAGTCAAAAACATATCAAAAAGATCATGCACGGGGACCAAGTAGGTTTTATCCCCAGCGCAAAAGGTTGGTTCAACATACGCAAATCAATAAATGTAAATTATCAAATAAACCAGTGCAAAATCCAAGACCACATGATACTCTTGATAGATGCAGAAAAAGCTTTTGACAAGATCCAATAGCCTTTTATGATCAAAACGCTAGAGATAGTAGGAATGGAAGGAACCTTTATCAATATAATAAAAACTGTATACAATAAGCCCACAGCAAGGATTATACTCAGTGGGGAAAAACATGAAGCTTTCCCACTTCAATCAGGAACTAGACAAGGCTGTCCACTCTCACCACTTCTATTCAATATTGTACTTGAAGCCTTAGCAGAGGCCATAGGACAAGAAAGGGATATAAAAGTGATTCAAATCGTCAAAGAAGAAGTCAAGCTATCCCTATTTGCAGATGACATGATCTTATACCTGAGTGATCCCAAAAACTCCACCAGGAAGCTCCTGGAACTAATTGAGAAGTTCAGCAGCGTAGCAGGATACAAAATAAATGTACAAAAATCAGTGGCCTTCCTATATGCCCAGAATGAAAAAATTTAAAAAGCCCTGAGAGAAACAATCCCATTTACTATAACCCCTAAAAAAATGAAAGACTTTGTATAAACCTAACCAAGGAGATAAAAGATCTTTACAATGAAAAGTTTGAAACCCTAAAGAAAGAAATTGCAGAAGACACCAGAGGATGGAAAGACCTCCCATGTTCCTGGATTTGTAGAATCAACATCGTAAAAATGACCATCCTACCAAAGGCAATATACAATTTCAATGCTCTAACAATTAAAATCCCAAAGCGATTCTTTAAAAAAGTTGACCAAACAATCTCAAAGTTCATATGGAGGCACAAAAGACCCAGGATAGCAAAGACAATCCTGAGTAACAAAAACACTGCTGGAGGTATTACCATACCAAACCTTAGTCTATACTACAAACCCATAGTTATAAAAACAGCGTGGTACTGGCTCCAAAATAGACACACAGATCAATGGATAAGGGATGAAGACCCAGATATAAGCCCACAAAATTACAACCATTTGGTCTTTGACAAAGGAGCCCAAAGAATCCAATGGAAAAAGAACAGTATCTTCAACAAATGGTGGTGGCAAAACTGGATCTCCACATGCAGAAGAATAAAACTGGACCCGTACTTGTCACCATGTACAATAATTAATTCCAAATGGATAGAGGACCTTGATATAAGACCAGAGATTATAAAAACCATAGGTGAAAGGGTAGGGAACTCCCTTGAGATGACTGGGCTAGGCCAACAGTTCCTAAACAGACATCCAATTGTACAGTCACTGCTACCAACTCAAAACAGTTGGGATCTTTTGAAATTAAGGAGCTTCTGTTCAGATAAAGAGATTGTAACACGAGCTCAAAGGCAACCCACAGAATGGCAGAAAATCTTCACGAACCATATATCTGATAGAGCTCTATTATCCAGAGTGCACAAAGAACTTAGAAAACTAAACATCAAGAAAACCAATGGCCCAATTAAAAAATGGGCCCTGGAACTTAAAAGAAAGTTTAGCAAGGATGAAATTAAAATGTCTAAGAAATATCTTAAAAAATGTTCCACATCCTTAGCCATCAGGGAAATGCAAATCAAAACTTCCCTGAGATATCATCTCACCCCAGTCAGGATGGCAAAAATCCACAATACAAACAACAACAAATGCTGGTGAGGATGTGGAGAGAGGGGAACTCTCCCACATTGCTGCTGGGAATGCAGGCTCATACAGCCACTCTGGTGTTCCGTCTGGAGATTCTTAAAGAAATTAAAGATTGAAATGCCATATGACCCTGCAATTACACTTTTGGGAATAAACCCCCATACAGCAAAAATTCACCTCAATATTACAAGCATGACCATGTTCATAGGAGCACTGTTTACAATAGCAAAGTCATGGAATCAACCCAAATGTCCAACAGGTGACGAGTGGATAAGGAAAGTGTCGTACATCTATACAATGGAGTACTCCTCAGCCATCAAAAATGATGAATTAATGGAATTTGCTTGGAAATGGATGAAATTAGAATCAATTATACTGAGTGAAATATCCCAGACACAGAAAACTAAGTGCCATTTGTACTCCCTAATAGGTGTCCTAGTACCATACCCACTTAGGGACACTCAAAGATAAACCTCTGTAATACCTATAGTAATTGCAAGGATTATGAACAGGAGGGATGTGGATGGAAGGACACACCAATAACAAGGAAAGAGGGGACCATGTTACAGCAGAGCAGATAGGCCTCCATCAAGGACCGCATGTATGTAATGAGACATCTGGTTAAGTTCATAGACTTTCCTTCCTGATCATTTACAACTGATGGGGTATGATCTTACCAGAAAAGGAGGGCATATAGTCTGGCAGATAGAAAGTCATTATTTTGCAAATGGGTTTTTGAACCCTCTCTAACCGTGGTTTCCTACTTTTGTTACAATTACCTTTGAATATACTCTTATAACAAGACTCTAGTTTAACAGCTTTTTATCTCTAGCCAGGGGGTTATATCCAATACCCATCAGGATGGAGTGATGGGCATTGCAGAAGCAGAGAAATTGAAAAAAATAAATCAACAAACCATACTCCAGAACAACAGAGACTCTATATCAACCACCTGGAATTAGGTCAGCCTAATCTTTCCCCATCCTGAAGCTAAGGGAAATTTGTGGAAGAGGGGGCGGTAAGACTGTAAGAGCACAAGGATGGGAGGAGTAATGATATGCAAGATACTCCACACAAGTTAAGCCCGAAGCAATCATATTTGGACTTTGCATGTCCTGCACAATGTCCAACACACTATTGACTCCACAAAGTCTAGCATTTGCTAAAGGCACTAGGATCCTTGGCGGAAAGGGATTAATAGCCACAGTAGTGTTGCTATGCTTAAAGGGAACACAGAAAATGGTTCTGGGAAATGCCACTGGGTCCTTGCACCTCATCAGAGAGGAGGGCCCAGAGGAGAGTTTGGCATGCTTATTAAAGGATGCTCTGGGGATAGGAGGTGGTGGCACTGGGGGATAGGGAGGGAAGGGGGGCATGAAGGGTTGGGATGGTGGAGGGAGGAAAGTGACTGGTGTACCTGTTAAGTTTTTGTGAGTGGAAATAAAAAAAGGAAATATAAAAAAATTTAAAAAAATGTTTGTCACATTTTCCTGGAAAAAAAAATCCCAAAGCAATTCTTTAAGATGTTGATCAAACAATCTCAATGTTCATATGGAGGCAAAAAAGACCCAGAATATCAAAAACCATCCTGAGTAACAAAAACACTGCTGGAGGTATCACCATACCAAACCTTAGTCTATACTACAAATCCATAGTTATTGAAACAGCCTGGTACTGGTTCCAAAATAGACACACAGATCAATGGATAAGTGTTGATGATCCAGATATAAGCCCACACAATTACAGCCATTTGATCTTTAATGCAGGATCCAAAAAAAAAAATCCAATGGAAATAGAACAGCATCTTCATCAAATGGTGCTGGCAAAACTGGATGTCCATATGCAGAAGATTAAAACTTGACCGGTATTTGTCACCATGTACAAGATTTAATTCAAAATGGATCAAGGTCCTCAATATAAGGCCAGAGCCTATAAAAACCTTAGTTGAAAGGGTCAGGAACTCCCTGGAGCTTATTGGACTAGGCCAATAGTTCCTAGTCGGAAATCCATTTGCACAGTCAATACAGCTAACACTCAACAGATAGGGTCTTATGAAATTAAAGAGCTTCTGTTCAGATAAAGAGATTGTAACTCATGCACCAAGGCAACCCATGCAGTGGGAGAAAATCTTCACTAACCACATATCTGATAGAGCTCTATCATCCAGAGTGTACAAACAACTTAGAAAACTAAACACCAAGAAAACAAATGGCCCAATTAAAAAATGGGCCTTGGAACTCAAAAGAAACTTTACTAGGGAAGAAATTGAAATGTCTAACAAACATCTTAAAAAATGCTCCGCATCCTTAGCCATCAGGGAAATGCACATCAAAACCTCCCTGAGATATCATCTCACACCAGTCAGGATGGCGAAAATCTACAATACAAACACCACCAAACTCTGGAGAGGATGTTTCGAGAAAGGGACTCTCCTACACTGCTGGTGGGAATACAGCCTTATACAACCACTCTGGCAAGCTGTCTGGTGATTTTTTTTTATTCAATTGTGCGTGTATGCATGTGTGTGCATGTGTGTATGTATGTGTGTGTATGTATGCATGTGTGTGTAGAACCACAGACGAATTCGGGAACCACCATGGGCTGCTTCCACCTCCTCCTTGTTTACTCTGCCCTGGGATTCACAGTTTCCGCCCTACCAGGACCGGAAACGCAGGCCGCCCCGCTTCTGCCTGGCATCCGTATGTGAGGTCTAGGATCTGACTTCAAGACCTTCCGCCTGCAAGGCAGAGGCTTAACCCCTGAGCCAGCTCTCCAGCCCCTGTGTGGCGATTCTTAAAGAAGTTAAAGATTGAAATGCCATATGACCTTGCAATTACACTTTTGGGAATAACCCCCCATACAGCAAAAATTCATCTCGATAACACAAGCACGACCATGTTCATAGTAGCACTGTTTACAATAGCAGTCTTGAAATAAACCCAAATGCCCAACATTTAACGAGTGGATAAGGAAAATGTGGTACATTTACACAATGGAATACTATTCAGCCATCAAAAATGATGAGTTAATGAAATTTGCTGGGAAATAGATGGAATTAGAAAAAATTACTTTGAGTGAAGTATCCCAGACATGGAAAATTAAGTGCCACATGACTCCCTAAAAGGTGGATTTTAGTAACAAACCCACTTAGTGATGCAGTCAAAAATAAATCTCTGTAATACCTACAGTAATTGCAAAGATTATAAGCAGGGAGGGAAGGGGAATAAGGGCCCCGCCAGAAACAAGGAGAGAGGGGATCATGCTACGATGGAGAAAATAGGCCACCATCATGGACTGTGACTAAGTAATGAGACATCTGGTTGGGCTTGCAGACTTTCCTTACTGGTCACTTGCATCTGATGGTGTATGATCTCACCAGAAAGGGGGGGGGCACAGAGTCTGGCAGATAGAAGGTAACCATCCTGCACATGGTCTCCTACTCTTATTCCATTTACCTTTGATTCTACTCTTATAATAAAAGATTCTATTTTAACAGCACTTTATCTCTCGCCAATGGGTGACATTCAATACCCATCAGGATAGAGCCAAGGGTGGTGCAGGAGCAGCAAAACTGGAAAAAAATCAACAAACCATAATTCAGGAAATCAAAGAGTCTACATCAACCACCTGAAACCAGGCCAGCCTAATCTCTCCCCATTCTAAAGCTCAGGGAAATTTATGGAAGAGGGTGCAGTAAGATTGTAAGAGCCTAAAGATGTGGAGGAGCAACGATATACAAGATACTCTATACAAGTTAGGGCCAAAGTAATCATAATAGGACTTTGCATGACCTGCGCAATGACCAACATATCATTGAACGTCCAAAGTTTAGCATGGATCACAGGCACTAGGATACTTAGAGGCAAGGGATTAACAGCCACAATAGTGTTCCTATACTAAAGGGGAACACACACACACAAAAGAGAGCTGTAGGCAATGCCACTGAGTACTTACACCTCATCAAAAAGGAGGACCCAGAGGGAAGTTTCCATGCACACTAAAGGATGCTCCAGGAATGGGAGGGAGGGGGCACTCGGAGAAAGAGAGGGAGGGGGGAAAGCAAAGGCAGAAGGTTTGGAGAGAGCAAGGGGATCCAGGGAGGGGTGGAGGGAGGGAGGCAAATGGGGTTATTATCAACTTTGTATGAGTGGATGAAAAAAGTTATATAATGCAAAAATTTAATTTCCAAGTTATAATTGACTAAGGGTCTTCTAACTAATCATTAAATATAATCCATCATTCATAGGTCATGGAAATTATGAAAAATACAAAGAGAAAAGCGATTGATGCACTATACAGGAAAATATGAATGCCAGATAATGGGAAAGGGGAATTTATAAATCCATCAGACAACAAAAGAAGCATTTGCAACAAAATTTGAAAACAAATCAAGATGAAACTTAAGGTGTTTCAGTTTAATTATTTTCGCCATTTGTGAAGGATAAGGCAACTCACATTATTTTAAATATTGAAATAAATTATTAAATATATTTATAAAGTCTAAGCAGAGGAATTCATGTCCTTTCAAGTCTTCAGCTCAATTTCTTTATAATATTTTTCTATTTTGCCTTCCTCATAAATTACAATTATTTTTAGCTTATAGTTTAGTAAAATGGATATAGAAATTGCAAGAATTACATCAGGTTCTATGTACAAATGTCCTATATTCTGTTATTAATAAAGTTAAACTTACCATGACATCAAGAGGAAGATAATATATTTACCAGTTTATATTAGAAGATTTTATTGATGCTTCTTAGGAAATTAGATTTTGGTAATTAGATTGTGATTCACAGTGTTCAATCCTGAAATAAAGGTCAATTTCATTCAACATGAAGGTTAGTCACCTCACTACCCTTGAGAAAGGGATATAACAAATACAGTGTAGGTCAAAATGTATATCTACTCTTAAAGAATATACATCCTTCAGTGGTATATCTAACAAATAAACCTTAGACCTTTCATTTAATGGATGTCTGAGCTAACAAAAGAGGTAAGGTATTTTAATTAGTATGCTTATCAGATGCATAAAATATTTGCAAAATGTTTTGCAACATATTGCATGAAATATTATAACAGAATCATTAGGAATCATTGAAAATTATTTTCAACCATAAATTTAAACAAGATTCACATACTTTGAATTTTTTTTTAAAAAATGAATGGTACGTGCAACAAGATTTTAAAAAAACATGCTGGTAGATAAATATTTGAAAATATGTTTATTATGTTACCCAAATGAAGGTCATCTGCTCCATTTTAGTTTTTCCTAAGTTAACTTCATTTTATTATGTAGATATATAAAATAAAGTTTAGAGTCAATAATTATCTCATATATTTGATCCATGTCAAAAGAAAATTTGTGTAATTCAAGAACCCTAAATAACATCTCAATATTGATCAATAGAGATTTAATTGAAAACAAAGTGTGGATTATAAATCTGAGTTAACCATTAAAATTTTTATAAGATTTTTGTTTTTTTATTCTTCTGTTTTTATTTTGTAACGTTGCATGCATGAATATAGTGAATTCATAATATTTTAAATTTTCCCCATTATTCCCATGTCCTATCCTTCCTCCTTCTCCTCTTTCAAACTTTCATCTCCCCTGTACAACTTTCTTCTATTTTCAAATATTTTTTGTCCCACATTTTATTTTTTTTCCAATGATACAACCTCAGTAGGAACTCCCTCCCTCCACTCCTCCCCTGTCCCCCCTTGAACTCTTCCCTCTTCTCTCCTTCCTTTTACCCCCTCCCACCCTTCCCTTTTCCCAGTGCCTCCTCCTTACCCCCTCCAATCCCCTGAAGCATCCTTTTGTGTGAATGCCATACCTCCCTCTGAGACCTCCACCCTAATTAGGTGTAAGGACTCAGTGGCATAGCCCAGAGCCCCTCCTTGGGCTCCCCATTACTATGGGAACTCTATTATGATTGTTAATCCCTTGCTTTTAAAGATCCTAATGCCTGTGACCCATGATAGACTTTGGGGGGGGAGGGCTCGTTGACATGTCAGTCATTGTGCAGGTCATGCAAACTCCAATTATGGCTACTGCAGTCCAAATTTGTGTGGAGTATCTTGCATATCATTAGTCCTCTCCATCTTTAGGCTCTTACAATCTTGCTGTCCCCTCTTCTGCAAGTTTCCCTGAGCTTTAGGATGGGGAGAGATTTGGCTGGTCTGGTTCCAAGTCATTAATGTAGGGTCTAGGGTGTTCTGAATTATGGTTTGTTGTTGTTTACAGTTTTGCTGTACCTGCACCACCCTTGGTTGCATCCTGATTTGTATTGGAGGTCACCTTCTAACTAAAGATAAAGGCTATTTAAATGAAATCTTGCTATAAGAGTAGATTCAAAGGTAGATGGAATAGGAGTATGAGACTGCATTGAGGGGGGTTCAGTCTCACATTTGCAGGATGGTTACCATCTATCTGCTAGTCAACCTCTTCAGTCGCAGGTGACCAGGAAGGGAAGTAAAAGTGAGCTTCATCAGATGTCTCTCTACTTACATACAATACTTGACAGTGACCTATTTTTTCTACTGAAGCATGATACCCTCTCTCCTTTTTCTGGGGGCCCTTCTTCCCCTTCCTTCCTGTTTATCATCTTTATTTTCAAATCTTTTAACTTGTGTGGTCCACTGTGTTTCATCTAGTTTGTCTTTAATGAAATATGCCCCATATGATTCATGTTTCAGCAAGTTATCATAGATCTTCCTTTCATCCTCATCAGCATTACTCCTCATCAACCTCTTAGATATGGAACTTCTTGTGATCTTTCTACTTTCATTCTGAGATGTCAATAGAACAGTTCTTGTGTAAATATACACATCTGTCATGAAATCTTCTTTATTATAACTCTGTCATATCCAGAAGATAATATCTGGCATACCACTATCTGATTTTGGCTCTTATGAATTAACTTCCTGCTCTTCTAAGATACTCCCTGAGCTTTGGGTGGGGGATGGTCAGGTATATCTGTTCTCTTTAGGGACATGCAGACCGTAGCAATTTATTTTCTGCATTTGACAAGTTGTGCTTTTCAGAAATAAACTCATTCTGCTGTAGAAGGAGGTTTGAAGGATGACTGTTGAGTGCTTTTTCAGTCTATGAATCTAATAATGGATGTTTATAAAAAAAGTTGGGGGTATTTTCTTTCTAAGTAAAAATTCATACTCTGCACTTGCCATGAGATCCATGTCATTCCCTTTTATAGGTTCTTGTTCTCGTTTACAGTGAGAAGAACATGTTCCGTTCTGATAAGTGGGCTTTAAATCCTTTCAGAAAACTGTTGATTATCTACTTCACATTCATGCCACTATTGCACTGTTGGTCATCTGTTGCTATGGTGATTGTCATTGCAACTTGGAGATTTACAGATTGATGAGACCTTTTATTGTTTTTCTCACCTGTTACCATCCACATTACTCTGTGATATTATGTAAGCTATACAGCAAGGAGATAGCTTCTAGACCAGTTCCAGTTGGTGTTTTAGTCTTTCCTGTGATCTATGCAAGTCTCATTTTCAGTTAAAAAAAAGTAAATGTCAGTTTCTGGAAGTCAACTAAGAACAATGCAAAAGCCTATATTATTTGTGAGGCCTTTGAGACCTCTCTGACCAACAATTTTTCAGCTTTTTTCCCCCAACTTTTGCTTCTATCATTGTTTAAATGCTCTGAATTCTTTTTTTTCCTTTTATTTATTTGTGATAATAGAAAAGACAAGAAGATAAATCTTCCCTGTTCTGATATAAACAGCTTTCTAGGAGCCATAAGGAAGTGAATTTTTTAAACATTTTTTATTATTATTTCTGCTCATACAAACTTAGTAGGTACACTGGTTCCCTTTGTCCCTCCTCCTGCCACCGACCCCGCTGCTCCCCTTCCCCTCCCCTTCCCTCCCCATCTTCCAGTGCCTGCCCCCCCAATCCCCGGAGAATCCTTTAATGAGTATGCCAGTCTCTCCTCTGGGCCCTCCTCTCCAATGACATACCAGGACCCAGTGGCATTTCCCTGAATCCTTTCCTGTGTCCCCCTTAAGCACAGGAACACTACCGTGGCTGTCAATCCCTTGCCTTCATGGATCTTGGTGCCCTTAGCAAATGCAAGACTTTGTGAGCTCAATAGTGTGTTGGACATTGTGCAGGGCATGCGAAGTCCTATTATGATTGCTTCGGCCCTAACTTGTGTGGAGTATCTTGCATATCCTTGCTCCTCCCATCCTTGTGCTCTTACAGTCTTCCCACCCCCTCTTCCACGAATTTCCCTGAGCTTCAGGATGGGAAGAGATTAGGCTGGCCTAGTTCTAGGTGGTTTATATAGAGTCTCTGAAGCTCTGGATTGTGGTTTGTCGATTTTCTTTTGCAGGTTTGCTGCTCCTGCAATGCACTTCACTCCATCCTGATGGGCATTGTATGTCACCCTCGGGCCAGAGACAAAAAGCTATTAAACTAGAGTCTTGTTATAAAAGCCCTTGCAAAGGTAGATGTAATAAAATTAGAAAACCACAGTGAGGGAGGGGCCAATCACACATTTGCAAAATGGTTACTTTTTATCTGCCAGACTATATCCCCTCCCCTGCTGGTGAGATCATACCCCCTCAGTTGTAAACGATCAGGAACAAAAGTCTGGAGCTTAATCAGACGTCTCATTACTTACTTGCAGTCCTTGATGGAGGCCTATTTTCTCTGCTGTAACATGGTCCCCTGTCTCCTTGTTTCTGGTGTGGCCCTCCTACCCCATCCCTCCTCTTCATAATTCTTGCAATTACTGTAGGTATTACAGAGATTTATCTTTGAGTGTCTCTAGGTGGGCTGGGTGGGTTTGGTACTAGGAACCACCTATTAGGGAGTACATATGGCACTTAATTTTCTGGGTTTGGGATACTTCACTTAATATAATTGTTTCTAATGACATCCATTTCCCAGCAAGTTCCAGTAATTCATCATTTTTGATGGCTAAGTAGTACTCCATTGTATAGATGTACCACACTTTCCTTATTCACTCATCAACTGTTGGACATTTGGGTTGATTCCATGACTTTGCTATTATAAACAGTGCTGCTATGAACATGGTCGTTCTTATGCTATCGAGGTGATTTTTTGTTGTAGGTGGGATTATTCCCAGAAGTGGAATAGCAGGGTCATATGGCATTTCAATCTTTAATTTCTGTAAGAATCTCCAGAGGGCTCGCCAGAGTGGTTGTATGAGCCTGCATTCCCACCAGCAATGTAGGAGAGTTCCCCTCTCTCCACATCCTCTCAAGCATTTGTTGTTGTTTGTATTGTGGATTTTTGCCATCCTGACCATGGTGAGATGATATCTCAGGGAAGTTTTGATTTGCATTTCCCTGATGGCTAAGGATGTGGAACATTTTTAAAGATATTTCTTAGACATTTTAATTTCATCCCTGCTAAAGTTTCTTTTAAGTTCCAGGGCCCATCTTTTAATTGGACCATTAGTTTCCTTGGTGTTTAGTTTTCTAAGTTCTTTGTGATGATTGCTTCGACCCTAACTTGTGTGGAGTATCTCGCATATCCTTGCTCCTCCCATCCTTGTGCTCTTACAGTCTTCCCACCCCCTCTTCCACGAATTTCCCTGAGCTTCAGGATGGGAAGAGTAGAGCTCTTGATAGTAGAGCTCTATGTGGTTAGTGAAGATTTTCTCCCATTCTGTGGGTTGCCTTTGAGCTTCTGTTACAATCTCTTTATCTGAACAAAATCTCTTTAATTTCACAAGATCCCAACTGTTGAGAGTTGGTAGCAGTGACTGTGCCATTGGATGTCTGTTGAGGAACTGTTGGCCTAGCCCAATCAGCTTGTGGGACTTCCCTATCCTTTCAACTATGGTTTTTATAGTCTCTGGCCTTATATCAAGGTCCTTGATTCATTTGGAATTAAGTCTTGCACATGCTGACACGTACAGGTTCAGTTTTAATCTTCTGCATGTGGAAATCCAGTTTTGCCAGCACCATTTGTTGAAGATACTGCTCTTTTTCCATTGGATATTCTTGGCCCCTTTGTCAAAGACCAAATGACTGTAATTTTGTGGGCTTATATCTGGGTCTTCAACCCTTATCCATTGATCTGTGTGTCTATTTTGGAACCAGTACCAGGCTGTTCTTATAACTATGGATTTGTAGTATAGACTAAGGTTTGGTATGGTGATACCTCCAGCAGTGTTTTTGTTACTCAGGATTGTCTTTGCTATCCTGGGTATTTTGTGCCTCCATATGAATTGTGAGATTGTTTGGTCAACTTCTTTAAAGAATTACTTTGGGATTTTAATTTGTATTGCATTGAATCTGTGTATTGCCTTTGGTAGAATGGTCTTTTTTATGATGTTGATTCTGCCAAACTAGGAACATGGGAGGTCTTTCCATCTTCTGGTGTCTTCTGCAATTTCTTTCTTTAGGGTTTTAAAGTTTTCATTGTAAAGGTCTTTTACCTCCTTGGTTAGGTTTATACCAAGGTATTTCATTTTTTTAGCGGCTATAGTAAATGGGATTGTTTCTATCAAGGCTGTTGCACTTCTTTCATTCTGGGCATATAGGAAAGCCACTGATTTTTGTACATTTATTTTGTATCCTGCTACCCTGCTGAACTTCTCAATTAGTTCCAGGAGCTTCCTGGTGGAGTTTTTGGGATCTCTCAGGTAGAAGATCATGTCATCTGCAAATAGAGATAACTTGACTTCTTCCTTGCTGATTTGAATCCCTCTTATGTCCCTTTCTTGTCTTATGGCTTCAGCTAAGACTTCAAGTACAATATTGAATAGAAGTGGTTACAGTGGACAGCCTTGTCTAGTTCCTGATCGAAGTTGGAATGCTTCGAGTTTTTCCCCATTGAGCATAATCCTTGCTGTGGGCTTGTTGTATACAGCTTTTATTATATTGATAAAGGTTCCTTCCATTCCTGCTGCCTCTAGCATTTTGATCATAAAAGGCTATTGGATCTTGTCATAAGCTTTTTGTGCATCTATCGAGAGTATCATGTGGTCTTGGACTTTGGACTGGTTTATGTGATGAATTACAATTATTGATTTTCATATGTTGAACCAACCTTGTGTGCCAGGGATAAAGCCTCCTTGGTCCACGTGAATGATCTTTTTGATATTTTTTTTAATCCAATTTGCTAAGATTTTGTTGAGAATCTTTGCGTCTGTGTTCATCAGAGAGATTGGCCTATAGTTTTCTTTTTTAAGTGAATCTTTATTAGGTTTTGTGATTAAAAATGCCTATGCCCTGAATTCTGAGTGGAGCAGGCATAGGCATTTTTTTTGTTTGGTTCTTTACCTCTCTGTATTTCTCTGCATAAGGACTGTCCATTTTTTTTCATGATTGAAAATCAAATGTTTTTGGCATATTATTATCTTTGGAGGTTCATAACAGGTTGTATACGGACTTCTAAAAGTTTTTTTTGTCAATCCATACCCCACACCTCATCCTTCATAACCATTTTATCCCATTATTCCCTCCATTATGCTGCCACTCATGATATCCTATATTCCATTCTCCAAAATATTCACCCTAATCTTCACTCCCACACTCCTGCTCATTAGCTCCTTTCAAATATTCTGACTCCTACAGGAATTCCAAGTCAACTACTTCTGTCAGGAGAACAATTCTAGAATCTGCATATGAGAGAGCACATATGCCTTTGTCTTTTTGTGTCTGAAATACCTCACTCAATATCATATTTTAAAGTGCTGTGCGATTACCAGCAAATTCTATAAACACCTTGACACCCAAGCTTAACTATTACAATATCCTTTTCGATAGTTAAATAGTGTTTCATTATGTATATATACCATGATTTCATTATCGATTGCTCTGATGGTGAAATATTTTAAAAGCTACTTGTTTGGCATTTCAATTTCATCCCTGGAAAAGTTTCTTCTAAGTTACTTGGCCATTTTCTGAATGGGCTAGTTATCTCCTTGGTGTTTAGTTTTTTTTGAATTCTTTGGGCACTCTGGATATTAGTCTTCTATCAGAAGTGTGGTTAAAGAAGTTTTTCTCCCATTCTGTGGGCTGGATGTTTTCTTGGATTACGATTGCTTTGTTGAACAGAAGCTCCTTAATTTTGTAAGATCTCATTTTCTGTATTGCTTCTAATTCTGGTGCTATTTGGGTCCTGTTCAAAAAATGTTGGCTTAGGGCAATCGAGTTTTTTTAGTTTGTGATCAAATATTAATATTTTTGATCCATTTGGAGCTGATTTTCATGTAGGGTGATAAGTAAAGGTTTAGTTTTAATTTCCTGATTTGGATATCCAATTTTTCCAGCACAATTTGTTGAAAATGCTGTTCTTTTTCCATTGAGTTTTCTGGGCCTGTAAATTCAAGAGATTCTGTCTAGGTCTTCAACCCCTTTTCATTGATCTATGTGTCTGCGTTGTAGCCAATACCATGCTGTTGGTATTACTATGTATTTATAATACAGATTAAGGTCTGGTATGCTGATATCCCCAGCAGAGTTCTTGTTACTCAGGATTGTTTTTATTATCCTGGACCTTTTGTGCTTCCATATGGATTATAGCATTGTTTGGTCAATTTCTATAAAGAATTACCTTAGAATTTTAAATGGTATTGCTTTGAATCTGCATATAGTTTAGGGTAGGATTTATATTTTTTCAATGCCAATTCTTCTAATCTGTAATCATGGGATGTCTTTCCAATTTCTAGTGTTTTCTGAAATTTCTGTCTTCAACGTTTTAAAGTTTTCATTGTATAGGTTTTGCACATCCTTGGTTGGATGTATACCAAGGTATTTCATTTTTTAAGGGCAATGGTAAATACAATTGTTTCTTCTAGGACATTGCCACTTTTTTGATCCTTGACCAGTAGGGAGAGCTATTGACTTTTGAACTTTAATTTTGCAACCTGAAACTCTGCTGAACTTATGTATGTATTATTTCTATGAGTTTCTTTGCATAGTTTTTCAGATCTTTCAGTTATAGCATCATGTCATCTGCAAACAGGGATATATTGATTTTTTGTTTCTGACTTGGATGCCATTTATGTCCTTCTCATTATCTTCTGGATCTAGCTAAGACTTCAAGTACAATACTGAATAGAAGTGGTGAGAGAGGATGGCTTTGTCTAGTTCTTGATCCAAGTGGGAATGCTTCAAGTTTTTCCCCATTTAGAATAATACTTGCTATAGGCTTATTGTATATAGATTTTATTACATTCATTATATTTTCTTGCATTCCATTTGATCATGAAGTATGTTGATTCTTGTCAAAAGATTTTCTGCATCTATGGTGAGTATCATGTGGTTTTGGACTTCAGATTTGTTTATATGATGAATTTCATTTATTGATTTGAATATGTTGAATTAAATTTGTATGCCTTGATCATATTGAATGATCTTTTTAATATGTTTTTGAATCTGATTTGCTGAGATTTTCTTGAAAACATCTGTGTCTGTGTTCATCAATGAGATTTGCTTATAGTTTTCTTTATTAATTACATCTATTAAGTTTTGGAATCAGTATAATATTAGCTTAACAGAAAGAGTTTGGTAGTGTTTCTTCTTTTGCTTTTTTTATGTAAAACTTTAAAGAGTAGTGGTATGACTTATTCTTTAAATGTCTGATAGAATTCTGCATTGAATAAATCTGGTTCTGGGCTTTTTTTGGTGAAATCATTCCTACTTATATCATTAATTTCATCACATGTTGTAGGACTATTTACATAATTCAATTAATCCTGATTCAAATTAAGTAAGTTGTGCTTACTTTGAAACTCATCCATTTCTTTCGGATTTTCAAATTTTATGGAATATAAGCTTTTGAATTATTACCTTATAATTTTCTGAATTTCTTGGTATCAGTTGTAATAACTCTATCTTCATATCAAATTTTGTTAATTTTGGTTAATTTGGTCAAGGATGTATCAATCTCATTGATTTTTTTCAAAGAACCATATTTTTGTTTGGTTGCTTCTTTGTATTTTTTCCTTATCTTAATTTCAGATATTTCCCCCTAGATTTTTCTAATCTGCTCTCATCTACTACTTTTGGGATTGGATTGCTCTTGTGACCCTAAAGCTTTGCATTGCATTGTTAAATTACTTACTTGTGATGTTTCCATTTCTTAATACAGGTATTGAGTGTTATAATCCTGTCCTCTTAGGACAGCCTTCATTGTGTCCCATACATTTGGTATGTTGAATTTTCATTATTGTTCACATCTTTGAATTTTTAAAATTCCTTTTTGACTTCTTCCTGAACCTATTCCTCATTGAATATCATGGTATTTAACATCTAAGAATTAGTGTATTCTCTTAAATTTGTGTGGCATCCTTATCTAGCCAATCTGGTAGAATAGGTCTCAGTTTGGAAAAGATGGATTCAAAGAAACATCTTTTGGGAAAAGGACATGGCTTTATTTAAGAGAAATAAGGAAAATTATGGGGATTGTCAGGCCTTGGTGTTCCTTGCCAGTTCAGGCCTAAAGTCTGTTCCCTGGGGAAGGTCATAGTAACCCCATGGGCAGGTGCTAAGAATTTCTCAGAATGTCACAATAATGCCCATGGACAGGTGCTAAGCATTCTCTCCTAGGTAATTTATGTTTTGCCCCTGGCAGGAAGAATTCTTCTTGGAATTAGGAGTGCCTTATCTGCTCTTAGGTTTTTTTGGGAATAGCTTCCTGCTCTCTGATCTAAGAGGAAAAAGCCTGCTTTTTAACTTTAAGTCAAATTCTAAATAGAGATTTCATGTCTAGTCACTTACAATAAGTAGACTTGTAAGCCAGAATGTGTACATTGGTTTTAAAGAAATTAGAGAACTACTTCAAGAGTTTTAAAATATAGGTGGATAAAATTCCCACCTATGTACTAACTCAGAAATTCCAGAAGTATAAGATTTGCAATCTGTTCACTGGAACTTTAAAAGGAACTGTGATACTCTCAACTGTGACACCCTCTTACCCTGGCTGAAGGCCAAGGAAGAGACCATCATGCCAGAAAGTCTAGATGCCAAGACTATCCCTTGGAGATAGTATTTGCAATCCAAATTGGGAGAATCCATGTTGGTAGCAAAGGGGGCTATGTCTTCCCTGTCCCAAACAGCACTCTTATGAGAAATCACAGAGATGGACCATTCGAGTGCACTCCCACCAATGATCGCCTCTGCCCCGAAAGAGACACCCTTAGCAATATGGGGCCTGACAGTATGGACCCTGAGTTTGGAGAATGCATGTTTCACAGATGGGATATCTACAACTGATGGCAATATACTTGGGAATTCCTCATAGGAAGACATTAGCAACCTTACTATTAAAGGATGGATGGATGCTATCATAGGAGAAATTTTTCTCTTAATAATTATATTGCTTAAGTGTTTCCTTCAACCCATCTCTCAGTAATGCTCCATCAACAGGACCACGCTATAGGTGCTTATGGCCCTTGAATTTGCAAGCCATGACCCCCCTAGAGATGTGTTTCAAGCTTGGATTGCAGAGACTGGATGAGCTGCATGCAGCTTCCCAAGCTAGAACCTGCTGCCATGCCTGGTGCCCATGTCAATCCGCTTGACTGAGAGGATCAACCTGGACAAGACAACAGCAAAAGCTCACACTGGGACTTATGGGATGTTGGGCACTCCTATAGTTAATTGTTGAAATCAAAAGGAGCTCATTCCTCTTCTGTGTATTTTAAAAAAAGCAGTCTGTGTTAAAACAATGACAACTATGTGGGCTCAGCCCCATGGCTATCCGGTGAAGCATTATGGATTAGCTTGGTTTGGAAATACTTGGAGAATGTTTCTGTTAAGTGCCTTTATCCTCAAGCAATGGGTTAAGTTCTTGAAAAAATGTCCACCCTGAAGGTGATTTTTGCTGACTAAGAAATTATATGTCCATTTTTAAGTACAACATTCTTTACCCCAAAGTTTTCTGTATAAAAGCTGTCACAAATTTCAGTAAGTAGGTTCAGATTCATTTGACCTAGAGAGTTGTGAGTTTCTGTTCTCCATCTGGTCCGGGGGAGCCCTGGTCTTCAGGCCACGGCTCTTGTCTGTGTCAAATTTGCTTTGTGATGGATGTCCAGCTTTCTTTTATGGAGGTCTGATAAGGTGCAGGCTTTAATTTTCAAAGTTTTTACTTATTTTGTGGCCCAATTTGTGGTCTATTTTGGAGACGGTTCTATGGGCTGCAGAGATAAATGTGTATTCCATGTTGTTTGGATGGACGGTTCAGTCGAGGTCTGCTAGGCTCATTTGCATAATGGCTTGATTTAGCTCCAGCTCCAGTGTGTCTCTGTTCAGTTTTTGTTCTCCTGACCTATTCAATGTTGGAAGTGGGGTACTGAATTTGCCTACCATTATTATTTTCAGTTGATTTGTTATTTTAGATGTTGTAGTAGTGATTGTTTAGTGAATTGTTTGAGCCTTTATTTGGCGTTTATGTGTTCAGAATTATGACGTCTTCCTGATGACTAATATGTATTTGCTTTCTGTGTCTCTTATGATTTCTTTGGTTTGAAGTCCATTTTGTCAGATACCGTGATTTGTACAACTTCTTGTTTCCTTTTTCCATTAGCTTGAAGTATTTTTGATCTGCCTTTTACTCTGAGAAAGTGCCTATCTCTCATGTTGAGATGTGTTTCCTGAAAGCAGCAGATCGATGTTTGTAGCCTGTGTCTTTTGATTGGTAAGTTAATTCCATTGGCTTTTAGGGTTATACATAAGAAGTTTTGTTCCTGTCATTTTTTATGTTTAATGGATTTTTAAATGTGTATTACGTAGCTTGGAAATTGCATTGGTATTATGAGGTATGTCTATTGGTCAAGCTTGAATATCTTTTCTGGCTTCATTTTAGGTCTGGTTTGGTGGTTACATAAACATTTAGCTTGTCTTTATGGTGAAAAATTTTTCTTTCAACATGAATCATTACTGATAGTTTTGATGCGTTAATCAGCCTGTGTTAGCATTTGGGCGTATGCATGACTTGAAGTAGGTCTCTCCAACCTCTTCTGCATTTTATTGTTACATTGAAAACATGGTTGTTATATAAATATGCTTACCTTTAAAAGTGACTTGGTTTTCAAGTCCCAAGTGAACTGCGCTCCCATGTACATCAGCCCGTTTACCCTTTCCACCCACCCGGGATGCTTGCAGTACAGGGAGCAGACACTGCTTCACAGGTAAATTCATCCCACCTCCCTCAGGTCACCCTCATCCCAACTCCTCCCACCAGCCATCCTGAGCAGCACCCAGGCTGCTCCAGGCTAGGGTAGGTCACTAGGCCATGCCCCAGGTCCCAGGTGAAGTGCACCACCATTTTCATCAGCCCCTTGCCCTTTCCACCTGCCTGAGATGCTCGCAGTTGAGGGAGGACATACTGCTCCTCAGAATTCACTAAAGTCCAAAGAAAACCCAAGCAAAGATATTGGGGACAAAGGCCACACATCTGATGTTCTCCCAAATCATCCTATCACATGGGAGAGATTCTACACATCCAGCCCAAAGATAAATAAACCCCTTTTAACATCCTGCTCCTTTCAATTGTTAATCACTGTAGATTAACTTTTGAATTATTTAAATAGTCCTATAATGTATGAGGAAATCAATGAAACAATCTCGAATCTTCCCACCCAAAAATGTCATGGATCAAATGTATTGAGTATAGAGTTCCACCAGTCATTTAAGCAACAAATAGCACCAATACTCCTTAAACTGTTTCATAAAATAGCAAAGGAAGGAGCACTACCAAATTCTTTCCATGTTGCTAATATTATCTTAATCCCAAAACCTAATTAAGATACACTTAAAAAAAAAGTATAGGCCAATCTCTTTGATGAACACAGACGCAAAGATTCTCAACAAAGTCTTAGTAAATCAGATTCAAAAACATATCAAAAAGATCATCCACAGGGATCGAGTGGGTTTTATCCCAGGCACAGAGGGTTGGTCCAACATCCACAAAACAGTAAATGTAATTCACTATGTAAACCAGTCCAAAATTCAAGACCACGTGATACTCTCGATAGATGCAGAAAAAGCTTTTGACATGATCCAGTGGCCTTTTATGACCAAAACCCTAGAGACAGTAGGAATGGAAGGAACCTTTATCAATAAAATAAAAGGTGTATACAACAAGCCAACAGCAAGGATTATACTCAATGGGGAAAATCTTGAAGCATTCCTGCTTTAACCAGGAACTAGACAAGGCTGTCTAATCTTAAGACTTCTATTCAATATTGTACTTGAAGTCTTAGCTGAAGCCACAAGACAAGAAAGGGAGATAAAAGGGATTCGAATCAGCAAGGAAGAAGTCGAGTTATCTCTTTTTGCAGATGACATGATTGTGTATCTGAGTGATCCCGAAAACTCCACCAAGAAAGTCCTGGAACTAATTCAGAACTTCATCAGTGTGGCAGGATACAAAATAAACATGCAAAAATCAGTGCTTTCATATATGCCCAGAATGAAAGAAGTAGAAAAGCCCTTAAAAAAACAATCCCATTTACTATAGCCCCTAAAAAAAATGAAATACCTTTGGTATAAACCTAAACAAGGAAGTAAGAGACCTTGCAATGAAAACTTTAAAACTCTAAAGAAAGAAATTATAGAAGACACCGGAAGGTGGAAAGACCTCCCATGTTTCGAGATTGGCAAAATCAATATCATAAAAATGACCATCCTACCAAAAGCAATATACACATTCAATGCTATACCAATCAAAAACTCAAAGCAATTTCTTTAAAGAAGTTGACCAATTAATTTCAAAATTCATATGGAGGCACAAAAGACCCAGGATATCAAAAAAAATCTTGAGTAACCAAAACACTGCTAGAGGTATCACCATACCAAACCTTAATCTACACTACAAATCCAGTTATGAAAACAGCCTAGTACTGGCTCCAAAATATACACACAGATCAATAGATAAGGGTTGAAGCCCCAGATATAAGCCCACACAACTACAGTCATTTGATCTTTGACAAAGGGGCCCAAAAAATCCAGTTGATAAAGAACAGCATCTTCAACAAATGGTTCTGGCAAAACTGCATTTCCACATGCAGATGACTGAAACTGGACCCATACTTTTAACCATGCACAAAAATTAATTTCAAATGAATCAAGGACCTCAATATAAGGCCAGAGACTATAAAAACCTTAATTGAAATTGTAGGAAACTCCCTAGAGCTGATTGGACTAGGCCAACAGTTCCTAAATGGAAATCCAATAGCACAGTCACTACAATCATCACTCAACAGATGGGATCTGATGAAATTAAAGAGCTTATGTTCAGATAATGAGATTGTAAATCGAGCACAAAGGCAACCCACAGAATGGGAGAAAATCTTCACTAACCACATATCTGATAGAGCTCTATTATCCAGAGTGCACAAAGAACTTAGAAAACTAAACACCAAGGAAACAAATGACCAAATTAAAAAATGGGCCTTGAAACTTAAAAGGAACTTTACCAGGGAAGAAATTGTCTAACAAATATCTTTAAAAATGCTCTGCATCCTTAGCGACAAGGGAAATGCAAATCAAAACCTCCCTATGATATCATCTAACCCTGGTCAGGATGGCAAAAATCCACAATGCAAGCAATACCAAATGCTGGAGAGGAAGTGGCAAGAAGGGAACTCTCCTACATTGCTGGTGGGAATGCAGGTTATGCAAACACTCTGGTGAACCATCTGGCGATTCTTAAAAAAGTTAAAGATTGAAATGCCATATGACCCTGCGATTCCACTTTTGGGAATAATCCCCATACAGCAAAAATTCACCTCAATAGCACAAGCACAACCATGTTCGTTGCAGCACTGTTTAAAATAGCACAGTCATGGAATCAACCCAAATGCCCAAAAGGTGACAAGTGGATAAGGAAAATGTGGTACATTTATACAAAAGAATAAACTCAACCATCAAAAATGTGAATTAATGAAATTTTCTGGGAAATGGATTGAATTAGAAGAAATTGTATTGAGTGAAGTATCCCTGACATAGTAAAGTAAGCACCATATGTACTCCCTAATAAGTGGACCCTAGTACCAAACCACACTCAAAGATACATCTCTGCAATACCTACATTAATTGCAAAGATTATAAACAGGAGGGAAGGGGAAGGAGGGCCCTGCCAGCAACAAGTAGAGAAGGGATCATGCTACTGCAGAAAAAATAGGCCACCATCAATGACTACAAGTAAGTAATTAGACATCTGGTTAAGTTCACAGAATTTCCCTCACCATCAATGACTACAAGTAAGTAATTAGACATCTGGTTAAGTTCACAGAATTTCCCTCCTGGTCACTTGCAACTGATGGGTTTGATCTCACCAGACAGGGAGGGCATAGAGTCTGGCCGATAGAAGGTAACCGTCCTGCAAATGGGAGACTGACTCCTCCTCACCGCAGTTTCCTTCTCTTATTCTATGTACCTTTGAATCTACTCTTATAATAAGACTCCATTTTAACAGCCTTTTATCTCTTGCTAGGAAGTGCCATTCAATACCCATCAGGATGGAGCCAAGGGCGGTGCAGGAATAAGCAAAACTGGAAAAAAAAAAAAAAAACACAACAAACCGTAATTCGGAACATCGGAGCCCCTACCTTAATCACCAGGAACCAGGCAAGTCTAATTTCTCCCCTTCCCATAGCTCAGGGAAATTTGTGGAAGAGGGAGCAGTAAGAGTGTAAGAGCCTAAAGATGGGGAGGAGCAATGATATGCAAAATACTCTACACAAGTTAGGGCCAAAGTAATTATAATAGGACTTTGTATTACCTGCACAACCACCAACATATCATTGACCTTCCCCCAAAGTCAAGCAAGGATCACAGGCACTAGGAACCTTAGAGGCAAAGGATTAACAGCTACAATAGTGTTCCTATACTAAAGGGGAACACAAGAAAGAGCTCTAGGCAATGCTACTGAGTCCTTACACCTCATCAGAGAGGAGGACCCAGAGGGATGTTTGACATGAACACTTAAAGATGTTCCAGGAATGGAGGGGAGGGGGCACTAGGAGAAAGGGAGGAAGGGGGTGAAAGGAAGGGGAAAAGGGGGGAGGAAGCAAGGGGATCCATGGAGGGGTGGAGGGAGTGAGGGGAATGGGGTATCTATGAAATTTTTATGAGTGGAAAAAATAAATTTAAAAAGTGGCTTTTTTTTTCTCTTGAATCTCTCAACACATTCTCTTTGTCTTGTATCTGTAATCTTTTCACTACTATTTGCCATGACCATACTTTTTGGGCATATGTACTTGAAGTGTGATATGTCTCTTGTGTTTGGATGGGCATCTCTTTCTTTAGATGTGGACTTTCTTAACATATGATAGTTCGAAAAATCTCCTCATCTGTGGCACTTTGGGTTTCTTATTCTGGTATTTCATGAATATGCAGGTTTGGCTTCTTCAAATTGTCCCATAACTTGACTATTCCTCTCACGTAACTTTTTGTCTATTTCAGTCTCCTTGATTAAAAAAGTTTGTTCTGCCATTTTGTCTTATAGTTCTGATATTCTATTTTCTGCTTCATTAGTTCTTCTTTTTTTTATTCTTATTCGATATTTATTTTATAAATATTCTAAATTTATTCTATATTACAATATAAATTAAACATATTTGTGTGAAACTCCTGCCTTTCCAGCAAAGTATTTTGTTTTTTATTTTAAGCAACAATTGATGTCAAAAGCAAGAACTGCTCTCAGCAACTATCTCCCAGCAATGCGATAATTTCCAAGTCTATACGTGAAATCCATTTTGTATCTCCCTATTAACAATCTGCACCACCTTCCTCTTTACCTGTTCTTTCATGTGTTTGTAGGATGTGTGTATGCATATTCACATGTGTGTGGATGCATGAATATGTGCAGGTACCCATTTGTATATGTGTGCAGGCATGTGGAGGCCCAAGGACAGTATTTGTAATTATCTTTGACTGTTTTTATATCTCAATCCTTCAAGATAGGGTCCATAATCAAACCCAGAGCTCACTGATAGGTATGATATGACTAGACAGCTTGCTTTGTGACTTCCTGTCTCTGATTTCTGAGGCTGAAATTATGGGGAGTCCACCACATCATTAATTTGGGATCTTTGGATCCTAATTCTGGTTCTGTCATTTGTGTGGATAAGCATTTCAACAGTTCAACCAACTCCCCAGCACTGTATAACCTTTCTAATACATATTTGTAAACTAGATTTACTGCATGCAATTTTTTGTTTAAAAAAATGTTTGGCTAATGATTGTCAAGTACAGAGAACTGAGGATAATGCATTATTAAGTAATTCTACCTCAGCTCATTTATAGCATCAGGTTATCATACTATGCATGTCATAGTAGATATTTACTGTAATCAGAAAACTTCATAATGCTTTGTTGTATCAACATATCTGGCTCTAAGTAGAGACAGCTTTTCTTCTATTTAATCCATTTTATTTGTTCAAAGATATAATAAAATGCAAAAGAATATATTCTTTTCATTGTCTATGACAATGAAATCTGCAATTAGGCAAAGTATGCTTAATATATGTATACATATATATGGCTTTTTCTTCTGATAAGATTGTTGATTTATGGATTGAAGATAGTTTTTTTTTTTAGTTTTACTTTAATCTCTGCCTGAGATTTTTCTTCAGCTGCTCTCTTCCTAGTTTTGTTTCTTCAACTGCTTTTCTCATGTCATCCAAGTGCTTGTTGTGCTCTTGTTCATATTGGTTTATGCAGTTATTTGACTCCTCCCCCACTTCCTCTTTCATTGTTTTGATCATAGTAAAAATCAGACTTTGAAAATAATTATGTGTATGGCTTTCTTGGCTATTTTCCAAAGGTTTATTCTGGTTGGCATTCATCATTATGGGGTTGATGTTTTTGGTAGGAAATTTGTTTTATCAGTTTTTGTTGTCACTCATGGATTTGCATTGTGACATGGGTATTTTTTGCTTTATCTCTAATGGTCTGTGTTTTCAACTGATGTGAGTTAGACAGAATTCCTTCACTTGGACAGCTATTGATGTTGTTTGCCTAGGTGTTGAGTGTGTCTATCTAGCGTTCCTTGGTTCTATTTCATAGAAGGGGCTATTATACTGTTAGAATATCAATTAGGGTAGGTTTAATAGTAGCTTTCACTTCCCTGCCACTGTGTGAGGGTGAATGATTAAGTCCCTGAAGGTGAGCTTTTGGGTGGGCTATATAGAAATCTTAAACTATGGTGATTATCAATTCAGAGTAACAGGAAGGTAGAAAGGATTTATTTTATTATGTTGAATAAGAAGATTCTCTTCTATTCAGTGGGAACATTTTTGAAGTCCTCCATCTTATGGTGTTGGTCTGCTACCCATTGTTTCTCTGGACTCTGTTAAATTCTTGAAATGTTTCTAATGAACTAGGGAAGAAAGGGAGACTGAGTGGGTGGTGTTCATGGAGACTTCCAGCACAGATGCCTAGGGGGTATAGTCACATGGCCCATTCCCAACCCAGGTGTGATGGTGGTGGGGAACACAGGATGCATGACTCCAGAGTGAAAGGCTCTACTGAATTTCTTATTGCACTGTTTGAATATTTTAGTTCTAGTGTTATTTCTGCTGTCACTTTTATCAGTGTTCCTATGTTCATTTACAGAACAGAATTTGGGTTTTCTTTGGCATTTCTAGATGACTTTTGAGGCTCTTGATTCTCTTTCTGGTTGCTCCTAGCTTGTTTGAATTTTCTTGGTTTTCTTTTCTGAGTTTTTGTGTTCTTCCTTCCATTTGTTTAGGCATTTTTCTATATTCTCTTGAAATTGTTTGAAAATATTTATAATCAATCTTTGGATTTTATTTTTCTAATTATTGCTCTCTTTGATAACTCCCAATGGGCTATCCTCTCTGGGATTTATTCTTTGGGATTGGTGATTTTGGAAGGAAACAAGTTTTTTGCCTCAGGTATTTTTCTGCTTTTCTAATTGGATTTGGCATCTGAGATTAAGCTGTTTCTCGTTTTCTTTGATTTGTGCTATTATCTTGCTTACATCTACTGTGTGAGTTAAGATTTCTATTTATGTAACTTCTTTTAAGATTCATAGATGTTGACAGAAGTTCTATCTGATATTATTAGATATTAATTCTTTGTTGGGACAATTGTACTTTATTTGGAATGCTGTGTTTTACTACTTGGATAACGTTATTAGGGTCTGTATTTTCATTTGCCCTACTCACCAGAAGATATAGTCAATTCACTTGAGACAAAAGGAAGTGACTTCAGTGTTCTCTACATGTAGAAAAGTGCAGATGCTTCTCAGATGAGTTTTCTGAAGTTGTTGTGTACTAGCTTGTCAACCAGATGCCTTTCTTCTCATTATTCATGTAGCTTGGTGTTGCAGTTCGCCTGCATAGTTGCTGATAAATGACCATCAAATGACTTAAGGGATCAAAGGGTTTATTCCCTTATGATTACTGGTTACAGTTAATAGTCGAGCTTGACAGGAAAGCACATACCAACACCAGGGCAGAGAGAACTGGCCACATCATCACCATGTAATGGCTGAGAGAAGATCGATTCTTACTTGCCAGATCAGTATGTCTGGCCAAGTATACAAAAGGATGCCAACTTCCTCAACTGGCTCTCAGTATTTTATTCATCTCTTTAGTGCCTAGTTCCATCAACCATAAGCTGGGCCTTCCTCATCAGCCAAACATTCTCCTGCAGATCTACTCTGGGCCTAACTCAACCACTAATTCTCCACAAATATGCCCACAGCTCAAACCCTCAACAGTCAACTTGACACATGTGCCTAACTAAACACTTGATATTATATGGGATCTTCTACCTAGACTTATATTTTCTGTGTGTGTGATTAGTTTTATATGTGTGGTTTGGAGGGTTTAGGCTTGCTGATGTGTATACAGAATGCAACAGAGATCAGAGTGAGAAAGAGCTTTTGAACCTTGACTCTTTCTTACGTGCTTCCTGCACACGGAAGGCAGCCTTGCTCTAGATGTGGAGACAGCACACCAAGGGACAGCAGAGTCAGGTTGGGTCTGGGGAACTTGTTTCTGACTTGACATACAGAGGACAGCCTTATCTTAACTATAGGCAAGTCACAGCATGGGAAGGTTGAGTTGGATTGGGCCCAGGAAGCTCAGAGCAGCTATACCTCAGCTGTAAAGACATTGCTATATAGAGGGCAGCCTTGCTTCAGCTGCAGGGTGGGTCTAACATTGGAGGGTAGTGTCAGATTGCATCTTGGGACCTCGGCTCTGAACCTACAGGCAGACAGCAAACTTACAGTTGTGTGCAGGCACAGTAGGGGAGAAAAGGGTAAAGAATTTCTCTTTAATATATGTGTTTATGTGTGCATGTGTTAGCTTGAAAAATGCTGTCCAACAGAAATGTAATACAAATAACATGTAATTTTATATTTTTACACACATTAAAAGTAAAAATAGCTTATTTAAAAATACATGACTTAGGGGGCTGGAGAGGTGGCTCAGGGGTTAAGCCTCCGTCTTGCAGGCAGAAGGTCCTGAGTTTGGATCCCAGATCCCACGTATTGATGCCAGGCAGAAGCAGGGGCGGCCTGCACTTCTGGTCCTGGTAGGGTGGAGCCTGTGAATCCCCGGGCAGAAGGAGTTGGAGGCGTCTATGGTGGTTCGCAAATTCGTCCGTAGTTCTACACATACACATACACATACACACACACACACACACAGACACACACAAGCGCGCGTACATACACACGCACATGCACACAGTTGAATAAATAATAATAATAATAAAAATATAACAAAAATACATGATTTAGCAATTTATTGAACCCATTATAACCAATATATTCTTTCAGCTTTAGTCACATAAAATATGAATGATACATTAAATTATATTTTTGCCTACAATAGTTTCAAAATGTCAAGCATATATTTTATTCTCAGAGTTAACCAATTTAGGTTGATTTTTTTCATATAGTTTGTAGCTCCATGTATCTAGGAATTCTTATAACATAATTATAAACTTTTTCATCCTTGGTTTCCACACAGTTCAAGAGAGTTCAAATGTGAACTAAAAATAGAAATGTAATTTATAATGTATATATATATAAGATCAAAGACAAAGAAATCCTACTTTGATTGGGAGCTAAGCAATGCTGTCCATTTATGACACTTTTGTTTTTATTGTTTATCTCTTTGCTGTAGCCATAAGAAAAGAAAAAGAGAATGGATACAAGTAGGAAAGAAAGAAATCCAAGGTGTCCTTATTTTCAGATGACATAGTTATATGCCTGACAGACCACAAGCTTTCCACTATGTAACTGTTGGAACTAATAATGATGTTCACTAAAGTAGCAAGTACAAAATTATTTTTCAAAAGTCAATGACCTTCTTACACAACAAAGAAAAAAAAAACAAGAAAAACCTGAGAAAAACAATTCCAGTTTATCATAGCTCCAAAAAAATGTTGTCATACTTTGGAATAATCCCAAGGTGGGAAAGACCTGCACACTGAAAACTTTAAATCACTGAAAAAGTAAATTATGGAAGATACCAGAAGGAGGAAAAGCATCCTATATTTCCAGATAGATAGAATTAAGATGGCAAAAATGATGATTGTATCAAAGCAGTACACAGATTCAAGTTTCAATGTAATTATAATCAAAATTCAAATGAAATTCTTCACAGAAATTGATTTAAAAAATCTCGAAGTTAATACTGAATCACAAAAGGCCCAGGATATAAAGAACAGTCCTGAGTAATTAAAAACTCTTCTAGAGGTATAACCATAGCAGTCCTTAAACTATACTGCAAAGATGTAATAATAATTAAAAAAGAAACAGCATGGTACTGGTTCCAAAACTGAAATCTAGATCAATTGATTGGAATGAAAGTCCCATATGTAAGCTCATACACCTACAGTCAATTGATTTTTAAAATAGGTTTAAAAGAAAATAACATTATGAAATGAATAACATTTTCAACGAATGGTGCTAAAGAAACTGGATATCCACATGTAAAAGATTTAAAGTGGACTGTTATTGGTCACCTTGTAGAAAAAGTTATCTCCAAATTGATCAAAACCTTAATTTTAGATTGGGCACTAAAACTCCCAGAAGAAAGAAAAGTGAAAACATTTGAAATGATTGGCCTAGGTTAGCATTTTCTGAATATGATCCCCAATGCACAGAATGTAAGATCACATTCAGCAAGCAGTATTTCATGAAATTCAAAAGTTTCTGTTCATCAAAAGATATTGCTTATTGAGCGAAATTGTAACCATGGAATGGGAGAAATATCTTTACTAACCATAAATCTGATCAAAACTAATATGCAAAGTACACATAGAACTCAAAAATTAAATACCAAGTAAACAACCCAATTAAAAATGGGTTATTGACTATCTTAAAGTAAGTTTCTACCTCGCTAGCTATTAAGGAAATGTAAATTAAAACTACATCGACATACCATCCTACACCAGTCAGAATGGCTAAAATCTAAAACACAAATAAAAAGAAATGCTGATAAGGAAGCAATTAGAATGCTTCCATCATTCATTGCTGATGATATTGCAAATTTATCCAGCCACATTAGAGATCAGTGTGTACTTTCCTTGAAAAACTACAAATACAATACCATATGACCCAGGTATATGACTCCTGGGAATATTCCCAAAGAAATCTTCATCTTATTATAGAAATACTTCTTTTTTTTTTCTTTTCAATCAGTTTAAATGTATTGTGGTCAGGATAATTAGATAATTAGAGATCAGTGTGTAACCCCAAGATCACTGGACATGCCTTTATCTAGGGACTGGTGGTATCCCATTGAGCTCGCCTGTGGTGGTTCCGGCTCAGTTATGGTCTCCTCATGGACCATAGGTACTGCGGTTTCATCCGTCGGTTTTGGAATTCTAGGACTAGTGGTCTTTCAGCCGCAGGTCTTCCTCTTCTTCAAACATTGTGGAAGGGTGTCTGTTCACCCTTTTGTTATCTTTGCATATCTTGGTGGTGGTACCAGGGGAGGACATGTGCCACTGGTTTTTTTTTTAACAGTGCTGCACCGAAGCCTCTTGGAAGCTTTGCACTTCTTCATATCCGTACTTGTAGCTGGGGAGGTGTTGTTGCCCTCTGTAGCTACACTAGATTCTGAGGATTTATTCCCGGTCTTAGCCATGTTGAAGTGTCAAGTAATTTGGCCAAGAACTCTGGCTCTCCTACTTATCTACCCTCTCAGAATAATGGAAGGCCACACCCACTGGCCATGATTGGCCAGCGAGGTCACTCCAGCCGACAGTGGTTACTGAGACATCACAAAACACTGACGCCCCCCCACACTCAGTGCCCAGATGTGCCCTGGACATCAGAAAAGCACCAAATTCACACTCTGGGGAGAGTTGAGACTCTCAGAAACTTTTTCAGAGATCCAGGGGTCTTCTTATGGGTCTTTCTCTTTGGGCATTTAACATCACACACTCTTGACTTCTTAGTCAACTTTTGCCCCTGGGGCAGAAGCTCATTTGTGAAGAAAGATACTGTCTGCTGGGAACTCTCAAGGAGATGCAGCCATATAGAAATTTTTAGAAGATAGTCTCTGTGAATTAGGATAATTTGTAATTTTGTGTTTGCCAAATCACATAAAAAGAATAATGTGGAGAGAATTGTGGCCAATATTTTATATCAGAAATTAACAATGTATTTTTTCTTGATGTCTCTAATACCTGAAAAACTATAAGGATTGATCGGGTTCCTTAATCTATGTCACTTTTATGACAATTAAAATACTACTCCAAGGAGGTTCTTCTGTTCCATTGTCAGGTTTTAGTAGGCTAGCATAAGTTAACAATGAAGAGTAAAATTATACAACTCATATTCCATTTTTAAAACATTGATTTGTTACTTTTAAAGCTATGCTCAGAAAATGCACTAGGTGTTGGTGTCAACCAAATGAAATTAATCACATAGATCTTTAATAACTGATTGTAATTTTCTCTAAATTTTTATTTCTTTTTTATTTATATTTATTTATTTTTCCCCAATCATAAATAGGTACCCCAGTCCACCCATTCCCTCCACTGTTCCCCAGTCCCCCTTGCACCCTTCCCCCCTTTTTCCCTTTCCTATCAACCCCCTCCCTCCCCATCTACCAGTTCCCCAATCTTTCTCCCCCTCCCATTCACTGGGGCATCCTTTTGTGTGAATAACAAACTTCCCTCTGAGTCCTCCACTCTACTGAGGTGTAAGGATTCAGTGGCATTGAACCAGAACCATTTCTTGGGTTCCCCCTTCAGTGTAAGAACACTATTATAACTGTTAATCCCTTGCCTCTAAGGTTCATAATTCCTGTGATCCATGCTAGACTTCGGGGCGGTGGTTGACATGTCAGTCATTGTGCAGGTCATGCAAAGGCCAATTGTGGTTACTGCGGCCCTAACTTGTGTGGAATATGTTGCATATCATTGGTCCTCCCCATCATTAGGCTCTTTCAATCTTGCTACCCCTCTTCTGTAAGTTTCCCTGAGCTTTAGGATGGGCAGAGATTTGGATGGTCTGGTTCTAGGTGATTAATGTAGGGTCCCTGGTGTTCTGAATTATGGTTTGTTTTGCATACAGTTTTGTTGTTCCTGCACTGCCCTTGGCTATTGGTATTGGAGGTCACCTCCTAACTAAAGATAAAGGCTGTTGATGATTACCATCTATCTGCTAATCTCTATATCCTCTCTGATTGGTGAGATCAAACCCTCAGTCACAAATGACCAGGAAGGAAAGTGAGAGTGAGATTAACCAGATTTCTCACTACGTACTTGAAATACTGATGGTAACCTATTTTCTCTACTGAAGCATGATCTCTCCTCTCTCTGTATTTCTGGAAGGGGCCTCCTTCCCCTTCCCTCCTATTTATAATCTTTGCAATTACTGAAGGTATTTCAAAGATTTATCTTTGAATATGTCATTAAGTGGGTTTGGCATTAGGATCCACCTATTAGGGAGTACATAAAGTATTTAATTTTCTGTGTATGGGATACTTCACTCAATATAATCTTTTCTAATTTCACCCATTTCCCGGCAAATTTCATTAATTTATCTTTTCTTATGGCTGAGTAGTATTTCATTGTATAAATGTACCACATTTCCCTTATCCACTCATCAACTGTTGGGCATTTGGGTTAATTCCATGATTGCTATTGTAAATAGTGCTGTTATGAACATGGTGGTGCTTGTGTCATTCAGGTAAATTTTTGCTTTATGAAGGATTATTCTCAGAATTGGTATAGCAGGGTCATATGGCATTTCATTCTTTAACTTTTTTAAAAATCACCAGACTGATCGTCAGAGTGGATGTATAAACCTGCATTCCTCCCAGAAATGTAGGAGAGTTCCCTTCTTTCCACATCCCTTGTAGCATTTGATGTTGCTTGTATTATGGATTTTTGCCATCCTGACTAGAATGAGATGATATCTCAGGGAAGTTTTGATTTGCATTTCCCTGATGGCTAAGGATGTGGAGCATTTTTACAGATATTTGTTAGACATTTCAATTTCGTCCCTGGAAGAGTTTCTTTTAAGTTTCAAGGCCCATTTTTTAATTGGGCCATGCATCTCCTTGATGTTTAGTTTTCTAAGTTCTTTGTGCACTCTGTATAATAGAACTTTATTAGATATGTGGATAATGAAGATTTTCTCCAATTTTGTGGATTGCCTTTTTGCTTGGTTTATAATCTCTTTATCTGAACAGAAGCTCTTTAATTTCATAAGATCCCATTTGCTGAGTGTTGGTTCTAGTGACTGTGCTAATGGATTTCTGTTTAGGAACTGTTGGCCTAGCTCAATCAGCTGAAGGGAGTTCCCTACCCTTTCAACTAGAGTTTTTATAGTTTCTGGACTAATATTGAGATACTTGATTCATTTGGAATTAATTTTTGTGCATGGTGACAAGTATGGGTCTAGTTTTAATCTTCTGAATGGGTATATCCAGTTTTTCCAGCACCATTTGTTGAAGATGCTGTTTTTTTTCCATTGAATTTTATGGGCCCCTTTGTCAAAGATCAAATGGCTGTAATTGTGTAGGCTTATATCTGGGATTTCAGCACTTATCTATTGATCTACATGTCTATTTTGGAGCTAGTACTAGGCTGGTTTTATTACTATGGATTTATAGTATAGATTAGGGTTTGGTATGGTGATATCTACAGCAGTGTTTTTGTTACTCACGATGGGTTTTGCTATTCTGGGTCTTTTGTGCTTCCATATGAATTTTGAGATTTTTTAGTCAATTTCTTTAAGGATTTGCTTGAGGATTTTGATTGGTATAGCATTGAATCTGAATATTGCTTTTGTTAGGATGGTCATTTTTAGGATGTTGTTTCTTCCAGTTCAGGAGTATGGGAGCTCTTTCCACCTTCTGGTGTCTCCTGTAATTTCTTTAGTTTTTTTTTTAATCTTCTAAGTTCTTTGTGCACTCTGTATAATAGAACTTTATTAGATATGTGGTTAGTGAAGATTTTTTCATATTCTGTGGATTGCCTTTTTGCTTGGTTTATAATCTCTTTATCTGAACAGAAGTTCTTCAATGTCATAAGATCCAATTTGTTGAGTGTTGCTTATGGTGACTATGCTATGGGATTTCTATTTAGGAACTGTTGTCCTAGCTCAATTAACTCAAGGGAGTTACCAACCCTTTCAGCTAGGGATTTTATAGTCTCTGGCCTAATATCGAGGTCTTTGTTTCATTTGGAATTAATTTTTGTGCATGGTGATGAGTCCAGGTCCAGTTTTAATTTTCTGCATGTGGACATCGAACTTTGCCAGCATCATTTGTTGAAGATACTGTTCTTTTTCCATTGAAATTTTTGGGCCCCTTTGTCAAAGATCAAAAGGCTGTAATTTTTTGGGCTTATTTCTGAGACTTCGGCACTCATCCATTGATCTACATGTCTATTTTAGAGCCAGTACCAGACTGTTTTTATTACCATGGATTTGTAGTATAAATAAAGTTTTGGTATTGTGATACCTTCAGCAGTGACTTTGTTCCTCTGGATTGTTTTTGCTGTACTGGTCCTTGTGTGCCTCCTTTAGAGAATTGCCTAGGGATTTTTATTGTGATAGTGTAGAATCGGTATATTGCTTTTGGCAGGATGGTCATTTTTATTATGTTGATTCTGTTGATCCAGGATCATGGGAGGTCTTTCCACTTTCTGGTGTCTTCTGTAATTTCTCTTTTTAACGTTTTAAAGTTTTCATTATAAAGCTTTCTCACGCTTTGCTTAGATTTATAGAAAGGTATTTCATTTTTTTAGGGGCTATAGTAAATGGAATTGAGTCTCTCAGGGCTTTTTCACTTCTATCATTCTGGGCATATAGGAAGGCAACTAATTTTTGTACATTTATTTTGTATCCTGCCACCCTGCTAAACTTCTGTATAGTTCTAGGAGTTTCCTGGTGGAGTTTTTCGGATCACTCAGGTATAACATAATGTCATCTACAAGTGGAGATAACCTGACTTCCTCCTTGCCGATTTGAATCCCTTTTATGTCCCTTTCTTGTCTTATGGCTTCAGCTGAGACTTCAAGTACAATATTGAAAAGAAGTGGTGACAGTGGACAGCCTTGTCTAGTTTCTGATCAAAGTGGGAATGCTTCAAGTTTTTCCCCATTGAGCATAATCCTTGCTGTGGGCTTGTTGTATACAGCTTTTATTATATTGATAAAGGTTCCTTCCATTCCAACCTCCTCTAGGGTTTTGATCATAAAGAGCTGTTGGATCTTGTCAAAATTTTTTTCTGCATCTATCGAGAGTATCATGTGGTCTTGAACGTTGGACTGGTTTATACGGTGAATTACATTTATTGATTTGTGTATGTTGAACCAACGTTGTGTGCCTGGGATAAAGCCTACTTGATTCCCGTAAATGATCTCTTTGATATGTTTTAAATCTGATTTGCTAAGACTTTGTTGAGAATCTTTGCATCTGTGTTCATCAGAGAGACTGGCCTATAGTTTTCTTTTTTAAGTGAGTCTTTATTAGGTTTGGGAATAAAATGATATTAGCTTCATAGAAGGAATTTGGTAGTGTTCCTTCCTTTGCTATTTGATGGAACCGTTTAAGGAGTATTGGTGTTATTAGCTCCCTAAATGTCTTGTAGAACTCTGTGCTGAATCCATCTGGTCCAGGACATTTTTTGGTGGGAAGCTTCAAGATTACTTCCTCAATTTTCTCATATGTTATAGGACTATTCAAATAATTCACAACTTCCTGATTCAATCTAGGTAAGTTGTGTTTACTTAGGAATTCATCCATCTCTTTTGTGTTGTCAAATTTCACTGAGTATAAGTTTTTGAAATATGACGTTATAAATTGTCTGGATTTCTTGGGTGTCAGTAGTGATAACTCCATTTTCATTTCTAATTTTGTTAATTTCAGTTTTCTCTCTCTTGCTTTTAGTTAATTTAGCTAAGGGTGTATTGATCTTATTGATTTTTTCAAAAAACCAGCTTTTTGACTGGTTGATTTTCTCTATTATTTTCCTAATCTAGATTTCAGATATTTCTCCCCTTATTTTGCTAATCTCCTCCCTTCTACTGTTTTTGGGATCAGATTGCTCTAGTGTCTCTAAAGCTTTTAGCTGCATTGTTAATTTATTTATTTCTGATATTTCCACTTTTTTGATGTAGGCATTAAGAGCTATGAACTTACCTCTTAGGACAGCTTTCATTGTGTCCCAGAAATTTTGGTAAGTTGTATTTTCATTATCGTTCACTTTCAGGAAATCTTGAATTTCCTTTTTAATTTCTTCCTGAATCCAATTCTCATTGAGCATCATATTGTTAAGTTTCCAGGAGTTAGTGTAGTTTCTGTTGCTTGTTGTGTTGTGGATGTCAAGCTTTAGCCGTGGTGGTCTAATAAGGTGCAGTCTAGAATTTCAAAATTCCTGTATTTGTGGAGATTTGTTTTGTCGCCCAATATGTGATCTATTTTGGAGAAAGTTCCGTGTGCTGCTGAAAAAAATGTGTATTCTTTGGTTCATGGATGAAAAGTACAATAGAGATCTGTAAGGTCCATTTCAGTAAGGGTTTGGTTAAGCTCCCAAGTGTCTCTGTTAAGTTTTTTACCTGTAGATCTATCCCATGTTGAGAGGGCGGTATTGAAATCCCCAAGAATTATTGTTTTGGGATTGATTTCTTGCTTTAGACGTTATAGGGTTTGCTTAATGAATGTGGGAAGGGCCGTGTTAGGTGCATATATTTTCAGTATTGTGAAGTCTTCCTGGTGAATTGCACCTGTGACTAAAATGTCTCTTATGATTTTCTTTCGTTTGAAGTCCACTTTGTCCGACAGCATAATGGCTACCCCTGTCTGTTTTCTGCCTCCATTAGCTTGTAGAATTGTTGACCAGCCTTTTATTTTTAGGGCGTGCCTATCTTTTGTGGTGAGATGGGTTTCCTACAGGCAGCAGATTGATGGATTGTTATTTTTAATCCAAGTTTGTAATCTGTGTCTTTTGATTGGTGAGTTAATTACATTAACATTTAGTGTTATAATGGAGAAATTATTTTTAATTCCAGACATTTATTATGTTTAGTAGTTTTTATAAGTATATTGCTTTGCTTTTAATGGTATTATACTTCCCTTTTGTTCTCCCGGATATGCCTGTTTTTTTCTTCAAGCTTGAGTATCATTTCTAGCATTTTTTGAAAGCCTGGTTTGGTGGACATGTATCCCTTCAAGTTGTCTTCGTGCTGAAAGATTTTTCTTTCTCCCTCAATCATGACTGATAGTTTTGCAGGGTAAGTCAGCCTGGATTGACATTTTTGCTCATTCAATACTTGAAGTATGTCTCTCCAAGCTCTTCTTGCTTTTACTGTTTCGACTGAGAAGTCATTTGTTATTTTCATAGGTTTACCTTTAAAGTGACTTGTTTTTTCTCCCTTGAAGCTCTCAGCACCAGTTCTTTATCTTGAATGTGGAGTGTTTTGACTATTATTTGCCGTGGCGAGCTTCTATTTTGGTCATATCTGTTTGGGGTGTGGAATGCCTCTTGTATATTGATGGGCCTGTCTTTTTTTAGATGAGGAAAGTTTTCCTTGATGATCATTTGAAAAATTTCCTCAGGTGTGGTATTTTGAGATTCTTGCTCTGGTATTCCATGAATATGCATGTTAGGCTTCTTCAGGGTGTCCCATATCTCCTGGATATTTCTCTCAAGTATCTTTCTGGCTTTAAAAACTTCTTCCATTGAGCTGGTTAATACTCCCACTTTATCTTCAAGATCTGAAATTCTGTTTTCTGCTTCGTTAGTTCTGTTGATAAGACTCTCTGTGGAGTTCTGGGTTGAAGATAACTTGTCTTTTAGCTCAGTTTTAAACTCTGCTTGAGTCTGCTTTAACTGCTCTATACCAGTTTTTGTTTCTTGCACTGTTTTTCTCAACTCCTCCAAGTGTCTGTTGTGTTCCTCTTCAAAGTGATTGATTCGATTATTTAATTCCTCCCAGATTTTCTCTTTCATATTATTGAACATGGTAATGATTATATTTTGAAAGTCATTATCCTGAGTCAGGCTTTCTTGGCCATTTTCCGTGGGTTTGTTCTGGTTGGAGTCTAACATTATGGGATTAATTCCTTCAGTGGGAGATTTGTTTTCTTGAGTGTTGTTTCTCATGGATTTGCACTTTGACTTTGGCATTGTCATTTTAACTCTTAAATTTCTGTGCGTTTTCCACTAAACTGAATTATTTGGCCTGGGGTTCTGGGGGTGGGCAGGGACGGAGCTTACCTAGGTGGAGATGAGTCCCAGCTGGACCGCATGCTTTCCGGGTGGCGGAGTGGGGGAAGGGAGGATGGGGCTGTGGAGTGGAAGAAGGGAGGATTGGGCATCCGCGGGGCACTATTTAACCTGGGGCAGCTGTGGCGGGGCCCGGGCCTAGGGGCTCCTCCTCCCCGGCCCTGCAGGGCTCCTGCTGGCTGGTGGGAGGAGCTGGGTCCCTTGGGCTGCCTTCAGTTCTGGGGGTGGGCGGGGGCAGAGCTTACCTAGGTCACTGTGAGGCCCAGCTGGACCGCCCGGGTGGCAGAGTGGGGAAAGGGAGTGTGAATGATCTTTTTGATATGTTTTTGAATCCAATTTGCTAAAATTTTGTTGAGAATATTTGCATTTGTATTCATCAAAGAGATTGGCCTATAGTATTCTTCTTTAAGTGTAACTTTATTATGTTTTGGGATTTGTACCTCATTCTAATTTTGTAAGTCATCTTTTTCTTAGATGCAATATTTTTCCAAAAGCCTTCGCTCTAGTGAATTTACTTCAACAGTTCTAAAAAGTAACCTGTAGCCAAATCAAAGACAAAATTTCCTTAAACAAAACTCATTCAAACACTAGTATCTTTTTCCTACAGACTTGCAAAAATTTTAGGGCATGTTGATAGTTAAGTGAAAATGTTACATTTTTAAAAAATTTTTTAGATATATTTATTATTATTATTTATTCAAGTGTGTGTGTGTGTGTGTGTGTGTGTGTGTGTGTGTGTATATGTGTGTAGAACCACGGACAAATTCAGGAACCACCATGGACCTCCTCTACCTCCTCCTTGTTTACTCTGCCCGGGGATTCTCAGTCTCTTCCCTACCAGGAGCAGAAGCACAGGCCACCCCTGCTTCCAGCTGGCGTCTATACGTGGGATCTGGGATCCAAACTCAGGCCCTTCTGCCTGCAAGGCAGAGGCTTAACCCCTGAGCCACCTCTCCTGCCCCAAAAATGCTACAATTTAATTCCTGTTTTTTCTCATCATGTAGCTCAATGAAAATTTTCTCAATGGTGTTCTTAACAACTGATCCCAAAATATTTTATGAATATGATATAGATAATTGCTGTGAAAAACAAACTTTTAAAAATTTCCATACATGGGCCAAATTTGAGGTGTTCATCTTTTTCTGTTTTAAGGAATTATTGTTCTGAGTAATGTAGAGTATATACTTAGAACTTGAGATGATTTGAATTTTAACTTTTAAAATTGTTGTGTAATCTCTACATTTACCTAAATCTATTGATCATCTGTCTATGTGTCTGTCTGTCTATCTATCTATCTAATCTATCTATCTATCTATCTATCTATCTATCTATCTATCTATCTATCTATCTATCTATCTATCCATCTATCTATCTATCTATCTTTCCATCTGTCTGTCTGTCTATCTGTCTGTCTAGCTAGCTGTTGTTTATGGGTGCACCTGTGTTTAGTCATACACTTGCCATCCATAGTGCACATGTGCAAATAAAAGACAGATTTCTGGAATTTATTCTTTCATTCTAATATGTGATCTCAAGGTGTCAAATTTTTGTTGTCTGGATTTGATGTCAATCATCTTTACCAGCTGGTCCATCTGTCCACATACAAAATTTTAATATGATGAAGAAAACAAATATTTGGTGTCAGAGAATAATGAAGATTGTACCTAGGATTGCAGAGATGCTAGGTAAGCACTCTAACACTGAGTTAAACCCTAAAACCCATTTTACCTATTAATTTGCAACAGATACACACTATGTTGCCAAAGAAGGACTTGAACTCATTTTGCATTTCACATTGGCCTCAAACTTGAAATATTGCTGCCTAAGCCTTCTAAGTATTTATAAAGAGAGGTCTGCAACACCATCAGGGAAATAGGAGAATTCAGTTTTCTGTTGATAAACATTTGGTTTAGCATATCCAAAACTTGTTCATTCCTATTCAAAGATAAGAAAATTGGCACAAATATATTATTATAAATCTGAGTTTCAATGGGATATTAGACTTTTTGGGGATTTCTATGGACTGAAATCTTTATTTATAAAGATGCTTATAGACTCTATCAGTTATTAAACATACCACATTTCTCCTAATGTGAAATGAAATTATTCATAGAATTACTTTCCTGTTACATCACTTGCCCTGCTTTAATAATTATATATGCATATCTAACCTTTCTTTGTTTTACTAACAATGGAATTTTGAAATAATGAAGTGTTAGTAATATTTTGCCAGAAGCTTTCAAGGTTCATTTAACAAAAGGGGAATTCTAAAGATTTGAAGTTATTATGAAACATATGACTTAGTCATCTCAATTGTATTCTCAAGTAAAATAAAATTTAATAATAGAGAACCATGCAACCTATGAATACAACAATTTTGATAAAATGATATATAACACTACATTATTTAAAACTTTCAGATATAATTATTTCTTCAAATTTGAAAGTTATATTAAATGATGTTTCCTATCTGTTTTTCATTTCTTGGTTAAAGTTAATGGCACGAGTGTGTCTAAGTGACAGGTAAATTCCTCTTATGAAATTGTGAAATACATTATCAAATGGCAATTTTTAATGGAAAAAATAAAATATTCAAAATTTAATTGCGGTTTATATCTGTACATGAAAATGTATGAAGAAAGATATTTGACTTTTTCATTTTAAACAATTTCACATTTGCATACAATTTATAGTGATTCAATGGCTCCCCATTTGCCCTCTATTTTTCCCTCCATCTACTTATAATATCCATTCTTCCCATATAATTTCCCTTTTACTTTAATGTATTTTTCTTAAAGTAGCCATAGCTACTATGCTTAATCATTACGATGGTTATGTAAGATCAAAAGACAGGATTTTATAAGACTCCTCCTCAGCTCCAGTTATTTCAATATTCCTACATGATGTTCTCTGGGGCTAACAGGGTTTTTCGTGGAGGTCCTGGTAAGGGCTATATACTCAATAACTTCTCATTTTCAGTACATTGATAATTGAGTCTCTTCATCAGCCATCACCTATACAAGAAGCTTCTGTGACAAAAGCTGAGAGTAGCACCTGTTTATGAGTATAAATAAATTCTTTGGAGATAGTTTGATTATATGCCCATTTAGGAAACCATTAGTATATCCCTCAACCCTCCTAGAGTCTGTGACATTCACAGTTACAGACTTTTACCAGGTAAACAACACCAGGCATTTGTTCATTTCCATGAAATGTCCTTTAAATTCAGCCATAAAACACCTGATTACCCAAAAATCTATGCCAATATTATGTACTAGTGGACACTCCATTTCTGGCAGATGCACCTTAATATGTAGCAAGCAAGGTCTATAACTAAATCAAACCATTAATTGCATTTCCCCCACAGCAGTGTGAATAACATCTTCCAGCACTATGAACACTGGACAGGAGGAAGGAAGCTTCTATATCAATTCAAACTTGATTTTTCAATGTTCTGAAATCAAATCAGAGATATCATCAAAATAGTACTATACCAAATATGAATTATATAATTACAAACATCAAATAATTAATAAGGTTATCATCTGACTGCTATGGATATAGCAGCACTAGTGATTGCTTTTAAATAAGATAAATAACTAAAATAATATTATCAAAAATGTCCCTGTAAACTACACTAAAGATATTGTGCTATTGTATCACTTAAATATAGAAAAACTAATACAATTCACAATACATAAAAAATTTCCTATCTATGTATTACTTTTTATAACAATTAAATGGGTAAAACACAACCATGACTTCATGTTACTTAATAAATAGCATCTGAAAGGCAGCATAAACTTGTTTACATTGATGTTCAAAGTAAGAGAAATTTCCCTACTAACATAAACACTATTTATTTATAAATGGCAAAGATATATATTTCCAGCCACTACCATTAAAAATAAATATGTTGTGCATAATTTCTTCAAATATACTGTTAAAGTTACTGCCATTTCTTCCTTTTTTAAAATTAAAATGAATAAAAGCCGTTTCTGATTATACCATTTGCCAATACATATAAAATGCCATTTTATAGCTATAAAGCAAATTAATAGCTTACAGATCAGCCATAGTTGGTTTGATAATTCATTTTACACTTGACCTGCTTTGTAATTCATTTTAGTTTTTGATTTCCTATGATTAAGATGATAAGTAATATCATATTTCATTCAAATTATATTCAATCAATGTTTCAAATGGATAAACCAATGGATTATGAGGGACATGGAGTCTTAAAGGATAAAAGTATTCTATAGTTTTACAATTTCAAATCTTATAATCAATGTCAATTCAGACACACATTGATGAAGCAATTTGCTTTATACTCATGTTGCAATATCAGGTATCACAGTAAAATATTTGTTTCACAATACCTAGACTGTCATCTAGTATGCTAGAATAAGTTTAGATTGTTTAGTTCCTTTAGTTAGAATTGTTTTAAAAAATGGCATTAGTACCATTTTTACTATATTACCCATGTATCGTATTTCTATGAATAATCCCAAAGTTCTCTACTCCTTAATACAAAGATATTTGTTCATCCCTGTTCATTGAAGCTTTATTCACAATAGCAAGGTAAGGGAATCAGCCAACATTTCCACCAACAGAGGAATAAGTAATGAAATGTGGTACATATAGACAATAGCTTTGTAATTCAGCCATCAAGAATGATAGGATTATGGAATTTACTGGTAAATGAAAGGAACTGGACAACATAATATTAAGTGAGTTATCTCAGACACAGAAAGACAAACACTACATGTACTCTCTTATATTCAGATGCTAGCATTAAAATCCTGAATGAACTACTTAGTTTGGAAATACCATTATCTTACTGAAATTTGGAAGGGGTTGAAGAATAGTAGGGAGAGGAGGCAATGTTAGTGTGAAGACTTTGGAGGAGGAGACATAAGGTACAACAGGAGGCAAGGTTAGGAAGTGAATGATTGGAGAAAATTCATGGTGGGGAAATGGAATGGTATATGGAAGGGTTTAGCAAGTAAAAGATAAGTCCCCAAAATGTTTGATGAGACCAGATAGGAACTCGTATATTATTAATATGCAAAAATACAATAGTTTAAAAAAGGAACAAAAAAGACATTTCATGTTCAGGGGAGCACAGAGAGAGCAAGATCAGGAAAAACAAAAAATTCCTTGGAATATTTCAAGTAGAATCTATAAGCAATTAAGCAATACTAGAAGTAACAAGTTTGCAAAAGTACCTGATAATTTGTTGGTCAAAGGCCTTAAAGGACTCCTAAATAATGTAGGCTTTTTCCCTTTTCCCAGAGACAGTAATACCCTATTACTGAAGTCATAATGCACATGATTATTGGATATGGTAAAGACCATCTGAAACATGCCTGGAAGCTCTTTCCTTGCAGAACAGTTTTCACAGCATCAAAAAGTACCATGCAAACTACTGAGTGAAAAGAACAATTAACAGTTTCTTATTTTTGAAAACTACAAGCTGCAATAATCATCACCTTGGCAAGAGGTGATCACCAGTATAATAATGGCATGAAAACAGTAAGAGATCATCCAACAACTAACTTGATTCATGACCCATATTTGAGCATTGTTCATATTTCTGGTGCTTCAAAATAGAACAAGATCCCATGAAAGAGGAGAACATAGGTTCTAGGGGAATACAAGTTATGAAGATTTAACTGTAAAGACACTTTATTAATCTGCCTGCATGGTTGCTGATAAATCACCATCAAACAGCTTAAGGGAACAAGGGATTTATTTTCTTAAGATAGTCTGGTTACAGTTCATAGTCCACTTGATGAAAGAGTACACACAAACACCAGGGCCGAGTAAACTGGCCACACCATCTCCATGTAACAGCTGAGAGAGGGATGATCCTTACTTGTCAAACCAGCTTGTCAGGTCAAGTGTACACAAGGATGCTGATTCTCTCAAACAGCTCTCTGTATTTTATTACAGGGATTAATTCCACCCACCATGGGCTGGGCCTTCCCCATCATCTAGACAATCTTCTGCAGGTTTGCTCTGGGCTTAACTCAACCATTAATTCTCTTCAAATGTGCACAGAGCTCAAACCTTCACCGGTCAAATTGACACCTGTGCCTAACTATGACACTGCCTTTTAAACAGCTGTTATTATGCCCAAGATTGGAGAAGCAATAAGTACTCAATATAGAGGCTTCCTTCTGCACTGTAAAGTGTCTATCACAACAAATCATAGCTGGATATAGTGTAGAAAATAAGTGACTGCAGGCTGTTAGGACACAAATGTAACATCTAAGTCAGTCCCACTCCCACCACAATGATCAGGCTTGGAAGAGGGAGTGGCAAGATTATTAAAGAATCATTTAGCATTCAACCAATAATAATAACCCATGTGTAATGAAATATGCATAATGCAAAGAACATCAAGGGGCCAATTATGCAAAGTGAATACCTCCACAGATACTCATCCCTATTCAGTACATCTAAACTATAACCCATTCTAAAACTCAGGAAACCCATTAGAAGAAGGGACAATAAGAATGTTAGAGCAAGAGGACAGGGGCAGTTAATGCCAGACAGTAGCCACTGTTTATGTCTGTGTTGTAATATCCAAGAACTAAATGCAACAGTGTCTACTTCAACTAGATCTTTATAATAGCTGGCTTTATAAAACTTTACAATGTAATCTAGGGGCTGGAGAGGTGGCTCAGGGGTTCGGATCCTAGACTCCACGTATAGACGCCGGGCAGAAGTAGGGGCGGCCTGCTTTTCTGGTCCTGGTAGGGCAGAGCCTGTGAATCCCTGGGCAGAGTAAACAAGGAGGAGGTGGAGGCGGTCCATGGTGGTTCCTGAATTCGTCCGTGGTTCTACACACACGCACATACATACACACACACGCACATACATACACATACATACACACACGTGCACACGCACAATTGAATAAATAATAAAAAAAATTTACAGTGTAATCTAACATGATGTTACCTAGAGGAACTGAATAGAACCAGTGCTACCCAAACAGAGGGAGCCTCTATAGTACACCCACTAGTAAACCAATTAGGTCATGACAGGTACCCAAGAACTAACTAATACAAACTTCTTAGAAGTAACTAAGGTCCCTTCCACATTGTTTTTGAAGGAAGGGTCTCTCTTGTTTCTGATGATTGTCCTGTATCTGCCTACCAACTTGCCCTAAGATTTCTAGCAGTACAGATATAAGTCACCAAATTTGGATTTTGTCCACAGGTTGAAATAGGCTGATGATTCAACTGTGGGAATAAAATTTGCAAGGGAATCTCTTCTACCCACTCAGCCATTTCAGTGGCCTTATAATTACATTTCTAATAGTCACAGTCCCTATCTCTGATAACATGTAAATCTTGACAATTATTGGATATTAATATATTGCCTTAGCTTATTTTAGTGTTTGACTCTAACATGATCTTATTCTTTTTAACTTGTATAGCTATTACTCCTTTGTATTTTAATATAGCATGGAATTTTTTAAACATTCTAATTAACTCAGATTTTTAACCTTTGACATTAGTTCATTTAACTTTACTGTTATTTTTAGTACATGTGAACTGACTTTTATTATGTCATGTTTATATTTGTCCTGCTTTTTGTATGCCCACTTTATTTGTTTGTGGATTCTTAGGCATTTTTCACTTTTGATAATATACAAGTTGTATATTCTATAATTGTTCCTATGGTGCTCCATAAATTTTGATTATGTGTATATAGCATAATTTAGCCTTTAACATGAATTTAACCATAACATGAACTTTAGAATTCCTTTTACAAACAAATAAATAATATGTATAATTGCTCCCAAATTAGTGCTAGACCAGGAAGTTGGTCTCAGGAACCTCAGATAATACTACTGAAAGTAAATGCTATGTATGTATGTCTAAAAATTATCTTCAATTTACACAAAACTGAAAATCAAACTTAATAAAGCTGGAGGAAACGGGACCTATAGTGAAGCAACAGAAGAAGTAAATTGGATTTGTCTTTAGGAAATATAAAAGAAAGAAGATAACATTGTGAACTATACAGAATGGTAACATACAAGACTCAATAACTGCCAGTTTAAGTATTCATATACAAGTACAGTGTTTTTCATTGTTTAAATCAACTGACTTTTGCATGTTAGTCTCACAGTTTTCAGGTTTTCTAATGGTAATGTATTAGTTTCTGAAACCTTATTGTTTTGTCATTTTTCTGGTATTTCTGGTAAGGAAAACAATCAGCTCAAAATCTATTTTTGTGGTAAAGCATATGTAACAGAAGATAATTATCATAATAATTTTAATGGATTAGTAGGGAAATGTATGTTCATAAGGTTTCTCGATCAAGGTCTATGACTTTTTTTCTTGCAAAATGGGAACACATTACCCATTAAATTTTTATTATTTCTTCTCTGTAAGTTTAGTGTTTTTACTTTTTGTTCTTATGAAACTGAATACATTGTATAACTTACGTTAGATGAATCAAACAATCTTTAACTTTTGTGGCAAATATTATGGGGTGACTGCTTGCCAGAAATGAACCTCTGACACAAACACTGATCAAAAAGTCAATTTATTAATCTGACCAGATCCCTAGCTCACTGGTCAGAAAACAGCAAAAGTCAGAAGCCCCAAATGATGAGCTAGACACATTATGTACATATCTTGTTCAAATAGAAGAAAAAAAAAAGGGAGCACTATCTTGTCAAATATACTTAAGGAATGTAACAGTCTCCTAGATGGCTATCTACTCTATTTGCTAAGGAAGGGAAGCAGAGACAGATATTGAGGTAATCAGAAGATGGAAGAACTGCTGTTTGTCAAGGGAAGAAGCCTTGAACTTTTACCCTTTGTGCACTTTCTCACAGTAACCTCTTATCTTATTTAATACCACTGGAAGTTGGGGGGCTAAGATAAGTTTTTTATAATATAATTTTTCTGGTTAAGACCAAGGCTAAATTAGCCTTTTCTATCCTGGTAGTAAAGGCTCTCTCCTCATAGGGATTCTATGTGTCTAACCCTGTGTATATAGTACACACAAATACAAACAAAAAGAGGAGTTGTGAGGAGAACCAGCCTCACCCACATTTAGTTTCTTGCCTAGGTGGCCTCCTTGCAAAGACTTAAAGCAGTCTTAGCAATGGGTCATAAGTATACATCCTTAACTTGGTCATTACTCTCTTCCCCCCTCACTGATCATTTACAATGGAAGTGATGAGTACTCATTAAGTTTAAATGACATTCATGGAACCACAGGTTAGACCCCATTCAGACCCCATAGCTACCAGGATGTGGGACCATTTTATTCATCATAAAACCCAATCAGCTCCCTGACTACCATGCCATTTCAAGCACTCCCATGAACATTTAGATCCAGGCATGTATATGCAAATTCATTCATTAATCATTCAGAGGTTATACATATTGATTTTAAATTCTTATTTTTTTGTTTTGGAGCCTATCAAAGTTCCTTAACGTAGACACAGTTTCAACCCCTCAGAATATCAATAAGGGGCTAAGAATGAAGGTCTTTTGTGGGGTATCAAGTCTTGCAGGCTCTTGACTATCTATCCCAGAGGAAATGACTTACTTATTCTGATGTTCTTCCAGCATCCCATCTCCTTCCACCTCAGAATTCCTTTTGGTTCAGAGCTCTGTAGTTCTCTTCCAGGCTCCCAGAAAATGTAACTCTGGAATACTCCTGGGGTATGGACTTTTCCTGTTTTTTGAAACCACTGGTGGACTGCAATTTTCACCAAGAGGTGGGAGTGTCCTGGTGTTGGTATCTTGCTGACATAAGCCATAAAGGGACACTGGCTTTGCTGGTGAGAGTCTGAACCTCCCAAAGATTATGGAGCATGATGTCCCATCAACCAGATTTCCCCTATAGAGAAAATAGGCAATGAGGTTGTCTCCGTGAACACCTATTTGGCCTCAGTATAAGTTACAGAACTGTCTTTCTGATTTTATTAGGACCATATAGGAGGGGCAAATCAAGCTCTTCAGAAGAATCTGGAAGAGCTGGTTGTAAATTATGCCTTTCCTTAGCTGTGGATCTGGTCCCAAAGACCCTAAGGACAGCACACATGTTACAGTCAGACACAAAGATTTACAATAAATAGACAAATACACAGACATGACAGAAGCAACTTGGTGGCCATGACACACTTTCACATTCATATGCCCAAAAACAGAAGATCATTTTGAGAGATCTGGCCTCAGTTATAGCCAAGGGGCACCAGCCTTACCAGTGCTCTGGAAACGGACACTTACAAATGGGCATGGGTGCCCCACCATAACTAACCCTTGGACGTTGGGTTCAAAGGCTGCATTCAACCTTCCCAGATGTGCCCAGAAGGCATCTTCCCCAACTTACCTCTGGAGGTGGCCAAAACCCAGAAACAGATAGCTCTTTGCTCCACAACTTAGGAGCAGATATGAAGATCTGGAGCATCATAGGTTCTTGGGGGAAGGCTTCATTCCTGTTGTCCTGGAACTCCCAGATGGTGCCTCTCCCAGGAGTGAGTCATTTCCCTCACCTGCCTTTGGGGTCTTGGTTGACAGTCGAGCCTACCACCAGAGTTTGATCAGCTTTTTCTGGCAATTCCTAATGAGCATCCAAATGTTATGGGTCAGAAACAAAGCTCCCGATGCAAATATTGATTGAAAAGCTGCTTTATTCCTCTAACCAGAGGGCCCCAGCTCACTGGTTTAAAACCAGCAATGAGTTACAAGCCCCCAGAAGATTACTTACACATATCCAAATACATATTTTGCTTAAATAGAAGAAAAAAGGGGAGCTGTGTTTTGTCAATGATCTACCTAAGGAAAGAGACAATCTCCTAGATGGCTATTTACTCTATTTCCTGAGGAAGGGAAGCAGGAATGGTTACTAAATTAAACAGTTGCCATAAGAACTGATGATGTTTGTCCAGGCAGTAGCCTTGGATTTTTAACCTATGTGAGTTTTCTCACAACAACCTTTTATTTGAGTCCAAGTGTGTGTGGGGGGGCTAAGACAGACTTTATAGTGTAGACTTTTATTAATATTTAATCTCATTTTACAAACATATTTAAATTGGCATAATTTTAAGTGTCATCCATTTTTTTCAGTGTTTCAAAATTGTGTTAAAATATGAGTAATTTTATATTTTATGGTTAAACTACATTTCGTTATTTTTACTTTGTCTCTTGATTTGCCTTAGCAATTTAGCAATTGTGAAATTTCTGTCATCAGTATAAATGTGCCTTGATAATGTCGTCAATTCTTTTGAAAAAAATAGGAGACTTTATTCTTATTTTTTTGAGGTGTAGGAGAACTGGCATACTATTTTCTTTTTTTTTCTTTCTTTTTTAAAATTTTTTTTATTATTATTTATTCAATTGTGCGTGTGTGCATGTGTGTGTGCATGTAGAACCACGGACGAATTCGGGAATCACCATGGACCGCCTCCACCTCCTCCTTGTTTACTCTGCCAGGAGATTCACAGGCTCCGCCCTACCAGGACCAGAAACGCAGGCCACCCCCACTTCCGCCCGGCGTCTATAGGTGGGCTCTAGGATCCGAACTAGGGCCCTTCTACTTGCAAGGCAGAGGCTTAACCCCTGAGCCACCTCTCCAGCTCCCGCATACTATTTTCTTTAACAACGGTACCATTTTAAATTCACATCAACAAAGTATAAGATCCCAAATTCTCTATATATGTAGCACTTTATAGCCTTCATAATATATACAAGGGTTTGCCTCATTGTGAACCTCTTACATTACTATGATTCCTCATTCTAAGTATTTTTTTTCATTTACTTGTGAATTAATATGTCTTTTTCAAACAAATGTCTAACCCTTTGTTCATTTTCTTAAAATCATGATTGAACAATTTGCGGACATGGAGAAATATTTGCAAAGCACATGTAATAGTTGTCACAGGTGTCAACTTGATGGTTGAGAGTTTGAGCTCTGGGCACATTTGTGGAGGATTACTAGTTGAGTTAGGCCCAGAGTGAACCTGAAGGAGATTATCTAGTTGATGGGGGAGACCCAGCCCATTGTGGGTGGGACTAGACCCTGAACAGGTGAATAAAATACATACAGCTGGTTGAGAGAGTTGGCATCCTTTTATTCACTTGGTTAGACATGCTGGTCTGGCAAGTAAGGATTGTCCCTTTCTCAGCTGTTGTGTATAGATGGTGTGGCCAGTTTCCTTGGACTTGGTGTTGGTGCGAGCTCTCCATCAAGGTGGACTAAGAAGTATAACCAGTAATCATAGGAGAAAATAAATCCCTTGTTCTCTTAAGACATTTGATGGACATTTATCAGCAACCATGAAATCGAACTGTTACAACATATTAGTTGAGAATGGGTATCCAAAAATTAAAAACAACTCTTAATAACTAAGTATTAAATATCTGCAGAAAGTATTCAATATTTTTAGAAAGACATTTCATTTCTCTTGGAGGCCATACATCAACAATATTTTTTGTTACTATGTGTGATGCTCTTATGGCAATTTTTTATTCCATTTGGGACTAAGGGATGCTAATGTAGATGGCAAATTATCATTTCTAGCTGTTTCTCTGGAGGTGTATCGTAAAAACTTAGTATTTTATTCAGTGGCTACGACAGTTATAGAGGGAATCCTAACAATTTAAGAATCTTTATATGCTCTTTATACATATAAATAATTATTAAGAATTACTAAATTAAGGCAAGCTTTTTTGCTAGTCTGTGGTATATTACCTAATTGGTGTGGAAAGGCAAAACCCATAATGGGGAGAACAATTCTCTGGGTTTTTTCATAGGGTGTAATGAGCTGATTCAGTATTTGGAAGATTGACAACTACCATAATGACAAGTGAGAAAGTGTGTCCATCTCTCTAACTCCTGTAGATTGGGTGTAGTAAATTCCTTCTGTTCCTGATATTGATACAACTTTACTTCCATGTTGATAAAAGCAACTATGAGTTAAGAATTAATGCCTTCTCTACTAAATTATTTGGGTTTTGCATTCACTGAATAAAGTAGGGATTAAACTAACACAGTAGCTACAATAAAGAAATTCACTTTCACCAGTGTAGATGGGCATGTGTTTGTAGATAATTTTCTCAGTTGAAGCTTTCTCTTCTTCAGTGTAAAGAGTGGTAAGTAAGATTTGGGAAGATCACAAAGATTACAAGGTTAAGGAAGGTTAAAATGTTGCAAGAATCACAAAGAGCCTTCTCATGTTTGTAAAAGCATAAATTGTTGTTGGAAAGCAAACTCTTTGGTGGAACTTTTTGGTGCATTTTGTTAGAGAGCTCCAAGGAAAAAACTTTGGTGAGCTGTCATTCATGTTGTGAGTGGGCTGCTCAATGATGTATCTGTACTGGAGTTGCTAATGCTTGTATCCTTCATCTACACTCTTATAGTTAACCACAATGACGTCAGTTGTTCACTAACCTAGTCTTGTATTAAATTGATTGTTGCTGTTATTGTTGCTATTTTGGTTGTTGCTATTGTTATTAATATTCTTATTTTTATTATTATTAATGATTATCCATTAGTTACCTCACTGGTATGAATAGGTGATTTTTCCAAGTTCCTAAGGGAAAATAAAATAAAATACAATATTCACTGCAAGAATGAATATTACAAAAGACAGTAGAAGGGCAGACTTGTTATGATAGTCTTTGGAGAAAATTGCAACCTACTTCACCAGTATGGCATAATACCAGTATTTTCTACCTTTGCCCTACTCTAAATTTTAGAGGTCAAATTCTGTCAATGAACTCAAGAAATGATTTTCTCAGTTCCTCCACTAATTCCCTAGTCCAAGGATACTGATTGCTCACCAGGCACAGTAGTCTGAGATTGTGCGTGACCACCCTCATTCAAACTGCAATTCAAATAAAATAATGCACAGACAAATGTGTTGATTGTTAAAATACATAAAAGTTATAGATAATTCTCAAGGGGAAAAACACAAATATATATAAGGATTCCTAACATCATCACATCATTAACCACCACTGCAAAACACATTTAAGCTATATGAAAATTCCATTCCTTATGTAACTCAGATGTATATAATAAGAAGTACAAGTGATAGAAAGAATGTAGACACATTGAATGTAGACACTAAAGCAAACAGTCTTCCAGAACCTCAATATATCAAAATTAGAGTAATTTTATGAACTAGTACTTTGATTACTAGGTATATACCAAAAGGATGTAAAAATGTCTGTTTACAGGACAGTAAGATACCACAATATGTAAGGCACTTACTTGCAAAGCTGGGAGACCTCAGTTCAAAGCCCACATGGTAGAAGGAGTGAACTGACTTCCAAAATTTAGCCTCTGATCTCCACCCATGCACCTCTTTCTCCTTTTCCCTCTCACTAAAATAAATAAAACATTTAAAATGTTTGTTTAAAAGTATTTACATATTAACATGCATATCAGCAGGTTTCACAGTAGCGAAAAAAAAAAAGAAACAATTCGAATGCCCATCATCAGTTGAACCCATGACTACATTGTGTTATATCCATAATTCAACTATTATTTGCCTATAAAAATAAGGAAACAGGGCTGGAGAGGTGGCTCAGGGTTTAAGCCTCCGCCTTGCAGGTGGAAGGTCCTGAGTTGGGATCCCAGATCCCACGTATAGACGCCGGGCAGAAGCGGGGGCGGCCTGCGCTTCTGGTCCTGGTAGAGCGGAGCCTGTGAATCCCGGGGCAGAAGGAAGTGGAGGCGTCCATGGTGGTTCGCGAATTCGTCCGTGGTTATACACACACACACACACACACACACACACACACACACACACACACACGCGTGCACATACACACGCACATGCACACAGTTGAATAAATAATAATAATAATAAAAAAATTTAAAAAAATAAGGAAACAGCCTTATATTCTACATGGATAAAACATGAAAATGTTATGCTAAGTAAGAGAACCTGGATGTTTGTTGTTTGCATGATTATATGACTGTATACATAGGTGAGCCAGAAGAATCAAATATACTGAAACAAAAAGTAGACTAGTGGTTTGTACTTAGAGAACAAGGAACTTGCTAAGGAATAGCTAACTGTTTCAGATTTTCTTTTCTAGAAAACATAAAGTACTTACAATTTTTGCTAAGCGGTTTTTCCCTTTGAATATACATAAAACCAATTAAGCCAATTGTATGGCATTAATTATATCAATAAAATTGTTGAAATGAGAACAACAAACAAGAATAAAACTGAAATTTATTCAGTTCCTTTATGTGAAATTTGACACCCAAATAGTATATAAATATATTTTTATTCCAGGCAGTTTCCAGGGTTCCCAGTTTGTACCTGCAGATTTCATGCTCATTATGCTATTTTTAGTTTTAAAATAATATATATCTATATATAGTACTATATATTGCATGTTACATATGTAATATATATTATATATGTTACCAAAATTACATATGTATATATGTAAACCAGTAATTTTATTTTGTTTATCTATTTATATTGAGGATTACTTTATATGTAAGTACTCATCTATTGTTTTCTTTTATTTTCATATTTTTCTTTTTTATTTATAATAGTGGCAAGTACACAAGTAAGCTTTCTACACCAAATAAAGAATTATATGGCAGGAGGGGCTGGAGAGGTGGCTCAGGGGTTAAGCCTCTGCCTTACAGGCAGAAGGTCCTGAGTTCGGATCCTAGACCCCACGTATAGACGCCGGCGGAAGCGGGGGCGACCTGCATTTCTGGTCCTGGTAGGGCGGAGCCTGTGAATCCCGGGGCAGAGTAAACAAGGAGGAGGTGGAGGCGTGCATGGTGGTTCCCGAATTCGTCCATGGTTCTACACACGCACACACACACGCATACACGCACAATTGAATAAATAATAAATAAATAAATTAAAAAAGAGAATTATATGGCAGGAAAAGAGTTGATAATGTGTGTGAATTTATTTTAAAATTGTAGATAACATAATGAGCAAGAAATCTGCTGGTAGAAGCTGGAAAACCTGGCAGCTTCCAGAAGCAGGAAGATAAGCAGGGAAAAACATTCTAAGATTTTTGGAGAAAAAGAATAGAATAAAAAGAGAAGTTTCCCTCTCTACCCTTACAGCTCAAAGACTGGGAAGCCTATAGTCTACATGTTAGAAGCATCTATGCTGGCATCTGCTGAGATGAGAAATTAACTCCAATAGTAAAAGGGATTTCCATAACAGATAAAAGCCATTCAAATTCCTTTGTTTAGGGTATTTATAAGCAATGGTATAGAATGGACAAAGATAGGTAATTTTGTATTGGATCAGTTAATCTCCTGGGTTATTAAGGTCTGACTCAAAGTAGATGTCACAATCTATGCATGTCTCTGTGGCCTTGCCATGGAGATATGGTCATATGTTCATATATCTTCTACCCAATTAGGTGTGGTTGAAGCCTCTCACTATCTTTAGTCTGTTTATTTTGTTGGCTGTAGCCTTAACTGCCTATTGGCTCTCAGCCACTCTCTGGTGTTGCCACCTCTGACTTGCAGGTATGCCAAATGTTGTTAATTATATTAAGCTCTCTTAGTTTTAACATTTATGTGGATAGCTTGGGCTTTATCATGGTAGGCAGTTAACAGAATCACAATGACCCAGATGTAGCTATGGTCTTTTATTAATTGATTTTATGTAGCTCTTTATCTATGGAGTGTACTTGGGTGATTTCCTAGGTAGAAACTTCTTGTTATCAGCTGCCTTTCCTTAGGAGTAAGTCTATTAATATCATCAGCAATTGAATAAATGATATATGAAAGGAGATTAGCTAATTTAATTTGTTCTTCAAGGGCTTCATGGGTTATGTTGTGGCAGCAGCTGGCCTTCAGTCACAGACCCTGAATCCTATCCTTCCTTTCATCTGTTTAGCTTCACAATTTCATACCCAACAAGAAGCTTCTTTTGTCTCAAATCTGTTTTAGCTTTATAAATACAAAGAAAAATTTAAAATAGGAATATATTTCACAACATTGTATAAGGCACAAAATTACAAAGCCATAAACAGAAATGTTATATCATAGTGCATTCCACAAACACATAAAAACAGAAATTCAAAGTGAATTTGGGAGATTTGTGTGGTGGTGTGATCCTCATAGACATGAACAGTGGATTTGGTTAGGGTTTTGAATGGAGTGGGATTCTTTTGAATTGTCTAGAAATTTGATGCTCCTGGAATTAGAATTAGAATTTCAATCCTTAAACTACCTTTTAGCTTTGGCCTCTGTTTTGGTTGCAACATATTTGAAAAACTTATAGCTTTTACTATGGGTCACTTTATCTGCTCTGAGATAACTTCTGCCTTACTGGATCCAGGATCATTAAGATTGATGGCATTCCTATCATCAGCAGTAGAAATAGTGAATGTGTTTATCATGTACAATACATTGTTTTAAGTCAATGCATATTTTAACTGATAAATATATATAATTTAGAATTGAATTACCACACATGAATTTTTGAGTGGTAAGAACACTTAGTTAGCAAAAATTATGTTTTGCATTTTTATATGTTAGAGTGTCATTGATGCTTTATTTAAATAGTCACAAAACTTGACTATGGTTTTAAGTGGAATATGTAGGCAGAATGTACAATACCAAGAAAGTAAGCACTGCACCTCCATCTCACATTTAAAGGGAAAGATTCCTTGAGAAGAAAAGCAGCAGATATTTGTTACTTTTTAAATATAAATTGTTATTATTAATAGTAGATATAATACTTGCGATAATTTATAACCATGTCACCACCATCAAAAACAAAATGTAAATATTTCCATCATTTGGCATTTTCTTTCAACCTACCCTGAATATCTCTACTGCCCTCCTGATTCCCATCTTGTAATTTCTATAACCATGTGCAGTTGTTCTTGTGATTCAAACTAAAAGATCTACTATTGTATATACATAATATATATACATACACATATATATGCATATAGAGCTATATGCACATACACACATATATACATATATATGTATATACACACATATATACACACACACCTGTTTTTCATGTATGATTTCTCTTGATTAGAAAAAATCTTATAGAATTATCCATCGTGGTATTGTATAAGTAGGCTATTTTATGATCTCCATGTTTGTGGAAAAGGCAGGGTCTTGCTATGTTCTTCAAGTTAGACTAATTTTTTTCTGTTTCTGACTTCTGAGTGTTGGGATTACAAACATGAACCAATACATCTGGCCAGTAGTACTTTTTTTATCTTTGTTGTTGCAAAATGACTTTTACTATGAACTTCTGGATAGCTTACAAGAAACTATGTAGATTGTGGGTAGCTGGTAACTCCTGTAAAGGCATTGTAAATGATGAAATTAGGGACATGTGTTATCATGTATGGTTGTTGTTTCTTTGTATTATTCAATTTGGTTTATCCTTTCTTTTATTTATAGATAGTATTATTGCTATGGTTTTGTGCTGCTATGAACAGATCTAATATGATTACGAAAATATTTTTGTACGTTAATGTTGAATTTCAGGAAAAGAAGTAAGAATGACTGAACCTTAGAATATATGTACATTTACATTCACAAAAAAACTCCACTTTCAAGGTCTTTTTGCATTTTTATTTCAATTAACTTGAGTTCTGCTTTTCCAGTTCATCACTAATTTAGTACTACATTTATTAATCTTTCATATTATTCAAATTGCAGATTCAATTTCCCTTTTCTTGTTGAATGATACTTTTAAATATTATATGCATGTATATATATATATATATACTGAGAGAGAGAGAGAGACAAAGGGAGAGAGAGAGACTATTTTCTATAATGGGCTGTCTTTTAGCTAAAAAACCTGAATTTTATGTATTTTATTAATTACCTGTAGGATAAGTATATATTCATATATGTGATTACACATATATATACATACAACTGTAATATCTATCTAGATAGATATTAAAATTTTTATTTTTTAATGAGAGTGTAGATCCATTAAAAGTTTATTTTCATTTCATATTCCAGATTACTTTTATTCTTAGAGAAATGATATAATATTTCTATTTAAGATATTAGTAAGATAGTTTTCTTCAAAACTGATAAGTATCCATTGTCTCCTCAGTTTGTCAATATATTTTATACCGTCTGTCCTCCAAGGAATTTTACTCGTTAACCACAAGGTAGTCTCATCATCAATTTACAGAGAAAACTTTGTTATTGATTACTTTACAGCCTATTTCTTCTTAAAGTGTTTCATAAGTAGTTTTATAATGACCAAATGTGATAAGAAGTAACATAACTATTTTATGAACCCAACATAAAATTGCTGGAAAATCATTTTTGGAGAAAAATTGTTACAGTTAGAGATAACCCTGGCAAATGAAGTGTTAGGGAGAATTAAATTCCACTGGAAACAGGCAATTTGTGTTAACAATATACTTATCAGACAGCTCCATCTTCCAAGGATAGAACATGAACCTACATTTGTCCGATATACTTTTTTAACATCTGGCAAACACATTTGAAAAGGATGTTATTTATTTCAGGAAATAGCAATTTAAATCATTGCTGCTTTCCTCTTTCTCTTTCTGTAGTACAGTACTATTATAGAGGTGAAAATAATCTGTTTCAAGGAAAAAAAAGTACCCCTGGGAAAAGGACTGAACTAGCATGGAACATTAAAAGAAAAAGAAAAAATAGTCTAAGTCCTTGTTTTGAAACTTATTTTGTATGCCTAGAAGAATTTGTGTTAGTATGAAGTCAATGATTATAAAGAATTTCTGATTTAGTATAGGAAGTCCTAAATATTTGTAAATTTTCTATGTGATACAAAGCAATTGAGAAGGCAAAGGTCTATGATTCCATTTTGATGTTTGTATATAGAGAGACGCAAAACTTCTTCCTTCCACAGACTATTTGTTGTTAACCCTCTTGCACTCTGCCTACATGCTAATTCACTAATATCACTTTTAGTTACTGGGAACTCATTAACATTAACATAGGAGAAATCAGCCAGATAGTTTCTGGTTTCAATAAAGTATGTGAAATATGAATGGCAAGTTAGATTTCTGAGAAAATGATAGTAAATGTAATGAAATATAGATGGACAATGTATATAAATCCAATGCTTTGTAATACTCTTATATTATAAAATAATTACTGCATCCAGTATTTTTAGATAATATCAGCTTTTCATAATTCTAAAGGAGAAAGTGATTCCTCTGAATTTTGTAGCAAGGAATCTATAGGTCCCATCACATATTTTGGAATAAAGCCATTTAACAGAACCTAAATTTTATAGGCCATAATTTTCTAGTCTCTTATAAATATTCTCTGTCAATAATATCATATAATGATACATAAATATTTATTATATATCAGATCTTCATTTCATATGATGGCAACAAACTTTGTAATATAACATCAGAAAAGAAAAAAATTAATTTATGCCACCAAAAGATGACATGACTAGTTTCAAGATTTGTTTATATTTCATTTCACTACCATATTTAATGACAATGGTATATTCATTGATGTGATTCATGTTCCAGTTAGAGCTCAGTCACAGACCATCAATGACAACCTAGGTGAAACTCAGTGGGCCAAACATGGAAAAAGACATGAAAGTAGGAATGAGACTGATAGGGAAGAAGAGCAATTGTAATAGGAAAAGAAGTAGAAGTATGGGAACAGGGATTAAGGATGAAAATATCATAAATTCATTGTATTCATATATGGAATCCTAAAAGAACATAAGTTAATTAATTTAAAAAATATTGGTTATTATATTTTCAAATATTAATGAGTGTAATTTGATTATGTATCTTGTGATCTTCACTGATGTATCATGAAAATTGTTAACATTTATGGACACTGCTGTGAATTTCCCCAATCCTTTTCATTGCTTTACTAGCTATGTACTACAGAATGCACTTAATCCTCTAAATTTGGTTAATTTATATTAACTTAGCATTGATACTACATTACATTTTTTAATTTAATTATTTTTATTTGAGAAACCAAAAATAAAATAGGTTTTTTCCTCATGCTTTTACATCACAGAGATTACCTAATTAATGAAAACAAATATTAGAAGTGCCAAGAAAATCAAAAGAGATATGATAAATGTTTGTTTTGCAAATATTTCTCTGGGTGATGGCAATGTGAGACAATGTTAATTAAATAGCAAAATTATCAGTAGTAATTATTTTCAAGACTATAGATCCCATGAAGAACAGAAATCAAATGAAGTTCAGTCACAGTTAACAATCTTACAATTGACAAGGGAGTGAAATATTCCAATGAAAAAAGCAATTTATAAATTTCAACGAAATGTGAAACATATGTTATTCAGTCTAACTAAACTGAATCTAACAAATAATGCTTTTAACAAAATTGTAATCCAAGTGGCAATTGATAGTAAACTTTGATATCCAGTAGTATGTAGATATAAGGAAAACATCACATGAATGTACAAAATTTGAGAAAATTGTACTTTACCACAGGAAGAATGACATAATATATTCTATGGTAAATATAAAATCTTCAGGTTAATAACGCTAACTTTAATTTTTGCAAACTGCTCATTTAGTGTTTGCAGAGATGTTCTCTTTCTTTCCTAACTTTTTCTGTTCTCTGATGTATCTTTCCATCTTAAATACCTAAAGTATTTTCTAATGTATTGAAAGTCTGTCTATCCTTTACAACAATTACATTCTATCTCCTCCCTTTAGTATTTTCTTATTCCAATTTTGCTGCTGAAGGTGGCTAAAAATATGTTGACATTCTCACTCCTGAGAGATTTGTGTTAGGTGACACTTATTTTAATTTTTCTAGAGTCTCTTATTTTTTTCAATAATATAATGGTAGTACCTATTGCTTTTGCATGATTAGGAAAGAAATAAAGTTTGGGAGAAAAAATATAGCATCTTATAAGCAACTCTGTGTCAGAATTTAGACACAGTGCTTAAAATATTGACAACCTGCTATTTGAATGTGTCTTATGCTTGCTCTGCCAAGGAATAATGACTACTCTATCATGTTCAATATATAATTCTATGTCATATGGAATAAAGACTTAAATGGTGCATATGGATATACTATATGGAGAGAGAAATAAGAGAGGAGGAAAGGTGATTTGTCAGTATTATTATTCCACATATGCCATTCTAGGAACAATATACATGAATGAGGATGCCACATATGAAATTATAAATCCAACATTCATAAAAGAAAGTATAAGAAAAATCTGACAAATACCTCAAATAAAGAACACAGACATACATAACAGAAGTATAACATAAGTAGGTTTAATTAAAAGTTTTTTAGCTAATTGAAAATACTGCAGGTAAATTTTTTTTAATTTTTTTATTATTATTTATTCAATTATGCATGTGTGTGTGCGTGTGTGTGTAGATGTATGTAGAACCACGGGCGATTTCGGGAACCACCATGGACGCCTTCACCTCCTCCTTGTTTACTCTGCCCCAGGATTCACAGTCCGCTCTACCAGGGCCAGACACGCAGGCCGCCCCCCCCCCCCCCCCGCTTCTGCTCGGCGTCTATACGTGGGGTCTAGGATCCGAACTCAGGACCTTCTGCTTCCAAGGCAGAGGCTTAACCCCTGAGCCACCTCTCCATCCCCTGCAGGTAAATTTTTAAACAAATGGTCTCAAGGTAAGTTCCAACAACACCCAGGTCGCCACTCATCCCAGCTCCTCCCACCAGCCAACCTAAGCAACACCCAGGTTGCTTCAGGTTTGCCTGGGCCACGCCCCAAGTCCCAGCCCCTCTGTCCTGCCCCTAGGCCTACCAGCCCACCAGGGACAGGACTCCCTCACAGTCCTCCATACCAGAATCTCTGCCTCTCCTGATGGCCAGGGACCATCACTCATGGTCCAGGGAGAACACATGGCTATACAGAAATCAACGGAGTCCAAAGGAAACTCAAGCAAAGATCTAGGGGACAAAGGCAATACATCTGAAGTCCTCTAAAATCATCCTATCACATGGGGGAGATTCTTCATTTCCAGCCAAAGATAAATAACTCTTTTATTTTTTACCATCCTGCTACTTTCAAGTATCAATCACTGTAGATTAACTTTTCCATATAGTAACCACCTAAACATATACAACTTCAGGGATTATACCACTCACCCTCACATATCACCAAGGTATTAAATCGTAAAAGTGCACGAACATACTAATTTTCTCTTCCTGTCTACTAAACCTGACTTGACTGATGTACTAACAATCTAATAGCCTCATCCAGGAAATAACAATAACAACAGGCAAACATACCCAACTCCAAAGCAAACACCAGTAATAACTGCCCAAGAGTAGTAATACTAACTAAATCAGTTTAGTCAAAAACACACAGAAACTGAAAGGTTTTAAGAGACAAAACAATAATGTCCAAGTCAAAGCACAGATCCATGAGAAACAAAACCCAAGAAGACAAATCTCCCACTGAAAGAATTAACCCCATAATGATGGATTCCAACCTGAACAAATTCACAGAAAATAGCCAAGAAAGTCAGACCCAAGATAACGATTTTCAAAGCATGATCATTACCATGATTGATACTATGAAAGAGGAAATCTGGGAGGAGTTAAACAACCACATCAACCACTTTGAACAGGAACACAACAAGCACTTGGAGGAGTTGAGAAAAACAGTTCAAGAAACAAAAATAGGCATAGAGCAGTTAAAACAGTCTCAGGCAGAGTTTAAAATTGAACTGAAAGACAAGTTATCTTCAACCCAGAACTCAACAGAGAGTCTTATCAGCAGAACTAATGAAGCAGAGAATAGAGTTTCAGATCTTGAAGACAAAGTGGAAGTATTAAACAGCTCAATGGAAGAGGTTGATAAAGCCAAAAAGATACTTGAGAGAAATATTCAAGAGATATGGATACCTTGAAGAAGCCTAGCATGAGCATTCATGGAATACCAGAGCAAGAATCCCAAAATACCACACCTGAGGAAATTTTTCAAATTATCATAAATGAAAATTTCCCTCATCTGAAGAATGAGAGGCCCATCAAATACAAGAGGCATTTTGCACCCCAAACAGATATGACCAAAATAGAAACTCACCACGGAAAATAATAGTCAAAACGCTCCACATTCAAGACAAAGAAAAGGTGCTGAGAGCTTCAAGGGAAAAAAAAAGTCACTTTTTAAGGTAAACGTGTTAAATTAACAAAAGTCTTTTGAATGGAAACAGTAAAAGCCAGAAGAGCTTGGAGAGACATACTTCAAATATTAAATGAGCAAAAATGCCAACCCAGGCTGATATACCTGGGAAAACTATCTGTCATGATCGAGGGAGAAAGAAAAGTTTTCCAGCATAAAGACAACTTGAAAGCTTACATGTCTACCAAACCAGGCCTTCAAAAAATGCTAGAAATGTTACTCAAGCTTGAACAACAACAACAAAAAAAAAAAAAAAAAAAAAACAAGTATATCCCGGAGGACATAAGGGAAGTATAATACCAGCAAAACCTAAAAATCAAACAAAACACTTACAAAAGCCACTAAACATAAAAAGTGTCCGGAATTAAAAGTATTTCTCCATCATAACATTAAATGCCAATGGTATTAACTCACTGATCAAGAGACAAAGATAAAAAACTTGAATTAAAAACCACAACTTATCAATCTGCTGCCTTCAGGAAACTCATCTTAGGAAAAAAGTTAGGCACATCCTGAAAATAAAAGGCTGGTCCAAAATTCTGCAAGCTAATGGAACCAGGTAAAAGGCAGGGGTAGCAATTATGCTGTCGGACAAAGTGAACTTCAAACCAAAAAAAATCATTAGAGATACAGAGGGATACTACATTTTAGTCACAGGTATAATTCACCAGGAAGACTTCACAATACTGAACATAATCCTTACTGAAATGGACCTTTCAGATCTCTATCAAACTTTTCATCCACGCATAAAAGTATACACATTTTTCTCAGCAGCACACGTAACTTTCTCCAATATCACATATTGGGCCACAAAACAAATCTCCACATATCCAGGAAATTTGAAATTCTAGCCTCTACCCTATCAGACCACAATGGTATAAAGCTTGACATCCACAACACAACAAACAACAGAAAATACACTATCTCCTGGAAACATAACACTATGATGAAGAATGAGAATTGGATTCAGGAAGAAATAAAAAAGGAAATTCAAGATTTCCTGAAAGTGAATGATAATGAAAATACAACTTATCAAAATCTTTGGGACACAATGAAAGCTGTCCTGAGTGTTAAGTTCATAGCTCTTAATGCTTACATAAAAAAATGGAAACATCAAAACTAAATAAATTAACAATGCAACTTAAAGCTTTATAGACACTAGAGCAATTTGACCCAAAAAGCAATAGAAGAGAGGAGATTAGCAAAATAAGGGGAGAAATATCCGAAATTGAGATTAGGAAAAAAGATACAGGGAATCAACCAGTCAAAAAGCTGGTTCTTTAAAAAAATCAATAAGATTGATACACCCCTAGATAAATTAACCAAAAGAAAGAGAGAGAAAACACAAATTATTAAAATTAGAAATGAAAATTGAGTTATCACTACTGATACCCAAGAAATGCAGAGTATTATAATATTATATTTCAAAATCAATAAACATAATTCACCATATAAACCAGTCCAAAATTAAAGACCACATGATACTCTCAATAGATGCAGAAAAAGCTTTTGACAAGATCCAACAGCCTTTTATGATCAAAACCATAGAGACAGTTGGAATGGAAGGAACCTTTATCAATATAATAAAAAGCTGTATACAACAAGCCTACAGCAAGGAGTATACTCAATAGGGAAAAACTTGAAGCATTCCCACTTTGATCAGAAACTAGACAAGGTTGTCCACTCTCACCACTTCTATTCACTATTGTACTTGAAGTCTTACCTGAAGCCATAGGAAAAGAAAGGGAGATAAAAGGGATTCAAACTGGCAAGGAAGAAGTCAAGTTATCTCTATTTGCAGATGACATGATCATATACCTGAGTGATCCCAAAAACTCCACCAGGAAGCTACTGGAACTAATACAGGAGTTCGGCAGGGTGGCAGGATAAAAAAATATATGTATAAAAATCAGTGGTCTTCCTATATGCCCAGAATGAAAGAAGTGAAAAAGCCCTGAGAGAAACAATCCCATTTACTATAACCCCTATTAAAATGAAATACCTTGGTATAAACCTAAACAATGAAGTAAGAGACCTTTACAATGAAAACTTTAAAAGCCTAAAAAAGAAATTGCAGAAGACACCAGAAGGTGAAAAGACCTACCATGTTTCTGAATTGGGAGAATCAATATCATAAAAATGACCATCCTACCAAAGGCAATATACAGATTCAATATTATACCAGTCAAAATTCCAAAGCAATTCTTTAAAGACATTGACCAAACAACCTGAAAATTCATATGGAGGCAAAAAAGACCCAGGATATTAAAATCTTTCCTGAGTAACAAAAAATACTGCTGGAGGTATCACCATACCAAACCTTAGTCTATATTACAAATCCGTAGTTATAAAAACAGCCTGGTACTGGCTCCAAAATAGACATACAGATCAATGGATAAGGGATGAAGACCCAGATAAAAGCGCACACAACTAAAATCATTTGATCTTTGACAAAGGGGTCCAAAAAATCCAATGGAAAAAGAACATTATCTTCAACAAATGGTGCTGGCAAAACTGGATATCCAAATGCAGAATATTAAAACTCAACCCATACGTGTCACCATGTATAAGACTTGATTCCAAATGGATCAAGGACCTCAATATAAGGCCAGAGATGATAAAAATCTTGGTTGAAAAGGTAGGGAACTACCTAGAGCTCTTTGGACTAGGCCAACAGTTCCTAATCGGAAATCCAATAACACAATTAATACAATCAACACTCAACAGATGGGATCTTATGAAATTAAAGGGCGTCTGTTCAGATAAAGAGATTGTAACAAGAGCACAAAGGCAACCCACAGAGAGGGAGAAAATCTTCACTAACCACATATCTGATAGAGCTCATTATCCAGAGTACACAAAGAACTTAGTCCAAGGAAAACAAATGGCCCAATTAAAAAATGGGCCTTGGAACTCAAAAGAAACTTTACCAGGGAAGAAATTGAAATGTCTAACGAACATCTTCATAAATGCTCCACATCCTTAGCACATCAAAACCTTCCTGAGATATCATCTCATACTGGTAAGAATGGCAAAAATCCACAATACACACAACACCAAATGCTGGAGAGGATGTGGAGAGAAGAAAACTCTCCTACATTGCTGGTGGGAATGCAGGCTCATACAACCACTCCGGTGAGCCATCTGGCGATTCATAAAGATGTTAAGGATTGAAATGCCATATGACCCTGCTATTGCACTATTGGGAACAATTCCTCATACAGCAAAAATTCACTTTGATAGCACAAGCATGACCATGTTCATAGCAGCACTATTTACAATAGCAAAGTCATGGAATCAACCCAAATATCCAACAGTTGATGAGTTGATAAGGAAAATGTGGTACATTTATACAATTGAATACTACTCAGCCATCAGAAATGATGAATTAATGAATTTTGCCAGGAAATGAATGGAATTAGAAACAATTATATTGAGTGAAGTATCCCAGACACAGAAAATTAAGTGCCGTATGCATTCCCTAATAGGTGGATCCTAGTACCAAACCCACTTAATGACACACTCAAAGATAAATCTCTGAAATACCTATAGTAATTGCAAAGATTATAAACTGGAGGGAAGAGGAAGGAGGGTCATGCCAGAAACAAGAAGAGAGAGGATCATGCTACAGCAGAGAAAATAGGCCACCATCAAGGACTGTAAGTAATGAGCCATCTGGTTAAGCTCACAGACTTTCCTTCCTAGTCACTTGCAACTGATGGATATAATCTCACCAGAAAGGGATGGCATACAGTCTGGCAGATAAAAGGTAACCATTTTGCAAATGGGAGACTGACCCTCCCCCTCACCACGGTCTCCTACTCTTATTCCATGTACCTTTGAATCTACTCTTATAATAAGACTCTATTTTAACAGCTTTTTATCTCTAGCCAGCAGGTGACATCCAATACCCATCAGGATGAAGCCAAGGGCATTGGAGGAGCAGAAAAACTGAAAAAAAAATTAACAAACTATAATTCAGAACATCAGAGATTCTATATCAACCACCTGGAACCAGGCCAGCCTAATCTCTCCCCATCCTGAAGCTCAAGATAATTTGCAGAAGAGGGAGCCGTAAGATTGGAAGAGCCTAAAGATGGGGAGCAGCAGTGATATGCAAGATACTCCACACAAGACAGGGCCGAAGCAATCATAATAAGACATTGCAAGACCTGCACAGTGACCAACATATCATTGACCTCTCAAAGTCTAGCATGGATTAAAAGCACTAGGATCCTTAGAAGTAAGGGATTAACAACCACAATAGTGTTCCTGTACTTAAGGGGAACACAAGAAAGAGTTCTAGGGAATGCCACTGAGTCCTTACACCTCATCAAAGAGGAGGACCCAGAGGAAAGTTTTACATACACATTAAAGCATGCTCCAGGGATGGGGGGAGGGGGCACTGCAAGAGAGGGAAGGAGGGGGCAGGGGAGGGAGAGAACTGGGGAGAAAGCAGGGGGATCCAGGGAGTGGTGGAGGGTGGGAGTTAGGGTACCAGGGAGCCTATTAAGTTTGTATGAGCGGAAAAAATAAATAAATAAATTATTGGGAAAAAAGAGTAAAAAACTACTTAGAAAGATGTAGCCTCCTTAAAAATATATCCAAAATATTAAGTATTTTAATAGATAAATGACAGTTGTGAGGAGCCAAATGTATGAAATAATCTGTGAAGGTCTTATGAAATTAAATACACTTGATTTAACAGTAGAATAAGAGTTTGGGACACAGAGAATGATAAATTTAGTGAGATTCCACATTTTCCATTTTAATGAGGGTATTCTCTACAAAGCCTTCAACAAAGAAAAATTAAAAAGAAAGAGAATGTTGAGTTGTGAACTTTAATATGGATGATTTTAACATTTGAGATGAATATCAGAAATATATGAGCTGTCGAACCGATTTTTAGAAATTTTAATATTAAAGTTTTAAGGGAAGTATGATTTCAAAATCTGCACTAGGAATCATGATCTTAATAAAATTAAATAGATGATATTAAACAAGTCTTAAGTTAAAAGAACTTCTCTTCACATAAAGAGATTGTACCACGAGCTCAAAGGCAACCCACTAACCACATATCTGATAGAGCTCTACTGTCCAGCGTGCACAAAGAACTTAGAAAACTAAACATCAAGGAAACCAATGGCCCAATTAAAAAATGGGCCCTGGAATTTAAAAGAAATTTAACCAGGGATGAAATTAAAATGTCTAACAAATATCTTGAAAAATGCTCCACTTCTTTAGCAATCAGGGAAATGCAAATCAAAACTTCCCTGAGATATCATCTCACCCTGGTCAGGATGGCAAAAATCCACAATACAAACAACACCAAATGCTGGGGAGGATGTGGAGAGAGGGGAACTCTTCTACATTGCTGGTGGGAGTGCAGGGTCATACAGCCACTCTGGGAGCCGTCTGGAGATTCTTAAAGAAATTAAAGTTTGAAATGCCATATGACCCTGCAATTCCACTTTTGGGAATAACCCCCCATACAGCAAAAATTCACCTCGATAGCACAAGTGCGACCATGTTCATAAGAGCACTGTTTACAATAGCAAAGTCATGGAATCAACCCAAATGTCCAACAGGTGACGAGTGGATAAGGAAAATGTGGTACATCTATGCAATGGAGTACTACTCAGCCATCAAAAATGATGAATTACTGGAATTTGCCAGGAAATAGTTGCCATTAGAAACAATTATATTGAGTGAAGTATCCCAGACCCAGAAAATTAAGTGCCGTATGTACTCCCTAATAGGTGTCTCCTAGTACCAAACCCACCCAGCACACCTAGAGACACTCGATGATTAATCTCTGTAATACAGTATTTGCAAGGATTATGAACAGGAAGGATGGGGTAGGAGAGCCACACCAGAAACAAGGAGAGAGGGGACTATGTTACAGCAGATAAAATAGGCCTCCATCAAGGACTGCAAGTAAGTAATGAGACATCTGGTTAAGTTCACAGACTTTCCTTCCTGATCATTTACAACCGAGGGGGTGTGATCTCACCAGAAGGGGAGGGCATATAATCTGGCAGATAAAAAGTAACCATTTTGCAAATGGGCGATTGACCTCTCCCTCACTGTGGTTTCCTACTTTTATCACATCTGCCTTTGAATATACTCTTATAACAAGACTCTAGTTTAACAGCTTTTTATCTCTGGCCAGCAGGTGACATACAATACCCATCAGGATGGAGTGAAGGGCATTGCAGGAACAGCAAAACTGCAAAAGAAAATCAACAAACCATAATCCAGAACTTCAGAGACTCTATATCAACCACCTAGGACTAGGCCAGCCTAATCTCTCCCCATCCTGAAGCTCAGGGAATTTTGCGGAAGAGGGGGCGGTAAGAGTGTAAGAGCACAAGGATGGTAGGAGCAATGATATGCAAGATACTCCACACAAGATAGGGCCGAAGCAATCATAATAGGACTTTGCATGCCCTGCGCAATGTCCAACACACTATTGACCCCACAAAGTCTAGCATTTGCTAAAAGCACCAAGATCCTTGGAGGCAAGGGATTGACAGCCAAAATAGTGTTCCTATGCCTAAGGGGAACAAAGGAAAGGGTTCAGGGAAATGCCGCTGGGTCCTTGTAAGTCATCGGAGAGGAGGACCCAGAGGAGAGTCTGGCATGCACATTAAAGGATTCTCGGGGGATTGGGGGAGGGGAGGCACTGGTAGGTGGGGAGGGAGGGGTGGGGGAGGGTGAGCAGAGGGGTGGGGGGAGGAGGAGGGAGGGAGGGAACAGGTGTACCTATTAAGTTTGTTATGAGCGGAAATAATAATTAAAAAAATTAAAAAATTAAAAAAAAGAAAAGAAAGCAATTTACCTTGTAAAAGAAAAGGGATTTCTTAAGTGCACATGTAATGTTCCCTTCCTTATTTTCCTTCTATTTGTCAGTCCTTTTATTACTTCAGTTCTTTCAAATCATACTGAATGTTGTTGCTAAAACTGTGACCCTGGCTTAAGTCAGTCACCACATTGTTTAGATGAGACATTGTGTTTCAAATTTAAGTCAACAGCAATATATTGTATTCTCAGGGGCAAGGGTAGGGAGATATCTTTTTCTTTAGGAGTTCTTTGAAGAGCTGGAGAAGGTATGTATTGCCCATAATGGAGGGTGTCATTTATATAAACTGTAATATCAAAGATTTCACCTGGAAATTTAAAGGAGATGCCTTGTTCATCTTTCTTTTGGATCTGTTTTTCTAAGGAGCTAGGCTACTTACAAAGGGTTACTTGCTCATCAATAAGCAATCGTACCTAGAAGGATACAAAAATTTGCATTCTCAGATTAGAGAGAGCCAGAGATAAACTTATCCTTACATATATTGTGAGAGCCTCTGTTTTAAATACTCCTGCAAAAAAACTTGAACTTTATCTCAAAATTTTAATTCATCAAATATCCTTATTAAAATAATCTTGTTTTCATAAGTTAGTTGAGTTTGTATTTCTTTCCCATTTGATTAATTTAAGAAATCAAAGTTTTCCACTGTCAGTGTCTATGAATTAGTAAAAGGAGAAATCTTCACTTATTACTTTATTTTTGCGCTCCTTTATGGTCTAGTTCTAAAATTTCATGAGAATATTAATGTTAACTGCTATAGCAGTAAAAATGGCATAAAAATATTAAATTATGATGGCAAGTTTTGTGATGTCTTCCACCGCATTTTGTTCTTCACTAGTCACTTGAAGTCAGCTAACAGAAATACAAATTTCTCATTGTGATGTTAAAGGACATCCATTGAGAAGGTTAACATTGATAACTTTTAACATCAGAGTTTCCTCTGAACTATCAAGAGTAGAAGGAAATTTTATGAAGCTCTTTGCTGTGTTGGAGCTCACAATTTTTGTTTCCTATGCTTCCATTTTTGCCATGCCTACCACTTTCCTTCATTCAAATTTCAGCTCAAGAGTTGCCTGTTCAAACCTTTCCCAATTGTTTTAGCTAAAGTAGCACACCTGTTTCTAGTCACTTACTATCTTGTTTTTTGCTTAATTTTGTTTGATAATTTCTAAGATTTCTTTTTGGTAATTAGATGTGATTGCCTTTCTCAAAAGGCAATAAACCCCAAAGAAAGGGATTTTATCTTGATTACTAGATTCACTAATATCTTTGAAATTATATTGATTATTGATGCATTGAGATGTTGTGCCAAGTAGCCTCCACCCATACACATTCACTATATCATGACCAGCAAGAAATAGACATGGAGTCTTTCTTACCAGTTCCAAGGTTCCCGCAGAGACAGGACCTGAGCTCACATCTAGGATGCTCCAGAAGCCACCACCCTCTCGGCGTTTCCTCAGTGGGTCAGAGCCAGGAGTGCTGGACAGCTCCACCGTCACTGTCTGGAAAGGCCCACGGGATACTTTGCCAGAGTCAGGCTTTGACTCTCTGGTAGGTGTATCTGGAGGCTGTCACCCTCTCAGGTTTCCTCAGTGGGTCAGAGCCAGGAGTACTGGACAGCTCAACGGTCACTGTCTGGGATGGCCCACAGGGTACTTTCCCACAGTCAGGTTTCAGTCTCCAGTAAGTGAGGGGAAAACCGGGGAGTCCAGAATCTATAGAGACAGAGTTTTGGATCGCTCTTATCTCCCTCTGGACTACCGGTGTGGCTCAGACCTGCTCCTTAAGTATCATCTTTATTGCTTATCAATACACTGGAAAAAAGGTTCAACACCACACGGGGGCAAGGGGGAAGGTCCACACACAGGTCATATACCAATGTTTCAAACAGATTAGCACACTACATGTCACTACCCTTGTGGACGCACAGACCCATCCTGTCGTTCACATTCTTATCTACTCATGGCACACTTACTTGGGCTCCCAGGCCCCTGTTTCAATACTTAAACTTTAAACACTCTTATCTTGGGCTTACAGGCCCTGTATTTATTTATTTACTTTTAACACTTTAAATTTCATCTTTATCTTGTTCTACAGAGATGTTTAATTGCATAACTGAAAAAAGCGCATATAGTGAGAATACAAATTCATGCAACATATACACACACACCAACAACAGCAGTGAAATGCCAGAATCTTTACAAATATCCTGTGTTCACAATACCCCTGTCTCTCTAAATTGCCATTTTAGAACTATTCTAGCATTCTTATGAGACAAAGGACAAAAAAGAAAGACTTTATTTATTGAAAACCTATTTCCCCTGAGTATAAAAATGCTCTAAAATTTAACAAATAATTGTGGTATGTATTTTTTAAAAATTCAAAAACTGTGCATAATTTAGTTGTTAATTTTGTGCTTAGATAATTTGTGAAATTATTGTCAAAATTTATACAGACTTAAAAGAGTTATTGCACTTCTTTCAAATCTTTTATTTTGCATGCCTTTATTGTAGCACCAATATGAAATAAATTTTAACTGGGTACTGCTTAAAATGCAGTTATAGTTACTGTATTTGATATTTTTGACTACTGCATTTAGAAGTTTTGCATAACATTATGCAAATGCTTCTCTGGGGCCTCACAAACTCAATAATATCAAAAGAAATAGTAATTTACCAAAATAGTCCTAACTTTCTCCATCGTTTTTGATATAGTTTGAGGCTTACATTGTGCTGTATGATTTGCCTAAGGGAAACAAAAGACTTCTGAATTACTCTGTAGGGAAGAAATATGAAAGGGAAAATCTTAAAAAAGAATTCTTAAGCCTGAGAAATTGCTGGTAGGCAATTAAGATGCCCACTCCCCTACTAAACTCAGGAATTCCCCTGTGGAATGACATTTGGCCAGAAAGCCTGCAAAAATCCTGCTGATAACACTGTAAAACACTTCCAGCTAAACTGCTTTGGTAGGTCTTACATCCTCTTTTGTCCTTGGTGTATAAAACCGTGTGGAGATGTAATTCAGAGCTGCACAAACATCACCTTACCAATGGGTTTAATCCCTGGTATCAGTTTCTCTCTTGCTTCTATCTCTAATAAAGCCTCTCAGTTATTAATTTTAACTTTTGGTCTATGAAGAATATTTGGATGACCCCCCAAACCCATAACATTCTGGGGGCTCCCCAAATGAGGCCAGACTATTTTTTGAGGAGCCCAAGGGAAGGCTTCTCCTTATAGCTGGAACTGAAGGAAAGGTTCCCTTATAGTCTGATCCCTTGAGAAGCCTAAGGAAAAGCTTTTCTCTATAGTCGGAACTAAAGGAAAGACTCCTCTATAGCTGGGCATCTGTGAGCATTGACCAAACTTGTAGTCTGTGCCTCATTGGGTGGATTTTTGGACCCCGTGACAGCTCAAGCTACTCTTGACTTAATAAAAGGCTTATCATTTATAAAGCACATAGTTTTAGAAATTATTCATACATTGGAGCAAAGTCATAGATAGCAATAGGCTCAAGTTAAAAATCTGACAAATTGCAATCTTAAGGAATCAGGCATTTCTTAAGTTAGTATGGTGATGTTGTTGTGCTAAACAGTCTTTGTTCACTAAGTATCCCTTCTTGGTTACCAAATGTTATAAGGTTTCTGTTTGAGTACCAAATGTTACCAGAATGACTGTCCCAATATTGCGGGGTTCTTGTGTTTGGAGTCAAAGATTGAAACTAGGACATGTGTGGAGGATTAAGATAGAGTTTATTAGAGAAGAAAAAAAAATGGGAACTCATAGGCTTCAGATGTGCCATGAGGGGTAGGGCACCCCAGACAACTCATGGACTCCAGTAATGGAATCTATGAGGGACATGGAACTGGAAACTAACTCATGGCACTCCAAGTGGCATCAGAGGCAGGCACCAAAAATAGGCTGCCAGGGTCAGGTATATTTATGCACTTAGACAAGCCTGGGAAAAATGGCTATTCCCCTTGTTTAGTTAACATTTGGGCCCAAACCAGTTGATCTTGGACCCCTCTGGGGCTAAAAATCAAGTTGTTTCTTTCATGGGCTTAGCTTGTTTGATATGGAGAGCTCATCTCCATAATACTTTCATAGGGAAGTTGGCCATTTTTGCTGCAGAGGACTGGAGTCAATTCCTCAGCAGGGGTGTTCCTTCAGGATGATCTTCGCAGTGGGGGATAGCCTTTGGGACCTTCAAAGACCTTTAGAGACTTTCACAACATATCTGCTGTAAACCTGGCTTAATGCCACTTATAAATGCTATTAAACAAAAAGGTGCTTTTATACCACTATTTTTATATCTTCAAGTGACAACTGATTAGCAAGACTCAGTACTGTAGCTCTAAATCTACTCCTACATATCAAGATAGACTCATAGATAAAAATCCAGAGCCTTGCCTAAAAGTAATTAAATGACAGTCATTCAAATATCACATTGTGGGTTTATTTTCTAGTACTGTCATGTTTTATTTGAACTAAGAGAAACCATGGATGACTAACTGATGTTATTTGATAGAGTGTAGAGTTATATACTAGAAAATGTAAGAGAAATATTTGTTTTTATCGTATTTATTGCCCTTTGAATCAGAAATGAGGGGTTTATTTATAGTAGAAAATGTAATTTTCAATCAATTGAAACAATTTTTTTCAACATTTCATTTGATCTAGAATTTACAATACTTAATTTCTACTTTATATGAAAAGTCTTTAAATGGAAGATAAAGATTGCTTTCAGAAAGCCTATTTTAGTCTAAAATAAACTGAATTAATGTACATAACTTTAAGTCCCTGTATCAATTTATTTATTTATTTATTTATTTATTTATTTATTTATTTATTTATTTATTTATTTTCATTTTAAAGGGTGAATTGCTCGTATTAGCAATTCTTTTTTTTTTTATTTCAGCTCATACAAACTTATTAGGTAAACCAGTTCCTTCCCTCCCTCCTCCCTCCTCCGTTTTTATTATTAATGCATTTTTATTATTATTTCGGCTCATACAAACTTAATAGGTACACCAGTTCCCTCCCTCCCTCCTCCTCCCCCCGTACCCCCTGCTTCCCCTCCCCAGCCCTCTCCCTCCCTATCCCCCAGTGCTTCCCGCCCCAATTCCCAGAGAGTCCTTTCTTGTGCATGCCTGATTTTCCTCTGGGCCCTCCTCTCCGATAATGTACAAGGACCCAGTGGCCTTTCCCTGAACCGTTTTCCGTGTTCCCCTTAGATATAGGAACACTGCTGTGGCTGCCAATCCTTTGCATCCAAGGATCTTGGTGCCTTTAGCAGATGCTAGACTTTGTGAGGTCAACAGTGTGTTGGACAATGCGCAGGGCATGCAAAGTCCAATTAAGATTGCTTCAGCCCTAACTAGTATAGAGTATCTTACATATCATTGCTCCTCCCATCCTTTTGCTCTTACACTCTTACCGCCCCCTCTTCCGCAAATTTCCCTGAGCTTCAGGATGGGGAGAGACTAAGCTGGCCTAGTTCTGGGTGGTTGATATAGAGTCTCTGAAGTTCTGGATTGTGGTTTGTTGATTTTCTTCTGCAGTTTTCCTGCTCCTGCAATGCCTTTCACTCCATCCTGGTGGGCATTGTACATTACCCCCTGGCCAGAGACAAAAAGCTGTTAGAGTCTTGTGATAAAAGCACATTCAAAGGTAGATGTAATAAAAGTGGGAAACCATAGTAAGGGAGGGGTCTATCACCCATTTGCAAAATGGTTACTTTTTATCTGCCAGATTATATGCCCTCCTCTTCTGGTGAGATCACACCCCTTCACTAGTAAATGATCAGGAACAAAAGTCTGTGAACTTAATCAGATGTCTCATTACTTATTTGGGTCCTTGGTGGAGGCCTATTTTCCCTGCTGTAACATGGTCCCTTCTCTCCTTGTTTCTGGTGTGGCCCTCCTACCCCATCCCTCCTGTTAATAATCCTTGGAATTACTGTCTCTAGGTGGGCTGGGTGGGTTTGGTACTAGGAGCCACCTATTAGGGAGTATATACGGCGCTTAATTTTCTGGCTCTGGGATACTTCACTTAATATAATTGTTTCTAATGACAACCATTTCCCGGCAAATTCCAGTATTTCATCATTTTTGATGGCTGAGTAGTACTCCATTGTATAGATGTACCACAGTTTCCTTATCCACTCATCAACTGTTGGACATTTGGGCTGATTCCATTACTTTGCTATTGTAAACAGTGCTGCTATGAACATGGTCGTGCTTCTGCTATCGCGGTGAACCTCTGCTGTATGGGGGGTTATTCCCAAAAGTGGAATAGCAGGGTCATATGGCATTTCAATCTTTAATTTCTTTAAGAATCTCCAGACGGCTCGCCAGAGTGGCTGTATGAGCCTGCATTCCCACCAGCAATGTAGGAGAGTTCCCCTCTCTCCACATCCTCTCCAACATTTGTTGTTGTTTGTATTGTGGATTTTTGCCATCCTGACCAGGGTGAGATGATATCTCAGGGAAGTTTTGATTTGCAATTCCCTGATGGCTAAGGATGTGGAGCATTTTTTCAGATATTTGTTAGACATTTTAATTTCATCCCTGGTAAAGTTTCTTTTAAGTTCCAGGGCCCATTTTTTAATTGGGCCATTGGTTTCCTTGGCATTTAGTTTTCTAAGTTCTTTGTGCACTCTGGACAGCAGAGTTTTATCAGATGTGTGGTTAGTGAAGATTTTCTCCCATTTTGTGGGTGGCCTTTGAGCTCGCGTTATAATCTCTTTATCTGAACAGACACTCTTTAATTTCACAAGATCCCAACTGTTGAGAGTTGGTAGCATTGACTGTGCCATTGGATGTCTGTTTAGGAACTGTTGGCCTAGCCCAATCAGCTCGAGGGAGTTCCCTATCCTTTCAACTATGGTTTTTATAGTCTCTGGCCTGATATCAAGGTCCTTGATCCATTTGGAATTAAGTCTTGTACATTGTAACAAGTACGGGTCCAGCTTTAATCTTCTGCATGTGGAGATCCAGTTTTGTCAGCAACATTTGTTGAAGATGCTGTTCTTTTTCCATTGGATTCTTTGGGCCCCTTTGTCAAAGACCAAATGGCTGTAACTTTGTGGGCTTGTATCTGGGTCTTCAATCCTTATCCATTGATCTATGTGTCTATTTTGGAGCCAGTACCAGGCTGTTTTTATAACTATGGATTTGTAGTATAGACTAAGGTTTGGTATGGCAATACCTCCAGCTGTGTTTTTGTTACTCAGGATTGTTTTTGCTATCCTGGATCTTTTATGCCTCCATATGAACTTTGAGATTGTTTGGTCAACTTCTTTGAAGAATTGCTTTGGGATTTTGATTGGTATAGCATTGAATCTGTATATTGCCTTTGGTAGTATGGTCATTTTTACGATGTTGATTCTGCCAATCCAGGAACAAGGGAGGTCTTTCTGCCTTCTGGTGTCTTCTGCTATTTCTTTCTTTAGGGTTTTAAAGTTTTCACTTTAAAGGTCTTTTACCTCCTTAGTTAGGTTTATACCAAGGTATTTCATTTTTTTTAGGGGCTATAGTAAATGGGATTGTTTCTCTCAAGGCTTTTTCACTTCTTTCATTCTGGGCATATAGGAAGGCCTCTCATTTTTGCACATTTATTTTGTATCCTGCCACCCTGCTGAACTTCTCAATTAGTTCCAGGAGCTTCCTGGTGGAGTTTTTGGGATCCCTCAGGTATAAGATCATGTCATCTGCAAATAGGGATAGCTTGACTTCTTCCTTGCCGATTTGAATCCCTCTTATGTCCCTTTCTTGTCTTATGGCTTCAGCTAAGACTTCAAGTACAATATTGAATAGAAGTGGTGAGAGTGGACAGCCTTGTCTAATTCCTGATCGAAGTGGGAATGCTTCCAATTGTTCCCCATTGAGCATAATCCTTGCTGTGGGCTTGTTGTATATAGCTTTTATTATATTGATAAAGGTTCCTTCCATTCCCACTGTCTCTAGCGTTTTGATCATAAAAGGCTGTTGGATCTTGTCAAAAGCTTTTTCTGCATCTATTGAGAGTATCATGTGGTCTTGGCCTTTGGACTGGTTTACATGATGAATTACATTTATTGATTTGCGTATGTTGAACCAACCTTGTGTGCCGGGGATGAAGCCTACTTGGTCCCCGTGAATGATCTTTTTAATATGTTTTTGAATCCGATTTGCTAAGACTTTGTTGAGAATCTTTGCGTCTGTGTTCATCAGGGAGATCGGCCTGTAGTTTTCTTTTTTAAGTGAATGTTTATTAGGTTTTAGGATTAAAACGATATTAGCTTCATAGAAGGAATTTGGTAGTGTTCCTTCCTTTGCTATTTGATGGAACAGTTTAAGGAGTATTGGTGTTATTAACTCCTTAAATGTCTGGTAGAACTCTGTGCTGAATCCATCTGGTCCAGGACATTTTTTGGTGGGAAGATTCGAGGTTACTTCCTCAATTTCCTTATATGTTATAGGACTATTTAAATAATTCACAACTTCCTGATTCAATTTAGGTAAGTTTGTTTACTTAGAAATTCATCCATCTCTTTTGTGTTGTCAAACTTCACAAAGTATAAGTTTTTAAAATATGATGTTATAATTCTCTGGATTTCTTGGGTATCAGTAGTGATAACTCCATGTTCATTTCTAATTTTGTTAATTTGGGTTTTCTCTCTCTTGCTTTTGGTTAGTTTAGCTAGGGGTGTATAAATCTTGTTGATTTTTTCAAAGAACCAGCTTTTTGACTGGTTGATTTTTTCTATCGTTTTCTTAATCTTGATTTCAGATATTTCTCCCCTTAGTTTGCTAATCTCCTCTCTTCTACTACTTTTGGGATCAGATTGCTCTAGTTTCTCTAAAGCTTTAAGCTGCATTGTTAAGTTATTTATTTCTGATGTTTCCATTTTTTTGATGTAGGCATTAAGAGCTATGAACTTACCTCTTAGGACAGCTTTCATTGTGTCCCAGAGATTTTGGTAAGTTGTATTTTCGTTATTCACTTTCAGGAAATCTTGAATTTCCTTTTTAGTTTCTTCCTGAATCTAGTTCTCATTCAGCATCATAGTGTTAAGTTTCCAGGAATTAGTGTATTTTCTCTTGTTTGATGTGTTGTGGATGTCCAGCTTTAGGCCGTGGTGGTCTGATAGGGCACAGGTTACAATTTCAACTTTCTTGTATATGTGTAGATTCATTTTGTGGCCCAATATGTGATCTATTTTGGAGAAAGTTCTGTGTGGTGCTGAGAAAAATGTGAATTCTTTGGTGCGTGGGTGAAAAGTTCGATAGAGATCTGTAAGGTCCATTTCTTTCCGGGTTTGATTAAGTTCCAAAGTGTCTCTGTTAAGCTTTTGACCTCTTGATGTATCCCATGTTGAGAGGGCAGTGTTGAAGTCCCCAAGTATTATCTTTTGGGGGTTGATTTCTTGCTTTGGACGCTTTAGGGTTTTCTTAATGAATGTGGAGGTGCCCGTATTGGGTGCATATATGTTCAGTATTGTGAAGTCTTCCTGGTGAATTGTACCTGTGACTAAAATGCAGTATCCATCCGTGTCTCTTATAATTTTCTTTGGTTTGAAATCCACTTTGTCTGATAGCATAATGGCTACCCCTGCCTGTTTTCTGCTTCCATTTGCTTGTAGAATTGTTGGCCAGCCTTTTATTTTTAGAGCATGTCTATCTTTTATGGTGAGATGGGTTTCCTGCAGGCAGCAGATTGATGGATTGTGATTTTTAATCCAAGTTTGTAATCTGTGTCTCTTGATCGGTGAATTAATTCCATTAACATTTAGTGTTATAATGGAGAAACTATTGTTAATTCCAGACATTTATTATGTTTATTCTTTTTATAAGTATATTGCTTCGCTTTTAATGGTATTATATTTGCCTTCTGTTCTCCTGGATATGCCTGTTTTTTTCCTCACGCTTGAGTATCATTTCTAGCATTTTTTGAAGGCCTGGTTTGGTGGACATGTATCCCTTCAAGTTGTCTTTGTGCTGGAAGATTTTTCTTTCTCCCTCGATCATGACTGATAGTTTTGCAGGGTAAATCAGCCTGGGTTGACATTTTTGATCATTCAATACTTGAAGTATGTCTCTCCAAGCTCTTATTGCTTTTACTTTTTCGAATGAGAAGTCATTTGTTATTTTAATAGGTGTACCTTTAAAAGTGACTTGTTTTTTCTCCCTTGAAGCTCTCAGCACCATTTCTTTATCTTGAATGTGGAGTGTTTTAACTATTATTTGCTGCGGCATGCTTCTATTTTGGTCGTATCTGTTTGGGGTGCGGAATGCCTCTTGTATATGGATGGGCCTCTCTTTTTTTAGATGAGGAAAGTTTTCCTTGATGATTGAAAAATTTCCTCAGGGGTGGTATTTTGAGATTCTTGCTCTGGTATTCCATGAATACTCATGTTAGGCTTCTTCAGGGTGTCCCATATCTCTTGGATATTTCTCTCAAGTATCTTTTTGGCTTTAACAACCTCTTCCATTGAGCTGGTTAGTACTCCCACTTTATCGTCAAGGTCTGAAATTCTGTTTTCTGCTTCGTTAGTTCTGTTGATAAGACTCTCTGTGGCGTTCTGGGTTGAAGATAACTTGTCTTGTAGCTCAGTTTTAAACCCTGCTTGAGTTTGTTTTAACTGCTCTATGCCACTTTTTGTTTCTTGCACTGTTTTTCTCAACTCCTCCAGATGTCTGTTGTGTTCCTCTTCAAAGAGATTGATTCGATTATGTAATTCCTCCCGGATTTCCTCTTTCATAGTATTGAATATGGTAATGATCATATTTTGAAAGACTTTATCCTGGGTGAGGCTTTCTTGGCCTTTTTCCACGGGTTTGTTCTTGTTGGAGTCTAACATTATGGGATTAATTTCTTCAGTGGGAAATTTGTTTACTTGAGTGTTGCTTCTCATGGATTTGCACTTTGACTTTGGCATTGTCTTTTTAACTCTTAAGATCTCTCAATTTAGCTAAACTGAATTATTTGGCCTGGTGTCCTGGTGGGCAGGCACAGGCGGAGACTTACCTAGGGCGTGGGGTGAGGCCCGCTGGACCGCGCGCACGACCCGACCAGCGGAGCGGGGTGGGGTGTAAAGGGAGGATGCGGACGTCGGTGTGGAGCTTTTTAACCCGAGGGCAGCTGGGGCGGGGCCCGGGCGCATGGGGTGGTCCTCCTCGTCCCTTGGCCCCCGTGCAGGGCTCCGGCTGGATGGTGGGAGTCACAGCCGGGTCCCTGTGGGCTGACATGGGGTCCTGGTGGGCGGGGCCCGGGCGGAGACTTACCAAGGGCGCAGGGTGAGGCCCGGCTGGATGGTGGGAGTTGGAGCCGGATGTCTGTGGGCTGACCTGGGGTCCTGGTGGGCGGGGCCCGGGCGGAGACTTACCAAGGGCGCGGGGTGAGGCCCGGCTGGACCGCGCACGCAGATCCGGACCGGCAGAGCGGCGTGGAGTGTAAAGAGAGGATGCGGGCGTCGGCGTGGAGCTATTTAACCCGAGGGCAGCTGGGGCGGGGCCCGGGCGCAGGGGGAGGTCCTCCTCTTCCCTCGGCCCCCGCGTGCGGCTCCGGCTGGATGGTGGGAGTCGGAGCCGGGTGTCTGTGGGCTGACCTGGGGTCCAAGGGCGCGGGGTGAGGCCCGGCTGGACCGCGCGCGTGTCCCAACCGGTGGAGCGGGGTGGGGTGTAAAGGGCCCTGTATCAATTTAATAAGTAAAATAAAAATTTCCAAGGTGTAAAGTCCCCTAAAAGAACAATAAGGAAAAAAAGCAAAAGTCTGCTGAAAAATTAAGTCCAAACACTCCTGCTACCCTGCCATCAGAAGGGACCTATAATTAAGATTTATTCCCATACTCTTATCTTGTAGGTTTACTTTAATCAAAAACAGACTGATGTGAAAGGCATACCCCACCACCTTGCCATGAGATATACAGGCCTCAACCTTTTTTTCATTTTTGTGCTAGTGGCCCACTCCTGGTTCAACACAGTATTTGGAACTCACTACAGAGGTACCAACTTTCTGTCTGTTGTAGACATAGGTTTCCATTACTTTAGTCACCTTAAGACTCAACTTTAGGGGCTGGAGAGGTGGCTCAGGGGGTAAGCCTCTGTCTTGCAGGCAGAAGGTCCAGAGTTCTGATCCTAGGCCCACGTATAGACGCCAGGCGGAAGCTGGGGCAGCCTGCGTTTCTGGTCCTGATAGGGCGGAGCCTGTGAATCCCGGGGCAGAGTAAACAAGGAGGTGGAGGCGTCCATGGTGGTTCCTAAATTCGTCCGTGGTTCTACACACACACACTCATACATACATACGCACACACACGCATACATGCACAATTAAATAAATAATAAATAATAATAAAAAAATTAAAAAAAAAAGACTCAAGTTTAACCAAGTGCTGGTGTCCTTCAACCACCCAAGTGGTACACACATTCAACCCTGTCTGCAGCCCATTCATGATTGAAAGACAAGTACATATACAACAGAAACATAACAATACAACTCAAGATGTTCAGATCAAATAGAAAAATATGGTTAAAATGAAAAACTACTCACTCCTGCTATCCTGACACCATGAAGGTCCATCAGTCTTGCTGCATGTGCCATGACCTTGTGAAAGCACAATGTGGTTACAACCCAAACTACTACTACAATAGAAGTATTCTAAACAGAAAACTACCTGTGTGAAATAGAAGACACAATACTCAAAAAATGTAATCATAACCATGATCAATGAAATCAAAGAATAAAAAAAGAATGCCAGTAAACTTCCAAACAAAATCAGAGAAGACAAAAAAAAAAACAGATCAGGAAAAAATTAAGATAAACAAGCAGTTAAATGAGTGAATAAGACAAATGAAAAAATGAAAACTGAGATATAAACACTGAAAAAAGAATGAAATGAGGTGGGGGATGAAAAATTCATATAGTGAAACAAAAACTTAAGTAGAATATCTCAGTCACAGAGTGGATCATATCTATTGGTACAAGATGGAAGATCACTTATCCAAAGAACTGAATAAATCAAGGATAACACAAGAGAATAAATAAGGAATGTGGGATTCCATGGAAAGAACAACCATAAGGATAATAGTTATAGAAGAGGGAGAATAAGTCCAAGTCAAAGACATAACTATTATTTTCTAAAAAAAATTATGTAATTTAGGATAAATTATGCTATTCAGATACAGGATCTTTATAGGACACCAAAAAGAAAAGAATAAAAAAGAAACTTCATGACATGTAATGGTTATAACAATAAGAACCCAAAGTACATAGAACAATAAAAGTTATGAGAGAAAATGAAAAAGTTGCATATGAAGACAAACGCATCAGGAAAGCAATCTATTACTAGATGGAAATCTTCAAAGCCTGAAGGACTCTGACAGACATGATATAAATACAGAATACAACTACTAGCTTAGTTTATGTACTTTGCAAAACATTCAATAAAATTCAAAGGAGAGAAAAAATTCCATTTTGAAAATGAGCTAAAGGAATACATGAACACAAAACCATTCCTGCATAGAATACTGTCCACAATATTATATCCTTATGAGAAAGACAAACTTGTAAATGGTACCACAATAACTATTTAGAATGTAATAGTAAATCCTTGGTGTCAACTAGACATACCTGGCATTAACTAAGATCATCTGAGACCACCTAAAAAGATTATCCTGATCAATACATTACAATGTAAGACCAGCCCTAGGTCCCATCAGAACCTCCATACATCCCATTGGAACCTCCCAATAGTGGACCAGATAAAAGGAACTACTAAACAGAAGAAGGAAGAAGAAAGACTCTCCAGTCTTACAGCTCTCAGCCTCTCAGATGGGTATAACATAGCCTGTCTTCAGCTTTGGAAAGCCAGCCATGGCACTTCTGCCATGAAAGGCTATACCTCCCCCTAGAACTATAAGGTCAATAAATTTCCTTTCCTCCCTTAAGTTATTTAAATTTGTGTGTTCTCTCACAGCAATAATTAAGAGTATCCTTTACAAAGATAGAAAACCAGCCACAGTACAATTAAGCTCAACAAAACCAAGTATACCACAGAACAGTATAATATGTCAATATTAACCACGAATACCAAAGGTATTCACCTCACCAATAAAATGAGATAGATTATCAAATTAGATCAGAGAGCAAGATCCTACATATTTTTCTCTCCAAATGCAAGTTAGTATTTCCAAATGCAGATACTAACTCAATATAAAATTATAAATAAGTATCCCAAACATTTAGGATCAAGAAATGAGGAGCTGCTTGCTGGGCAGGCCTGTGGGATAAATGCCAACAAGAAGATCTAACAATCATAAACATATATCCATTAAACATGGTAGCACCCAAATTCATCAAACAAACTCTGCAGGAGACAAAACAACTAATCAACCCTAACTCAGTAGTAATAGGTGGCTTCAATACTCCACTGGCACCATTAAACAGAGAAAAGCTAGAGTTAAGTGAAACCATGAATCAAATGGAACATTAAGATCTATACAGAAAATTACATCCATACACTAAAGGATACACATTCTATTCAGAAGCTCATGGCATGTTCTCAAAAATAGACCATATACCAGGACACAAAACAAACCTTTATATATACGGAAAAATAAAATCATTCACTGCATACTGTCTGACCATGATGGAATAAAGGTAGATATTGAAAACAAAGAAAATAATAGAAACCAGATAAACTCATGAAAACTAAATAGCAAATTATTTAAATAGGAATGGGTCAAAAATGAAATAAAACAGGACATTAAAAGATACATTTTTTAACATTTTTATTATTATTTCCACTCGTACAAACTTAATAGGTACACCAGTTCCCTCGCTTCTTCCTCCTACCCCCGACCCCCCTGCTCCCCCTCCACTCACTCTTCCATCCCCATCTCCCAGTGCCTCCCCCGCAAATCCCCAGAGAAAACTTTAATGTGCATGCCTGACTCTCCTCTGGGCCCTCCTCTCTGATGACGTACAAGGACCCAGTGGCATTTCCCTGAACCCTTTCCTGTGTTCCCCTTAAGCATAGGAACACTACTGTGGCTGTCAATCCCTTGCCTCCAAGGATCTTGGTGCCTTTAGCAAATGCTAGACTTTATTGGGTCAATAGTGTGTTGGACATTGCACAGGGCATGCAAAGTCCAATTATGATTGCTTCAGCCCTAACTTATGTGGAGTATCTTGCATATCATTGTTCCTCCCATCCTGTTCTCTTACAATCTTACTGACCCCTCTTCCGCAAATTTCCCTGACCTTCAGGATGGGGAGAGATTAGGCTGGCCTAGTTCCAGATGGTTGATATAGAGTCTCTGAAGTTCTAGATTATGGTTTGTTGATTTTCTTTTGCAGTTTTGCTGTTCCTGCAATGCCCTTCACTACATCTTGATGGGTATTGTATGTCACCTGCTAGCCAGAGATAAAAAGCTGTTAAACTAGAGTCTTGTTATAAGAGTATATTCAAAGGCAGATGTGATAAAAGTAGGAAACCACAGTGAGGAGAGGTCAATCGCCCATTTGCAAAATGGTTACTTTTTATCTACCAGACTATATGCCCTCCCCTTCTGAAGAGATCATACTCCTCGGGTGTAAATGATCAGGAAGGAAAGTCTGTGAACTTAATCAGATGTCTCATTACTTACTTGCAGTCCTGATGGAGGCCTATTTTCTCTGCTGTAACATGGTCTCCACTCTCCTTATTTCTGGTGTGGCTCTCCTACCCCATCCCTCCTGTTCATAATCCTTGCAATTACTGTGGGTATTACATAGATTTTTCTTTGAGTGTCTCTAGGTGTGCTGGGTGGGTTTGGTACTAGGAGCCACTTTTAGGGAGTACATATGACGCTTAATGTTCTGGGTCTGGGATGCTTCACTTAATATAATTGTTTCTAATAAGATCCATTTCCTGGCAAATTCCAGTAATTCATCATTTTTGATGGCTGAGTAGTACTCCATTGCATAGATGTACCACAGTTTCCTTATCTACTCGTCAAGTGTTGGACTTTTGGGTTGATTCCATGACTTTGATATTGTAAACAGTGCTTCTATGAACATGATCATGCTTCTGCTATCAAGGTGAATTTTTGTCATATGTGGGATTATTCCCAAAAGTGGAATTGCAGGGCCACATGGCATTTCAATCTTTAATTTCTTTAAGAATCTCCAGACAGCTTGCCAGAGTGCTTGTATGAGCCTGCATTGCCACCAGCAATGTAGGAGAGTTTTCTTCTCTCCACATGCTCTCCAGCATTTGTTGTTGTTTGTATTGTGGATTTTTGCCATCCTGACCATGGTGAGATGGTATCTGAGGGAAGTTTTGATTTGCATTTCCCTGATTGCTAAGGAAATGGAGCATTTTTTAAGATATTTGTTAGACATTTTAATTTCATCCCTGGTAAAGTTTCTTTTACGTTCCAATGCCCAATTTTTAATTGGACCATTAGTTTTCTTGGTGTTTACTTTTCTCAGTTCTTTGTGTACTCTGGATAATAGAGCTCTATCAGATATGTGGTTAATGAATATTTTCTCCCTTTCTGTGGGTTGCCTTTGAGCTCGTGTTACAATCTCTTTATCTGAACAGAAGCTCTTTAATTTCATAAGATCCCAACTGTTGAGAGTTGGTAGCAGTGACTGTGCCATTGGATGTCTGTTTAGGAAATGTTGGCCTAGCCCAATCAGCTCAAGGGAGTTCCCTACCCTTTCAACTATGGTTTTAATAGTCTCTGGCCTTATATCAAGGTCCTTGATCCATTTGGAATTAAGTCTTGTACACGGTAACAAGTACGGATGCAGTTGTAATCTTAAGCATGTGGAGATCTAGTTTTGCCAGCACCATTTGTTGAAGATACTGTTCTTTTTCCATTGGATTTTTTGGGCCCCTTTGTCAAACACCAAATGGCTGTAATTTTGTGGGCTTATATCTGGGTCTTCAATCCTTATCCATTGATCTGTGTGTCTATTTTGGAGCCAGTACCAGACTGTTTTTACAACTATGGATTTGTAGTACAGACTGAGTTTGGGTATGGTGATATCTCCAGCAGTATTTTTGTTACTCAGGATTTTCTTTGCTATCCTGGGTCTTTTGTGCATCCATATGAATTTTGTTTCTTCAACTTCTTTAAAGAACTGTGTTGGGATTTTAATTGGTATAGCATTGAATCTGTGTATTGCCTTTGGTAGGATGGTCATTTTTATGATGTTGATTCTGCCAATCCAGGAACATGGGAGGTCTTTCACCTTCTGGTGTCTTCTGCAATTTCTTTCTTTAGGGTTTTAAAGTTTTCATTGTAATGGTCTTTTACTTCCTTGGTTAGGTTTATACCAAGGTATTTCATTATTTTAAGGGCTATAGTAAATGGGATTGTTTCTCTCAAGGCTTTTTCACTTCTTTCATTCTGGGAATATAGAAAGGCCACTGATTAATGTACATTTATTTTGTATCCTGCCACCATGCTGAACTTCTCAATTAGTTCCAGGAGTTTCCTGGTGGAATTTTTGGGATCACTCATGTATCAGATCATGTTATCTGCAAATAGTGATAGCTTGACTTCTTCCTTCACGATTTGATTTCCTTTTATCTCCCTTTCTTGTCTTATGGCTTCACCTAAGACTTCAAGTACAATATTGAACAGAAGTGGTGAGAGTGTACAGCCTTGTCTAGTTCCTGATCGAAGTGGGAGTGCTCCAATTTTTCCCCATTGAGCATAATCCTTGCAGTGGGCATGTTGTATACAGCTTTTATTATATTGATAAAGGTTCCTTCCATTCCTACTGTCTCAAGCATTTTGATCATAAAAGGCTGTTGGTTAAAAGCTTTTCCTGCATCTATCAAGAGTATCATGTGGTCTTGGACTTTGGACTGGTTTATATAATGAATTACATTTATTGATTTGTGTATGTTGAACCATCCTTGTGTGCCAGGGATAAAGCCTTCTTGATCCCAATGAATGATCTTTTTGATATGTTTTTGAATCAAATTTGCTAAGACTTTGTTGAGAATCTTTGCATCTGTGTTCATCAGAGAGATTGGCCTATAGTTTTCTTTTTTAAGTGAGTCTTTATTAGGTTTGGGAATAAAACGATATTAGCTTCATAGAAGGAATTTGGTAGGGTTCCTTCCATTGCTATTTGATGGAACAGTTTAAGGAGTATTGGTGTTATTAACTCCTTAAATGTCTGGTAGAACTCTGTGCTGAATCCATCTGGTCCAGGACATTTTTTGGTGGGAAGCTTCAAGATTACTTCCTCAATTTCCTCATATGTTATAGGACTATTTAAATAATTCACAACTTCCTGATTCAATTTAGGTAAGTTGTGTTTACTTAGACATTCATCCATCTCTTTTTTGTTGTCAAACTTCACAGAGTATAAGTTTTTGAAATATGATGTTATAATTCTCAGGATTTCTTGGGTATCAGTAGTGATAACTCCATGTTCATTTCTAATTTTGTTAACTTGGGTTTTTTTTCTCTCTTGCTTTTTGTTAATTTAGCTAAGGGTGTATCAATCTTATTGATTTTTTCAAAGAAACAGCCTTTTGACTGGTTGATTTTCTCTATCATTTTCCTAATCTTTATTTCAGAAATTTCTCCCTTTATTTTGCTAATCTCCTCTCTTCTACTACTTTTGGGATCAGATTGCTCTAGTTTCTCTAAAGCTTTAAGTTGTATTGTTAAGTTATTTATTTCTGATGTTTCCTTTTTTGATGTAGGCATTAAGAGCTATGAACTTACCTTTTAGGACAGCTTTCATTGTGTCCCAGTGTGGAAGAAAAAGAAATTTTAGACAGACCCAAAAGCAGAAATGTCTATGTCCTTGAGCTTGGTGGTCAGCAGTTTTCAGAGTTCTGAAAACAACAGGTGGCTAGAGACTGAAAAACATCTCCCCTCTCAAGGTCCCTGTGAGAGGGCCAGATGCCAAACCACCCAGACCCAGATACTAGACCACCCAGACCTCCCCCCAAAGTTGGTTCCAGGAATCTTCCCCCTTCAAGGTTTCAGAGAAATGTTTTCAATATGTCCAGATGCAGTCTAAGCCTGCTTGCCCCCTACCCACACAGAACTCCGGGAAATGCCCCCCTCTCAAGGTCTAATACCTGCAGCTATGCCAAATACCACCAAAGCCTTAGTATTATAACCGAAGCTTCACCCCAAGCCCACTGCTATCTTGCACAAACAAGTCAGCCCTGCCGTGGACGTGCTGACCGAGATCTCGACCAAAACATCTGATGGTCACCCTTGGCTGACTCAACTTCCTTGTGTGCTGTAAAAACTGTGCCAAAGAGTGCTATAGAAAAATATGTTTTGCTACCCTATAAAAACCCTACCCCGACCTCAGTCAGGGCCGCTCTTCTCTTGCTTGCAGGAGGGAGGCGGTCCTGGCATGCCAGAATAATAAACTCGCCTATTGCCTTTGCAGCAGCCTCTCGGTCCTCATGTCTTCTTTTGGGGTCGGGGCGGGTGACTTGGAGGAACTTCGGTTCCAACATCTGGTGCGTTGGCTGGGAAGACCCCAACCCACCCCAGGGGAAGCGACGACCCAGGTTGAAGGTGAGTGGAGCTCCTAAATTGTCTTGTGTCTCGTGCTTTGTGTCTGTGATCTCTACTGTCAGTTTCAATTTCAGGCCGCCGAGGTGGGATCCAGCGAGGAGTGGGGCTGTACCCGTCAAGAGGTGGGCAGAAGTGCCCAAGACCTCGCAGGGGGGCAAGGAGGACGCTCCGACCCCGGGGGCAGCAGGGGGAAGATTGCAGTTGGACGGGATATTCCCAGCTGAACTCCCCCATAAGGCTTGGGCAATTGGACGGGATTTTCCCAATTGAACCCAACCCTGTCGAGTAAGCCGCAGTTGGATGGGATTTTCCCAACTGGGCTCATGGTGAGACTTTTTGGAGAAGGAGGACATACCCGAACTGCAGCGGGCCTCCGAGCTCCTCTGATGCCGGCTTCTTTTACTTTCACTTTCTTCCCGGGAGTGCAACCTCTCGAGCGAGCGCTTGGGGACCGGGCATCTCGGGTAATTGTTGGATTTGTTATTGTCTCTTACTCTGTGTTCTTAGGGTACTTTTGTTTTCAGGAAATTAGATATATCATGGGGCAGGCTCAATCAACGCCCCTTGACTTGACGATTGACCATTGGACGGACGTTAGGGAAAGAGGACATAATCTCTCTTTAGAACTGAGAAAGAGTAAATGGCAGACATTCTGCAAGAATGAATGGCCCTCCTTCAATGTAGGATGGCCCGCTGAAGGATCTTTTCAAAAAGAATTAACCTCTCTTGTTAAGAAACAGATATTCCAGGAAGGACCGCACGGACACCCGCTGCACCCTGACCAAGTACCATACATAGTGACCTGGGAGGACTTGGTGCGAGATCCACCATCCTGGATGAAATCTTTTGTTCCCCAACCTCTCCCAATTCTTGCCTTCTCTACCCCGTCCCCCAAACAAGGGGGTAAAACAGAGGTTCTACAGGAAGATGGGACGCAGAAGGTATTGCTGGACCAACCACCCCCGTACGTCCAGCAGAGACCAGAAAGACCAGGAGAACCTCAATCCCCTGGAATTCTCCCATCTCCTGCCTCTGCCCCACCTTCTCCGCCTGATCCCTTACCTCCTTCCCAATACCCCTCATTAACAGCTTTTACCCAGGGACCTGCAGCAGGCACCAGGCAAAGGCTCCAGCATAAAGATGCCATTCCCACACTGCCCCTGCGGGAATATGGTCCTCCGGACGAACAGGGAAATAGACCCCTTCAATATTGGCCTTTCTCATCCTCAGATTTGTATAACTGGAGGAACCAGAACCCCCCCTTCTCGGAGAATCCTGATGCTGTGATCTCGCTCATAGAGTCAGTCCTTTTCTCTCACCAGCCAACATGGGAGGACTGCCAACAACTGTTGGGAGCTCTCCTCACCATTGAAGAGAAACAACGGGTCCTACTGGAGGCTCGAAAGAATGTGCCCGGGGAGGATGGGAGGCCTACCATCATTCCGGCCCTCATAGATGCAGCATCTCCCCTGACCAGACCTAACTGGGACTACCACACTGCTGAAGGTAGGGAGCGTCTCAACGTCTACCGCCAGACTCTAATGGCAGGTCTACTAATTTGACTAAGGTGAGAGAGGTCTTGCAGGGATCAGAGGAGGCACCTGCCATTTTCCTTGAGCGGGTCATGGAAGCCTTTTGCAGGTTCACCCCTTTTGACCCTACTAGCCCAGAATATAAGGCTACAGTGATGATGGCTTTTATAGATCAGTCAGCCAAAGACATTAAAAAGAAATTACAGAGAATAGAAGGATTACAAGATAAGTCACTGAGAGATGTAGTGTAGGTGGCTGAGAAAGTCTTCTATAATAAGGATATAGAAGAACAGAAGAGGGAAAAGGAAAAAGACAGCAGGGATAAAAAGCATGAGAAAAGGCTTACTCAAATCCTGGCTGCAGTAATACAAGACAGACAAGATAAGCAGGGAGAGAGAGAGGGATACCTGAGCAATAGAGGGAACAGGAAAATCAACCGGGATCAATGCCGCTGTTGTGGAGAAAAAGGACATTGGGCGAAGGACTGCCTCAAGAAACCTCCGTTCTGAAGACGCCCGCCAGGTAACTCCTCTCGAGTGTTAGCCCTGGGGGAAGAATCCGATTAGGGAGGACGGGGTTCAGCACCCTCCCTGAACCCAGGGTAACCTTATGTGTGGAGGGGAAGAAGACTGACTTTCTTGTAGATACTGGGGCTCAACATTCTGTTTTACTGCAAGACCAGGGAAAGCGTTCTGGGAAGAAATACTGGGTACAAGGGGCCACCGGAAACAAACAATACTTATGGACTACCCGAAGAACGGTGGACCTTGGAGTGGGCCGGATATCCCACTCATTTCTAGTCATTCCCGACTGTCCTTACCCACTTTTGGGAAGAGATTTGCTAACCAAATTGGGAGCTCATATTCACTTTTCCCCAGAGGGGACATCAGTAACTGACCCCACAGGGCGGCCCCTACAAGTTCTAACTGTCAAATTAGAAGATGAACACCGATTATTTGAACCCCCACTAAAAGCCCCCAAGGGGATAGAATCATGGCTGCATCGATTCCCCAAAGCATGGGCAGAGACAGGGGGTCCAGGAAGGGCTATACAACAGCCCCCAGTCCACATTGAGCTTAAATCTCAGGCAGCCCCAATTGCGGTCCGACAGTACCCCATGACTGCAGAAGCTAAGGAAGGGATAAAGCCACACATTGTTAGATTATTGAAAGCAGGAATCCTTCGTCCATGTCAATCGGCCTGGAATACACCTCTACTGCCAGTGAAAAAGCCGGGAACTAATGACTACAGACCAGTACAGGACCTCCGGGAGGTAAATAGATGGGTAACAGACATCCACCCGACTGTTCCAAACCCTTACACTCTCCTGAGCTCTCTTTCTCCAGACCAGAATTGGTACACAGTACTGGACCTGAAAAATGCTTTCTTCTGCTTGGAGCTGGCCCCTGCCAGCCAACCCTTTTTTGCCTTCGAATGGAAGGACCCGGAGGCAGGCACTTCTGGGCTACTCACTTGGATGAGGCTTCCCCAAGGATTCAAGAACTCACCCACCATCTTCGATGAAGCTTTACATCAGGATCTCCTACCTTTCAGAGCCCAAAACCCACAGGTAACTCTCTTACAATACGTAGATGATCTCCTGCTGGCTGCCCCTGATGAATCCACGTGCCGTGAAGGCACCGAGCGGCTGCTACAGGAATTAGGAAACTTGGGGTACCGGGCATCAGCCAAAAAGGCCCAGATTTGCCAGAAAAAGGTCAGTTACCTGGGGTACCTACTGGAGGGAGGAAAGCGGTGGCTTTCAGAAGCACAGAAGCAGACTGTATTTCACATTCCGCCACCCCAGAACCCAAGACAGATGAGGGAATTTCTGGGAACCACAGGGTTTTGCAGGCTCTGGATACCAGGCTTTGCAGAACTAGCAGCTCCATTATATGCTTTGACTAAGAATACTAAGCCTTTTACTTGGACTGAAAAAGAACAATTGGCGTTTGATAATATCAAAAAGGCCCTTATGTCGGCACCGGCTTTAGGCCTGCCAGATGTCACCAAACCCTTCCACCTCTATGTGGCCGAAAATAAAGGGATAGCCAAGGGAGTGCTGACACAGCAACTGGGACCTTGGAAAAGACCAGTGGCCTATTTGTTAAAAAGGCTAGATCCAGTCGCGGCTGGATGGCCAGCCTGCTTGCGCATAATAGCGGCCACAGCCATCTTAGTGAAGGATGCTGATAAGCTGACCATGGGGCAAAATTTGACTGTAGCAGTGCCCCATACTCTAGAAAATGTGGTCCGGCAGCCTCCAGACCGATGGCTCAGCAATGCCCGAATGACTCATTATCAAGCCTTGCTGCTAAATAATGATAGAATCACTTTCCGGCCAGCCACTGGATTAAACCCAGCAACTCTGTTGCCTGAGCCGGAGTTGGATCCCCCGATCCACGACTGCCTACAGATCCTCGCTGAGGCTCATGGATGGCGAAAAGATTTGACTGACCAGCCCTTGCCTGACGCTGAAATGACTTGGTATACTGACGGAAGCAGTTTTCTAGACCATGGGGAAAGGAAGGCTGGGGCGGCTATTGTAGATGGAACTCAGGTCATCTGGGCCTCACCACTTCCTGCCGGAACGTCAGCCCAGAAGGCTGAATTAATAGCCCTGACCAAGGCCCTCGAAATGAGCAAAGGGCGGCGAATCAACATCTACACAGACAGTCGATATGCCTTCGTGACGGCCCATATCCATGGAGCCATTTATCAACAGCGAGGACTGCTAACATCAGAAGGTAAGGAGATCAAGAACAAGGGCGAGATCCTAGACCTCCTTGATGCACTCCACATGCCTGCAAAAGTGAGTATAATTCATTGTCCAGGGCATCAGAGAAATAACAATGAGATAGCCCGGGGAAATAACATGGCAGATCAGGAGGCAAGGAAGGCAGCTTTACAAACAATTCCCACTTTAACATTAGAAGAACAGAAGCCTACATATGAATACTCACCAGAGGACTTAAAATTAATGGAGAAAATTGACAAGTCCTTTGACAAAGAACTAAGGGCTTGGAGGACCCCTACTGGACTGATAATTCTGCCCCGAAAAGACGCAAGGGAATTAGTTCTATAAATGCATCAATGGACTCATTTAGGGGGAGCCAAAATAAAGGATATTATTAAAGATACTGAATTTATGATCCCTAGGATGTCCCACCTCATTGATGAAATTATTACAACATGTGAACCCTGCAGGCTAGTAAACCCTCAACCCACAGGAGAAAAATTAGGACAACGACTCAGAGGGGACCGGCCGGGGGCTTATTGGGAAATAGACTTCACTGAAATATTGCCTGCTAAATATGGATACAAATACCTACTAGTCTTTATAGACACCTTTTCAGGATGGGTAGAGGCCTACCCCACTAAGAATGAAACTGCAACAGTTGTTATAAAGAAGATCCTGGAAGAAATTTTTCCCCGGTTCGGCATACCTAAGGTAATCGGGTCAGATAACGGCCCAGCCTTCATTGCTCAGGTAAGTCAGGGAATAGCCAGGTTCCTGGGGATTAATTGGAAACTTCATTGTGCCTATAGACCCCAGAGCTCAGGACAGGTAGAAAGAATGAATAGAACCCTAAAAGAGACCTTGACCAAATTGTCCATGGAGACTGGCAGATCAGACTGGGTGACGCTCCTACCATTAGCCTTGTTCCGGGCCAGAAATACCCCATCTAAGCAATTAAGACTCACCCCCTTTGAGATCCTCTATGGGTCCCCTGCCCCCATAACTCAGATAAAAGAAACTGGGCTCCCCACTAATGATATGACTCTAATTACTAGGCTCAAAGGTATCCAAGCAGTCCAGGACGATCTCTGGACCCAGGTGTCAGCTGCCTACCAGCCAGGAGAGCCTACATCAAAAAGGCATCAGTTCTGCTGTGGGGATCTTGTCTACATTCGACGGCACCAGGTCCATACATTGGAGCCCCGTTGGAAGGGACCCTACACTGTACTACTGACCACCCCCACTGCAGTAAAGGTTGATGGAATTGCGGCTTGGGTACATGTCTCACACATCAAAAAGGCACAGCCAGCATCTAAGAATGACGTCTGGACTGCGGAAAAAATGGATAACCCCCTCAAGCTCCGCATTCGTCGCTCTAATGCTATGGCACCAGTTCCAGCTAAGTAATGGGACTCCGGGGGTTAATCCCTATAAGCCCTATAAGCTGACATGGACTATCACCAATATAGAAACAGGCCTTACCCTCAACTTAGCCACTAACTCCACCCCATTGAACGTCTGGTTCCCCGACCTTTCTTTTGACTTGTGTGTCTTGGCTAAAGATTCTTGGCCAGACAGAGATGTCCAGCGGAGTAGAAAAAACAACTACCCTCTCTGTCGTGTTGACGATTGGTATATATGTCCCGGAGGGAAACGTACTTCTAAATGTGGGGGGCCAGAAGCTTTCTATTGTGCCTCCTGGGGTTGTGAGACTTACACTAAGGGCTGGTGGAAAACAAAAGGGGGAGACTTAATTAAATTTACAGAGACAGTTCGAGGAGAATCTAACATCACTATGACCTTCACTAATAAAGGGAAACAAGTAGATTGGAAGGTCGGACACACCTGGGGACTTAGACTGAATCGGCCTGGTCAGACTAACCCTGGACTAATATTTACTGTTCAGCTCAAAGTAGAAGACTTCCTTCACGTTCCAATGGGGCCTAATAAAATGCTAACCAGTAAAAGATCTAAAAAAGGAGATGAATCTAATCTTAAGTTAAAAACAACCTCCAGTTACAACACTTCTCTATCCCCCAGCCCAACTAATTCTAAAATGACTGAGATGGTGTTCACTACTACCGACCCCCACGAGGCACCTTCACAAACTCAGAGATTTAAAGATTTAATCAAGGGAGGGTATAATTTGCTCAATCAAACACATCCTGAGTTAACATCAACATCATGCTGGTTATGTTTGAGTGCAGCACCCCCTTACTATGAGGGAATAGCGCTTGATGACTTAGTTGCCTACAATAACCGCCATGATCAATGTAATTGGGAAATGGGCAACAAGATAACCCTCGAGGAAGTCACAGGGAAAGGGTTATGCCTCGGGAATGTCCCTCCAAAATATAAGCCACTATGCAATCATACAATAACCTCGTTGAACACATCCGCGGGTACATATTTTGCCCCCCCTTAATGCTGGGTGGGCCTGCAATACTGGCCTCACTCCTTGTATAAATACTAATGTGTTTAACTCCTCTTCTCATTTTTGTGTATTAGTCCAACTCATGCCTAGAATTTACTATCATCCTGAAACAGACTTGATAAATGCCTACTTGTTTAAAAGTACCCAGACTCGGGTTCGGCGAGAACCTGTGAGTATAACCTTGGCCATACTGGTGGGTGCAGGAGTTCTAGCCGGAGTAGGTACTGGGGCAGCAGGGCTAATAACTTCCCAAACTAAATTTGATAGCCTTAGATATGCAATGGCTGAAGACTTAAAAGCCTTAGAAAAATCTATAAGCAGGCTTGAAGAATCTTTAACATCTTTATCTGAAGTAGCTTTACAGAATAGAAGGGGACTAGATTTACTATTTCTAAAAGAAGGAGGACTCTGTGCAGCTCTAAAAGAGCAGTGCTGTTTTTACATCGATCATAGTGGGGAAATCCGTGATGCCATGGCCAAACTCAGAGAACGAATAGCGGACAGAGAAAAAGAATATCAGGCATCACAAGGATGGTTTGAAAGATGGTTCAACAGCTCCCCCTGGCTCACAACGCTATTGTCAGCTATAGCAGGCCCCCTTTTAATATTTATAATAATTCTGACCTTTGGACCCTGCATTATCAATAGGCTTCTTGCCTTTGTCAAGGACAGGCTTAATACTGTCCAAATTATGATATTAAGACAACAATACGCAAATGAACGAGCTAGGGAGGGGGAAAGAGAATCCTTACTGTAACTATGTTCTGTTCCCTTACAGAGACAAGGAGCCAAGCCACCACAATTCCATGACGCCGACCCTTTCCAGCAGGAAGCAGTTAGAGCGATCGACGCCCCTGTTCCCTTGCGGTTGGCTCGGCTTCCCTTGTCTCCCCTCTAAGTTTTAAGATTAAAATTTTACCAAAAGAAAAGGGGGGAATGTGGAAGAAAAAGAAATTTTAGACAGACCCAAAAGCAGAAATGTCTATGTCCTTGAGCTTGGTGGTCAGCAGTTTTCAGAGTTCTGAAAACAACAGGTGGCTAGAGACTGAAAAACATCTCCCCTCTCAAGGTCCCTGTGAGAGGACCAGATGCCAAACCACCCAGACCCAGATACTAGACCACCCAGACCTCCCCCCAAAGTTGGTTCCAGGAATCTTCCCCCTTCAAGGTTTCAGAGAAATGTTTTCAATATGTCCAGATGCAGTCTAAGCCCGCTTGCCCCCTACCCACACAGAACTCCGGGAAATGCCCCCCCTCTCAAGGTCTAATACCTGCAGCTATGCCAAATACCACCAAAGCCTTAGTATTATAACCGAAGCTTCACCCCAAGCCCACTGCTATCTTGCACAAACAAGTCAGCCCTGCCGCAGACGTGCTGACCGAGACCTCGACCAAAACATCTGATGGTCACCCTTGGCTGACTCAACTTCCTTGTGTGCTGTAAAAACTGTGCCAAAGAGTGCTATAGAAAAATATGTTTTGCTACCCTATAAAAACCCTACCCCGACCTCAGTCGGGGCCGCCCTTCTCTTGCTTGCAGGAGGGAGGCGGTCCTGGCATGCCAGAATAATAAACTCGCCTATTGCCTTTGCAGCAGCCTCTCGGTCCTTGTGTCTCCTTTTGGGGTCGGGGCGGGTGACTTGGAGGAACTTCGGTTCCAACACCAGAGATTTTGGTAACTTGTATTTTCATTATCGTTCACTTTCAGGAAATCTTGAATTTCCTTTTTCATTTCTTCCTGAATCCAGTTCTCATTCAGCATCATATTAAGTTTCCAGGAGTTAGTGTACTTTCTGTTGTGTTGTGGATGTCCAGCTTTAGGCCGTGGTGGTCTGATAGAGCACAGGTTAGAATTACAACTTTTTTGTATATGTGTAGATTCATGTTGTGGCCCAATATGTGATCTATTTTGGAGAGACTTCCATGTGATGCTGAGAAAAATGTGTATTCTTTGGTGTGTGGATGAAAAGTTCGATAGAGATCTGTAAGGTCCATTTCTTTAAGGGTTTGATTAAGTTCCAAAATGTCTCTGTTAAGCTTTTGACCTGTTGATCTATCCCATGTTGAGAGGGTGGTGTTGAAGTCCCCAAGAATTATCGTTTGGGTGTTGATTTCTCACTTTAGACGCTGTAGGGTTTTCGTAATGAATGTGGAGGGACCTGTATTGGGTGCATATATGTTCAGTATTGTGAAATCTTCCTGGTGAATTGTACCTGTGACTAAAATGTAGTATCCATCTGTGTCTCGTATGATTTTCTTTGGTTTGAAGTCCACTTTGTCTGAAATCATAATGGCTATCCCTGCCTGTTTCCTGGTTCCATTAGCTTGCAAGATTTTGGACCAGCCTTTCATTTTTAGTATGTGCCTATCTTTTGTGGTGAGATGAGTTTCCTGAAGGCAGCAGATTGATGGGTTGTGGTTTTTAATCCAAGTTTGTAATCTGTGTCTCTTAATCTGTGAGTTAATGCCATTGGGATTTAATGTTATAATGGAGAAATTATTTTTAATTCCAGACATTTTTTATGTTTAGTGGCTTTTGTAAGTGTATTGTTTGGCTTTTAGGTTTTGGTGGTATTATACTTCCCTTCTGTCCTCCTGGATATGCTTGTTTTTTTTCTTCAGTCTTGAGTATCATTTCTAGCATTTTTTGAAATCCTGGTTTGGTAGACATGTAAACCTTCAAGTTGTCTTTGTGCTGGAAAACTTTTCTTTCTCCCTTAATCATGACAGATAATTTTGCTGGGTATATCAGTGTGGGTTGACATTTTTACTCATTTAATACTTGAAGTACGTCTCTCCAAGCTCTTCTTGCTTATACTGTTTCCAGTGAGTAGTCAATTGTTATTCTAATAGGTTAACCTTTAAAAGTGACTTGCTTTTTTTCTCTTGATGCTCTCAGCACCTTTTCTTTGTCTTGAATGTGGAGTGTTTTGACTATTATTTGCCATGATGAATTTCTATTTTGATCATATCTGTTTGGAATGTGAAATGCCTCTTGTATTTGGATGGGCCTCTTTCTTCAGTTGAGGGAAGTTTTCATTTATGATGATTTGAAAAATTTCCTCAGGTGTGGTATTTTAGGATTCTTGTTCTGGTATTCCATGTATGCACATTCTTCACCTGGGACCTGGGACTTGGCTTAGTGGCCCACCCAAGCTCCAGGGATGTAGGAATGTGAGCAAGTCCTGTCCAGTTGGGCAGACAGGTGGGCAGGAGGAAGCAAGGGGCTGGTGCCCAGGGAGTGGCCCAGGCAAGACTGGAGGCAGCCTGGGTGCCGCTGGGACAGGGGCCCACCTGGGGGCTGGGCGAACTCACCTGAGATGCAAGACGGGGAGCAGTAGTGGGGCAGAGGGTCTGGCAGGACATTAAACTTCTTAAAGGGGAGATTTTATATACCAGGACAAGAGAAAGTGAGGGAATGTCTGGGGCAATTTACATAGGGAATGAGGGAAGGGGAGATAGGAGGGACAGGGGACTTACAGAAAAATGCTAATATTATAGGAAGTAACCCTAAAGGAACATCCTATGTTAGTAATATGTCAAATAAACCCTTTTAAAGAAATGATCAAGAATGGGCTGCCCCTATGCAGAGGAGCATTTAGTGAGGAAAAGAGAGGAAAATAAACTTGAGCTGATCCACTTAGATCCCAGGGACAAAATTATACTAGAATTAAGAGGAATGTGGTCCTCCCTGATAAAATGTTGGTCAGAGAGGTTTTAACGGACCTCTAACATTACAGGTTTTTGCCATTGCTCTTGGTTGCTCCTCCAAAACTGCCAGTAAGACCTTATTATTGAAGATGCAACACAAATGAATCATAGAACAAGGGTAAATATATCAACTGAAACTGTGCAAGTCCTGTCCAGTTGGGCAGACAGGCGGGCGGGAGGAAGCAAGGGGCTGGTGCCCGGGGAGTGGCCCAGGGGTGTTTCCTTCCTGGATACCTTACACAGAACCATGGTTGCTGCTGAGGGAGAGAAATAATCACAAGCCCCATCAATGGCATTAGATCTGTAAGTTGCAATGTAAATCAACATGGCAACAGGTGACAACCAGAGTAATAGTGACATGAGCTTCAAGGAAACAACCAACAGCTGAGGGTATTCAAGACCTGCATGGCAGAATGGTACATCTCCCAGTTACTATAAACTAGAAAAAGAACCAAAAAAAAAGAAAAGGAAATAGATCCATAGGGAAGACAGCCAATAAACATATAGGTAGGAAGACAGAACATCAAAATGCTCTGTAGGTAGCTGTTATTATATCCATAGAGTGGGAACATACAGTGGAAATCTCTAGGTCTAAAGCTGAATGAGTAAAGGAAAGTGACCATATTAGTGAGATGACCTGAAGAGAAGTAAATTGATATTCAAAAGAAGTTTGAGCCCCCATGGGAGCAGACAAAGTCAAAGTGAGCCCTGAGGTCCTTATAAGCATACAGGTAGGAGGATGGGAAGAAGCAGGAGAAATTGATGAAGGAAAGGGAGTGGATGGGAGAGGGAAGGGACAAAGGCTGGAATGAATACTCACTATCTTCTAAAAGTAGAAAAATGTTTTTAAATATAGAAATGGAAAATTCGTTTCTGGAAATATTTTAATAAAATATTTATATATTTAAAAATTATAAAAATTGATTGATAGGAAAATATAAAATATTTGGACCTCTTGAAAAGGTGTCAGATGATTCAGACAGTGCATTAGGCTCTGCCAAAATTTAAAATTTAAGTATATAAAATGCTTAACCAATTCTGTCTTCATCAATATCAATAAAACTCATTTCAGAGGAAAATAAAGCATTGTGTTTCAAAAATTGGAATCACATTTTTCTGTAAAATACTTATTAATCATGTTCAGTTGGAAAGTTATGTGACTTCATTCCTTTATTTGATATGATAGCTAAAATTTTATATGCAGAATAAAAATCATTTCAAGTTTAAAAACAATGAAGATTGCTGCAGACATTATCATACTAGATTTCAAACTATAGTACAAAGCTATAGTAATAAAAAACAGTGTGGTACTGGCACAAAAATAGATACATCAACCAATGGATCAGAATGGATTATCCAGATATAAAGTCTCACACATATAGCCAGTTGATTTTTGACAAAGGCAAAAAACATGCATTCTGAGGAAAACACAGCATCTTCAACAAGTGTTGGGAAAATTGTACATCTACATGTAGAAGAATAAAAATTGATTGTTGCCTCTCTCCTTACCCACAGGCCAACTCCAAATGTATTAGAAACCTCAATATTAAACCCAAAACTCTGAAATTGTTAGAAGAAAGAGAAGGAAGTACACTTGGATTGATAGGCTTAGGTAAAGATTTTCTAAACAGAATAACAAATGGCCAGAGGTTAAGACCCATAATTACAAATGGGACTTCATGAAATAAAAAGATTCTGTTCTGCAAGATAGATCTTAACCATCCTGCAAATGGGAGAATGACCCCCCTCGCCATGATTTCCTACTCTTATTCCATCTACCTTTGAATCTACTCTTATAATAAGACTCTATTTTAACAGCCTCTTATCCCTGGCTAAGAGGAGATATCCAATACCCATCAGGATGGAGCCATGGGTGACACCCGAACAGCAAAACTGAAAAAAAAAAAAAAAAAAAAACATAATTCAGAACATCAAAGACCTTACATTAATCACCTGAAACCAAGCCAGCTTAATTTCTCCCCATCATAAAGATCAGGGGAATTTGCAGAAGAAGAGGCAGTAAGATTGTAAGAGCCTAAAGATGGAGAGAAGCAACAATATGCAAGATACTCTACCCAAGTTAGGGCCGAAGTAACCATAATAGGACTTTGCATGACCTGCGCAATGACCAGCATAGCATTGACCCCCCAAAGTCTAACATGGATCACAGGAACAAGGATCCTTAGAAGCAAGGGATTAACATCCACAGTAGTGTTCCTATACTAAAGGGGAACACAAGAAAGGGCTCTAGGCAATGCTCCTGAGTCCTTACACCTCATTAGAGAAGAGGACCATATTAGTTAGAGTTCTCTAGATTCACAGAATTGACAGAATGAATATATATATATGGCCATATATATTCATGGATATGGCCCAGGTACTAGAGCGAAGGCTTCCAGTAGCCGAGGTAGTCCAACGATGGCTGCCATTAGCTAGCTGCTCAGTTCAGTAGTGAAGTGGGTGATGGCTGAAAGCTGGAGAACTCCTAGAGTCTTAGTCTAGTTGAAGGCTAGGTCGATGAAACCGGGTGGCCGGAAAGAAGAACGATTCCTACCACAGCTGCAAGAAGGCATCGGTTCTCCTTGGTGGCACCTTTTTAAATGATGGAGAATTGGGAGAATTCTTTGAGAGCTTTGAAGCTCTGATAGGATCTGGGGTGTGTATAATTCTTTCAAGTAGTCTCAGTTGATCCTATGCAGAGGTGGTCTCAGCTCAGCTTAGTTAATACAGGGTGTGTCAACTTGACACACAGGCTTAACTATCACAAGGACCCAGAGGGAAGTTTGACATTCACACTAAAGGATGCTCCAGGGAGGGGGGGAGGGGGCACTGGGAGAAAGGGAGGGGGGAAAGGAAAGGAAAAAGGGGGGAGAGAGCAAGGGGTTCAGGGAGAGGTGGAAGGTGGGAGGGGACTGGGGAACCTATTAAGTTTTTGTGAGTGGAAAAAATAAATTAATTAATTTAAAAAAGAAACAGAAAAAATTAAAATAAAAATAAAATAGCATAAAAAGATTCTGTTCTGCAAAAGAAACTGTTAATTGTGCAAAAATGCAACCTACAGAATGTGAGAAAATCTTTGCTAGCTATGAATATGACAAAGGATTAATCTTCAGAGTATACAAAGAGCTCAAAAAATTAAACATCAATACATCAAACATTTAAATTCAAATAATGGACCCTGGATGTAAACAGAGATTTTACTCAAAAAGGAATAAATCTGGATGAGTGACGGGAAGTACCCCTATTAGTATGGTGACCTCAAGTGAGACAAGATGTCATGCCACAGAGGCCTGAATCCCCACAAGAGTAAACAAGCCCGAGGAAACCATGGGGTCCACAGAAACAGAGAGGTAGTAGGTGAGTGGGGTTAATAAAGTAATGGGAAGGAGAGATGATGGAGGGAAGCAGGGATAGTCAATATGCTTGTAAAAGTAGAAAATTTAAAAAAACAATAGACAAACCAGTGTGAATCCTGGAGTCCATAGATGTAGACAGGCTCGAGGGAATGGAGAGTATTGAGACAGGGAAGAGAGTGGGATGGGTACAAAGTAAGAGGGAGGGAAGCAGGGATAAGTACTCAATATGCTTTTAAATCTAGAAAAATAAAATAATTTAAAAAGTAAAAAAGAAATTGGTAGTCATTCTAATATCTGACAATAAATTTCAATCAAAATCTCATGAGAAAAGATGAAAGTCACTGAATACACGTTGCTCAACAAGAAGAAATTAAAATTTAAATATGTACATACCAAATACAAATGTCTAAAATTAATAAAAAGACACTTCTACACAAAAATACTCTTATTAACACCAATATAGTAATAGTAGGCCACTTCACCACCCCATTTGCACCAATAGATAAGTCATTTGTGCAAGAAGTAAACAGCAAAAACTATGGAGCTAAAAGAAAACATGGATCAGTTGGACACAGTAGGCATGTACAGAACATTATGCCCAAATAACAAACTTAAAGCACACTTTTTTATAAGTAGTTCTGAAATTTTATTCTTTGATACTTTTATGCTTAAATATAATGAATACATGAGTTTTTATCCTTTAATACCTGTTTCTATCCATCCTCAACTCCGGCAAGTATCCCTAATACTTTAAAATCTTATTGCATGTGTGACTCATAGTGCTTCAAGTGGAATTTCTGTTCTGTCAATTTCTTGAGCACCATCAGGCAGTTATAGATTGCCAATTGTTACAAAAATTATTGAGTAAAGAAAATACACTTTTGGCACCCCATGAAACATTAAATAAAACAGATTGCATTCTAGGCCACAAAGTCAGCATCAAGGGCGGTAAGATTGTAAGAGCACAAGGATGGGAGGAGCAATGATATGCAAGATACTCCACACAAGTTAGGGCCTAAGCAATCATATTTGGACTTGATGAAAAGGAGAGTTTATAATACACACTGGAGAAATCCAGGAAATCAAGAGGACATATTTCAATAACTTATATTCTATTAACCTGAAAAATCGGTAATTCTAGAAGCCTTCTCATTGAGATATGAAAGAAGGCAAGGTTGTTCTATATCACTACCTGTGTTTAACATCATGCTGGAAATCTTTGTTACAGAAATGTGGTAAGAGAATGAGATAAATAAGATACAAATTGGAAAAACAGTATCCTTACTTTTTGGTAATATTATTCTATATCTGAAAAACCTCGGTAAGTCTACCAAGAAGAGTCCTAGAATTAATAACAAATTTTGATAATGTGCAGGTTACAAAATTAACCTAAAAAGCCGTAGCCTTCTCATGTACCAAGGATGAACAAATGAAAATAAAAATTACAATGAGAGAACCAATATAATTCACCAAAGGCTTAAGAAAACTAAAGTACCTTGTACTAAGTACAACAAAAGAAGTGAAAGACCTTCAAAGCACAAAAGGAAATCAATCAATATATGAGAAAGAGGACAGATATGTTATCCTCAGGGATTAGTAGGATTTAAACTGCAAAAATGGCCTTCCTACCATAAACAATATACAAATCCAGTGTAACCATGTTTAAAATCCCAATACAATTTTAATAAGTTGAAAAATGCTAAAATTCATATGGAAAGACAAAGACAATATTGACAAAGTTATTCTCAGCAATAACAATGACCCTGGAGTTATCACACTACATGATTTTAGGGACTACTACAAAGCCACTGCAATGTATTGTAATGTAAAGCATGATACTGGAATAGAAACAGACACATTGATCAATAGATTAGAATTGAAGATCTAGACATAGATCAACACACCTACAGCCTCCTAATTTTTGACAAGATGGCAAAAAATACACATTGTAACAAAGATGCCATATTCAAGAATTAGTGCTGGAAAATTGGACAAAAACATGAAAATGAAAAATGAAGCCTGACCATTATCTCTCACAATGCACACAAAGCAATTCCAAATGGATTAAAGATCTCAATATCAAACCTAAAATTTTTAATCTTGTACAATAAAGAATAAGGAATACATTTGAAATATTAGACCTAAGTAACGACTTTCTTAATAAAATCTCTTTCTCTTTTACAGAAGAATAAGACATACATTCAATTAAGTGATACTTAATTAATTTAAAAATCTTCAGTTTGAGAAAAGAAGCTGTTAGTAGAACAAAAAGGCAACCCTCAGGGTAGGAATAAATCTTTTCTAACTATGAATCTGAAAATACACTGATATTTATAACATACTAAGAACACAGCAAAAAATTTAAAAGACCCACGCAAAATTGGCTTTAAAATTAAACATTTTTTTTTAAAATAAGAAGCCTAAATGTCTAAGAAATTCCTGAGAAAGTGCTCAATGTCCCTTGCTATTAGGAAAATATAAATTAAAACTACCTTAATGTTTCACCTTACCTCAATCAGAGTGGTTAAGATTAAAATCACAAATAATAAAGGTTAGCAAGATAGTGGGAAAAGCAAAACTTTTCCACTGTTATTTTGAATATAAACTAGAAGTAAGTATGAAGGTTCTTTAAAATTCTAAAAAATGATCTGTCATATAAGAGTTGTTCTACTTAGGGGAGTATTCCCAAAAGATTCAACATCACAATACATACATACATTCACATCCATGTTCATTGCAGCTCAATTAATTATAGTAGTAATCTGGAATCAGCCCAGATATCTATAAAAGAATGAATGGTTAATGAAATAGTGGTACATATACAGTTTAACACTATTCACCTATCAAGAAACATGAAATTATGAAATTTACAGGTAAATGTAAGAACTGGATAAGATCATATTTAGTGAGGAATCCAAGACACAGCATAATACATAGTTGATGTTACAGAACTTTGCAATTCATGTGATTAAATAGAAAAGCTTACAACATCCATGAGAATGTCTACTGAGTAGGGGGCATATTGAGGAATGGAGCAAGACCCTAGGGAAAGTATTGATATACCATAAAAATAGAGAAAATAAATGTGGTAATGATTGAAAGGAAGATTAAGGGAAAGGAAGATAAGGGAATAGGGCAAGGGTCATAGCCAATAAAGCTAAGATGGTAAGTCAGAACTACATAGAATCCTTCTATACCACAATCTTATCAAAAATGGGGAAATTGACCAGGAAGGAAAGTCTGTGAACGTAACCAAATGACTCATTATTTACTTGCAGTCCTTGATGGTGGCCTATTTTATCTGCTGTAACATGGTCCTCTCTCTCCTTGTTTCTGATGTGGCCCTCATACCCCATCCCTCCTGCTCATAATCCTTGCAATTACTGTAGGTATTACAGAGATTTATCCTTGAGTGTCTAGTGGGTTTGGTACTAGGAGCCACCTATTAGGGAGTACATATGGCATGTAATTTTCTGGGTCTGGTATACTTCACTTAATATAATTGTTTCTAATTCCATTCATTTCCTGGCAAATTCCATTAATTCATCATTTTTGAGGGGTGAATAGTAGTCTATTGTATAGATGTACCACATTTTCCTTATCTACTCATCAACTGTTGGGCATTTGGGTTGATTCCATGACTTTGCTATTGTAAACAGTGCTGCTATGAACATGGTTGTGCTTATGATATTGAGGTGAATTTTTGCTGTATGGGGGGTTATTCTCAAAAGTGGAATAGCAGAGTCATATGGCATTTCAATTTTTAATTTCTTTAATAATCTCCAGATGGCTCGCCAGAGTGGCTGTATGAGCCTGCATTCCCACCAGCAATGTAAGAGAGTTCCCTTCTCTCCACATCCTCCCCAGCATTTGTTGTTGTTTGTATTGTGCATTTTTGCCATCCTGATCGGGGTGAGATGATATCTGAGGGAAGTTTTGATTGGCATTTCCCTGATGGCTATGGATGTGGAGCATTTTTGAAGATATTTGTTAGATATTTTAATTTTATCCCTGGACCAGAAGGGGAAGGCATATAGTCTGGCAGATAAAAAGCAACCATTTTGCTAGGTCAACAGTCGCAAAGTCTAGCATCTGCTAAAGGCACCAAGATCCTTGGAGGCAAAGATTGGCAGCCACAGCAGTGTTCCTATACCTAAGGGGAACATGGGAAAGGGTTCAGGGAAAGGCCACTGGGTCCTTGTATGTCATCGGAGAGGAGGGCCCAGAGGACAATCAGACATGCACAAGAAAGGACTCTCTGGGAATTGGGGCGGGAGGCACTGGGGGATAGGGAGGGAGGGGGGTGGGGAGGGGAAGCAGGGGATACGGGGGGAGGAGGAGGGAGGGAGGGAACTGGTGTACCTAATAAGTTTGTATGAGCTGAAATAATAATAAAAATGTATTTAAAAAAAAGCAACCATTTTGCAAATGGGTGATTGACCCCTCCCTCACTGCAGTTTCCTACTTTTTTTATATCTACCTTTGAATATACTGTTATAATAAGACTCTAGTTTAACAACTTTTTATCTCTGGCCAGGGGGTGACATCCAATACCCATCAGGATGGACTGAGGGCATTGCAGGAACAGCAAAACTGACAAAAAAAAATCAACAAACCGTAACCCAGAACTTCAGAGACTCTATATCAACCACCTGGAACTAGGCCAGCTTAATCTCTCCCCATCCTGAAGTTCAGGGACATTTGCGGAAGAGGGGGCGGTAAGATTGTAAGAGCACAAGGATGGGTGAAGCAACGATATGCAAGACACTCCACACAAGCTAGGGCCGAGGCAATCATAATTGGACTTCACATGCCCTGTGCAATGTCCAACACACTATTGACCCCGCAAAGTCTAGCATTTGCTAAAGGCACTAGGATCCTTGGAGGCAAGGGATTGACAGCCACAGTAGTGTTCCTATGCTTAAGGGGAACACAGGAAAGGGTTCTGGGAAATGCCACTGGGTCCTTGCACCTCATCGGAGAGGAGGACCCAGAGGAGAGTTTGGCATGCATATTAAAGGATGCTCCGGGGATGGGAGGGGGAGACACTGGGGAATGGGGAGGGAAGGGAGAGGGGAGGGGGGCACAGGGTGGTGAGAGGTTGGAGGGAGGGAGGGGACTGGTGTAACTATTAAGTTTGTATGAGTGGAAATAAAAAATGGGGAGATTGAAAGAAAATATATTCTGTGGAAATGAATATCTATAGATATATAGATATCTACATAATATTATCAAAATCTTTGAATAATCTCTATTTAAGGGAAGAAAATCAAATGAAGATAGGTACAGTTGAAACTTATCTGAGATGTTACTATCAGAAACCATAGAAAATATACAAAATGCCATGTAGCAGATATGTGTTATTCCCAAAGGAACTGCAGGTCAAAGAAGTCTCAAAGCCTCCCTCCCCTCAGCTAACAATAAGTGGTTTGCTATAGCCTTTGATTTTTCGCCAGAATATAACTGAAAGACTCTATTCCTGAAGTCACTTCACACATCAACCATAGGACATGTACAGAATCTTCCTCCTTACTGGTCAATTTTCACAGTACCATGAAATACCTTGCAAATTACTGGGAGAGAAAAGAAATCAGCAGTCACTACTGATAATTATTAAATCTAAAAGCCACACAAGCAATCACCCAGGCAAAAGTAGAATACCAACTCAATAGTGCCATGTTATAGAAATAACCAACAATTACCTGATTGCATTTAAGGTATACCATACAGCAGGAAAACTCATTCTAGATACTATAAACAAGACCAAAAATTTCAGCAGGGGAGACAATAGTTCCTAGGAGACAATAATATGCTAAAATGTAGTTGTAAAAACTAGATATTCATCTGCATCCTAAACACTTATTCTTATACCAGCAGATTAATGAAACTCCCAGTTCTTAACCTAGAAGCTTCCTTATGCAATACAATGAACAAAGTGCAGATAACAGGTGACTGTGAAATATTCATCCATAAAGAAGATACCTGAGGCACCCTAACCGAAGACTAAAGGAGCATCATAGACAATGGGATGTAAGTATTTAAGAGCATAGTGCAAGAGCCAGAGGATATCTTCCAAATATAGCAGGACTTCAATATCCATGAACTCTCTTATGAACTTTCATAAAGCAGAAACAAAACTTGCCATATCAACATCACAGTACAAAAATTGAGAGATCTCAAGAGCCATCACACATCCCTTAGTGACTGACAAAGTTTGATGCTAAATGGGTGAGAAAGGGAGGTCCTCTGGGCATTTTTCACTTACTGGTATATTGTCCTCACTCCATCAAGTTTCCAGATACATGTTATTAACAGAACCTATGTGGGATTTAGTGAGCCTAGCCTCATGCACAGAAGGTATGTGAGAGAGGGAAAGAGAGGAAAAGGGAATAAGAAAGTTTGTACTGGAAGAAAATAGGGATTGGGTGATTAGAGGTGAGAATGACAGATATTTATGTGTAAAGTTTCAAAAGAATATAAATAAAATATTTTAAAAAACAAAAACTTTTCATATCAAAAATAACCTATGAAGTAAAATCATAGCATTTGATCTTATTTCCATCTGTAGCTGCTATTCACTTTTACCATATAATACTGTAAAATGATATATTCATAAGGGATTAATGTATCTGCAGAATGGAAATTAGATCACTAATTATAAATCCTACAAAGAGGTTATGAGAGAAATAGCTAGATATGTGCAGAATAATCACAGTAGCTCTTAAAACTAGAAAAGAATGACAGGCATGTGGGGGCACAGAGATGCTATCTGGTAAGGAATCACTGAGCAAATGCTGGTTTTGAACATGAAACAAGAGTTCAACAGGCCAAACAATGTCAGTTTTAGAATCAGAAATATGTTTCCAACATACAACCTCAAGAAGATGAGGAAATCTGCTAAAAAAAAAACTAAAGAGTTTACTTCTATCAACTAAATGAGGCAGAAAATGAATCTTTGCCTTGAGGGTTCTTAAAGGAAAACAATCCTCTAACATTTGTTTTAGTAAACTGAGTTCTACTTCATACTTCTAACTTATAGAGCTATAAGATAATAAATTTATATTGTATCAAACTATAAAATTCATGTTAATAAGCAGTAAAAATAGGAAACTAATACAAACAGTAGCAGTTCCTCACAAAATACCTTACTGTTTTCAAATTATTTTTATCAATATCTCTACAGTATATGTTCTTTTGGTTTTGCAATGTCACCCTGAATTCATGCAAATGAATATATATGAGAAAGAGAAATCAGAACATTTTTGAAGGGTGGTTATCACTACTTATTAATTTATGCATTTTAGTCATTCCTAATTGCATACATTAAATGACTATATATGCCTGCCCTGGTCATGCCACAGTCATCATTATCTTATGGCATGCTTCTCAAATTTATTATAGATACCTAAATTATGCAGATGCATACAAATATTGCTCTTTCATGCTTGGCCTATTCAACATAACTGAATGCTTTCAGGGAGCATCCATGTTACACCACGTAATAAATTCATTATTTTCTAGAACTCAGCACTACTATATTGTATACATGCATCTCATTTGTGTATTCATTTATTTATTAATACAAATTTGGGAATTTTTTTCTTTGATTATTTTGAATAATGCTACTAGGAAAACTGATGTGTTTGTGGAAAGTGGACAAGAAAAAACGTAAAAGCCAGAGGTTGGGGAGGTTTGCCATCAAATAATGTTTTCTGGATGCAACAGGAATGCTGCAAACACACATTCACAGAAAGTGTGTTTACCTCTTTAAAACTTGCACAGGATTTGGCCTGTCAACAGGCCTTTCCATCATGAAAAGAAGAACTCAAGGCACAAAATCTCATTGAGGGATTATTGAAGGTTATGGCTGACTTTAAGGGAAGCAGAACTATTTTTTCTGTGATATAACAATTTTTATATCATCCACATTCCATCAAATTTCCAGGAACATGCTAATCTATGAACCTTTTTTAAATTCAATGGGACACACACAGATACACATACACACACACACATATAGACACAGAGAGAGAGAGAGAGAAAGAGAGAGAGAGAAGAAAGCTGAGATTGTTCGAGTAGAATGATTTGAGTGGGAGGACAAGGGGATAGAATTAAATAATATTAAATGTAAATGACTTAAGCTCATTTGACTAATATATAAACTTGTCAAAAAATAAATACCTAAAAAGAAAATTGATGTCTAAGTATGTATACACATTCCTGTTTTAATGTTTTTTTAGGTACACGAATCATTTCCCAGATCTCATGTGAAATGGGCAAAAGCAGTGTGTTCTTGTACTCTCAGCATTAGAGAAAGAGAGACCAGGATGATCTTGGGCAATTCTGGCTAACAAATCTAGCTTATTTGCTGAGCTCCAAGAAAATGAGAAACTCTATCTCAAAGAATATAGGCAGTGTCCTTGTGTGCCTGGGATAAACCCTACTTGATCATGGTCAATGATCTTTTTGATATGATTTTGAATCAGATATGCTAAGATTTTGTTGAGAATCTTTGCATCTGTGTTCATCAAGGAGATTGGCCTATAGTTTTCTTTTAAATGTGTCTATTTGCTTTGGGGATTATTATGATATTATCTTTGTAGACAGAATATGTAAGTATTCCTTTCTTCACTATTTTATGGATTATTTTAAGGAACAGTGCTGTTAGTTGTTCTTTAAATGTCTGTTAGAATTCTGTGTTGACTCCATCTGTCCAAGACATTATTTGGTGGGAAGATTTGAGATTACTTCATCCATTTCCTCATTCATTATAGGACTACTTAAATAATGCAAAACTTCCTCTTTCAAATTAGGTAAGTTTTGCTTATTTAGAAATTCATTCATTTCTTTCATATACTCAAACTTTGTGGAGTATAAGTTTTTGAAATATGACCTTATAGTTCTCTGAATTTCTTGGGTATCAGATGGGATAACACCAATTTTGTAAATTTGGTTTTTCTCTCTCTTGATTTTGGTTAATTTAACTAGATATATAATCAATCCTATTGATTTTGTTCAAGTAACCAGCTTTTTTTTCTGGCCGATTCTTTGTATCGTTTTTCATATTTCAATTTCGGATATTTCTCCCCAAAGTTTGCCAATCTCCTCTCTTCTACTGCTTTTGGGATTGGATTGCTCTTGTGTCTCTAAAGCTTTAAGCTGCATTGACATGTTATTTACTTATGACATTTCTGGTTTTCGATATAGGCATTGAGAGCTGTAAATTTATCTCTTAGTACATCTTTCATTGTGTCCCAGAAATTTTGATATGTTATATTTTCATTATTATTTGCTTCTAGCAAATCTTAAATTTTCTTTTTGATTGCTTTCTGAACCCATTTCTCATTCAGCATCATTGTGTTTAATTTCAAAAATGAGTTTATTTTCTGTATTATGGAAGTCAAACATTAGACCATGGTGATCTGATAAGGTACAGGCTATAAATTTCAACTTTCCTATATATGTGGCGTTTTATTTTGTGGTCTAATAAGTGGTCTATTTTGGAGAAAGTTCCGTGGGCTTCTGACGAGGATATGTATCCCTTGGTGATTGGTTGGAAGGTTCAGTAGAGATGTGTTAGGTCCATTTCTGTAAGTGTTTGATTTAGTTCCAGTATGTCTCTGTTGAGTTTTTGGACTGGTGATCTATCCCATGTGAGAATGCGATATTGAAATCCTCAACTTTTATCATTTTGGAATTTTTCTTGTTGTTTTAGATGTTTTAGTATTTTTAAAATTAATGTGTAGGAGCCCCTATGAGGTCTGTACATGTTCAGTATTTTGAAACCAATCTGTTGAATTTTTCCTGTGACTAAAATGTCGTATCCTTCTGTATCTGTTATGCTTTTCTTTGAAGTCCAATTTAACAGATACCATTATTGCTACCCCTGCTTATTTCCTTGTTCCATTAGCTTGAAGAATTTTTTTAAATATCTTTTTATTATTATTATTATTATTTATTCAACTGTGTGCATATGCGTGTGTCTGTGTATGTGTATGGGTCTGTGTATGTGTAGAACCACCGACGAATTCGCGAACCACCATGGACGCTTCCACCTCCTTCTGCCCTGGGATTCACAGGCTCCGCCCTACCAGGACCAGAAACGCAGGCCGCCCCCGCTTCCGCCTGGCGTCTATACGTGGGATCTGGGATCCAAGCTCAGGACCTTCCGCCTGCAAGGCGGAGGTTTAACCCCTGAGCCACCTCTCCAGCCCAGATTGAAGAACTTTTGATGAAACTTTTATTTTTAGTATGTGCCTATATTTTGTGATGAGATATGTTTCCTAAAGGCAGCAGATGGATGGGTTTTGATTTCTAATCCGTATTTTTTTAACATTTTTTATTATTATTTCCGCTCATACAAACTTAATAGGTACACCGGTTCCCTTCCTCCCTCCTCCTCCCCCCGAACCCCCTGCTTCCCCTCCCCTCACCCCTCCCTCCTCATCCCCCAGTGCCTCTTGCCCCAATTCCCAGAGAGTCCTTTAATGTGCATCCCTGACTCTCCTCTGGGCCCTCCTTCATGATGACGTACAAGGACCCAGTGGCATTTCCCTGAACCCTTTCGCGTGTTCCCCTTAAGCATAGGAACACTACTATGGCTGCCAATCCCTTGTCTGCAAGGATCTTGGTGCCTTTAGCAGATGCTAGCTAATCCATGTTTTTAACTTGTGTCTTTCAATTAGTGAGCTAACTCCAGTGGCATTTAGAGTTATAATGGAAATTACTTTTGATTCCTGATATTTTTTTTGTGTTTATTGGCTTTCATATGTATATTATTTAGCTTGCAGTTTATGATAATATCCTTCCCACTTCCTGGATGTGTTCGCTCTTTTCTAGCCTTTTTTGAAGTCCTGGTTTGGTGCTGATGCAAGCCTTCAACTTCTCTTGTGGTGGACAAGTTTTCTTTCACCATCAATCATGACTGATAATTTTGATGGCTACATTAGCCTTGGTTGATATTTGTGTTCATTCAACACTTGAAATACCTATCTCCAAGCTCTTCTGCCTTTTACTGTTTCCATTGAAAAATCATTTGTTATTTTAATAGGTTTACCTTTAAAAGTGACTTGTTTTTTTCCTCTCTCTTGAAGCTCTTAGCACCTTCTTTTTGTCTTGTATGTATAGTGTTTTGACTATTATTTTACATGATGAGTTTCTATTTTGATCATATGTGTTTGGGGTGTGATATTCCTCTTGTATTTGGATTGGTCTCTCTTTCTTTAAATGTGGAAAGTTTTCTTTTATGATAATTTGAAAATTTTCCTGAGGTGTGGTATTCTGGGATACTTTTCTGGTATTCCATGAATGCTCTTGTTAGGTTTCTTCATGGTGTCTCATAACTCTTGAATATTCATCTCAAATATCTTTTTGGCTCTAACAACCTCTTTGATTGAATTGGTTTGTGCTTCCATTTTGTCTTCAAAATCTGACATTCTGTTTTCTGCTTCATTTGTTTTGCCGATAAGACTTTCTGATGTGTTCTGGGTTGAAGTTAGCTTGTCTTTTAGTTAGAGTTTAATCTCTACTTATAATTGGTTAACTGCTCTATGCCTATTTTCAGTTGTGTTCCTGTTCAAGTTGGTTGATGTAGTTATTTAACTCTCCTGGGATTTCCTCTTTCATTGTTTTCATCATAGTAAATATCAGGCTTTGAAAATCATTATCATGGGTATGGTTTTCTTGGATATATTTTGTGAGTTTTTTCTGGTTGGATTCCATAATTATGGGATTGATTCTTTTTGTAGGACATTTGTTGTCTTGGTTTTTGTTTCTCATGGATTTGTGCTGTGACCTGATGTAATGTACTTATTTTGGCTTTCCTATAACAGAAAATTTGAAAGGGACTCTTAAGTGGGAGAATTATGATGAAGACCTTAAAGGAGGAAGCATAAAATACCATGTGCAGCAAGGTTTAAAGGAGAATAATAGAGAGAAATACTAAAGGTGGGGAATGAAGAGATTGGGTATAGGAGGGACTGAGGGAATACTAATAATCACTAAGATTGTAAGATACAACCAAATGGAAAGATCCTATATTTTTGATTAATTTTTCAAAACACTTTAAAAAAACTGATATTTCTTTACAGGTTAACACAGAGAGGAAGATGGGGAAAGCACAAAATGTCCTTTGGTCTTACAACTAAATACCAGAAGAAAATAAGCAGTACTACAAGTAACAGGTATTTAATACTTACTGAGAAGTTGGTCAGACAGTTCTCAGAGACCACCCAAATAGTATAGGCTTTATGCATCATTCTTTGATGCGCTCTAGAAACAGAAAATAAGACCATAGTACTGAAAATGCAACACAGGTTGAACACAGGATATGGGCCAAAAACACCAGCTGTAACTGATCTTAAAATTTATTTATTGCTGGACAGCATTCACAGTACCAGAAAGTACTATGGAATTTATTAGAGGAGAAAATCAATCAATAGTCTCATTAATCTGTAAAAGTTGTAATCTTCAATAATAATGACCCTAATAAGAATCAACCATCAGTGCAAAAGTGCTACTAATGTTAAAATGACAAGCAAAATATTTCTGATCAGACTTAAGGCCCACTCTAAACTAGGACAAGATTCTGTGAAGGAGAAGACATAGGCCCTATAGAGAATGCATATTAAGGTTTACCTATTAAAAACCTACATCAGGAAGGAGTCCAGGTCACACCCCAAGCCCCAGGTCATCTGCAGGTTCCTCTTGCCAGTCCACTTTTTCTACTCCAGCCCCATCAGGTCCCTGTCCCTCTTTGAAGGACTAGAAGATCCCTAGGGCATGTCCCAAGTCCCAAGTAATGTGAGGATCCAATTAGCCAGTCTGCCCTTTCTGCTCTGCGCCCCAGGGGGCTCTCTGCTCCAGCTGGCTCCCTGCTCCTAACAAACTTTAGAGGTTTCAAGAATTCAACATCAAGCAACGAACTAGGGGACCAACAAAATACATCTGAGGATTTCTAAAATCTTCCTATTAAATGGGAGAGAATTTTGGCTTCCAACTCTAAGTAAACCCTTTTCATTGATATTCTAAATGCTTTGTCATCAAAGTTTAAGATTTCCATATAGCACATCCCAAAATCCATACAACTGTAGGGACTATACAATTCACTCTCACATATAGTCAAGGAAGTAAACTTAAAAAGTGCACTACCACAGTAATTTTCAATCCCTGTCTAATAAGCCTACTTTGATATACAGACCTCATCTAGGAAACAATGTGAACATCAAACAGGCATAGGCAGAAAAAGCTTTTGATAAGATCCAATGTTCTTTTATGATCAAAACCCTAGAGACAGTTGGAATGGAAGGAACCTTTATCAACATAATAAAAGCTGTATACAACAAGCCAACAGAAAAGATTATACTCTATGGGGAAAAATTTTGAAACATTCCCACTTTGATCAAGAACTAGACAAGGCTGTCCATTCTCACCACTTCTATTCGATATTGTACTTGAAGTCTTAGATGGAGCCATAAGACAAGAGAAGGAGAGAAAAGGGATTCAAATCAGAAAGGAAGAAGTGGAGATATCTCTATTTGCAGATGACATGATTGTATACCTGAGTGATCCTAAAATCTCCACCAGGTAACTCCTGGAACAAATACATTAGTTCAGCATAGGGGCAGGCTACAAAATAAATGTGCAAAAAATAGGAACCCCCCTATACACCAAGGATGAAAATAGTGAAAAAACCTAAGAGAAACAATCCCATTTACTATAGCCCCTAAAAAATGAAATACATTGGTATAAACCTGACCAAGGAAGTGAAAGCCCTTTATAACAAAAACTTTAAAACCCTAAAGAAAAAAATTAGAGTTTGTTGGGTTTTTTCTTCCAGTTTTGCAGAGACCCTACATTAGTCACCAGGAACCAGGCCAGCCTAATCTTGCCCCATCACAAAGCTCAGGGAAATTTGTGGAAGGGGGCGGGGTGGTAAGATTGTAAGAGCCTCAAGATGGGGAGGAGCAACAATATGCAAGATACTCCATACAAGTTAGAGTCGAAGTAATCATAAGAGGACTTTGCATGACCTGTGCAATGAATGACATATCATTGACCCACCAAAGTCGAGCATAGATCACAGGCACTAGGATCCTTAGAGGCAAGGGACTAATAGCCACAATAATGTTCCTATATTAAAGGGGGACACAAGAAAGAGCTCTAGGCAAGGCCACTGAGTCCTTACACCTCATCAAAGAGGAGGACACAGAGGGAAGTTAGACATGCACACTAAAAGATGCTCCAGGAATAGGGGTGAAGGGGCACTGGGAGAAAGGGAGGGGGAGAAAGGAAGGAGAAAAGGGGAGAGGGAGCAAAGGGATCCAGGAAGGGGTGGAAGGAGGGAGGGGAATGGGGTACCTATCAAGTTTGTATGAGTGGAAAAAATAAATAAAAATTAAAAAAAAATTATAGACGTTATCATCAGAAGGTGGAAAGACCTACCATGCTCCTGGATCGGCAGAATCAACATCATGAAAATGACCATTCTACCAAAAGCAATATGCAGATTTAATGTTATACTAATCAATATCCCTAAGCAATTCTTTAAAGAAATAGATCAAACAATCTCAAAATTCATATGGATGCAAAAAAGACCCAGGATAGCAAAACAATCCTGAGTAACAAAAGCACTGCTGGATGTGTCACCATAACAAACCTTAATCTATACTAAAAATCCATAGTAATAAAAATAGCCTGGTACTGGCTCCAAAATAGACATGTAGATCCATGGATAAGGATTGAAGACCCAGATATAAGCCCACACAATTACAGCCATTTGATCTTTGACAAAGGATCCCAAAAATTCAATGGAAAAAAAACAACATCTTCAACAAATGGTGCTGGCAAAAATGGATGTCAACATGCAGAAGATTAAATCTGGACCCATACTTGTCACCATGCACAAAAATTAATTGCAAATGGATCAAGGACCTCCATATTAGGCAAGAGACTATAAAATCCCTAGTTGAAAAGATAGAGAACTCCCTCAAGCTGATTGGGCTAGGCCAATAGCTCCTAAACAGAATTCCAATAGCACAGACATTAGAACCAATACTCAACAAATGGGATCTTATGAAATTAAAGAGCTTCTGTTTAGATAAAGAGATTATAAACCTAGCAAAAAGTTAACCCACAGAAAAGGAGAAAATCTTCACTAACCACATATCTGATGGAGCTTTATTATCCAAAGTACACAAGGAACCGCAAGAACTAAGCACCGAGGAAATAAATAACCCAATTAAAAAATGGGCCTAGGGGGGCTGGAGAGGTGGCTCAGGGGTTAAGCCTCTGCCTTGGAAGCAGAAGGTCCTGAGTTCAGATCCTAGACCCCACATATAGACGCCAGCGGAAGCGGGGGCGGCCTGCGTTTCTGGTCCTGGGCGGAGCCTGTGAATCCGGGGGCAGAGTAAACAAGGAGGAGGTGGAGGCGGTCCATGGTGGTTACCGAATTCATCCATGGTTCTACACGCACACACACACACACACACACACACACACACATGCACACACACATACATGCACAATTGAATAAATAATAAAAAAATTTAAAAAAATGGGCCTAGGAACTCAAAAGAAACTTTTCCAGGAATGAAACTGGAATATCTACCAAATATCTTAAAAAATGCTCCACATCCTTAGCCACCAGCAAAATGCCAATCAAAACTTCCCTGAGATATCATCTCACCCCAGTCAGGATGGCAAAAATCCACAATACAAACAACACCAAATGTTGGAGTGTATGGGGAGACAAGGGTACTCTCCTACATTGGTGGTGGGAATACATGCTTATAAAATCACTTTGGTGATCAGTTTGGAAATTTTTAAAAATTTCAAAGATTGAAATGCCATATGACCCTGCTATTCCATTTCTGGGAATAATCTCTCAATAAAGCAAAAATTCACTACAATGACACAAGCATAACCATATTCATAGCTGCACTATTTACAATAGGAACGTCATGGAACCAACCCAAATGCCCAACAGCTGACGAGTGGATAAGAAAAATGGAATACTACTCAGCCATCAAAAAAGATGAATTAATGAAATTTGTTAGGAAATGCATGGAATTAGATAAAATTATATTGAGTGATGTATCCCAGGCACAAAAAAATAAACACCATATGTACTCCCTAATAGGTGGATCTTAATACCAAACCCACTTAGTGACATATTCAAAGATAAATCTCTGTAATACCTACAGTAATCACAAAGATTATAAACAGGAGGGAAGGGGAAGGAAGGCCCCCCCCAGAAATAAGGAGAGAGGGGATTATGCTTCAATAGAGAAAATATGTCATCGTCAATATTTCAGGTAAATAGCAAGACAGCTGGTGAAGCTCACTCTCACTTTCCTTCCCAGTCACTTGCAACTGAGGAGGTTTGATTTCACCAATCATGGAGGGTATAGGGACTGACAGATAGCTGGTAACCACCTTTGAAATGGGACACTGACCACCCCTTACTGCTATGTTCTACTCCTATTCCCTCTACCTTTGAATCTCCCCTTATAGTAAGAAATTCATTTGAACATCCTTTTATCTTTGGTTAGGAGGTAACCTCCAAAACCAATCAGGATGAACCAAGGGCAGTGCAGGAACAGCAAAACTGAAAACAAGGACAAACCATAATTCAGACACTAAAGATCCTACATTAATCACTTGGAACCAGACCAGCCAAATCTCTCCCCATCTTAAAACTCAGGGAAACTTGCAGAAGAGTAGGTGGTAAGATTTTAAGAGCCTAAAGATGGGGAGACCAATTATATAAAAGATACTCCACACAAGTTAGGGCTGCAGTTGCCATAATCAAACTTTGTATGACCTGCAAAATGACTGACATGTCAATGACCCCCTAAAGTCTAGCATGGATCACAGTAAAAGTATACTAGAGGCAAGGGATTAACAGCCATAATAGTGTTTCCATACTAATGGGGAGCCTAAGAAAGGGCTTTGGGCTACGCCACTGAGTCCTATCACCTCACTGGAGGGGAGGACTCAGAGGAAGGTTTGGCATTCACACAAAAGGATGTTCCAGGGGATGGGAGGCAGGAAGGGTAAGGCCCTGGAAGTATAAGAGGGAGGAGGGTGAATGGAAGGGGAAAATGGGGGAAGTGTGCAACAGGGACTGGGGAATGGTAGATGGAGGGAGAGGACTGGGGTACCTATTGAGCTTGTATGATTAGGGTAAATAAATAAATAAGAAAAATAATACAACCAAAAAAAAAAAAAAAGCTTAGAGTTCACCTATTCCCCCATTGTTGTTAATTTTAAGATTTATCTTGGAACGTGGATGCAATATTTGTCTCAGAGATAACTACTTGTAGAAAATGATTTCAAATTTTGGGTTATATATTGACTAATATTTGACTAAAATAGTCAAAATTATTATTTAGTTCTACCATTGTCTTGTAATTTTGGACACCACTAATGGAATTATTATTCAATCTTAATAACCACATTGCAGATTATTGTTAGAAGTATAATTAGAAATAATTGATTTAATTTTGCTCTTAATGCCATTAGCTAACTAAATTCAATCGACTGAAATGACAACATGCTATGTTAGCTTAAAATTGCTGCCTTTAATATTTATGATGTTATCTTTTATAGAAGCCCACACTCATGCTCTAGTTTTTATCTTTCTTTTCTTTTGAATCTCTTTTTCCCTTCACTCTTGTGCTTAAAATATATTTTAATATAATAATAAAAACCCCAACTCTGTTTCATAAAAGATACAATTGATCTTATTCTGTTCATATGCTCTTTTCTAAAACATCTCTGGTATTTGATGTGAGTTTTTTTAAATCTAAGATTGTCTAGGATTCATTGAATTTTTGCTAACATCTTAGCTTTTCATTCTCTTCTTTTTATACATTTTTTATTATTACCGCTCATACAAACTTATTAGGTAAACCAGTTCCCTCCCTCCCTCCTCCTCCCCCCGAATCCCCTGCTCCCCCTCTCGTCCCTCCCCATCCCCCAGTGCCTCCCCCCCAATTCCCAGAGAGTCCTTTATTGTGTATGCCTAACTCTCCTCTGGGTCCTCCTCTCCGATGACGTACAAGGACCCAGTGGCATTTCCCTGAACCCTTTCTTGTGTTCCCCTTAAGCATAAGAACACTACTGTGGCTGTCAATCCCTTGCCTCCAAGGATCTTGGTGCCTTTAGCTGATGCTAGACTTTGTGAGGTCAATAGTGTGTTGGACATTGCGCAGGGCATGCAAAGTCCTATTATGATTACTTTGGCCCTAACTAGTGTGGAGAATCTTGCAAATCATTGCTCCTCCCATCCTTGTGCTCTTACAATCTTACCGCCCCCTCTTCCACAAATGTTCCTGAGCTTCAGGATGAGAAGAGATTAGGCTGGCCTAGTTCTAGGTGGTTGATATAGAGTCTCTGAAGTTCTGGATTGTGGTTTGTTGATTTTCTTTTGCAGTTTTGCAGCTCCTGCAATGCCCTTCACTCCATCCTGATGGGCACTGTATGTCACCCCCTTTGCGGGTCTCAATGTGGGCTGGGTGAGTTTGGTACTAGGAGCCACCTATTAGGGAGTACATATGGCCCTTAATTTTCTGGGTTTGGGATACTTCACTTAATATAATTGTTTCTAATGACATCCATTTCCCAACAAATTCCGGTAATTCATCATTTTTGATGGCTGAGTAGTACTCCATTGTATAGATGTACCACAGTTTCCTTATCCACTCGTCGACTGTTGGACATTTGGGTTGATTCCATGACTTTGCTATTGTAAACAGTGCTGATATGAACATGGTCATGCTTGTGCTATCGAGGTGAACCTCTGCTGCATGGGGGGTTATTCCCAAAAGTGGGATAGCAGGGTCATATGTCATTTCAGTCTTTAATTTCATACTCTTCTAGAATTGAGTATATGACTCAACTTAATATCCTTGGCTATAAAAGGCACTAAGTATACCACTTTATCTTTAATTCCTTTTTCTTACCTTCACTATTTATGTTATTACTATATGAAGAGGAGAGGAGAAACACTCAGCAATATATGATTAGGTACTATACTTATATGTATTTGACAATTTGAAATATTAAAACATGAGTGTTAATGTGATTCTGAGTGTATTTTTTCTCAATTCATGTGACAATTAACTAGCTAGACTTTATTATTTTTATATACAGAACAATATATTTATGATCTATATTGTTGATGATCTACTCTTGGAAACATACATACACAGGTCACTTTTGGGTTTGTGGTCTTTTTTTTTTTTTGAAATATTTGAATAAAAAAAAGAGAAACAACAGAATTCACTGAAGATGGCTCCAGTAATGTTACTTTTCATTAAGGAATTGGTTAAATTATTGGGAGGACAAAGTGGACAAACAAATGATACACAGAATCTAGATGTTAGCTCTTACCATAAACTCACTTCCTTATTGTGAAATATTTTTAGTAAACTAAACATAAAATACTGAAAAGCAAGACTGTTTTTGAACTGCTTTATATTATCAACTTGGAAGAATGTTGACTCTCTTAGGGAAGGCAACTCTGGAGAAATCTATAAGGGTAATAGTATATTAGGATAGCCTCTGGACTATGAGGGACATTCTTGGTTAGGTTAGTCATTGTAGAAAACACATCCAATATTTTGGTGACTCCATTTTATTAACTGAATCTTGGATAGAATATAAAAGAGGAAGGGAAGGAATCAGCAGCATTCACTTTTTCTGATTCTGGATCCTGGATGTGATGTGATCAGCAGTTCCAAATAAGCTCCTGAAGGTACAATGTTATCTTTCCATCTTCTCTATTGTCTCTTTTTATCTTAAACCTTGTATTTTAAAATAATTGTAATAAACTCAAACTTTGCATCTTAAAAAAAAACAAAGTTTGTTTTAACTATGATCATATTTTCTTTTCTGAAAACTCACTGGAATTTGATTTTTTGTGTTTACTTAGATGTACATAAGCTTATGATGATATAAACTTATTAGAAATGAAAGTCCCCAAATTTCAAATGAGATCTGAGGTGTCTGTGAACAAGTGTTGTTTATTAAAAGCAACTGCCTATGGGTGTATTTCTTCAAAATGGATGCAAACAGGCTAATGCAACTGTGGACTAGTGTGAAAAGGCTCCATTTTGAGCAGGCAATAGAAATTGGTGTATTGCAAGTTTTGCAGATGTGAATAATAAGTGAGTACATATCTGGGATCTAGCAACAGAGTTTCACAGAGTGAACGTGGCCAAACAATATGTGATAGGGTTAGAATCAATGCAGGAAATTCCTTGCCCATTGAGCCACCTCACTGGTTACTGATCCTACAACATCTTACCATTCAATGATGACATCTTGGTAATTAAACTTATTTTATTCATTATTTCTTATTGTTTTAGCTTACTTTTAGTTATTGTATTTACTATGTAGGATTTATGAAGTAATTCTGAAATGAATGAAAAATTTTTTAAGTTGTCCAACTTTCTTCACAAAGATAATCTTAGGCAAATATTCTGGTTTGTTTCCATTATGGAATTTCCTTTTGCATGCAGATGTAAATTTCTTAAATTAATATTTAGTCTTTTTAATTGAAAACTCCCCTCCTGTCCCTTTTTCAGCCTCATCTCATTTCACCAATACATCTCTCTCACATATTTGTTAGATATGTCAATTTCATCCCTGGAAAAGTTTCCTTTGAGTGTTGAGGCCCATTTTTTAATTGAGCCATTCTTCTCCATCCTGTTTCATTTTTTAAGTTCTTTGTGAACTGTGGATCATGGAGCTCAATCAGATATGTGGTTAATGAAGATTTTCTGCCATTCTGTGGGTTGCCTTTTTGCTAGGTTTACAAACTCTTTTGCTGATCAAAAGCTCTTTAATTTCATAAGAACCCATTTGTTGTTCTAGTGTCTGTGCTATTAGATTTCTGTTTAGGAACTGTTGGCCTAGCCCAATCAGCTCAAGGGTGTTCTCTACCCTTTGAACTAGAGTTTCTGTAGACTATGATCTAATATTAAGGTCCTTGATCCATTTGGAATTGATTTTTGTGCATGGTGACAAGTACTGGTCCAGTTTTAATCTTCTTCATGTGGATAACCAGTTTTGCCAGCACCATTTTTTAAAGATGTTGTTCTTTTTCCATTGAAGTTTTCAGGACCCTTTGTCAAAGATCGAATTGCTGTAATTGTGTGAGTTTATATCTGTGTCTGCAACCCTTATCCATTGATCTACATGTCTATTTTGGAATCAGTACCAGACTGTTTATATTAGTATGGATTTGAAGTATATATTAAGATTTGTTATGGTGATACCTCCAGCAGTGTTTTTGTTACTCAGGATTGTTTTTGCTATCTTGGGCCTTTTGTGCCTCCATATCCATTTTGGGATTGATTGGTCCATTTCTTTAAAGAATTGTTTTGGGATTTTGATTAGTATAACGTTGAATCTATGCATTGCTTTTCGTAGGATGGATATTTTTATGACGTTGATTCTGCCGATCTGGAAGCATGAAAGGTTTTTCCACTTCTGGTGTCTTTTATAATTTCTTTCTTTAGGGTTTTAAAGAATTTATTATAAAGGTCTCTCACTTCTTTGGTTAGATTTACACCAAAGTATTTCATTTTCATTACAGGCTATACTAAATAGTATTTTTTCTCTTAGGACTTTTTCACTGTTTCCATTCTAGGTGTATAAGAAAGCCACTAACTTTTGCATGTTTATTTTAAAACCTGACATTCTGCTGAAGTTATGTATTAGTTCCAGAAATGTCCTGGTGGACATTTTAGGATCACTCAGGTATATGATCATGTCATCTTCAAATAGAGATATCATGATGACTTCTTACTTTCTGTTTTGAATCCCTTTTATCTCCTCTTGTCTTATGTCTCTAGCTAAAACTTCAAGTACAATATTGAATAGAAGTGGTGAGATGCCCAGCTTTTTCTAGTTCCTGGGGATAATGCTTCATTTTTTTCCTCATTTAGTGTAATCCTTGTTGTTTGGTTGTTGTATACACCTTTTATTATGTTGGTATTAGTTCCTTCCATTCCAACTGTCTCTAGGGTTTTGATCCCAAAAGTGTGTTGGTCTTGTCAAAACATTTTTTCTGTGGCTATCAAGAGTATCATGTGGTCTTGGACTTTTGATTGGTTTATGTGATGGATTACATTTATTGATTTGTTTGTGTTGAAACAACTTTGTGTGCCTGGGTTAAAGCCTACTTGATCACAGTTAATAATCTTTTTGATAGCTTTGGGAATCTGATTTACTAAGGTTTTGTTGAAAATCTTTGGTGAAAATAATTTGGAGGTGTTCCTTCCTTTGCTATGTTATGGGACAGTTTAAGGAGTAGAGGTGTTAGTTGTGCTTTAAATTTCAGGTAGAATTCTGTGCTGAATCCATCTGGTCCAGGACTTTTTTGGTGGGAAGATTTGAAATTACTTCATCAATATCCTCATTTGTTATAGGACTATTTATACAATTCAAAACTTCCTGATTCAATTTAATTAAGTTTTCCTTACTCAGGAATTCATCCATTTGTTTTGTGTTATTGAATTTTGAGGAGTATAAATTATCGATATAAGACTTTATAATTCTCTGAATTTCTTCGTTATCAGTTGTGATAATAACATTTTCATTTGTAGTTTTGTTATTTTGGATTTTCTCTCTCTTGATTTTGGTTAGCTATCGGCATAATCAAGTCTTATTGGCTTTCTTAAAAGAACCAGCTTTTTGTCTAGCTGATTCTTTGTATCATTTTCCTTATCTCAATTTCGGATATTTCTCCCCAGATTTTACTCTCTCCTTTCTTCTACTGCTTTTGGGAATGGATTTCTCTTGTGTCTCTAAAGCTTTAAGTTGCATTGTTAAGTTATTTACTTATGATGTTTCCATTTTTTTGATATAAGCATTAGAAGCTATAAACTTACATCTTAGGACAGCTTTCAATGTGTCCCAGAGATTTTGATATGTCGTAACTTTTTAAAATGAATATCAGCTCATTATTTTATTTCCTTTGTAACAACATCTGCTTAGAACTGGATCACTTGGCCCGTTCTCTTCTTGTTGCCTCCCAGTTCAAAATGCTTGCATCTCTTAATAGCCAGCATTCGCTTAGATCTGCAGTTTGGCTCCACACACTCCAGCCTCAGCATGATCTTCTTTGTAGTTTTAGCCTTTTTCCAGAAAATAGGCTTGGTCTGTCCACCATAGCCACTCTGCTTTCTGTCATAATACCATTTCCTTGAATATACAGAGAGTCCTTGCCCTTCTTGTATTGTTTCACTTTGTGGGGTTGGTGCTTTCCACATTTCTTGCAGAAAGTCCGGTGAGTTTTAGGAACATTCACCATGTTTGCTGGCAGTGAAGAAAGGATATGTTGTATTTTTATTATTATTTGGTTCTAGGAAATTTTGAATTTCTTTTCTGATTTCTTTCTGAACCCATTTCTCATTCAGTTTCAGAGTGTTTATTTTCCAAGATTTAGTTTATTTTCTGCTATTGATTGTGTTGTGGATGTCAAGCTTTAGATCATAGTGATCAGACAGGATACAGGCTATAATTTTAAGTTAACTGTATATGTTGAGATTTGTTTTGTGGCCCAATATATTATCCATTTTGGAGAGAGTTCTGTGGGCTGCTGAGAAGAATGTATATCCCTTAGTTCTTGGATAGAAGGTTTGATAGAGATCTGTAAGATCCATTTCAGTAAGGGTTTCATTTAGTTCCAATGTGTCTCTGTTGATTTTTTGGCCTGTTGATCTAAACCATGTTGAGAGTGCAGCATTGAAATCCCCAAATATTACCATTTTTGGAATTTTTTCTTGTTTTGGATGTTGTAGTATTTACTTAATGAATGGGGATGATCCCATATTAGGTACATATATGTTCAGTATTGTGAAGTCTTCCTGTTGATTTTTCCTGTAACTAAAATGTAGTATTCTCTGTATCTCTTATGATTTTCTTTGCCTTGAAGTCCACTTTGTCAGAAAACATAATTGCTACCCCTGCTTGTATCCTGGTACCATTAGCTTCAATAATTTTTGAACAGTCTTTTCTTTTTTTATTTGCTTATCTTTTGTGGTGAGATGTGTTTCCTGAAGGTAGCAGACAGATGAGTTTTGATTTCTAATCAATGTTTGTTACCTGTGTCTTTTGATGAATGAGTTAATTCTACTGACATTTAGGGTTATAATGGAGAAACTGTAAATGTTGATGAAAAACTTGATAGCAAGTGTAAACTTAAGGCAGACAGAAAAATAGCAATTATTTTTGAAGAGATAAACTCCATAAGTGAATTAAAACCATTATTCATTAAGATAATAGAAAAGGCCCTTAATGAGGGTATATTCCTCAGGGTCGGTTTCCACCCATAAGAATGCAAATTCTTTTGGAAGGGAAGAGTTAGTGGGCAGAGATCCAAAGGAATTTCTGTTTCCCTTCCTCTAAAGCAGAGATTCAGGACATATTGTCCTGAGAAGCTGATCCAGTTGTTCCCAAAATTATCACAGAGAAGCTGAGCCAGTTGGAATTCAAAGAGGCCAGTCTCCACCTCAGTATTGTAGCTGAACCTGACAATGTTGTCTATGAGATGATATTTTTAGGCATCAAACCTGCAAAAGCGATGAGGGCATGGATCCCTTCTTTAAGGTCTCAGAGAATGGCTGAATTAAGGTAGTGTGTGTTAGGATTGGAAGTCTACTGTCTAAAGGCCCAAGAAAAGCATTTTATGCTGTAAAGTTAAAGCGTTATTGCTCCTGAGAAATGAAGATGTTAGAAATGCCAGAGCCTATGTGTAACATCTATCTAAAGAACTGTATACTATGGGAGCAGACAGTCTATGAAAGTGATGTCTTCTTTGGGCAACTGTCATAGAAGGGATGAACCAAAGACCTTTGAAATTGACCCAGTTTCAATGAGGTTTATCTTCTGCTGCACTTAGAAATACAGGATTTGGAAATTGTCCTGTAGGCTTTGGGTATTGTTACATATAGATCTTTCCTAGACATGCCTCTATTCCTCTATTTTTGAATAGAAATATTTATTTTTTTGCCATTACTCACTGAAAATATGTAACTGTTTTTGGTTTTAAAAGAGCCTTTAGAATTTGAGCTTTTGGAATGTGTTGGGATTAAGATGTAGTTTATCAGACTTTCAAAGTTGTACTGAGCATGATTTTCATAATGAAATGACAATGAGCCAATTGTGTCTGAATATTTAATTGTTGGGGAATGTCAGGGTACAATTAGGAGGTGGAGACTTATTGGAAGAAGGCAGTTATGAGGGAGTAGGTATTGAGGTTGGCTAGCATGCCCAGCTTCATGGAGTTGTTCTAAACTTGCAACTGCAGTTTGAAGCACTGAGTCTCCATAGTGGACATGACATGAGTGTCCTTCAGCTTTTGCCACCTGCCATTATTTTCCCACCTTAATGGACTCTAGCTTCCCACTGGAACCATAAGCTGAATAATCTCCCTTTTATCCCTTAGGTTGGTTGAGTTTGAGTGTTGTCTCACAACAACAAAGAAGAGTAAGCATATAGTATTTATCTAAAAGATTTTGAAGCAGTTTCTTTAAACAATGTATGCATACCATTTTTGAAGTGTTATTCACAGTAGCCAAAATTTGAATCAGTCTCAAATTTCCCATGAATAAATTAAGAATATATATATACATATGCATACATACATACAAATACACATATGTGTATATCTGAATTGAATCATATTACAACATAGACCAATGAATCAGTAATCTAAGAACAGCTCCTGACAATTGGAGAAGTACTATATGATGTCCCTTTCATGTAAACCTGTAAAGCTATAAGATGCATGTGTATAATACATACAGTTTGATAAATTTAGGTATAAACTTTACTCGTGAATTTAATATGATAAATTGCCCTCCCCGCAATTTTTCTTTGTTTCCTTCATTTACTCATGTAAATAACTGAACAAAATATCTATCCATTCATCAAACCTTTAAATAAATATTAATATAATATTATTACCAATATGAAATATTTAAATATGGTATTTTGCTAAACTTATAAAGAAAATTATTGTTTTTTGACTCAAGAAGGAAGGAGGAAGCAAGAATGAGAATGATTATTTAACAGGCATGACATAATTTTAGCAGACAAACATTTTAAAGTATGATGATGATGTTATCAGAACTGTGTAAAATACTTGACATTAGTGATAAAAATTGATGATAAAGTTGATGTTTATATAATCGTCCCTACAGAATTATTCTGAATCATGAGGTAGTTTTTTTTTTTTCATTGAAGAATGTGCCATGAACCAGGAAAAGTGGCATTTGCCAAAAATTTAAATATTTTGGACTGTCAAGGTAAATATTGATTTTCACGTAAGTCTTTTATACATAGTGTGTACCAGGCAATCTGCTACATGGTAAGACTGTCTTAAAAGATAACCTAGAATATGTTATTTAGATGATACTATATTTTCATCTCTAAAGTTATTTACAATAGATTGTATTACGTGATATACATACCTTTATTTCAAAAAAATTTAAGTACTGCATTTTCTCTCTTACATGTGGAGGACTGAACTGATATACTTGTCAGTGTACTTGGGATTGGAAACACTGTAAGCCAGAAAATTCAAAAATGCCTGTGAGTGGGAAGGTGGGAAAGGTTGGTTAAGACAAAACCTTTTAAATTGAAGGTGTAAGATACTAGGATAATTGGGAGGGAAGGAATAATTTGGGGAAAATACACAGAGGAGAATGATAGGAAGGACAGGGGGCTCACAGGAAAAACCCTAAGATTGAGTGAAGTAACCGCAAAGGAATGTCCGATGGTGGAAATATATATTAAAAATGCCTTTTATAACCTTAGTTGAAAGGGTAGGGAATTCCTTGGAGGTGATTAGACTAGGCCAACAGTTCCTAATCAGAAATCCAATAGCACAGTCAATACAACTGACACTCAACAGATGGGATCTTATGAAATTAAAGAGTTTCTGTTCAGATAAAGAGATTGTAACTCAAGCACAAAGGCAACCAACAGAATGGGAGAAAATCTTCACTAACCACATATCTGATAGATATCTATTATCCAGAGTGCACAAAAAAATTTAGAAAACTAAACACCAATGAAACAAATGGCCCAATTAAAAAATGGGCCTTGGAACTTAAAAGAAAATTTACCAGGAAAGAAATTAAATGTCTAACAAATAACTTAGAAAATGCTCCGCATCCTTAGCTATCAGGAAAATGCAAATCAAAACCTCCCTGAGATATCTCAACCCGGTCAGGATGGCAAAAATCCACAATACAAACAACACCAAATGCTGGAGGGGATATGGAGAGAAGGGAACTCTCTCCTACATTGCTGGTGGGAATGCAAACTTATACAACCACTCTGGCGAGATGTCTAGTGATTCTTAAAAAAGTTAAAGATTGAAATGCCATATGACCCTGCTATTCCACTTTTGGGAATAGTCCCCATACAGCAAAAATTTACCTGGATAGCACAAGCACAACTATGTTCATAGCAAAGTCATGGAATCAACCTAAATGCCCAAAAAGTGATGAGTGGATAAGGAAAATATGGTACATTTATACAATGGAATATGACTCAGCCATCAAAAATGATGAATTAATGAAATTTGCTGGGAAATGGATGGAATTAGAAAAAATTATATCGAGTGAAGTATCCCAGACACAGAAAATTAAGTGCCATATGTACTCCCTAATAGGTGGATCTTAGTACCAAACCCACTTAGCGACACACTCAAAGATAAATCTCTGGAATACCTACAGCAATTGCAAAGATTATAAGCAGGGAGGAAAGAGGAAGGAGGGCCCAGCCAGAAACAAGGAAAGAGGGGATCATGCTACAGCAGAGAAAATAGGCCACCATCAAGGACTTCAAGTAAGTAATGAGACATCTGGTTGGGCTCGCAGACTCTCCTTACTGGTCACTTACGTCTGATGAGGTATGATCTCACCAGAAAGCGAGGGCATAGCGTCTGGCAGATAGAAGGTAACCATCCTGCAAATGGGAGACTGACTCCCCCCTCACAGTGGTCTCCTACTTTTATTCCATCTACCTTTGAATCTACTATTATAATAAGACTCTATTTTAACAGCGTTTTATCTCAGGCTAGGAAGTGACATCCAATACCCATCAGGATGGAGCTAAAGGCAGTGCAGGAGCAGCAAAACTGAAAAAAAAAAAAAACAAACAAACCATAATTCAGAAAATCAGAGACTTTACATCAACCATCTGGAACCAGGCTAGCTTAATCTTTCCCCATCCTAAAGCTAAGGGAAATTTGTGGAAGAGGGGGTGGTAAGATTGTAAGAGCCTAAAGATGAGGAGGAGCAACAATATGCAAGATACTCCATACAAGTTAGAGTCGAAGTAATTATAACAGGACTTTGCATGACCTGCACAATTACCAACATATCATTGAACCCCCAAAGTCTAGCATGGATCACAGGCACTAGGATCCTTAGAGCAAAGGGATTAACAGTCACAATAGTGTTCTTATACTAAAGGGGAACACAAAAAAGAGCCCTAGGCAATGCCACTGAGTCCTTACACCTCATCAGAAAGGAGGACTCAGAGGGAAGTTTGACATGCACACTAAAGGATGCTCCAGGAATGGGGGGGAACACTGGGAGAAAGGGAGGGTGGGGGAAAGCAAAGGGAAAAGTGGGGAAGGAACAAGGGGATCCAGGGAGGGGTGGAAGGAGGGAGGGGAATGGAGTACTTATCAACTTTGTATGAGTAGAAGAAATAAATAAAAAATGCCTTTTATGTGGTACATTTATACAATGGAATACTACTCAGCCATCAAAAGATATGAATTAATGAAATTTGCTGGGAAATGGATGGAATCAGAAAAAAATATATTGAGTGAAGTATCTCAGATACAGAAGTATAGAAGCCCTATGTACACCCTAATTAGTGGATCCTAGTTCCAAACCCACTTAATGACATATTCAAAGGTAAGCATCTGTAACACCCACTGTAATCAGAAAGGATTATAAAAAGGAGGGAAGGAAAATGTGCCACGTACCGACTGAGTCGGGACCAGGACAGGGAATACAGGGATCCTGAACAAGGTGGGCGAAAGAGTCAGCGATGGGAAACAGAGACACACAACTCTAGTGGAAGGTGAATCTGAGTCCGTTTATTGGGCACATAGCTACAGTTTAAGTACCAATCTTTTGGCAAGCAAAGGCAGGTTGTGTAGGGACAAAACATAAGGAACAAAACAAATCATAAGAGTGAAGGAGTATAATTGGGACTAACCAGTGTTTTTCTGTTTTGGAGAAATCAAGCTTCCTTAACAACTGAAATATCATGTCTGAGGACAGGTTAACTATTAACCACTGACTAGAAGTTCAGTAGACAATGGTTGGGATATTTCTGAAATTCTTAGGCTCACAGAGGTAAATTTGTAGACGTGAGAAACTGTCACAGACCAGAGTTGTGGCCTTGAGACCAGGGCTCCCCCGGACCAGGTGGAGGTAGGGGTGCCATGGCTTGGATTGTTTAAGGGCCCTCTTCCTTTGAGGAATTCCAGGAATATATTGTCATCAGTTAGATGACCCGTCTGTGAATCATGCATACTCCAAACCTGGGGTCCATACTGTTGGGCCCCATAAGCCAAGGTGTCTCTTTCGGGGAGGAGGCGATCATTGGTGGGAGTGCACTGGAATGGTCTATCTCTGTGATTTCTCATAAGAGTGCTGTTTGGGAAAGGAAAGACACAGTCCCCTTTACTACCGACATGGATTCTCCCAGTTTGGATTGCAAATACCATCTCCAGGGGAAGTCTTGGCGTCTAGACTTTCTGGCATGATTGTCTCTTCCCTGGCCTTCAGCCAGGATAAGAGGGTATCACAGTTTAAAGTTCTAGTGAACTGCTAGCACAGTCTCATGCTTCTGGAATTTCTGAGTTAGTACAATCGTACATATAACAAAATTTGTTTTGTAGCCAAGTTAGGAAATCCAGGCTATTCAGGAGTTTCTATATTAAATTTTTCATCTATTTAATTTAGTCAAAGCTGAGGGATATCCCAAAGCTGTTAATGATTTTACTAAATATTAAGCAACAGATACACGCAACACCCACATAGCATTTTATAGAAAGAGAAAACATGCCACGACTTGTCCGGGAAAAATGGACTTCCTTGAAGCCATTTTCTTCCAATGGTGACTTTGTCAGGACAGTGGAATGGACTATGCCGTGGCAAAAAGGAAGACCTCAAAAGAGAAGAGAGAAAGGAATAAGCTTCAGTAAAGAAAATGGTCCAAGGTCATGTGTTGCATGTAAGTATGAAGACATCTGGTACAGCTCACAAAGACATCTGGTGCAGCTCACTTTCACTTCCCTTCCTGTTCACTTGTGACTGAACAAATTTGAGTCACCAATCAGAGAGGATTTAGGGACTATCAGATAGATGGTATCCATCTGGCATGTGGGACACTGACCCCCCCACTCTGTTGTATCCTACTCTCATTCCTCCATCTATCTTTGAGTCTTCTCTTACTTTAAGATCTTCATTTAAACAGTATTTTATTCTTTTTTAGGAGATGACCTTTGATACCAATTGGGATGCAGCCAAGGGCAGTGCAGGAGAAAACAACAACAAACTGTAATTCAGATCACCAAAGATCCTCCATAATTCACCTGGAAATAGACCAGTCTAAACTATCTCCATCCTAAAGCTCAGCGAACCTGCAGAAGAGGGGGCATCAAGATTGTAAGGGCCTTAAGATGGGGAGGACCAAAGATATGCAAGATACACCACAGAACTAAAGGTTGCAGCAGGATTAGACTTTGCCTGACCTGTACAATAGCTGACATGTCAAAAATCCCCCAAAGTCTAGCATGGATCATAGGGGAGAAGGCTTCAGGCAGCAGAATCCTTAGAGGCAAGGGATTAAACAGTCAGAATAGAGTTCCCATGCTAACTTGGAACCCAAGATAGAGCCCGGGCTATTCCACTGAGTCCTGAACCCTTACTAGGGTGGAGGACTCAGGTGAGGTTAGGTGCTCAGGGGTTCTCCAAGGGATGGGAGGGAGGAAGGGGGAGGCACAGAGAAACAAAAGTTTGGGATAGAGGGAGGGAGGAAGAGAGAGAAGAGAGAGGGAGGGAGGGAGGAAGGGAGGGAGGGAGAGGGTGAATGGAAGGTGGAAGGGGGAAGAGTGCACTGGGGGATGACCAGGGAATGGAGGGAGGAAGGAGAGGATAGGGGTACTTATTGAGCTTGTATGATTAGGAAAAAAATGAAATGTAAAAAAAAGTCTTAAAAAAGGAAAAGGAATGGGTAGTACCTACACAGAGGAGCACAGAGTGAGGAAAACAGAGAGGAAACAAAAGCCTTGAGCTGGGTTCCACTTAGAACCCAGGGTCAAAATTATATTGTAATTAATAGGAATGTGACACTTCCTGATAAAACATTTGCCCAAAAACATCACAGGCTTTTGACATTTCTTTGGTAGCTCTCCAAAAATTCTCTGTAAGACCCTATTACTGAAGATGCAACACAAATGGATCACAGAATATGACATAGTATATCAACTGGATCTGATCCGAGGACTTTCTCCTTGCTGGATAACTTGCACAGTATCAAGGAATACTGTGTTCAACATCCTTGTATTTTTAATTTTCATGGTTTAAATGCCTTTAGGATTCTGTGTGTGATTTTACTGGCTGGTGTTAATTCTTGGGAAAGATTTAGTATCCAGAGGAGGTAGAGCCTTGTTGAAGAATGCATGTTAAAAGTTGAAGAACTTGAGGTTCAATAGATTTACTCTTCTTGCCCTCTTGCTCTGCCTGACTCCTGATAACTGAAATGACCTGAACCACTCTCCTCACTATAACCGTGCTTTCTGCTATTTAACTTCTGCTACAATCTTCTATATTCCCTCTGGAACCATAAGCCAAATAATATTTCCTCCCTTTCTGCCTTGGTGTTTGGTTTGTTATACATTGATCTTTCCTGGATAGTCTCCCATTTTTCCCTTTTGAAAAAGGAATGCTTATCCCCTTTCATTTTATGTTGGAAGTATACAACTTGCTTTTGATATTACAGGAGACTTTGGAATTGGACTTTGGACTTTTGGACTGTATTGGGATTACTACTGTAGTGTAAGGAACTTTAAAGTTTGGACTGGACTGAACATGATTTGCATAATGAAATGTCAATGAGTCTGTAAGGGCCAGTGGTAGAGTGTCATGTTATGAATGTGAGTTGTCCCTCACAGGCTTATGTGTTTGAATCTTTAGTTTTATCTCATGTGTGGAATCATAAACTGAATAAATCTGACTCTCTCCTTTAAGTTTATTGTCTTTGAATAAGAGTAACCAGTACAATGATATAGTCGGAAATGCTGGATCTGAATTGTCTAATACACAATTGAAATGATTGAGAAAATGCTGATTTTTAATCTTAAACTAAATCAAAATTTGATAAGTGAAAACTGAATTTGAGGCTTAAGAAATAAATATACTCAGTGCTAGACAATAGTTTTATCTTTCCACATATGAAACATGAAAATTTTGTCAAGTAAAATATGAGGTTGTTATGTGATTTATGGCATTTCTGCATGCATAATTAACACAAATTCATGTTTATGTAGCAGTATTTTTTGAGTTGTAAGTCTACTTTGATGAAATATATTGTATCTGTGGCACATTTTCAGTATATTTTGGTTTTGGCTCCTATGAGACAAGAATTATTGCTTCCAAATATGTTCATGGATTTAGAGGATTGCTCCATTAGGCAACGGTTAGATAATGGTATTTAACTAGAGGAGATAGAAAGTGTAGGATCATAGTAAAGACAATGCAATATTGATAGAGCAAATAGACTACTAACCTAGGCATAATACAGTACCTCACAGACAATAGAAAAGACTCATAAGCTTGCTTTGCAGCTGATAATGGGATCCCTTGTAATTCAACTATATTTTATATTTATGTAAAGTAATATGTTTTATTTTACTTTCATGTTGTGTTGAATTTGCTAACAATTTACAGGATTTTTATATACTCAGGCTTAAGTGAAGATTTGCCATTAATTATTTCGGATGTTGTCAAGCATTTTTTTGCATCAGAGTTACTCAAGAATTCACTTACTTATATATTATTATATTGTCATCTGCATGTTATTTTTTACAAGGAAAATAATACATTTTATCCTTAGGACATTTACATCAGATATTGGTAGTACAATGTGAGATAAGATCATTAGTTTTTCTCCATTTGTCTGCTAAACTCTCTGGGTTTCTGCATGATGAGGTGCTTTCTGTATTATTGTATATGGACACGCTATTAGGTTACCATTAAGTTTCATATATTCTCTTCTAGTTCAGTCATTATATCCTTGAAATCTCAAAGCATATTATTGTGTTTCATGTGTTTCATTTTTTTTCTTTTTCTTGAGTCATCTATGAATGTTCCCTTTATTTTTACATTTTTCATATAACCACACTTATTAGAGTAAGAGAGTATATCACTGGGGTTTGGATTTTCATTTCCTTGATGAAAAGAAATGTTGAATATACTTCCCTGTACTGATAGGTCCTCTAACTTCTTATGAGAATTGTCTATTAAAATTATTGGTCAGATTTATATTAGATTATTTGGATTTGGGGATGATCAGTTCTTTAAGTTCCTTGGATATTTAATACTAATCATTTTCTGGACAGAATTACAATGATTTTCTCCAATTCTGTAATTTTTTCTTTAATAGGTTGATTCTTCATTTTGCATTGACTTAGACTCAGAAGTGTCTTTTAATAAACTTTTATAAGGTTCATAATTTATACTCCATGAAATTTGATAATACAAAAGAAATGGATGAATTCTTAAGTAAGCACAACTTACCTAAATTGAATCATAAAGTTTTGAATTATTTAAATAGTCCTATAACATATGAGTGTAGGAGGAGCAGACCAGGAAGGCCTGTTTTGTCTGTATGGGCCACATACTCGAATGTAACTTCCCCAAGCTAGAACCTGCTGCCATGCCTGAGGTTAACATCAAACCGCCTGACTGAGAGGACCAACCCAGACAGGAAAATGCAGTAAAAACCCATGCTGGAACTTATGTGATGTTGGGTGGAGTATATAAGCAGCCCAATATTTACAATAAATGAATCTGCAAGCCTGCCAACCTGCTTTCCCACTGACCTGACTCCTGAAGTCTGTGACGTTGACTTTGTGCCTGCTTATCCCAAGGATCTCCATGGGTCCCCAAGACTACCACATCTGGGCTCAATGTGGGTTCAAACAACTTGACCTCTAGCCCACATGGGCCCAAGAGCAACTGGGTTGGGCCCCAAGGTGAGCCAACCCTTTGCTTAGGAAAAGCCATTTCACCCTGGGCTTACCTAAATAGATATCTGAGCTTAGTTAACTCTTTAACCAGGTATAATGCCATCATAACCTTAAAGCAACAAGTAGATATATTAGGTGAGGATAAAACAACTGCTCAAAGGCTCACTCTTGCCCCATGTGACCCTTGATATGCCTCTATATGCGTAACACCTTATCGGGTCTCCAACATTCCAAGGCTCATGAACAACTTTCTCAGTACATCAAGGGACCTTGGTCTCAGGCCTTCCTTAATTACTTTGAGCCAACAGATAGAAGATAGTAACATGACACATGTGGCTCCCCTGCCTATAGATACTGGGTTTGTAACCAGAATCAGGAACAACTTTTAAAGGCTGTTTGATCTCTCTTGGATTGTAATTTATGCTATCATAGAAGGAATTATTCTTTTATTAATTACATTGCTTAAGTGTTTCCTTCAGCACATCTTGAAGCAGTGCTTTATCAACAAGACCATGCTACAGACACTTATAGCCCTTGAACATCCAAGCCATGGCCCCCCTAGAGACATGGTTCAAACTTGGATTACAGAGATTCATGAGGCCTCGGTCTAATCTATTATCCACATATCCTGACATGCCTTCCAAAAGAGAGGTTTTTTGAGGGCCAGTAGTCAATGATGGGTAAGATCCTGTGAGACGGGATGATCTAAGACAGGAACAGTCCATCATGCTGGACCCCCTCTGAGGCAGGGTCAATGGGTCAGAGCAAAGAACTCTGGCTTCCACTGGCTGTCAAAATAAATAAAAAGTTGGGTATGTAGGAGAAATGGACAAGGCAGACCTGTTTTGGCTGTATATGTTCAAGTGCAAATTCCCCAAGCTAGAACCTGCTGCTGTGTCTGGGGCTGACATCAAACCACCTGACTGAAAGGACCAACCTAGACAGGACAATGCAGGAAAAGCTCATGCTGGAACTTATGGGATGTTGGGTGGGGTGTATAAGCAGCCCAATATTTACAATAAACAAATCTGTAAGCCTGCCAGCCTGCTTTGCCACTGACCTGACTCCCAAACTCTGTGTTTATCCATGCCCCCAAGGGTCTCCATGGGTCCACGAGACTGCTACATATGAGGAAATTGATGAGGTAATCTAAAATCTTTCCAACAAAAAAAAAAATCTATCTTGGACCAGATGGATTCAGCACAGAGTTCTACCAGATGTTTAAGGAACAACTAATACAAATACTCCTTAAACTGTTCCATCATGTTGTGAAGGAAGAAACATGGCCAAATACTTTCTATGAAACTAATATCATATTAATCCCAAAACTTAATAAAGATACACTTAAAAAAGAAAACTGTAGGGCAATTTCTTTGATGAACATAGATGCAAAGATTTTCAACAAAATCTTAGCAAATTGGATTCAAAAACATATCAAAAAGATCATTCACTGTGATCAAGTAGGCTTTAACCCAGCCACACAAGATTGTTTCAACATATGCAAATCAATAAATGTAATTCACCATATAATCCAGACCAAATTCCAAGAAAACAGGGTACTGTTGATAGATGCAGAAAAAGCTTTTGACAAGATCCAACAGCTTTTTATAATCAAAACCCTAGAGATAGTAGGAATGGAAGGAACCTTTATCAACATAATAAAAGCTGTATACAACAAGCCAACAGCAAGGAAAATGGGGAAAAACATGAAGCTTTTCTCCCTTGATCAGAAACTAGACAATGCTATCTGCTCTTACCACTTTTATTCAATATTGTATTTGAAGTCTTAGCTGGATCCATAAGAGAAGAGAGGCAGATAAAAGGGATTCAAATTGGCAAGGAAGAAGTCAGGTTATTTCTAGTTGCAGATGACATGATTGTATACTTGAGTGATCCTAAAAACTCCACTAGGAAACTCCTGGAACTAATACAGAAGTTCAGTAGGGTGGCAGATTACAAAATAAACATACAAAAATCAGTGACCTTCCTATACGCCCAGGATGAAAAAAGTAAAAAAGACCTAAGAGAAAAAAATTCTATTTACTATAGCCCCTAAAAAATGAAATACTTCGGTATAAACTTAATCAAGGAAGTAAGAGACCTTTACAATGGAAACTTTAAAATTCTAAAGAAAGAAATTACAGAAGACACCAGGGTTTGGAAAGACCTCTCATCCTCCTGGATTGGCAGAATCAATATCATAAAAATGACCATCCTACCAAAAACAACATACAGACTCAAACAAAATCCCCAACAATTATTCAAAGAAATTCACCAAACAATCTCAAATTCATATGGCAGCACAAAAGACCCAGGATAGCAAAAACAATCCTGAATAACAAATACACTGCTGGAGGCATCACCATAACAAATCTTAATCTATACTACAAATGCATAGTAATAAAAACAGCCTGGTACTGGCTCCAAAATAGTCACACAGATCAATGGATAAGGGTTGAAGATCCAGATATTAGCCTACACAATTACAACAATTTGATCTTTGACAAAGTGATGCAAAAAATCCCATGGAAAAAGAACAACATCTTCAACAAATGGTGTTGGCAAAACTGGATTTCCACACGCAGATTAAAACTGGACCTGTACTTGCCACCATGTACAAAAATTAATTCCAAATGGATCTAGGACCACAATATTAGGCCAAAGACTCTAAAATTTCTAGTTGAAAGGATAGGGTACTCCCTTGAACTGATTGGGTAGGCCAACAGTTCCTAAACAGAAATCCAATAGAGCAGTCACTAGAAACAACACTCAACAAATGGGATCTTATGAAATTAAAGAGCTTCTCTTCAGATAAAGAGATAGTAAACTTAGCAAAAAGGCAACACACAGAATGGGAAAAAAATCTTCACTAGCCACATATCTGATAGAGCTCTATTATCCAGAGTGCACAAAGAACTTAGAAAACTCAACTCCAAGGAAATAAATGGTCCAATTAAAAAATGGGCCTGGGAATGCAAAAGAAACTTTTCCAGTGAAGAAATTGAAGTCTTTAACAAATATCTTGAAAAATGCTCCGCATCCTGAGCCATCAGCAAAATGCAAATCAAAACCTCCCTGAGCTATCATCTCATCCCGGTCAGGATGGCAAAAATCCACAATACAAACAACATCCACAGAAAATTAGCACCATATATACTCCCTAATAGGTGGATCCTAGTACCAAACCCATTCAGTGATACATCCAAAGATAAATCTCAGTTATTCCTACAGTAAGTGCAAAGATTATAAACAGGTGGGCAGGGGAAGGAGGGCCCCCAGAAATAAGGTGAGACAGGATCATGCTACAGGAGAGAAAATAGGTCACTATCAAGTATTGTTAGTAAGTAGTGAGACACCTGGTTAAGCTCACTAACTTTCCTTCCTAGTCACTTGTAACTAAGGGGGCTTTATCTCACCAGTCAGGAAGGGCATAGAGTCTGGTAGATAGATGGTAACCATCCTGCAATTGGGAGAATGACACCCCCCCCTCACTACAGTCTCCTACTCCTATTCCATTTACCTTTGAATCTATTCTTATAGTAAGACTGCATTTAAACAGCCTTTTATCTCTGGCTAGGAAGTGACCTCCAATACCAATCAGAATGGAGCCTACCATAATTCAGAACATCAGAGACCCTATATTAACCACCTGGCACCAGACCAGCCAAATCTCTACCCATCTTAAAGCTCAGGGATGTTTTCAGAAGAGGGGGTGGTAAGATTGTAAAGGCCTAAAGATGGGGAGGAACAATGATATATAAGATACTCCACACAAGTTAGGGCCCAGTAGCCATAATCGGATTTTGCATGACCTGCACAATGACTGACATGTCAATGACCCTCCCAAAGTCTAGCATGGATCACAGGCACTAGGATCCTTAGAGGCAAGGGATTAACAGTCACAATAGTGTTCCCATACTAAAGGGGAGCACAAGTAAGGGCTCTGGGCAATGTCACTGAGACCTTACAACTCATTAGAGTGGAGGAAGCAGAGGGAAGTTTGACATTCACACTAAAAGATGCTCCAGGGAATGGGAGGAGGGAGCGGGGAAGCAAGAGGGACTGGGGATAGGGGGAGAGAGAGAGAGGATGGGGTACCTATTAAGTTTGTATGACTGGGAAAAATAAATAAAAAACATTAAAAATAAACTTTTATAAGGTTCCTGTTTGGATATATTTTGCATACTCACTGCTCTTTATTTCTCCCATATCTCCTTTCTGTGCTCTACCTCTCATTTCCGTCACTCATTAAGTCTTTCCTTCTATTAGTTCTCAGATTGAAAGAGAATGGAAAGGATTATAATATAGTTTACCAATGGTGTTCTTTTCAAGATGATCTCTGACTTCATGAATGCATTGGCATCCACAACTGTTTGTGAAATGTTTTCTATGTCTACAGTTATAGCTAATTAAGACACAAGTGTAGAACTGAACAAATATATTTTCAATTTATATTTATTATTCTCAAAGATCTATTTGCCATTAGCAATTAACTGCAATTTTCTCTTTTTATAACTTTGACTTACTTTCTTTTATTATCTTGTATACATATGTCTATTCTTACCTCCTTTTGGTTTCCATTTGTATGTACATATTATCATGTGTTTACTCTAATATGTGAATGTCTTTTCTAATAAAATTAGTTTCTTATATTCTTTATATATTTGTCTTCTGAAATGAAACCATGTAGCAGTCTACTATTTTGTAGTTCAGAATACATGCATTTATTCATTCAGCTAGACAGGTTCAATACAAAGTAAATGAGTGTACATATGTATTTATATATATATATATATATATATAGATACACACACACACAGGTTGAGAAAATAATGAGATCAAAAATGATCATTTGCTTACTAAAAATAGTAAAATGTTTTCAAGAAATAACTAAGTCATCCTATATAATCTTCAAGGAAAAAATAAGAACGATACTGATTCAAAGAAAGCATCACTCAAAATTTCAAGTCACACTGTCTGTTTCTGAGATAACATATCTAGAATTTGTTAGAATATGATACTACAGACAAGTTAGGGCTGCAGCAGCTAAAATTGGAATTTGCCTGACCTGCACAATGGCTGACATGTCAAAGACCCCTAACATCTACAATGGATCACAGGGGAGAAGGCTCCAGGCAGTAGGATCCTTAAAGGTAAGGGATTAAATAGTCATAATAAAGTTCCCATACTACAGGGGAGTCCAAGAAGGGGCTTTGGGATATGCCACTGAGTCTTGAACCCTCACTAGGTTGGAGGACTCAGAGGGAGGTTTCTTGTTCACACAGAAGTATGCTCCAGGGAATGGGAGGGAGGAAGGGGGAAGTTCTAAGGAGAGAGAGAGGGAGAGGGAGAGGGGTTAATGGAAGGGGGGAATGGAGGAGAGTGCAATGGGAGACAACTGGGGAGGGGAGGAGTTAGGGAGAGGATGGAGGGTATCTACTGAACTTGTATGATTAAGAAAAAAATAAAATGTGGGAGAAAAAAATTAAAAAAATTATAAAAGAAGAATTCATTGTTTTTTCTATACTCAAATTTACTTTAAGAAATAGTATAGTATTTTATGCAAAATTACACAAACAGAAATGACATCATGTGGTATAATTCTTAACTGTTGTAATTTTGGTATTTTAAGTATTTTTAGCAGAGATTGGAAATGTAATAGCAGCAATCTCAACTTGGATTAGGGAACCATTAACTTAAATTGGTACCAACGCCCAATTATTAATTATCTTAATATTATTATGGGAGAGGATAAAATGACTTGAATGTAGATGATTTAACTATATAAAGAAAAAACATACATTTAAATAGTCAAGGAAAAGTTACTGAGATAATTTTAATCTATCATAGATTGACTTCTTTGCAAGAGAAGCTTCTTATAACAGGTTTATTCAATTTCTTTGAAAATGGTGGCAGTTCAGAAACTTGTTTCCTTTGAAAAGTAAAGCATTCACAAATTGAACATGTGGATTGCAATTGAGCCCACAACTTTCCATAACAAGCATAATGTCCTGATATATGATTGGGATATCCTATACATCTTTAAGCAAAATCCTATTTTAAAAATTTGGACCTGACCAGACTAATCTCTCCCTATCCTGAAGCTCAGGGACATTTGCAAAAGAGGGGGTGGTAAGATTGTAAGAGCAAAAGGATGGGAGGAGCAATGATTTGCAAGATACTCCACACAAGTTAGGGCCAAAGCAATCATAATTGGACTTTGCATGTCCTGTGCAAGGTCCAACACACTATTGACCTCACACAGTCTAGCATCTGCTAAAGGCACCAAGATCCTTGGAGACAAGGGATTGACAGCCACAGTAGTGTTCCTATGCTTAAGGGGAACACAGGAAAGGGTTCAGGGAAATTCCACTGGGTCCTTGTATGTCATCGGAGAGGAGGACCCAGAGGAGAGTCTGGCATGCACATTAAAGGACTCTCTGGGGATTGGCGGGGAGGCACTGGGGGATGGGGAGGGAGGGGTGAGGGGAGGGGGAGCAGGGGGGTCCGGGGAGGAGAAGGGAGTGTTCCTTGTGTGAATGTTCAAACCATGTTATGTAGTATAGTAAGAATAAAACAAAGTCTTTACAGAAAAATGTTGAAATAACTCTTCAAACTTTGGATGGGAGGAAGTTTTGCTGGCCTGATTTGGACCGAAAGTTTTAGGGTCACTGATAACTCTGCACTCTGTTCTCACCCAATTCCATCTGTCATTGGTAATAGAGCTACTGTATTGACCTCAAGATGACAAAGGTAAGTACTTTAAAGCAGGGCTGGGACCTCTGCTAGTATCCTAAGGTATGAGGGGTTTTATAAACTATTGAGGATAGGCAAAAATGATTGTCAGTATGCAGGAGCTATCTGTGTTCGTGGTTTTATGTGTATTCTGAAAGTGTTGACCTTCTTAATTGGCTGCTTAGTGATTTATCAGTGCTGAAATTGCCCTGACTGTCTACTGTAAGTGTGCAGAGCTGTGAATATATAGTATGTAGCACAAACTGCCTCTGTAGTTGTGAATGGATGGAAAGAGTCATTTGTTTGGTTTTATTGCCACTTTTGCTTCACAATTGATGCCACAATTGCTTCACAAAACACAGAATGGTTAGGATTAAAAGATGGTGTGTCACAAGGTGAAATGGGTTCTGTCTCTGGGGCAATGAACCCCCATTTGTGCTGAGGAACCATAAAAGTTCTAGCCTTCTCCAAGATCAAATGCTTCCAGTTGTTTTTGCTTTTAGTGAGGACTATAAGAACATTCTTATTTAACCTTTCCTGTCTGGAAAAATCTCTCTCTTCAGGTTTACTCTTGACTAAAAAGGTGATAATAGATTTGTGTGTTTATTTCCCATTTTTGGAAGCCATACCATTTCTCTGTGATGCTTTTACCACTTCCCCCATTGCACTAGTTCTGCCTAATTCACCCCTGTGAGAAATTCCTGTTGTTTTTCGTTGTTTGTTTCAGTTCACTTGGTGTGTGAGAGTGTGTGTGTGTGTGTGTGTGTGTGTGTGTAGAAAACTTTAGGCTACTTTTTGTCAAAATTATTTCATGCATGCACAATTTCATGCATGCATAAAATGTATGTTCATCATATCCAGCTGTCACTCTCCCTCCCACTTATTATGAAGCTACTCAGTATTTTCCCCACACACACACTACCTTTATATTTTCCATCATTTGAAAAAAATCAGGGAATTTAATACTTACCTCCAAATGGATGTGAGGTCATCTACTGGATCATGGAGAAACCTACCAGTAACCATATTTCTATTTATGGATGAAAATTCAGCAGTCACTTATTCTCAACATTTTAACCACTTCTTAGTTTTTGCATTGGTAGTTGCCTACTACAGAAAGACACGTCTGTGTCCAAGGTTGAGAATAGCATGCTAGGCTTCTAAATATGTTACTTTTACCCAAACATTGGAAATAAAAATTGAATCGTTAGTAATATTTTATCCTTATAATTATAGCTCCATAATATGTCTTGATAGCCAATAGTGCAAGTCTGTGGTCTTTCAAAAGTGTCTTGGCTAATTGTGGAGCTTAAATTTTCCATTAAATTTTACAACTGTCTTATTACCTATATAAAAAGCTATTGAAATTTTGATAGAGTTTTATTAAATGTATGGATTAATTTGGCAGAAAACTGTCACTATCATGATATTTCTATCTACTTTGAATAGGGATTTTTTTCTTTTAGTTATTCTTCAAGAGATCTATAGAGTTTTAATATTCCCACATAAAGTATTGAACATGACTCATTATGTTTATACTTAAAGAGTTTCCATTTTATGTTGTCATAATATTTTAAAGTTTCTATTTATGTATAGTTTACCAAAATCCACTTTATTTTCAAATATTAACTGTTATCTTTCCATAAATCTACTCTATTTCATTTTAAAAAAAATTCCTTGATATTTTGTGTACATAATTACCTGCAAATAGTGTCAATTTAGTGTCTTCCTGTTCAATTCTTATACCCTCAATTAGTTCTACTGCTTTTAACTGCATTTATTAAGTCACTATATTATACAATAAAACTGTTGACAGTGAAAATTTTGTAGATATCCAACTTAAAGTTGATTATCATTGAATTATTATTTTAAAATTACATTAATATTTCTTCTTTAACTGCAATTATCAAATTATATTTTATATTAAAATTACTTTATTGACTTAAGATTTGCATATGTGAAAACATTATATAGTTAGCTCTCAAATTTTTTTAAAATCTGCTTAACAGGCAAACCCTAGGTAACATCCAGTTAGTCATGGTCTATGTAATAAACTACTCTTAAAGGAATAGAGCTTACAATTTTCATAAAAGCAATAAAATTTGGTGAAAATTTATTGATTGCCAGCTCTTACACTGATTCACTTTATGTAAGAAAGAAAAAGAAAATTCAAAGATGTGGGTAAAAATCCTCATTTATTGTTGATCAAAAGAGATTTTACTTGATGGATCTCAGTTAATAAAATGAAACCTAAAAAAAAAAGCTACAGAGGACAGAGAAGTAAAGTATCAGAGAATTTCTATCCTTGTGCTGACTTTCAAGAACCAAACCACTATGTTTTCTATACACATAAGGAAATTAATTTAAATTATTGCCAATGTAGCTTTAAAAGTGGGCCTTTCCTAGTCAGTGTGTCAGATAAAAATATAGCCCAGAGTTAGTGAGATGGATCAGCAATTGAGACAATTTCTCAAACAACTGGTCAACTGAGTACAGTCCCCAGAAGTCCACATAGTGGAAAAAGAGATGCTACTCCTAAGAGTTTACCCCTGACCACCACAAGTACAATAGCACATGTATTTCTCCTCTTTCTACCTCTATCTCTCTGTTCCTCCCAAAACACACCCACACCCACACCCACACCCACACCCACACACACACACACACACACACAATACATATGATAACATATTTTATTTTTGCCTAATCATACAAGCTCAATAGATACCCCCTTTCTCTCCCTCTCCCTCATGTCCCGTGTTGCCCCCCATTGCACTCTCACCCATTCCCCTCTACTTCTCATTCCCCTCCTTCTCTTTCTTTGTCCCTGTGCCTAGTGCTTGCTCCTTCCCATTCCCCAGAACATCCTTTTATGTGGGCACTGAATATCCCTGTGAGTCCTCTACCCTAGTGAGGATTCAAGAGTTAGTGGCATAACTTGAGGCCTCTTCTTGGGTTGCTCACTAGCATGGGAACTCTATTATTGCTGCTTTACCCTTGCCTCTAAGGATCCTACAACCGGAAGCCTTCTCCTCTGTGGTCCTGGATAGACTTTGGGGGGATCATTGGCATGTCAGCCATTGTGCAGGTCTATCACATTGTAGTTATATTCTGGTTGCTTCAGCCCTGATTTGTGTTGAGTATCTTGAATATCTTTGGTTCTCCCCATCTTTAGCCTCTTACAATCTTGCCAGCCCCTCTTCCACAAGGTATCCTGAGTTTTAGGATGGGGAGAGACTTGATGGTCTGTTTCCAGGTGATTAATGTAAGATCTTTGGTAATCTGAATTATGGTTTGTTGTTATTTTCAGTTTTGCTTTTCCTGTACTGCCCTAGGATGCATCCCTATTGATTTTGAAGGTCATCTCCTTTGAATATATCATTAAGTGAGTTTAGAACTAGGATCTACTTATTAAAGTATACATATGGTTTCCAAATTTCTGTGTCTGGGATACATCACTCAAAATAATTTCTTCTAGTTCCATCCACTTCCCAGCAAATTTCATTAATTCATATCTTGGATGGCTGAGTAGTATTCCATTGTATAAATATACCACATTTTCATTATCTATTCTCAACTTTTGGCCATTTGGGTTGATTCCATCACTTTGCTATTGTAAATAGTGCTGCAATGAATACAGTTGTGCTTGTGTTACTGTACTGATTTCTGCATCATGGGGGGTTATTCCCAGTAGTGGTAAAGCTGGGTCATATGGCTCTTCAATCTTTTTTTTAATTGGCTAAAAGAATTTTCAAGTCTTTCTTGACAGTTTCCTTCTATAGCAAGTTTGCAAGAGTTGTAATTTTATACCCTTTTATTTATTAATTTATTTTTTCAAAATCATACAAGCTCTTTTTGGAGACAAGGGATTGACAGCCACAGTAGTGTTCCTATGCTTAAGGGGAACACAGGAAAGTGTTCAGGGAAATGCCACTGGATCCTTGTACGTCATCAGAGAGGAGGGCCCAGAGTAGTCTGACATGCACATTGAAGGACTCTCTGGGGATTGGGGGGGGGAGACCCTGGGGGATGGGGAGGGAGAGGTACGGGGATGGGGAGCAGGGGGTTCTGGGGAGGAGAAGGGAGGGAGGGAACTGGTGTACCTATTAAGTTTGTATGAGCAGAAATAATAATAAAAAATGTTAAAAAGTCATACAAGCTCAATATATACCCCAGTCCTCTCTCTCACTCCACCCCTCTCTCCTCAGTCTCCCTTTCACTCTTTCCCCACTTCATCTTCCTTTCACCCCCTTCATCTCCCTCTCCCAGTGCCTCCTTTTCTGTCTGCCATTCCCCTGGAGCATCCCCCTGTGTGAACGCCAAACTTCCTTTTGAGTCCTCCACTGCAGTGAGGTGTAAGGATTCAGTGGCATAGCCAAGAGCCCCCACCCCTGATTTCTCCCTTAGTATGGGAACATTATTACGACTATTAATCCCTTGCCTCTAAAGATCCTACTGAACGTGATGCATGCTAGACTTTGAGGGGTCGTCAACACGTCTGTCATTGTGCAAGTCATGCAAAGTCCCATTATGGCTACTGTGGCCCCAAATTATGTGGCGTGCCTTTCATTTTGTTGGTCAACCCATCTTTAGGCTCTTACAGTCTTGTCACCCACTCTTCCTCAAGTTTCCCTGAGCTTTAGGATGGGGAGAGATTTGGCTGGTCTGGTTCCAGGTGAACAATGCAGGGTCTTTGGTGTTCTGAACTTTGGTTTGTTGTTGTTTTCAATCTTGCTTTTCCTGCACCACTCTTGGCTCCATCCTGATTGGTATTGGAGGTCACCTCCTAACCAAAGATAAAAGGCTGTTTAAATAAAGATCTTACTATAAGAGGAGATTCAAAGGTAGATGGAATAGGAAAAGGAGACCACAGTGGAGGGTGTGTGTCAGTGTCCCATTTCCAGGGTGGTTACCAGCTGTCTGCCAGTCTCTATACCTTCCCTGATTGGTAAGATGCAACCTCCTCAGCTGCAAGTGTCTAGGAAGGAAAGTGAGAGTGACTTTCACCAGATGTCTTGCTACTTAATTGCAATACTTGATAGTAACCTATTTTCTCTACTGAATCATGATCCCCTCTCTATTTCTAGGAGGACTTCCTTCTCCCTTATCTCCTGTTTATAATCTTTACAATTACTGTAGGTATTACTGAAATTTATCTTTGACTATTATTTGCTGTAGTGAGTTTCTATTTTGGTTGTATCTGTTTGGGGTCTGCAATGCCTTTTGTATTTTGATAGGCCTGTGTTACTTTAGATGAGGAAAGTTTTCCTTTATGATAATTTGTAACACTTCCTAAGGTATGGTATTTTGGAATTCTTGTTCTTGTATTCCATGAATGCGAATGTTAGGCTTCTTAAAGATGTCCCATATATCTTGAATTTTCCTCTCAAGTGTTTGGCTTTTCAGTCTTTAACTTTTTTAGAAATCACCAAACTGCTTGCCAGCATAGTTATATTCCATGTTAATCACTAAAATTCACTAAATTATAGATTTTTTTTGAAAATCCTTTTCTTTGTGATATCAATAATTTTATTCCAAAGTACTCTCTTGACAGGTACAAAATAAATCATTTTCTCCTTATCTCTAAATAATCTTTCAAATAATTTGATCTGATCATATCATTTCTATTTTATCATGTCATTGTGTTCCAATGGCTTTAAAAGTAAGATTAAAATCTTCACAGAGTCTATATATTTGGCAATTATGTATATGTACAGCTTTGTCTGATATCATTTTCACTCTCACTCCTTACTCTTTATATTTGCTAAGTGGTCTTTGAATTCTTCAAATGTTCCATAGTTCCTGTTTTAACAGGACTTTTGCACATATTATTTCAAAACTGTGTGATGTATTTAAACTCTTTTGGAAGTTAAATGTGATTATATATCAAATTTCACCTTATGAACACTTAAACAATTCTGTTGCATTATGGTCTAGAAGAAATGTCTAGAAAAAACTAAGTCTTTCATAGCATTTTCCAGTCATAATTTTATATATGATTGCTTTGTAATTGTTTGTTACTCCTTTCATTTATAAGTTCTTTATAGTCATGGATACACTATATTATTATATGACATTGTCTGATGCCTTAGACTGGGCCTGTCACATAAAATTTGTCTAACATCTGTTAATTTAGTCAGAATTGTCTACATGTGAATAGCAGAACTTGGAAGTTAGACTTCCAGTTCAAATATAGCTCAAACACTACAAAGATAAAGTTATTCAACATCTCTATACCTCAGTTTATACATCTGTAAAATAAGTTTAATTTTTGGGTACTGTTAGGACCAAGTGGAGAATTAAAAATGATAATAGATATACTAATATAGACAATGGAACCTGGTTTGTAATAGATCTTTTTAGCATAGTAAACTACAATGAAATGAAATGAATTTAAATATACTTTCAAGTTGACAGGCTTATAACTTTATATTATAATATACATATATTATGCTGTATATCAATTTAACTTACAAATAAAATATATCACAATATAATATAAATATATGAGAATCATATTGCATTATATATAATATCAGTTATATGCATTGATTTTATTACCTCTAATATATAATAGATTCACCAAATAAGAAATTCCATTTGTCCCTTTACCTCTAGGAAATTTGCCTTTCTGATGATGGCAATTGTGGTGATTTAAAAACACAACTGGAATAGTTGCTTATTAGTTTATGAATATGCTAACATTGTCTGATTCCAGCAACAATCTGATGAAGTCTATTTTTCTCTGAGGAATAAAAATTTTAATGTATTTTATGTTAACTAGCCAAATTGAAAGACCCTGAATCATGTTGCAATGATTACTATTTATAAGAGAGTTTAGAAGTAAAGCCACAAGAAATCTGCATGTCAACAAAAGATATCTTATTATATAGGTAATAAGCTACTAAATTGTTCCCAAGTTTCTGATTATATATAACCTTTGTCTTTTATCTGACCACTTACAGAGGTTAATAAAAATTTCCCTCTGAAGATAAACACTAGCTTTAAAACTAATCTGACTGAGAAATGTCATATGCATAGATAGTTATAATTATAACCAGCTAATGTTATGTCTGCCAAGTTACATACATTCTGTAACATGTTCAGGAAAATATATAGTTCTTAGCTTGATGTCTTGTTCACACATGCAATCCCGGTATTTGCAAGGCTGAGGATGGAAGATTGCCTTGAGTTTAAAGCCAGTATGGACTACATAGGAAAGACCAAGCCAGTCTGGGCTATAGAGTGAGATCCTGACTCAAAAATATGTTTATTTGATAAATATAAATTGATGATACTTTCATGTTTTTGTTGGTATTTTGTTGTTGATATTTTCATATATATTACATTTTAGTATCCTATCCCTGCTTGACATTATTACACTGTGAAATATTCAAGTGTTTTCAATTTCTCCATTCCCTTTTAACTGCATATTTTGTACATTCAGAATATTCTCCTTCAGAATGTGAAGCAGGCTGTCGAATCTGGTAATTAGTTGCCTTTCTCCTGTTTCTAAGGTTATCTGTTTTTACTATCATCTGTGATTTCTCCCTGGAGCATGATAAGAATGAGGAAGGTTAAAATGCTATTATCCTCATTAAGTTGTTTATGTCAGGAACATGGTACAAAGCTGTTTATTTTTTGAAAATAGCATCTGGGTGCTTCATAATTATGATTATGATTATCTAGAGATTCAAGTGAAGTGCAGATGGGATAACAGCAGAAACCTGCTCATTGCTCTAAATTTTAGCAATTTTTCTAATCAAATGACCTCTATAAAACTCTGGCCACCACCCAAAGATTTCTCTGTGATTTATATTTAGCTGATAACTCTTTGCTCTTATGCAGTGTTTGTAGTTGGAGGATAATATTTATTATTCACAGTTTTGCATACATGGTCATACTTAGTATTAGGACAACCAGAAAATGTTTGGAATTTTATTGCTTTCTACTATTTACTATTTATAAGCATAATTTCATTTTTAGTCTCATCTACATTAATTGCACAGTTTTTGTTTCATTGAGATTGCATGATGACTATTACAGCTATTAGAAATTATTTCAATAATAGTCTCAGCTAAGCTTTTTCTACAGTTTCTCCTCCGTCTCCAAGAATTATACCTGTCACTTCTTTTCCCAACAACACATTATGCATTTTAGGAAAAGCATAATATGTATTGTAATGATATCAGTGGATGTGGCACTATTGATTCAAGGAGGCCCTAGCCCGGGCTCCCAAATCCAGGAGGTCTGGCTACAGACAAACCTGAAAAATATGGACATGCCCCAGACATGTCCCATACAGGCAGAGGGATGAAAAACCAGTGGGAAGGAGGGATGTACAGCCAATGGGAAGGAGGGATGAGCAACCAATGGGAAGAAGGGATGAAAACCAATGGAAAGGAGGGATGAACAACCAATGGGAAGCAGCCATCTAACCTGGATTCACAGTAAACAGCTAAATGATTGGTGGCTGCTCTCCCTCTTCCCCTGAGGGGAGAGGTGGCCACACCTGATTGGACCCTGACCCTCTATAAACCCAAACACTTCCTGAATTAAAGCTGAGTCTGCAGCCAACTCATCCTCTGCCTGCTGCTTCTCGTCTGACCTCCCAGGGTCTGAGTGGCGACCCCGTTTGCTGGCTTGCCCATTTGCCTCTAGCCCACAAGGCCTCTGCCATTTCCCCTCTTCGCCTCAGTTGGCCCAGCAGGGATTTGGCAACAAGTGGAACTTTGCAAAGGATCTGAATGCATGCATGACTTAAATGTGGTAGATATAGAAAAAATAAGCCAGAATAGGCTGTTATTTTAATAATGAGACAGAAAAACTATAAAATAAAGGTAAAATCATTGAGAAATAGAAGATATAGTAGGATTAATAATAAAACCATAAAGTAATGAACTCATTTAATGTAGGTGGAATAAATAAAAAATGTTGCTTATGTTGATAAAATGCATCAAAGAGTTAGAAAATAACTGAAATAAAAGTTATTTATTGAATATACTCTATACAAAGCACTGAACTAATTTTGTAAAGAATCCAATGAAATTATAGAATGCAAACATTATTCTCGGTGAAAAAAAAACCTTTGTTCATTAATCATAAAATTGTAACAAATGCTCATGTTTTTCTTATTCCTAACATCAGGGGGCTCAAAAATCCACTCTATTTTCTCAAGTCATTGCTTTTTATCCCCTTATGAAAAATTTTGCAAGGGATGAAAGGGAGAAAACTGGTCCCTAATCGAAATTTATGCTGATTACTACTTGAGGAACAAGCTGTTAATATAATATGTGAAACAATGAAGTTGAGTGACATTATTTTCTTCCTTGTGTATTCTTTAAAGTGAGATGAATATATCTGGGCTGCAGCAGATATTGCTACAATATGATTCAATCTTGCCTGACCTACACAATGGTTGACATGTCAACAAGCTCTCAAAGTCTAGTACAGATCTCAGGGGAGAAGGCTTCAGGCAGAGGATTTTTAGAGGCATGGGATTAAACAGACATAACATAACTCCTATACTAGTGGGCAACCCAAGAAGGGGCCCCATGGAATGCCACTAGCCCTAAACCATCACAAGTGTAGGCGACTCAGAGGGAAACTCAGTTCCTATATAAACATATGTTCTGGAGGACAGGAGGGAGCAGGCAGGAAACACCAAGAAAGAAGAGGGTGAGAGAGCAGGAAGGGTGGGAGAATGGGATGGGAGAACAACAGGGAGAAAGGAAGGGGGGGGAGAGGAGAGTGCCTATTGAGCTTGTATAATTAAACAATTTTTTAAAAAGTGAGATGAATAATTCTAACTTTATTACATTCAGTGATCACGTTTCCCACAAGCTGGCCAGTTTTTCCCAGGGCCACAGGAAGAAGATAGGTTCTAGCATGATCAATAATAAAAAGCAGCAGTATGTGATGCATTAAATGTTCAAAAGATTACTAGAAAAAAAGCCAGGTATAAAGAGAAGTGTAGAGCATTATTAAAGGGATCAATAGTACAACACAGGGTAGTACACACCCACCCTCTCCCCCCCCACACACACAATTCATATTACCATCTTTTGCACAGCAGCCTCTGTGTAGCCTATATGAAAATCCTAGAAAAGCTACTTATGATACTTCTATATATAAATGTCAAATTGACAATTGAAATTGACCTTGGTGACACATTTGAGAAATCAGAAGTTAAAGAAACCTCTGAGCAAATCTGGAGGAAATTTTCTGTTTGATGTGGAAGATCCACCCCATTATGGTTGGAACCATTCCTTAGACAGGTTAATATAGTGCGGGAAACTTTTTCAGTAAGTTGGCATTCCTCAAACTGCTTTGAACTGACTTGGTGTATGGAAAGTAAAGAATCTTTCCTTTTTAGAGTCTCTCTCTCTCTGTTTCTCTCCATATATATACGTATATATGCATATATTTATCATGGTATATATAATATAATATAATATAATATAATATAATATAATATAATATAATATAATATAATATAATGTAATATAACATAATACAATACAATACAATACAATATAGTAATGTAATATGATGAATGAAGAATACCAAATGATATTACAGCACATAGGAAAGGGAATAATGCATTTCACTGTGAAAACTGAAGACACTTTTCAGAAAGTAATATTTGAGCTGTGTTTTAATGGAAGAATTTGCTTTTAACTGGAAATAATTGTTGTAAGCTATTTCCAATGAGAAGGGAAAACATGAATCAGATTACTAAAGAGGAAATAAAGCAATGTCTGAGTTACAAATGAACATTATATTCATAATACAAAGAGAAATACGTGAAAGTAATCACTAGCAAGTTTGAAAAAACATGCCAGGGACATAAAAGCACATTCCTTAATTTATTAATTTAATAGATAACCATTCATTTTATTCCTGCTATGTGCCAAATTGTAGATTCTGCTGCAAGGACAGTGGAAACTAAGATAAAATCATATCTTTTGTAGTACTTAATTTCTTATAACAAATGAAAACTATTCTTTAAAATAGAACAAATCAGAAATTAAAATGATTTCAGCTGTGAAAGCAAAAACTTGAAGTCATCATGTATAGGAGTGAAGGAAGAAATACCTGCTTGGAATGCAAATGGGCAAAATATTCTGTTGATGGAATGAATTCTAACTGAATGATCTAACTCCTAAATTTGAATTGCCAAATGATGACTAGAAGGCAGTCAGAATCAGAGAAAAATTATGATAGAAAAAGGATTTGTCTAAATTCCAAGGAGCAGAGTCTATTTAGGACACTTTGGAGAAGGAAACTTAAATGGGAAAATGCTTTAATAGTAGTTATTGTTGACTTTTGGTTAGGAATAGAAAATGTGTCAAATATTGTTGGTATTAGAAAATCTACTTTTTCCAATGAGTATTATTTAAAAAAATCAAGGGCCTCTACTTTCTCTTGTTACTATGATAACCTTTGCTAATATATTCTGTATGTACAGTTTTCTTTAGCCTCAAAGTACAAATCATGCAAAAAAGGTACTCCATTCTTGCCATAGTCACCTAAAGGATTTAAAATATGCTTCTGAAATAATACATCATTGTAGTACTTGAAAACTTGCAATCATCAATTTTCACAAAAAATTTCTAATTGAAAGAAGATAGTCATGTCAGCAGTGACTGATACACTGAACTCTACTTCCTGTGGATAAATCTGTTATAGAAAAATTGGCAAGTCATTTCTTCTGTGATATGGTTACCATATTTTCCTGAGAAACTTTTATCTGGCTGTCTTCTAATTATTTTATGTTTTGAATTATATCTATTTAGCATATGTGTGTGTGTTTATGGGTGCCCATGCACGTGTGTGTGTGTGTGTGTGTGTGTGTGTGTGTGTGTGTGTGTGTGTCTGTGTCTGTGTGTCTATGTGTCTGTGTGTTGGTATATTGCATGTCATGGTATATATGTGAAGGTGCGAGGACAACATTTTTTTAAATTCTTCTCTACTTTTACACACTTATTGAGTATTCATTCCAGGTACCTTCCCTTTCTTCTCCCTCCCATTCCCACTATTTCCTTCACCATTCCCTTCCATTCCTTTCCATCCTTATGCCTGCATGCTTCCATGAACCCCAAGGTTAGCTTTGGCTTGTCTACTCCTGTGAGGGCGCAGGCCTCCATGGTGCAACAACTCATCCATCTTTGTGTTTTCATTTTAAGTTCCATTTTAGGGGTATAATAACAGCTACCTACAGAGCACATTGATTTACTAACCTCCTACCTAGAGACTTATTGGTTGTCTTCCCTAATCCTTCCTTTTTTTAGGTTCTTGTTCTAACAGATCTCATGTCTCCCTCCTCCAGAAGCTTTGTCAGTATTCCCTGGAACTGTGTAAGCTATCCAGAAGGAGAAAGTCAAGAAAATTTTTAAAATATATATTTCCTTTAGGAATACAGAGCAAATGCAAACTTCTTTTTATCATAACATCTGAACTGATTATTACAAAGGAGAGAAACAACTTTGAGTCAGGAAAACGTAGTGGATATCAATACTAACTTGAAGACATTAGCAAAGCAAAAGTATTTGACCCGCATTTTCTTATTGTGTATTCATCTGCTCAGGCTGACAGCTCTGAAACTTACTGATACTGCTTTAGTTAAGATAGATATCTTTCACAAATATATTGGAGAGTTATAAGGAAGTTTTCTCTTTGGAGATTAACTGTACAGCTTTCTTCCTTGTATTAGAATATTACTTATTCCAGAGAGGCAGATAGTTTTTAATCAATATGTGTCTTGGGAATTAAGCATCATGTGCCAGAAACTAAATAAAAATATGTTTGTTCTGCTCTTATCTTTGCAATAGAGATAATGTAAATGAAGATTGCTTCATGTGCACAGAATCACACATCATGCTATGAAATCAGACAGCAGAAATATGATCAGGTTAGAGTTATACTTATCATTGCCAAGAGATTTCTCCTACCATTTATCAAGCATTTCTTCCAAATTACTCAGAGATACTTGGTGTATTGAGAGAAATCACATGTAGTATTGGAATGTATTATAGGTGGATGCTATCTTTAAATTGATTCATTTAATAAGCATTTGTTTGTTGAAAATTTAAAGTTATAGTTTAAGTCATAGTTGCAATTTAATATTTTAAGGAATAATATTCTTTATTTGGGCTAACAAAGAGAATGTTTCCTTGTGGTTTTCTTTACCTTTTGTTTACTCTTATCTTTTATCAGAGATGCCTCTCTTTTAGTAAATGACAATGAATGCCATTCTGTATGATTCACAAAATGATATATGAGAGTCAGACATTTCATTTTGATTCAGTGTGTATTAAGTATGTAGTGAGCAGAAGACATTAAGTAGTAAATATAGAAAAGCAGCTGGTAGATAGCAAAACATTATGAAATGAGGGCTTACAAACAAAACACCAGAAATTGATTGAGAAAGTTCAAGGAGATGATCATCTAGAACTTCACACTGAGATGACCCCAAGAGGAGCAGAAGGTCCCTTTGAATGAGGTTTCCAAGTAAATGAACAAATGCTGTATACTGGTAATAGCATCAAATGGAGGCTTACAATCTTTCAGCAGAAATGACTGGAAAGGTCCCATTGACTCAGTAAGCTATGGAGGAACAGTCTCTTGATAAATGGACTTCCATAAAGTCATTCCCACTACAGGCATATTTAGTTTTGGGATGGTGCCTAGAATGCCTCATTTTCCAGTTGTGTTCAAGGATGCAGTGCTTTTTTATTTCCTCAAAAATATTTTATATTCTCAAGTACATTCACTAATTTTCATTTTTCTATTGTTTTATTTAGATGGGAATGGGGTTAGGGAGAAGCTTTTGTTCAGCAAGAAATATTGAAGGATACTTTGAATCTAAATTTGGTGGGTAAGGGAATGATCTCTTTTTCCGCAGTTTCACAGTGAGCTTAAACAATACATGACAGTTGCCAGTATGCAGAGATTCAATGCTGCCTATGATGGGAAAACAAACGAATAATTAAAGGTTCAGTCACAACAAGATATATATATATATATATATATATATATATATATATATATATATATATATATATCTCACTTCTAAGAATTAGGGATCACTAAGGAGGGAGCATGTAAGATCCTGATAATGGGAAGGAGAACTGGAAAATCCTTGCTCTAGTCACAACATAATGTTTGCAGTTAGAAATGAAAGAGAAGTCTGAGATCCCTGATGAAAAGGAGTCTACATTAGACCAGAAAGCTATGGAAGCCATGATTTGGCCCACAGGTTGGAGACCATGCAGATAGGATCAATAGTTTAAAATAAGAGAAAACCACCATGTGCAACCTACTAGCATGGGGTCAGTGGAATCTCTGCAGGAAGCTCATGAGACAAGGGGGCATCTAACCATCATACTCTTTCCTGAGTGGTAAGAAGAATTGGATCAACTACAAAGATATGTGCTAAGGATCAGCTAGATACTGACTTGGACAGTCAGGGAAGAAACCTGCTAGTAGTTCCAGAGGAAAGCAAGGCATGACTTCTGTGACATGAAGTTTCAAGGGATGTGATCTCACAATGAGGACCATGAATTCATAGTAACTGTGATTACTTACACTGGGTATGCACAAGACTGGTTGTCAGTAATTCATATTTTATGGGAGAGTTGTTCTACCTGGTCACAGTGCATCCATCCCAGAAAATCTTGGGACCTAAAGATAATGTGGACACGTATACTCAGGCAAGCTAAAATTTTCATTTTGCTTATATAAGACAACCTCTTACCCAAACTCTGTGATTGATCCTAAACTCTGGGTATAGTTGTTATTCTGCTTGTACAAGTTAACCTCTAAGTAGAAACTCTCAGACAAAACTTGAGCTCTATAAACATAGATTATGTTTGTTTGCATCAGATGCATTTTTTAAATTTATTCCATTTCTGTTTTGCTGTGGAGTTTTCTCTATATAAGATGGAACAAAAAGTCATTTGTAATTCCTGAGATACATACTAATAGAAAATTTGAGGATCTTGCTGCATTAAAATTCGCTTCATGGAAGTTCATAGTATTGCCTCCTTTATTTTCACCTGGGAGTCTATGACACTTAACATGTGATGAAAAATATAAATTAGAAAGAGGTCTTATTCTAGCATTCATTCCCATAGCTTGATGCTATCAAATATTTATATATTTGTACTAATTCTAGTTTTTCTGTAACTTCTAGGTGTCTAAAGAAAATGTAGTATTAAATGACAAAGGCATTTCTACAGGTAATACATTGACCATTAAAGTGCTTTGAGCACTATGAAAATTTTTAAAATATAATGTATTTTGCCCCATAAAATCACATGTATTCACAATTTTTTGATATGTAACTTATTTGAAAAACGTGGTTTGATATTTACTTTAAAATTTTTAAATCTATTACAACTAGAAAGTTTCTTGCATGAAAGCTGAAAGTTTCAGTAGTCAATGGATTACAGGTGAGTAAATAATGGGGAGCTTGATATTATTTCTATTTAGAATAACAATATTGGAATTTTCTCCTTGGGCCTGTTAATTCCACATCTATAGGCTCTTATCATAGTTGACAGTACCAGGTTTGTGCTTCCTCCTGTGGAGCAAGCCTTATATACATATGGAAAGTAGTCGGTTATCCCCATACCACTTATGCTTCTGTTTCCCCTATGTGTTCATCTTTCCAGATTTAATCACATTGTAGTATAGAGAATTCATAGCTTTATAATACTGTTGGTGTCTTTTCTCCACTTTTTCTCCTGCATAGTACCTTTCCAATAAGGACAACTTCAAAGACATTTCCAGCTTGTATACTTCATGTCCTGTAACTGCCAAAGCAGGGTCTTTCCATATGGTTCTGCTTGACAGACAAGTGTAGTGGCAATAGGCTATATATGTATGCTTATTTGTGAGCCTTTTTATATGTCCCTGTCTCACAGTTTATATAAAGATAAATCACACTTGATGCTGTGAGTTGTGTTTAACCACCAGTGACCTCTGAGAAGTGAAACTCAAGGGAGTTTCTACTCTTATTTTTTACTCCCTTGAGGTGTACAACTCTGTAGAGCACCCCTGTTGCAATTATTTTATTATATTTTCAATAATGTAATATGTTAGTAGATTTCCATATGGCTGTATCACATATTCATAATGTCAAATATCGAGCTCTCATTCTACTTCTAGATTTTACTCCTTTCTCTTTCTATTTTAAACCTTTTCACCATAGTTTCCTTATAAATACACAGAGTACTCATTTTATTCAGGAATTAACAAAATGAAATGACTTACCTAAATTATACATTGGATGTATATTCTCTGTACATGTATAAATGATCTTTAAATTTACTCTATGGACTATGAAGTTTTGTTATTTTAGAAAGAAAGTAATCATCTTTAGCTCTTGGAGTACAGAGATAGCTTCTAAAATTTTAATATATATCCATATACTTTGACTTTTATAGTTTTAATTCCACAAGGTTCGATTTGATTCAAAATCTGAATGGGTACTATATACTGATTATTGATAATTTATGCAATGCTCAAGGCAGAGTCATTATGTAGCAAGTATAGAATCACTGCTGTGAGTGGAAAATTTTTCTTCCCTTTGATTTGCTCACATCAATGTTATTATTTCCTTTCTATATTTTTGTATTGAGAACTCTATGTTTATTATTATGATTTCTGACACAACTATGTATATTTTTCCTTGTAGTAAAAACATGGTAAACAGTTTTTTAAAAAATCTTTTATGCAAGAAAAGTCTTAAAGTACAGGGAAGAATAAGAATAGAATCCAGAAGAGAGTGAAGTTAGCCACCAGGTAACCAGCCTCCTGATTACTGGCCCCTATCCCCACTCCATGATAGGAAGCACATGTCCAGCACATATAAACCTGTCTAAACAACAGTAGATGGAGAGAAAACTGACAGTAGAAATGATCAGATGTCTCAACATTTGAGAGTAAACTTGGATCTAAATACTTTTAATTTTGTCTTTAGATAAGAAAAGGTCTCAACACACAAACAACATGAAGCCTGGTGTGATGGGCAAGCAGTGAAATAGACAACAACAACTAGGTATAATACAGAATACCTGTGACTCTGAAACACTTAGCCAGAATCAGGCAAACCAGATTTCTTTTCATCCTGGTGCTCGAGGAATCTTGTGGAAGAGGGTACTGTAAGATTAAAAGAGCCTAAAGATGGGGAGATCCACCACTACCAAGACATTCTACTCAAGGCAGGACTGCAGCATCCAGAAGCTCACTGTAATAAGACTTGCTCTCAAGAGATCTACACTTTGGCTGATATATCAATACTCCCCATAGACTATAGAGGATCTCAGGAGAAATAATTATAGGGAATGAGAACATTAAGGGAGAGTTACAGAGGTGAAAAGGAGTGCTTCTACCAGTGGGTCTACCCAAGGAAGGGCAGCATGATCTGCCATAGAGCCTGGGGCCCTACTGGAGTTTACAAGATAAAGGAAACACTAGGGCCCACTGAAGGAAGGTAGGGGGGAGTTGTGAGATGAATTGGTGAAGGCACATATAGGGTGGGAGGAGTGTTGGGGATAGAGGGAGGTAGGATGAAGAAAGGTAAAGATGATCATCCATTGTGCTTATAAAACTAAAAAAAAAAAAAGTACAGTATCAACTCCTAACAGTTCTGATCAATTAAAAACATCAACAACAAAAAGGAGACATAACTAAATCAACTATAGCTATTATAAAAATAACAAGTATTGTGTATATGGTGTGAGGACCTGGATGAGTATAATGTTCATTGAGTAATCAGGTGACGAGAAACACTATTCTAAATGTCTTAGCTATAAACAAGTACTGAGAAAAAGTAATAAAGCTTATTTTACAATGAATTAGAACAGTGGCCACTTCTAGCCCTATACAATAACTGTGAACAATTGAAAGTAGTATTTTGAATCCAGTAAGAACAGTCTAGTCTTTGATTTAGGTGTTGGTTCCCCAGGTGGCCATGCATATTTGCTAAAGTTCATCAAAATTTTTTGTTTGATATTGTAATGGTTATTCTTTTATATGTTGCAGTGAAAGAGCATTCAAAGTAAAGCAACTTAAGGGAGAAAGGATGATTTATTCACGTTATGACTCCAGATAGGAGAAACAGTCTTTTGGGGCAGAGACAACATGGCTGATACCTGAAGTTTGAAGTACACTAAGTCACTGCAAACATCGTGGAGGCTCAGAACTGCTCAAATGCATTAAGCTAATGGGTGAAGGCTGAAGGCTGGAGGATTCCTGGAGGGTTGAAGAAGCAAAGAAACTGGGTGGCAGGAGAGAAGAGAGTTTTGTAGCACAGTTTTGGAGAGTCTCTCTCTTTTAAGTCTTTCTTCCATGGTTCCTTTTATCTAGAAGATTCCAGTCAGATCTAGGGCTGGTCTTTGTATTGTAATTGTGTTGATCTGAATAATCTCTTCAGGTAGTCTGACAGCTGATTTTAGTCAATGCTAAGTGTGTTCAGGTTGATATCCAGGATTAACCATCATATCTATTTTATAGCAAGTGCTCTTTTACATTGAGATATTTTTCTAATCCACAATGATTCATCTCTTTAGTATCAATATAATGGTCTTTAAATCAAAAAGGTTTTCAGTGAAGCAAAACATAAATTTAGAAGATGATGGTTTGGAAAAATGCATATGAAAGATAACATGAAGATAAGAAAATTAAGATAATGTCATCTCTTCACTGGGAGCTATCCCACACAGATCCATATGTTTGAATCCTTAGGTGATATTGTTGTTTATAGAGGTAGCATCACCATTAGGAGGTGGAGCCTTGTTGGAAGGAGACATATCACAATGACAGGCCTTGAGGTTGGAGAGTAATACCCAGCTTCCACTAGCAAACTGTCTCTTGCTCTCTCTGTCTCCGTGATGATGACTGTGACCTGAACCATCTTCAACTTCTGCTTCCCACCATGCTTTTCCCACCATAATGTACTATGTCTATCATATGGAACTATATCTATACTCAAACATGACCTTTCTCATTTAGGTCATGTTTGGATATTGTCTCACAGAAGCTGAAAAAATAGTAACTACAATGGATAATAAGAACATTCTTTTTATTTTATTTTTTAAAGACTTTTTTTATTATTTATTCAACTGTGTGCATGTGCGTGTGTATGTGCGCGCGCGTCTGTGTGTGCGTGTGTCTGTGTATGTGTAGAACCACGGACGAATTCACGAACCACCATGGACTCCTCTATCTCCTTCTGCCCCGGGATTCACAGGCTCCGCCCTACCAGGACCAGAAGCGCAGGCCGCCCCGCTTCCGCCTGGCGTCTATACGTGGGATCTGGGATCCGAACTCAGGAGCTTCTGCCTGCAAGGCAGAGGCTTAACCCTGAGCCACCTCTCCAGCCCAAGAACATTCTTTTTAAAGGTGAGCATTTAAGAATGATAGCTGTAAGACTTAGCAAAATGGGAGAATAGTAGATGCAAACATTTTCCCTGTAGTTTTGCATTTATCTTCCAGAAGTTTGTATCACAGCTATTCATAAATACCCACAGTTGGCAAACTTTTGACATAAGTGCACTGTAAAGATCTGTGTTCTAGGCCTTTTAATGGTATCCTAGAGCTCTTGAATGTTCCATTCAAGCATGATTTTTTCACATTATCAGTTTCTTTAATTGACTTATCAACTTTATTTTTTCTTCCAGATCTGAGACTTTGTCTTCTACATGATCGGTTCTATTTTTGAGACTCTATTGAATTTCTTATTGCACTTTTTGAAAAATTTAATTCCAGTGGTACTTTAGCATGGAATTTTTTCAGTGTTTACATGTTTGTTTGCAGATTACGTAGGGCTGATAATTTATCTCACTATCTTTAAGCTCTTAAAATTTTCCCACTCTCTATTCTGCATAGTTCCTAAGACTTGAGATAGAGAGTGTGTTCCCATTACTCTGAACTCTTCTCATTTGTGGTTTTTCTGGCTCTCTAATATTCCATTGTAGTAGGGAGCATATTGGTTGAGTGTTGAGAGCTTTTATTTTTCCTTTTATTAGAGCTTTTCTTATCTAAGGGTACAATAAGAGGTACTTACATTGTTATTTACAAGGAAGCTATCTATCATTTACACTAAAACATATGATCCTATCTAGTGTCTAATTTCTCCACTTTCCATTTTTTTTTGGACGGGTATTCCCTAATAATAAAGGGGTATTTAGAACATATTCGATCAGTATTTGGCTGTTGAGCACCTTACATATCACTGTTCCTCCACTGGATTCTTCTTACTAGAGTTATTGTATCTTTAAGCATTTATTGTTGGATGAGATAATTGTTTATTTTCCCCTGCAGACCCTTGCCTTTTTTGTTAATTTTAATGCTTGATGCTGGTCTATTGAAGTCATTCAGTTTATATTGACTCAAATTTGGTAAATTCTATGTTTAAAAATTCCTCCATTTCTTTTTGATTGTCCCATTTAATAAAGTATAAATTTTAAAAAATGTCCTTATGAGTCATTGATTGTTTTTGTTGTGATATATACCTTAAACATTTTTAATGCTCAGATTTACACTTAGCTTTGGGCATACATTTGACAACTTGGAACATATATGTAGTAGCAACAGTTGAATAACTGTACAAGAAAAGGAAAAATACAAAATGCAAATAGCACTTATAGAACAGAATTAAGGGAATTATCTTTTGTATTATGAGTTAAAATGAAAATGGAGAAGATGAAATATCAGATAGTTTTTTTAAAGAAAAAAATGGCTGGAATTATTTCAGGTTTTGGAAATATAAACATACATGTATAGGAATTGATACTTTTCGAATCAAGAAAAATTCAAAAAGATAAAATAAAGTCATGATACAATAAAATTATAACTAAAATGGCAGACAAAGAGAAAATCTTGAAAGCAACAAGAGAAAAAAAATATCAACACATGATACTGAGCCAACATGTGATACATGTTGGTATCAATTTGAGAATGGAAAGCTCAAATTCTGGACACAGCTGTGAAGAAATAGATTTTGAGTTAAATTCTGAATAAAAGGGTTGTTTAAATTTTGCAGAGGATTGTTTAATTTATGGTGAAGGATTAGCAAATGGCTGGTGAGAATGTTCCCTGTGTGGGTGGAAAAGATGGAGTGTAGTGATTTAAGTAGCTGGTATTCTTCATTATACTTGAACAGATAGTCTGGTCTGGCAAATAAGGATTGTCCCTCTCTCTTCTGCCAAGCAGGGCAAAGAAATTTGGCCAGGTAATTATAAGCAAGAATAATATCCTTTTTTCCTTTACAACAATTTGGTGTTGAATTTAACAACCACATGCAAATAAACTGTGACAGAAAGGGGCACCATGAAGTGGGAGAGAGGGGAATCCATGATGTTTCGATTTTGACACCAGAAAGTGAAGTGTTGTTGGGAAACATGAGAAAATTTGATTACAAAGAATTTGGCTATTGTTGAAAAATCTGGCTTTGTTTTCTGTAGATTTTGATTTCTTTGAAGAAATGTGGAAATACTTGAAGGTTAAGATATTGTGGATAACAAAATATTTGAACAGAGTTTAGTGGTGCATTTGTAAGAGAGCAATGTGGAAAGAGTTGTGGATTGCTTGAGCCCAGATTTATAAAGAAGGTAACAAGAATTTTGGTGAAATTGGGTTTAATGATGATGAACTGATTTTCCTGGTAGAAGAGTCCTGTGATGGTGAGGCTTAAGTTTTGGATGAGGAAAAGGCAAAGAGAAGAGCAGTTGTTGTCATTGGGGAAATTAGCATCATTAAAGGAAAACCCTGCATCTTCACTAGGATAGGAGAAAAAAAAGGAAAATCACTGTATTAAGAGATCTTATTTATTTTATTCAATTGTGCGTGTGTGCACGTATGTATGTGTGTGTATGTGTGTGTGTGTGTGTTTGTGTGTGTGTGTAGAACCATGGACGAAATGGGGAACCACCATGGATGCCTCCACCTCCTTGTTTACTCTGCCCTACCAGGGCCAGAAAAGCAGGCTCCCCCCCACCCTGCTTCTGCCCGGCATCTATACATGGGGTCTAGGATCTGAACTAAGGACCTTCTACCTGCAAGGCAGAGGCTTAACCTCTGAGCCACCTCTTCAGCCCCTAAGATATCTTATTTTTAAAACCCAGATTTTTCTAAAGGAAGAAAGCCTAAAATGAAGGATTTTATTGCTCTCACCTAATTTTTTTGCAATTTAGAAAAGGGATTTCATCTTGGCAAGCAGAAGATGACACAGCTGTGGTTCAAATGGCCAACGTAATATCAACCTCATTGTAGAACTTGATAGGATCATAAAAGTGTTACTAGTTCTGATGCAAGATTAAGGGATTGATGGACAGTGAAATTTGTCCACCACGTGGCAGGCTTGGATTTCCTGTAAAGCAAGGGATTACTTTCAGCTGTAGTGGTCCACCCAGAATGCTGTTGGGATTATTATACCTTATAAATGTACCATGAGAGACTGCAAGTACAAATTGGAGATGACGTAAATTAAAGAAATTTATCCTGTTGTCAGAAGAGCTGAAGCTATGAAATTGATTAATTTTGACATGACATGATGAAATAATGATCACTATTAAGTGGACATTTAATGACTGGACTTTGAGAACTAGTAGAACTGATTGTAAATCTAACATTTGTGGAGACAAGGATTGAAAAGTTACGGTCTAAAAATAATATTTTAAGTAAACTTGACAAGTGAAGGATTGTGATGTATATGTACAAGTATGAATTCCACAGTTCAATTTCTGGGCTCAGTTTCAAAGAATTAGTAGCTGAATTAAGCCTTGAGTAAACCAGCAAGAAATTGTCTTATTGATGGTAAAAGGCCCAGCCCATGGTGGGTGGTCCTACTCCCTTGGCAGGTGGATATGAGGGAGGAAATTGGTTATGGAATTTGGTATTATTCAGCATACTTAGCCTGACATGCTTGTATGGAACATGAGGATTTTCCTGCTTATAGTAGTGGTCGTGTGGTGGCCATTTCCTTAAAAAATCTGGTGTAGCAGTCATTATTTCTGTTGTGAGATACTACTCAGGTTCAAACAACCAAAAGGGAGAAAGGAAGATTTATTCAGCTTATGATTCCATAGGGGAGACATAGTCCATTATGATAGGAAAGGCAAGTGGGCTGGCAAAATCTGGAGATGGCCTAAGTCATATCCTTTATGGAGACTGAGATCTGCAAAATTGCCAATTGCAAGAGGAGACTAATTGAAGCTGGGTGTGACTAGCCAACCTTAAAGTTCATCCCCTATGTCTGCCTTCCTCCTAGTTTCCACCTCCTAAAGGTTCTATGACCTTCTCAAACAGCTAAAGATAAAAACACATGAGCCAATTGGGAACAACTCACTTTTCAAACCATGAAACTCCAACCTTTACACTGTACATGCTCATTGACATCTCATTATTCAAACCATGCTCATCTTTAAAAGTCCCCATAGACTACATCACTAGTCCCAAAAGTCCATGGTCCAAAACTACCTGTAAAATCAAGACAAGTCAAATACTGACAACATACAATGTCACAGAATAAACATTCCATTTCAAAAGGATGAAATGGAGTCATATCTAGAAAAGGTAAGTTCACAACAGGGCCAGAAATGAGTAGGACAAACTAAATAACTTCAGTGCAAAGTCCAGCAGACAAGTTTCTTTTTGAAATTATCACAATTCCAAAGGGCTTTTGTTCCATCCCTCCAGTACAGCTGCCAGAAGAATACATCACTTTCTTAGGCTGCCCTCATGGGTGGTATAGAGCTTTTCTTGGCAGATATCACTTCTCAATGGCAAATCAGACTCTTAACTACACAGGACAAAATGCCCTCCTTGAGCCTATCTGAAGACTTCCTGCCATACACTGCATACACTGCATGAAATTTACCACTTTTTGAAATGTTGGAAGAGGCATACATAGCATTCTTCCTCTTGCAATTATGATGCCTGGAAAATCAGGATCATGTAGATAACTTTATCAAGTTCTGCTATAATATCCAGTGGAGATTGGACCCCTTGTGTCATAACTGATTCAGGCTCTCCATGTTGTGGTACTGGTTTTCATGTACTACTGAGGGCTTCACGGAGAGCAGCAAAAGCTTGGCACCAAGTCACAAGCATAGAGTTCCTGCAAGGGAAGGTAAAGCTTATAGTTACAGAGGCAAACTCAGAGTGTTTTTTGAGATATCAGAACCATAGGATATATGCTGACGACAGCTGCAAGTGGAGATTTAGCCTGTTTTAAAGTAACTCTGCTTTTGCAACTTTGAGCTGCAAACAGGGACTGGGAATGCCTAGAGTCTTTGACCCACCTTGACTATGTGATGAGCAATAGAAGATGGACATTGAAGTACAAGATGTGATGTTTGATTTGTTGGACTTTGATCTTAATTTAAATTTTTCTTATTATGTAAATATATTTATGTTTTAATGTTTTATCTGTGTTAAAGTATTTATTTTAAATTGATAGACTTCTATAATGAAAATATCTGAGATATTTAAAGAAAGACTTTCAGTGTTTTTCTGTTAACTAGAACTAGTCTATTACTGTTAACTAGAACATTTTAATAACTGAAGTTTTAATTAAAGAATATTTTAAATTTGTGAATGAAATATATTCATAATTTTAAGATAACTTTTAACACCTATGGGGATGAGGATTGAAGTTTAAAAGTGCTATGTTTTTGTGTCAAGTGGACAAGGGGTGGAATGTTATAGTTAGGTACAGGTGTCAACTTGACATTTGAGCATTTGAGCTCTGGGCATATTTGTGGAGAATTAGTGGTTGGGTTAAGTCTAGAGCAAACTTGAAGGAGATTGTCTAGCTGATAGGGAAGGCCCAGCCTATGGTGGGTGAGATTATGCCCTGAAATAAATCGTGGAGAGCTGTTTGAATAGTCCTTTTGTATAATTTGCCATGCATGCTGGTCTGGCAAGTGAGGATCATCCCTCTCTCAGCCATTGTGTAGAGATGGTGTGGCCAGTTCCCTCGGCCATGGTGTTGGTGCATGCTCTCCTGTCAAGATGGACTACATACTGTAACTAGACTATCTTAAGAAAGTAAACTTCTTGTTCCCTTAAGCTGTTTGATTGTGATTTCTCAGCAACCATGCATGTGAACTGCAACACATATTCAGTACTTATCCCTGATTCCCTTTCTCCCCCTACCTCCAATTTATCTCTCTTCCCTTCATCTATTATTCCCATTCCTTCCCATCCTCTTGCCTGTCCACTTCTATGAATCCCAGGTCTCTGGCTTGCCTACAATTGCGGGGATTTAGGCCTCTTGTGCCATACCAGGTTGTCTCTCTTCTGGGCATCTCACTGATAGGGCATTTACTTTCACTTCCCATTTTAATCCTCAAGGTTTCCACAGTATGTTCTTATCTCTCTTGAATTACTCAATAATCTATGGAGGCATGTTGGTATGTCAGTCATAATGTAGGTCTGGTTAGGACAAGTCTTACCGCAGTGAGTTCCTGGATTCAGAAGTCTTGCCTTGAATGGAATGTCTTGTCCAACGGTGAACCTACCCATCTTTAGGTTCTTACAGTCTCACTTCCCCATCTTCTGTAAAGTTCTCTAAGCCTTAGAATGGGGTCAGATTAGCTTGGTCTGATTCTGCATAAGCCTTGCTTGGTTGCCAGTATTCTGCATTACGGCTGACTATTGTTGTCCATTTCACTTCTCTTCCACTGCCTTAGGCTTTATCCTGGTAGGCTGTTGTGATCCTCCACCTCTGTTATAGAAGAAGACTTCTAGGCTGAGGGCTAAGTGTTCTTCGAATCTGTAGGTATAATACCTGCTCTTTGTAGAGAAGTTTGGTGTACTGTCTTCTTACCTATAGTTTCACTGGCTGTTTTTCCTTATCAATCTATTTCTTACCATTTTATAGGTTCTTGTTCTAGTTAACAGTAATAGGAATATGTTCCATTCTGACAAGCAGGCCTTCAACTCAATCAGAAAGCTGTTGGTTGTCACCTTGATACTAAGGCCACTATTACACTGTTAGTTACCTATTTACATAGTGATTTTAATTGCAACTTGCAAATCTCATGAGTTGCTAATGCTTGTGATTATTTCTCCCCCAGTAATTGCTACAGTATTCCTTACTGAGTGTCACAGTTGGGTACAGGTGTGAGTTTGACAGTTGTGGGTTTGAGCTCTGGACATATTTGTGGAGAATTAGTAGTTTTACTTGAGCCCAGAGTGAACCTGAAGGAGATTGTCTAGCTTATGGGGAAGGCCCAGCCATGGTGGGTGGATTTAGGCCCTCTAATAAATCATGGAGAGCTGGTTGAGAGAGTTGGTATCCTTCTGTATACTTGGCCAGACATGGTGGTCTAGCAAGTAAGGATCATCCCTCTCTCAGCTATTGTGTAGAAATGGTGTGGCTAATTCATTCAGCCCTTGTGTTAGTGCATGCTCTCTCTTCAAGCTGTACTGAGAACTGTAACTGGATTGTCATAATGAAATAAACCCCTTGTTCCCTTAAGCCATTTGATGGTCATTTATCAGCAACCCTGCAGGAAAACTGCAACACTAAGCTCTCAAAAAAAAGTCAGTAAGGCACTTCTACTGAAGATGCAACACATATGAATCACAGAACATAGGCCACCAGTATTTTTGATAAGTGTATTCATTTATGATTTTCTTTGTTCTATGGTTATTAAACCTTAACACTCTATTACATAGAGGTACCTTGAATCTGTTTTCCTAGACCTTGAACACTCATATTTAGCTTTAAAATAGATGGTCATTTCTTTTTTAAGGTGACAGTTGTGTTTCTTGAGATAATGTAAGCTTGATGATAATAACAAATCTAAAATAAGCAAAATTCCATATTAAATAGGCAGAGACAATGATATAAAATATAAGTTGATAAGGAATAAACAAATTGTAGAGAAAGAGAGCAAAACATGCAAAATGGATATATCATGCAACAACAAAATAGCTTTTGCAAATCTACAGTAAGCTCTCAACAAATGATAATGGAATAAATTCTCCACTCTCAAAATACAAAGTGACCAAATGGATATATGAAAAGAAAAGACACAAATTAAAATAAACATGTGCCATAACAGAATTTATCTATCTTAAAAGATGTAGATAATATGTAAAAGGATAAAAAGATATTCTGAAAAGAAGATATCATATATATGACAGGAAAGATAATGATTTATATAGGATATAATAAACTTTAAGAAAAATATATTACAAGAGAACAAGTTTAATATTATGTATTGTGATAAATTCATCAGGTATATGTATAACTTAAAAATATTTATGATTTCAAAATAAAAAGATTCTAATGCAAAAAGACATGTTAATAAATCTGAAGCTTGAGATACTAGTACAATATGATTAAGTTTCTAAACAGTAATTTCAAAAATAACATATGTAAATTAGAAGCCTATTATTAAGTAAATGGTAAGCTTGAATTACACTCTATTTAATGAACCAATGAGAAATACAGAGTACATATCATTCAGCAGCAACATAGTATACTTTCTTCTGAAGCAGACATAAAATATTTTCCATGTAAAGAATATATGTTAGGGACTAGGGAAATTACTCAGCAGGTAAGGAGGATCTGCTGAAGACTAACAACCTGAACTTATACAAAACCCACATGGTGAGACTCCTCTAACCTCAATAAATGGACCCTGGTGTGTACTTGCACATGGTGGATTTCCTCTAACCTCCACCAGTGGACCCAGATATGAATGCATACTCTCTCTGTCAATCTCCTACTCTCACAAATAAATAAAATAGTACATAAAAAGGAAATGCTAGGTGACAAAGAAAAGTCCTAGATCATTTTACACAACTATAAGCTTACCAAGTATGTTTACTGGTCATATGATCATAACTATACCAAACTAGAATAAAAAAAACAAGGGTTACTTTGCAATATTCACAAATTATTTTTACTGAGGATATTTCGTATACAAAATAGTTTTATGTGATTGTTCCGACTCTATTCCCACGAAAATCTTCTTCTCCTACCCTACCTACACATCCCATCTTCTCCCACCCTACCCACCCACACCCTTTTCCCATCCTTCCTTCGCATGTTCAATCTCTTTCACTCTTCTGTCCTTCTGCATATGTAGATCACCAGTCTTCCTTTGGGGTGTCTGTATTAGTAAGGCAGTCAGATATCTGCTGTGGTATATGTGGCTCTTTAATGGGTAAAGTCATAAGAGGGGAAATCCCTCTTCCTTTGTTCCATACCTGCCATAGAGACACTTTCTGGGTACAGTTGTTCCTTCTGAAATCCTTGCTAGTCTTTGGGGGAATGTTGATTTGTTGACCAGTGTTTAGATCCCATGGTAGAAGTTCTCATTTCAGTGAGCTTCTGGATATAGCAGCCCTGTCATGCTGGAGTATGTTTGTTATATGTACTTAACCTTATCTATAGACTCTTACAAACTTTCCACTCCCTCTTCCTTAAGATTCCCTGGGCCTTGAGGGATTTTGGTGCCCCTATTAAGGATAAAAATTCCATTATGGTAGATATTCTGCATTGTGCCAGTTGTTATCTTCTACATTGCAATAGGATATATTTTGGTTATTTTATGATAGATTTTCTTATTTAAGTTTTAAATAGGAAGTGATTAGATGTTGTTACTATAAAGCTTTTATACTTAACACTAACACATCTGTTCCTGCTGATTGTCTATTTTCTCCCCGTCTACTCTGATTTAAATTATTTTACAGTACCAAGAATTATTTCCTTGAAAATAAGATGGGTATTTACAACCCACTGAGAATAATGGATTACCCGTAGGTCTTATATACCACTGTTGGCTTCTTCTTACCAGAATCATACTAGCTTGCATCATGTGTAACTATATCCTTGATCACTCTTTTTCCCCTGAGTCCCTTGCATTTTTTCCTTCTCTTTCCCCTCATCATGAACCACCGCCTTACTTCCCATCCCTTTACAACTTTTCTTTATCTCTTTGTTCTTTTATATCCTCTACTTTGAGATTTTCCTGTCTTCTGCCCCTCAACTTACATTCCTTTGTAGTTTGTGGATGGGAGTTTTATAGGTTTCCCATTAAGTGTGTCATTTGAAGGTTTAATGCTAGGATCACTTATAAAGGAAATAATGTGGCATGTGTATTTCTGTGTTTGGTATACTTGACTCAGCATAATTTCCAACTCCATCCACTTGCCAGCAATTATTCTTAACAGCTGAATAGCATTCTAAAGTATGTATGCCCCATATTTTCATTATTGATTTATCTACTGTAACAGTTACTCTTAACTATTGTTGTGAGAGAACATCCAAAGTCAAGAAACTTAAGGGAGAAAGGGAGGTTTATTCAGCTTATGGTTCCAGAGAGAAGGGACAGTCTCTCAAAGCAGAGGTGGCATGGCTGGCTGGCTAAAGCTGGAGGAGGCTAAGTCACCGCAGACATCGTGGAAGCTGAGAGCTGTAGACTGCTTTCAGCAAAAGCCAACTTCTCCTGGAGGTAGGGTGGGATTAATCCACCTCAAGGCCCACCCTTTGTGACTGCTTTCCTCCAGCAAGGCTCCACCTCTCAAGTTGACATGACCTTGCCAAACACATGAGACTGTGGGGGACACATTTCAAACCATAACACTCCACCCCTGGCCCCCACAGACTCCTTGCCATCTCATTATGCAAACAATAATCAGTCCAACTTTAAAAGGCTTCATAGACTAAAATGGTAGTCCCAATAGTCCAAAAGTCCAAAATCCAAAGCCTCCTCTAAAATCAAAAGACAAGTTACATACTTCTAACATACAATGGCACAGAATGAACATTCCCATTCCAAAAGGAAAGAATGGGTGCACATCCAGGAAAGATCGGTCCATAACAAGACCGAAAACCAGCAGGACAAACTCCAAATCTTGTAGCTCCAAGTCCAACAGGTGAGCCTCTCCTTGAAATCATCTCAGTTTCGAAGGGCTTTGGTTCCACCCCTCCAATGCAGCTGCCCATAGAATATGTTGCTCTCTTGAGCTGACTCCTCCGAGGGTATACAGCTCTCCTTGGCAGGTTTCCCACGTTGTGTCTGGAATCTCTAACATCTTTACTTCTGAATGGCAAACCAGGCTTTAACTCCACAGCACAAACTGCCCTTCTTGGGCCTCTAAACTGCAGGCTTCTTGCCTCATGATGCCTGGATTCTGCCAATTTTTGAAATCTTGGAGGAGGACTCCATGATCTCCTCCCTCTTGCATCACTGATGCCTCTAAAACCAGAACCACGTGGACGACTTTGCCAAGACTGGCCCCTTTGAATCACAGCTGATTCTGCTTCTTTATGTTTACCATCTCTCACTCCTGGGCAGTTGCTTGGTAAGAAAAAGCAACTCTTGCTTTGGAACTCCACCCTTTAGCTTCAGTCTTCTGAAAGGTCTTGCATTCTTATGAGTGGGAGCCTTCCCTGAGGATCTTGCCCTCAAGCTAGGGCCTCTCTTATTATTCAAATTAAAAGCAGGCTTTGATTTACAAATGGAGCTAATCTCTTCAACAGCCATTTTGTTCTCTGCTTCTTCCTGGTTCAACTCTGTAAATTTGCCATTGTATTTTTCATCATTGGATCTTACAGTTTTTGCTTCTTCCTGCCTGATTCTTTGCTCTTTTTCATAACTCTGAAGACAACTAAAAAGTAGCCATATCACATTGTCAAGACTACATTGCTTTGAAATTTCCTCCGACAAGCACTCCAGCTTAATTTCAGACAAACTTTCAGGACAAGAGCAAAACTTCACTAAACTCTTGGCCAACACATGGCTCAAGGCCCACCCCTTGTGACTGCCTTCCTCCAGCAAGGCTCCACCTGTCAAGGTGACATGACCTTGCCAAACACATGAGACTGTGGGAGACACATTTCAAACCATGACATCTACTGTTGTATATTTAGGCTAATTCTATTTATTTGTCATTGTGAATAGAGCTACAACTAATATGGATGTTTATGTGTCTCTATAACAAGATGTATCATTCTTTGGTAATATTCCAAGGAGTGGTAGAATTTGGTCACATGGTATTTTGATTTTTTCATATTTAAGAACCTCCATACAGACCTCCAAAGGGGTTGTAAAAGTCTTAATATCTACCAGCAATATATGAAGGCTCCCTTTTCCCCTCACCCTCACCAGCATTTGTCTTTGATCGTGTTTTGAATTTAAGTCATTTTCACTGTGGTGAGATGATACAAAACAGTGTATTTTATTTGAATTTCCTGATGACTAGAAAAATGGACCATTTTTAAGATTTTTGTTAGACAGTTGAATTTCATCCTGAAAAAGGTTTATTTTTACTTCTGGAACCCATTTCTAATTTGGATTTTATCTCATTGGTTTTTAATTTCTTGAGTTATTTATGTACTCTCCTTATTAGTCCTTTGTCAGATATTTGGTTTACAAAGATTTTCTTCCATTCTGTGTGTTGCCTTTTTGTTCTTTCAATATTTGCCAAACAGAGGCTTTATAATTTTATGATATCCCACTTGTTGAGGGTTGATCTTATTTCTACTTCATTCAGAGTTCTATTCAGAAAATTCTGACCAAGATCAGTCAGTTCAAGTAAATTCCCTATTCTTTATTCTATGTTTTAAAATCTCTGACCTAACATAGATGTCTTTGATCCACTTAAAGTTAATTTTCATTCATTTTACATATGAAGTTCCAGATTCATTCTTCTCCAGGTAAAAATTCAATTTTACCATCCACGTTTGTTTAAAATGCTGTAGTTTCTCCACTAGTTTTCCTGAGCACCTATGTCAAATCTTGGTTGATAGCTGGTGCATGAACTTATATCTGGGATTCAGTTCTAACCCACTTATCTATGTGTCTGCTTTGCAGCCAGTATTATGCACGCTTTTTCCTTCAGAAGAGGTCATGAATGACAGATTTGGAACCAGACCTCAGACCAGAGATCAGAGATCAGAAACAGAACTCCTACAAAAGACCCACCAAGAATGTTAACAGGATCTGATAAGAAAAACAGATAACTGGACAAACTCTTAGTCATTTTGGGTCAAGTCAAGACCCCTTCCCACTGCACTATATTCCCCACCTCTTCCCTCCCTCCTTCCCTCCCTCCCTCCCTTCTTCCGTCCCTTCTTCCCTCCCTTCTTTCCTCTCTTCCTTCTTCCCTCCCTCCCTGTCTTTCCATGCCTCCCTCTTCCTCTCGCCCATCCCCTGGAGAACCCCTGAGGACCTAACCTCACTCTGAGTCCTCAATGCTAATGAGGGTTCAGGACTCAATGGAATAGCCTGGGCCTCTTCTCGGGTTCCAAATTAGCATAGGAACTCTATTATGACTGTTTAATCCCTTTCCTCTAAGAATTCTACTGCCTGAAACCTTCTTCCCTGTAATCCATGCTAGACTTTGGAGGTCACTGACATGACAATCATTGTGTAGGTGAGGCAAAGTCCAATTCAGGCTGCTGCAACCCTAACTTGTGTGGAGTATCTTGTATATCTTTGGTCCTCCCCATCTTTAGGCTCTTATAATCTTGTTGCCACCTTTTCTACAGGTTCCCTGAGCATTAGGATCGGGAGAGATTTGGTTGGTCTGGTTCCAGGTGATTAATGTAGGGTCTTGTGTGTTCTCAATTACGGTTTGTTGTTGTTTTCAGTTTTGGTTTTCCTGCACCACCCTTGGCTGCATCCTGACTGGCATGGAAGATCACCTCTTAACCCAAGATAAAAGACTGTTTAAATGAAGATCTTAACATAAGAGGACATGCAAAGGTAGATGGAAGAATAGGAGTAGGACATAGTAGTGTGGGGAGTCAGTGTCCCATTTGCCAGATGGTTACAGTCTATCTGTCATTCCCTATATCCTCTATGATTGGTGAGAAAAAAACCTGTTCAGTTGCAAGTGAACAAGAAGGGAAGTCAGAGTGAGCTGCACCAGATGCCTCACTACTTACATGCAATATTTGACCATGGCCTATTTTCTCTATTGAAGAGTGATCCCCATCTTTTTTTTTTTTTTTTTTTTGAGGCCCTCTTTCCCCTTCCCTGCAGTTTACAATCATTTGCAATTACAGTAGGTGTTGCAGAGATTTACATTTGAATATGTCATTAAATGGGTTTGGAACCAAGATCCACTTATAAAGGAATACATATGGTGTCTAACTTTCTGTGTCTGTGATATTTCACTCAATACAATGTTTTCTAATTCCAGACATTTCCTCACAAATTTCATTAATTCATCCTTTTTGATGGCTGAGTACTATTCCACTGTATAAATGTGCTACATTTTCCTTATTGATTCCTCAACTATTAGACATTGGGTTGATTCTATGACTTTACCATTGTTAATAGTGCTACAGTGAAAATGGTTGTGCCAGTACCAGGCTGTTTTTATTACTATGGACTTGTAGTATAGTTTAAAGTTTGGTACCGTGAGGGCTGGAGAGGTGGCTCAGGGGTTAAGCCTCCGCCTTGGTGGCCGAAGGTCCTGAGTTCGGATCCCAGATCCCACGTATAGACGCCAGGCGGAAGCAGGGGCGGCCTGCGCTTCTGGTCCTGGTAGGGCGGAGCCTGTGAATCCCCAGGCAGAAGGAGATGGAGGCGTCCATGGTGGTTCACGAATTCGTCCGTGGTTCTACACATACACAGACACACACACACACACACACACACACACGAGCCGTGCGAACACACGCACATGCGCACAGTTGAATAAATAATAATAATAAAAAAATTAAAAAAAAAAAAGTTTGGTATGGTGATACCTCCATCAGTGTTTTTGTTTCTCAGGCTTGTTTTTACTATCTTGGGCTTTTGAGATTGTTTGGTCAATTTCTTTAAAGAATTGCTTGGGGAGTTCTATTTTTATAGCATTGAATATGTAAATTGCTTTGGTAGGGTGGTCATTTTATGATGTTGATTCTGCTGATCCAGGAACATGAGAGGTCTTTTCACCTTCTGGTGTCTTATGTAATTTCTTTCTTTAGGGTTTTAAAGTTTTCATTATAAGGATCTCCCACTCCTTTGGTTATATTTAAACCAATGTATTTTATACAGGGCTATAGGAAATGTGATTGTTTCTCTTAGGACTTTCTCACTGTTTTCTTCCTTGGTGTATAGGAAGGCTACTGATATTTGCACGTTTATTTTGTTAACTACCACTTTGTTTAACTTATGAATTAGTTCTAGAAGTTTCATGGTGGAGTTTTTAGAATGCAATCATGTCATTTGCAAAAAAATATTGACTTCTTCCTTTCTGATTTGAATCCCTTTTATCTCCCTCTCTTGTCTTATTACTCTAGCTAAGACTTCAAGTACAATATTGTATAGAAGTAGTGAGAGTGTGCAGTCTTTCCTAGATCCTGATCAAAGCAGGAAAGTTTCATGGTTTTCCCCACTGAGTTTAATCCTTGTTGTTGGCTTGTTTTGTGCAGTTTTTATTATGTTTTTGCGAGTTCCTTCCATTGCAACTGTTTCTAGGGTTTTGATCATAAAAGGATGTTGGATCTTGTCATAAAGCTTTTTCTGTGGAGATACATCTATGGAGAGTATTATGTGGTCTTGGATTTGGATTGGTTTATATGATATATTCCATTTATTTATTTTTTTTATTTATTCAACTGTGTGCATATGCGTGTGTATGTGCGTGTATGGACACCTCCACCTCCTTCTGCCCCAGGATTCACAGGCTCTGCCATACCAGGACCAGAAGCGCAGGCCGCCCCTGCTTCCGCCTGGCGTCTATATGTGGGATCTGGGATCTGAACTGGGGACCTTCCACCTGCAAGGAGGAGGCTTAACCCCTGAGCCACCTCTCCAGCCCTGATATATTCCATTTATTGATATGCATATTTTATACCAATTTTGTGTGCCTGGGATAAAGCCTCCTTGATTGTAGTGAATGATGTTTTTGATATGTTTTTGAATCTGATTTGCTAAGATTTTGTTGAGAATGTTTGTGTCTATGTTCATCGAAGAGACTGGCCTATATTTTCCTTTATTATGTGTATCTTTATAAGGTTTTCGGATTATTCATGTATTTGGAAATTCTAGGACAGGCATACTATTGTCATTTGACCACATAGTAAAAAATTTGATCTTCATGGAAATGAAAAAATTCTAAATATTAGGAACATAGTTAAAATTTAGCAGTTTAATCAAAGTACAAATGCTCAAAGACTGACTAGCTTACAAATTTCATTTTGAAAGTTTCTGTGTGATTTTTATGAGCCTTAGGACAGGTAAGAGAGAGAGAGAAACGATAGTATGGCTTGGATTTGGGGGGATAGCAATGACCATTGTTTTAGCACAGGTCTTTAGAGATCAAATTCCTAGGGATGTGGAAATCTTGCCCATATGAGTGACCCACTTGTTTTAACTTAAGAATGGATACTACAACTCAAAATTATCATGGAAACATGATGTGACTTCCATCTGGCATTACCAAACTTCAACAGTGGTTAAGGGAATTTGCTTTTAGAATATGTATACTTCCATTGCAATAGGGGATCTAGTTGGAAGCTGTTGAAAAGCAACATCTTAATTTAAGAAGACATGATTAGTATACAGTTATCTTGCAAGCAGAATCCCTTTCCATTGATAAAATTGTGAGACCCAAAATCTTTTTTGAAAAATGGAAATTATTCTGGGAAGTTTTAACGAAAATTAATTTTTTATCTATGGAACAGACCTCATGTTCACCTGAAAGGCAAAACTATTTTTACCTGATAAACTGTGACCAATGAGATAGCTCTTCAACAAAACCACCAAAAGATGACAGGTATTGAGGGGTTTATTATCTTTGAACAGAAGTTATTTTGGGGACTAATACACCAAAACATTGTCATTAAACATAACATTATTTACCAAATATTGAAATGATTTAAAAATACTGATTATTTAGGTAATGAAAAACAGAACTATTTTCATTGTTGGGAAATGAGAGTTTCAAACAAGACATTGAGAACATTTTGCTAATTTACAAATCATCCTCAAGTCAATTTTAATTCAAATGAGATAAATCATAACCTTAATTCTAAATACTATCAAACTTAAAAATGAAACTATTATTTCTAGAACCAAACGGTTATTAAACTATCTGTACATTCATCCAATGCCTATTCTATCTTTTTTTCTTCTCAGGACAGTTAAGGAAACATATTCCTAAGTTAAATTGATCATTCTTTGATAGAATTCAGGTTGTTAGAGAACATTCCATAAGTTGATCTTTTTAGCTATGGGCTGGTCATGTTCTAAAGCCTCATCTGCACTGTCTGGGATACAGGAACTCCCAGAATCAACATAAATCATAAACCTCTAGCCTACTAAACAAAATGTCCTTAAAAGATAGCTATCTTTTATCTGACATTTTTTCATCCCCCACGCCTCTGCCATACTTCCATAACAACTTTTTATCTATCCTCAAGGTTATAAAAGATTAAACTGACTTTTTTTCCAGTAGAGATTTCTTTCCCACCTATAACTCATAATTCACACTTCCTTCTACCATGTTGTCCTTAGTGGTTATGTCCCTATCCTTTCCTACATTAAGCCATTTCTTCTGTTTCATTGCAACACTATGGTTCCTCTGGTCACTAGACCTTCAGCTCAAATAAAATTCATATTTCTTTTCTCTCCCTTATGTTAACCTTTCTTTATAATGGACATCTTGTTAAGCTGACACATTGTCATACTAATTGTTGTCCCTTCCTTTACTCTGCTAAACTAAAAGACGTGAAGTATATTTTTATGGTAACTTGAATCTATTCTATTGAGTCTTAAAAAGTGGACTGCACTTACTTTTGAGCACTGTGACCTCATACATATTTAAAGGAAGCCACTACAAGTATTGCAATTTTTTTATTCTTTCTCCTTTTACCTTTTCTCATCCTTCATTTTACATTTATTTATTTATTTATTTATTTATTTGTTTGTTTGTTCATTTATTTATTTTTTTATTATTTATTTATTTATTTTTCCCCAATCATGCAAGCTCAATAGGTACACCGGTCCCGACCCTCCCTCCACCCCTCCCGAGTTCCCCTTTCACTCCCCCCCCTTACCGTTCTTTTAACCCCCTCCCTACTCTTCTCCCAGGGTTTCCCCCTTTTCCCCTTCCATACTCTGGAGCATCCTTTTATGTGTATGCCAAACCTCCCTTTGAGTTCTCCATTGTAGGGAGGTGTAAGGACTCAGTGGCATAGCCCAGAGCCCTTACTTGTGCTCCCCTTTATTATGGGAACACTATTATGACTGTTTTTTAATTTTTTTTATTATTTATTCAATTGTGTGTTTGTGTGCATGTGTGTGTGTAGAACCACGGGCAAATTCGGGAACCATCATGGACCAACTCCACCTCCTCCTTGTTTACTTTGCCAGGGGATTCACAGGCTCCGCCCTATCAGGACCAGAAATGCAGGCTGCCCTAGCTTCCGTCCAGCATCTGTACATGGAGTCTAGGATCCGAACTCAGGATCTTCCACCTGCAAGGCAGAGGCTTAACCACTGAGCCACCTCTTCAGTCCCACTATTATGACAGCTAATCCATTGCCTCTAAGGATCTTACTGCCTGTGATCCATGCTAGACTTCAGGGAGGTTGTTAACATGTCAGTCATTGTGCAGGTCATGCAAAGTCTGATTATGGCAACTGCAGCCCTTACTTGTGTGGATTATCTTGCATATCATTGGACCTACCCATCTTTAGGCTCTTACTATCTTGCCACCTTCTCTTCCACAAGATTCCCTGAGTTTACAATAGGGAGAGATTTGGTTGGTCTGTTTCCAGGTGATTAATGTAAGGTCTTTGATGTTCTGAATTACGGTTTGTTGTTGTTTTCAGTTTTGCTGTTCTTGCACTGCCCTTGGCTCCATCCTGATTGGTATGGGAGGTCACTTTCTAATCAAATATAAAAGGCTGTTTAACTGAAGATCTTATTATAAGAGGAGATTCAAAGGTAGATGGAATAGGAGTAGGAGACTTCAGTGAGGGGGGGGTCAGTGTCCCATTTGCAGGGTGGTTACCATCTATCTGTGAGTCCCTATACCCTCCCTCAATAGCAAGTGACCTGGATGGTGACCTATTTTTTTCTACTGAATCATGATGCCCTCTCTCCTTACTTCTGGGGTGCCCTCCTTCCCCTTCCTTTTTGTTTATAATCTTTGTGATTAAGATAAGTATTACATGGGCTGGTGAGGTGGCTCAGTGGTTAAGCCTCCGCCTTGCAGGCGGAAGGTCCTGAGTTCGGATCCCAGATCCCACGTATAGACGCCAGGCGGAAGCGGGGGCGGCCTGCGCTTCTGGTCCTGGTAGTGCGGAGCCTGTGAATCCCTGGGCAGAAGGAGGTGGAGGCGTCCGTGGTGGTTCGCGAATTCGTCCGTGGTTCTACACATACACAGACACACACACACACAGACACACGCGCGCACATACACACGCATATGCACACAGTTGAATAAATAATAATAATAAAAAAAATTTAAGATAAGTATTACAAAGATTTATCTTTGTATATGTCATTAAATGAGTTTGGTACTAGAATCCACCTATTAGGGAAAACAGGTGGTGTTTAATTTCCTTAATTCACCTTTTTTAATGGGTGAGTAGTATTCCATTGTATAAATATACTACATTTTCCTTATCCACTCTTCAACTGTTGGGCATTTGGGTTGATTCCATGACCTTCCTATTGTAAATAGTGCTGCTATAAACATGGTTGTGCTTGTTTCATTTTATTGAATTTTTGCTTTATGGGGATTATTCCCAGAAGTGGTATAGCAGGGTTAAATGGCATTTCAATCATTAAGATTTTAAAAATCGCCAAACTAATTACCAGAGTGGTTGCATAAGCCTGTACTCCCACCAGCAATGTAGGAGATTTCCCTTTTCTCCACATCCACTTCAGCATATGTTGTTGTTTGTATTGTGGATTTTTGCCATCCTAACTGGGGTGAGATGATATTTCGGAAAGTTTTGATTTGCATTTTGCTGATGGATAAGGATATGGAGCATTTTTTAAGATATTTGTTAGACTTTTCAATTTTGTCCCTGGAAAATTTCTTTTGAGTTCCCAGGACCATTTTTTAATTGGTCCATTTATCTCCTTGGTGTTTAATTTTTTAAGTTCTTTGTGCACTCTAGATAATAGAGCTCTATCAGAAATGTGGTTAGTGAAGATTTTTTCACATTCTGTGGGTGACTTTTTTGCTAGATTTAAAATCTATTTATCTGAATAGATGCTCTTTAATTTGATAAGATCCCATTTGTCAAGTGTTGGATCAAGAAATTGTGCTATTGGATCTCTGTTTAGGAAATGTTGACCTAACCTAATCAACTCGAAGGTGTTCCCTGCATTTTCAACTAGGGTTTTTATATACTCTGGCCTAATATTCAGGTACTTGATCTATTTAGAATTAATTTTTGTGTATGGTGACAAGTATGGGTCTAGTTTTAATCTTCTGCATGTGGACATCCAGTTTTGCCAGCACAATTTGTTAAAGATGCTCTTTTTTTCCATTGAATATTTTGGGACCTTTGTCAATGATTAAATGGCTGTAAGTGTGTGGGTTCCTATCTAGGTCTTCAACCCTTATCCATGGATCTATGTGTCTATTTTGGAGCCAGTACCAGGCTGGTTTCATTACTATGCATTTGTAGTATAGACTAAGGTTTGGTATGGTGACACCTCCAGCACTGTTTTTGTTACTCAAGCTTGTTTTTGCTGTCCTGGATCTTTTGTGCTTTCTTATGAATTGTGAGATTGTTTGGTCAATTTCTTTAAAGATTGCTTTGAGATATTGATTGGTGTAGCATTAAATCTTTATATTGCTTTTGTCAGGATGGTCATTTTTATGATGTTGAATTTGTTGATCCAGGAGCATGGGAGGTCTTTCCACCTTCTGGTGTCTTCTGTGATTTCTTTCTTTAGGTTTTTAAAGTTTTCATTATAAAGGTCTCTCACTTCCTTGGTTTGTTTTATGCCAAGGTGTTTCATTTTATAGGGGCTATAGTAAATGGGATTGATTCTCTTAGGTCTTTTTCACTTTTTTTCATCATTGGCATATAGGAAGGCCATTGATTTTTGTATGTTTAGTTTGTAACCTGCCACCCTGCTGAACTTCTGCATTAGTTCCAGGAGTTTCCTGGTGGAGTTATTAAGAGCACTCAGGTATATGATCATGCCATCTGCAAATAGAGATATCTTGATTTCTTCTTTACTGATTTGAATCCCTTTTCTTGCCCTCTTTTGTCTTATGGCTCCAGCTAAGACTTTAAGTACAATATTGAGCGGAAGTGGTGAGAGTGGACAGCCTTGTCTAGTTCCTGATCAAAGTGGAAATGCTTCAATTTTTCCCCATTGTATAAAATCTTTTCACTTGCCTTGTTGTATACAGCTTTTATTATGTTGATAAAGGTTCCTTCATTCCAGCTGTTTCTAGGGTTTTGATCATAAAAGGATGTTGGATCTTGTGAAAAGCTTTTTCTGCATCTATTGAAAGTATCATGTGGTCTTGGGCATTGGACTCATTTATATGACAGATTATATTCATTGATTTATGTATGTTGAAATTACCTTGTGTGCCGGGGATAAAGCTTGCTTGATCACAGTGAGTGATGTTTTGATATGTGTTTGAGTACAATTTGCTAAGATTTTGTTGAGAATATTTGCATCTGTGTTCATCAAAGAGATAGGCCTGTAGTTTTCTTTTTTAAGTGTATCTTTATTAGGTTTTGGGATTAGTAAGATATTATCTTCATAGAAAGAATTTGGAACTGTTCCTTCCTTCACAATTTGTTGGAACAGTTTAAGGAGTATTGGTGTTAGTTGTTCCTTAAATGTCTGATAGAATTCTGTGCTGAATCCACCTGGTACATTACATTTTTTGGCAGGAAGCTTCGAGATTATTTCATTGATTTCCTTATATGATGTAGGACTATTGAAATAATTCAAAACCTCCTGATTCAATTTATATAAGTTGTGCGTACTGAGAAATTCATCCATTTCTTTTGTGTTATCAAATTTTATGGAGCATAAATTCTTGAAATACCACCTTATAATTCTCTGAATTTCTTTGGTATCATTTGGGATAACTCCATTTTCATTTTTAATTCTGTTGATTTAGGTCTTCTCTCTCTTGATTTTGGTTAATTTAGCTAGAGGTGAATCAATCTTATTGGTTTTTTGAAAGATCCACTTTTTTGACTGGTTGATTATTTGTATCATTTTACTTATCTCAATTTCAGGTATTTCTTCCCTGATTTTGCTAATCTCTTGTCTATTGCTTTTTGGATTGGATTGCTCTTGTGATATTTATTTGTGATGTTTCTATTTTTTGACATAGGCATTGAGACCTATAAACTTTCCTCTCAGGATGGTTTTCATTGTTTCCCATATAGGTTGAAATATTGTATTCTGTTATCATTCACTTCTAGGAAATTTTGAATTTCCTTTATGATTTCTTCCTCTACCCAATTCTCATTCAGCACCGTAGCATGTAGTGTCCAAGAGTTAATGTATTTTCTGCTGTTTTTTGTGTTGCACATGTAAGTCTTTAAACCATTATGGTCTAATAGGGTACAGGCTAAAATTTAACGTTCATGTACATGGGGAGATTTGTTTTGTGTCCCAAAATGTGGTTATTTTGGAGAAAGTTCCATGGGCTGCCAAGAAATAAGTGTATTCTTTGTTGCATGAGTGGAAAGTTCAATAGAGATCTGTAAGGTCCATTTCAATAAGGGTTTGATTAACTTCCAATGAGTCTCTGTTAAGATTTGGCCCATTGATGTATCACATGTTGAGAGGGCAGTATTGGAATTCCTGAGTATTATCGTTTTGGAATTCATTTCTTGCATTAGATGTTATAGCATTTGGTTATTGAATGTGTAGGAGCCCATATTAAGTGTGTATATGTTCAGTATTATGAAGTCTTACTGCTGAATTGTAACTGTGACTAAAATGTAGTATACTTCTGTGTCTTTTATGCTTTTTGGTTTGAAATCCAGTTTGTCAGATAGCATAATTGCTACTCTGTCTTATTCCATTACTCCTGGTTCCATTACCTTGCAGAATTTTTGACCAGCCTTTTACTATTAGAATGTGCTTATTTTGGTGGTGAAATGTGTTCACTGAAAGTAGTAGATAGATGGGTTGTGATTTCTAATTCATGTATATACTCTGTGTCTTTTGGTTGTTGAGTTAATTGCATTGAAATTTAGTGTTATAATGGAGAAATTACTTTTATTAATTTTTTATTTATTCAATTGTGCATGTGCGCATGTGTGTATGTATGTGTGTGTAGAACCACGGATGAATTCGGGAACCACCATGGACCGTCTCCACCTCCTCCTTGTTTATTCTGCCAGGGGATTCACAGGCTTTGCCCTACCAGGACCAGAAACGCAGACTGCCCTTGCTTCTGCCTGGCGTCTATACGTGGGGTCTAGAATCTGAACTCAGGACCTTCCACCTGCAAGGCAGAGGCTTAACCCCTGAGCCACCTCTTCAGTCCAGAGAAATTACATTTAAATCCCGACACTTTTTGTGTTTAGCAGCTTTCATAATTGTATCATTCAGCTTGGAGTTTTGGTATATTATTCTTCCCTTCTGTCCTCCTGGATATGCTTGTTATTTAATTTAATCCTGCTTTTCTTTTCTAGCATTTTTTGAAGGCCTGGTTTGGTAGTCATGTAAGCTTTCAAGTTGTCTTTATGGTCAGAAATTTTTATTTCACTCTTGATCATGACTAATAGTTTTGGTGGATATATCAGCCTGGGTTGACATTTTTGTTTATTCAATACTTGGAGTAGGTCTCTCTAAGCTCTTCTTGCTTTTACTGATTCCATTGAAAATTTATTTGTTATTTTAATAGCTTTAGTGACTTGTTTTTTTTTTTTTTCTCTTGAAGCTCTCAGCACATTTTCTTTGTCTTGCATGTGTAGCATTTTGACTATTATTTGCCATGGTGAGTTTCTGTTTTGGTCATAGCTGTTTGTGGTGCAGAATGCCTCTTGTATTTGGATAGGCCTGTCTTTCTTTAGATGTGGAATGTTTTCCTTTATGATAATTTGAAAAATTTCCTCAGGTGTGGTATTTTGGATTTCTTGTTCTGGTGTTCCATGAATGTGCATGTTAGGCTTCTTCAAGTTGTCCCATAACTCTTGAATATTTCTTTCAATTATCTTTTGGCTTTAACAACGTTTTTGATTGAACTGGATAGTTTTCCCACTTTGTCTTCAAGATCTGAAATTCTGTTTTTTGCTTCCTTGGCTCTGCTGATAAGACTCTCTTTTGAGTTCTGGGTTGTAGATAACTTGCATTTTAGTTCAGTTTTAAATTCTGCATGAGATTGTTTTAACTGCTCTATGACTATTTTTGTTTCTTCAACTGCTTTTTTCATCTCCTCTAAGGGCCTGTTGTGTTCCTGTTCAAAGTGGTTGATGTGGTTATTTAACTCCTCCTGGATTTCCTGTTTCATAATTTTGATCATTGTAAAGATCAGGCTTTGAAAATCATTCTCTTGTGTATGGCTTTCTTGGCTATATTCTGTGAGTTCATTCAGGTTGGAATCTATCATTATAGGGTTTATTCTTTCGGGAAGAAATTTGTTGTCTTGGTTTTTGTTCCTCATAGATTTGCACTGTGACCTTCGCATTTTTGTTTTATCAAATAAGACCTTCTTTTTGCTTCTGTGTGTTTTTGACTGAACTGAATCAGACAGTATTACTGCACTTGAACAATTATTACTAGTGTTTGCCCTGGAGTTGAGTACATTCATCTGGTATCAGCGTTATATCCTAGATGAGGCTATTAGATTGTTAGTACATCAAGCAAGTCAGGTTTAGTAGACAGGGAGTGAAGATTAGTATGGTAGTGCACTTTTTTGGTTTATTTGCTTGGCAGTATGTGAGGGTGAATGGTCTAGTCCCTGAAGTTGTATGTGTTTTGGGGTGGCTATATGAAAACATTAAACTACAGTGATTAATAATTGAGAGGAACATGATGGTAAAAAGGATTTACTTATCTTTGAGCTGGATGTGAAGATTCTCTTCCATGTGATGGGATGATTTTAGAGGACTTCAGATGTATGGTGTTTGTCTCCTAGAGCTTTGCTTGTGTTTTCTCTGGACTCTGTTGAATTCTGATGAGGAGGAAGTCCATCCTGAGGATCAGGGAGTCTGCCCTGGTCTGGGTCCAGGGTTGAAGGACAGAATGGCTAGTATGGTGCACAGATCACCTAGGGCCTGGGGTGTGGTCTAGGGACCTCACCTGAGGAGCAGTGAGACAGCCCTGGTCTGAGTCTGGGACATCTTTGAATAATAAATTTTCAAATATTTTGAATTCTGTTTCTTCAGATATGGCTTTATGTGTTGAGATTCTCTTTTTATCAAATTTCCTGGATTGCTATTCAATAACATGGTGAAGAAATAGGGAAATATATTCTGTCCCAGACATATCAGATGAATGGATTTAGAGGGAGTCCTTGAAGCACTGAGATGTCATTCTATCTCTTGGGATGTGGCATGGACTGGTGTCTCTCTGAAACCTTCCATACAACCCTTGAGCAATTATTTCAACTTGTTTTTCTTCTGTATCCATGTGTGAGTGCGTGTGCATATGTGCAAGTTTTGCATATGGAGAGCTGTTCACATGTGTGAGGGACATGTGCACAAGAGGTCACTTGAGTGTGTATTCCAAGAGTGACATCAAGAATCAACCGGGAATTGCTCGACTTCCTTATTGCTCTGCTGTAGTGTTTCATAGTGTTATGGTTAGATACCGGTATCAACTTGACTATTGAGGGTTGGAATTCTGAAAATATCTGTAAGGAATCAGTGTTTGAGTTAAAGACTGAGCAATACTGTAGAAATCCCGGTCCATGATGGTTGGGAGTAGTCATTTTCAGGTGGACAAGATGGAGGAAAAACTGTAAAAAAAAAAACCCATCCTTTCATTTACTTGGCAAGATATATTAGTCTAACAAATAAGGATTGGTCCTCTCTTAGTTGTTATGTGGATATGTTGTGGCCAGTTCACTCAACCCTTGTTGTTGATGAGAGACCTCTTGCCATTCTGGATAAGGAATTCTTACACAACTATTATAAGAGAAAAAAAAACTCATTTCCTTAAGATATCTGGTGGTGACTTTATCAGCTACAATGCATATTTATAGAATTTAGTACCATAGAAATAGTGTGTTGTTGATAAATCCGATTTATGGCTTCAGTGAATTTTGAATTTTTGGAAAATCATGAAAGTGTTTGAAGGTTTTTGGACTGCATATTACAAAACCCATTTTGGTCATTTGGAGAATAAAAATGCTGGGAGGGTTTTGGTTTATTTGGGCCAAGTTTTTTATGAAAGGAACAAAGACTTTGGCAAAGCTGCGTGTAAAGATTATGGACTGGTTTTATTGGTAGAGGAAAGGTGTGCTGACTTTCTTGATGCTTATGATGAGGAAAGGAAAGACAACCGATCAGTTCTGTTAGAGAAATGCACATCATTGATGAAAAGACTAGTGTTTTGCACTGATACAGCAGAAGAAATGAATTCCACTGTGGGGAGATTGAAGAGCCTGATTCCTTTATGGGATAAAAGCTGAAGATGAAGCCATTTCTTTCCTTTCAAAAGTTTGGGCTGCCTACAAAATGTTTTTTCCAGGATCACCATGTAGAGGATGGTACAGCTGTAGTTTGAGTTGACCAAGCCATGCTTCAACCTCACTGCAGAATTCGTCAGCAATACCCAGATAGTAGTGGTTATGATGCAAGATCAAGGGGCTTATGGACAATAGCTGAACTTTATCAACATTGGGCATGTTTGCAGTTCCTAGAAAGGAAGGTGAAAATTTTAGCTGCAGAGGAAAACTCAGAATGTTGCTGGAGATGCTATGACATTGTGATGCCTGTTGAGAAAAGCTGTAAGTATAGATTTAAGTACACTTAAAAGCTGTAAGTATACATTTCTTTTGTAACTTTAAGCTAAAAGATACCAGATTCTTTGAGCCACCATGACTACAAAACAAGCAATCAAAGATGGACATTGAACAAGAGCACGTGTTGTTTGATTTTTTGGACTTAAGTCTTAGTTCAATATTTACTTATTAAGTTCTAATGCTTGCATTTTAATGTTTATTTTGTGTTGAAATGTTTAACTTTTAAAAAATGCATAAGCATAGTTAAATGATTCTGAACTTTTAAATTCTTGGAACTAAATTTTTAATAGAACTGACATTTTTAAATTAGAGACATTTTTAAATTAGAGACAGAGTTTTAATCTTGAACTTTTAGAAATAATAAAATCTAATGTATTTTATAAGATGAATGTAACACCTGTGGAGACAAGGATAGAAAGGTTAGAGTTTCAAAGTGATGCATTTTGTTTCAGGATGACAAGGCATGAAGCGTTATATCTAGATATAGGTATCAACTTGGTGGTAGAGAGTTTGAAATTTGGGAATATCTGTATTGAGTCAATGGTGAAGTTAAATCTTGAGCAAGCCTTCAGGAAATTTTCTGATTGGGGAGGGCCAATCCATAGTGCTGGAACTAGTGCTGAGGCAGAATTGTAACCTGCTATCACTCTTATCCGTTTTTTATGTGATATGGGATCCAAACTCAGTTGTGTTTGCTAGTAAGGCAAAGGCTATAAATCCTGAGGCATCTCCCTGAACCCCCACCCCTACCTCCTGCTAGGTTCTTCTTCTTATGAATGCCATAAAGTAGGAGATGATTCTGTAATGCCTAAAGAACAAAATTCTAACGAAGTTAGAGAGTTCCTTGTCCAGGTTTGGTGTCAGTATTGGAAATCTACAGTCTTTTCTCAGCTTCAGGAGCAGAAATAGGATTAGTGGTGCTTTGAGAACAAATGCAAGTTTCAATAATAGCTGAAACTCTGTCAAAAATGTTAATAAATATTTTGTGGCATGGTAAAACATGCTGATGACACTGATGTAGGTGGGAGCTCTGGGAGACTGAGATGTCTGAATTTCAAAAAATGAGTCATACAATGGATAGCTTTTGCTGACAGACTCAGATGTTCTCAAAGCTTCATGTCCCCTTTCTCCCAGGCTAGACATTATTTTTATTTCATTTGTTTTTTAAACTTTTTTTGTCCTTTGGTGTATCATGCATATTATTTGTGAAAATATCATATTTTTGTACCCTTTATTCACAACAATCCCCCTCCCCTTACCCTTCTTCTTCCCTGCTAAGCTTCTTCTTATTTTCAACTCTTTTCACACTAGTGATCCTTGTGTTTCATCTTGTTTGATTTTGCTATCATGTGTCCGAGTATTTGTTGGAATATGAATCTTATAACAGTGGGTATGCCACTGAGGAAAGCATTTTACATTTCCTCTTATCAGTATTAACCTTCATCATTATTTCTAGGTGTGGTATCTCCTGAGGCCTTTCTCATTCCATGATGAAGTATTGTTAGGATAATACCCATGTAGGTCTTGTGGAGATATACACAGCTATAGTGAATTCACAAATACATTAGTCCTGTCATGTCCAGAAAATAGTCTGTGGCTGTGCCCCTGCCTCACTTCAAGCTCTTATAATATTATTGTCTACTATTCTGCTGTGTTCCTTGAATCTTATTGTGGGAGTGGAAGTAACTTACATGTCCTGATCAGGACCAAGCAGTTCACAGTCATTTATTTTCTGTATTTTGTCCAATTGTGTTTTCTGTGACACACACTTTCCTTTTTGGTGGGAAGCTTCCATATTACTGCTGAATGCTCTTAATAAAGCTGGATGAAACCACATCTAATCCTCCTATATTATCAATAGGTTAAAAGTATTTAAGATAAAAAATAGGAAAATAATGGAAATTCTTGTACAGGGATGCACAGAGAGAGAAAGAGGGAAAAACAAAGACATTCCTTGGATGCACCAACGAGAACCCAGAAATAATTAAACAATACCAGGAGGATCAATTATGTTATACCAACTAACAGGTCAGAGAGGTATCAAAAGTCTCTCAGGCTTTTGCCCTTTACTTTGGGTTCACTCCCCCCAGAAAGTGGTATTCTGACCCTTTAACTAAAGATGCAATATATGTGCATCACGGGATGTAGACAAAAATTCCATGTGGAACTTCTCTGAACCTTACTTCATGATATACAGCTTTCCTCTACTGAGGTGAAAAGTAATCAAAAGGCCCCTCTGTGAAAATTTCAAGCTTCAGTATCAATCACACAGGCAAGAAGTGATCACCAGTTTAAGAGTGACATGGATGGCAAGGGGATAGACAAGTGCTTTCTGACCAGATTTAAGATCAACTTTTCAGGAGGGTTCACATTCTTGGAACTATTAACTAGAACATGTACTTATGAAATAGGGAAACTTAGGCCATAGCAAGAGTGCAAGCTATGTAGGTTTAGTTAAAAAGATACTGTATCAAACTGCTTTAAAAACTATATATATATATATATATATATATATATATATATATATATATATATGTATGTATAACGCTTCACAAATTCATATGTCATGCTAATCTCTGTATCATTTAGATTTTAGTATATGTACTGTTGAAGAGAGCATTCATACTGCTTTTTAAATACTAGAATTCTTATATCATTATACTCATATTTTTAAAACTTTTCCCTTATTAAGTTTTTGCACTTGTTTTAATTGATGCATTCTACCAACTTTGCCTAAGTTTTCTATACTGTAATATTCTTATAGATATAATATTCTGAATACCTTAACTCATTGTAAATGTTTATTTCAAAATCAGCCAAGAATATACTAGGTGAATATTATTATAATGGAGTTTGTATTTGCCTAAATCTCAAACCCTGTTTACAGTTTGTAATAGTTACTCTTAACTATTGTTGTGAGAAAGCATTCAAAGCCAATCAACTTAAGAGAGAAAGGGAAGAATATTCAGCTTACGGTTCCAGAGGGAGATACAGATTCTCATGGTAGAGGCCTCATGGCTCACTGGCCAAAGCTGGGAGAGGCTATTTTACTGCAGACAACATGGAGGCTGAGAGTTGCAAGACTGCTTGCTGAAAAGGCAGACTTCTCCTGGAGATAGGGTGTGACTGCCTTCTGTCAGCAAGGCTCCACTTCTCAAGGTGCTATGACCTTGCCAAACACATGAGACTTTGAGGGACACATTTCAAACCATGACACAGTTGTGGTGTCTAAATGATGTTTTCCTCTGTCCTAAACAAATAACTTTGATGTTTTTGTACATAATTAATATGTTAGCTAGGTCATTTTGTAAAACACACTGAGTAGAATATGATGATTCCCCAAATTGACCACAAGAGCAAAATCTAACCCACAACTGTTTATATCCCTTAAGCTCTGACATTTCCACATGAGTGGCCTTGAGCAAGGACTACCTTTTACATGACATTATTTTAACCTTTATTCTGCAATGCTCTGCTTTTCTAGCAACTTTGAAACAACTTAACATCCTACAAGGGCCATAAAATTGTTGTCCAAAGCTCTTCAGATCTCAAGCTCTCTCTCTCTCTCTCTCTATCTATCTTTCTCTTTCTCTCTCTCTTTCTCTGTCTCTCTCTCTTTCTCTCTCTCCTTCTCTCTCTTTCTCTCTCTCTCTCCTTCTCTCTCTTTCTCTCTCTCTTACTCTTACTCTATATCTTTCTTTTCCCCACAAACGACTGTGTTTTCAGATTCCTCTTGGAGTGTTCTCCATTTCAGGTCTCTCCCTGTCCTCTTTGACTTTACTTACATTTTCTATTCTAATGCTGTCTCACATTAAGGCTAATTTATGGCTTCCGTGGCAACCAAGCCCTCAGTTTTAGTCAAACTTGTAATTCTTTAGTCCTTCTCTGGTGTTAACTTCTCTTTTGTTACTGGAATTCTGCATCTATCCTACACATTGTTAGAGGTGCTCAACCCCTTTTCCTACCAAGCTAACAATGTAGTGATTAGCCCATATTCAACTTAACTACATTTTCTATTATGTTGGGGGTAAAAATCTCATTTTACCCAGTTGTCAATGCCTATCTGAGATTAATAGATATTTCTTTGGTATTTCTAGAGGAAAAGTGTTACAAAAGTCCACTTAATTGTAGTGGCACATAACTTATATATTTCTATACAGTGTATAAAAGTTTATGCAGCACAAAGGTTTGGTAGATTATACCTGTCATTTTAGACCTGAGGGGTTGGAGGCAGACGGACTGTGAGCTTGGGGCCAAATTGGGATATGCAATGATATCTTGTATTAAAACAAGCAATAAAATAGGAAAGATTCTGGTAAATGTCTTGCTTACATTCAAATATACTGTGTATAGGATTTCTCTCAGCTATTAATCTACTTTAGTATAAAAAAGGAAATTAGGTTAGAAATGACTAGAAGATGGTAATTAGACAAACCTGAAACAGTATAGTTACAAATGAAGTTAGAGAAAACAAAGTTTTGTGAAAATTGGGTATATAATTCCATATATGGTTATCAATCAAGCATTTTTTATATAATTCAGTACCAAAAGTACTGATGGAATTCACACAATACTCATTACTACTGGCTTTCTTGGAGGTAAAATTTCTTCCTAATTTCATTTGGAATAACTTTTGCAATTAATATTTTCTCTGGTTGCCCTCGTTAAACTGAAAGAATAGCTTATGGATATAATTCTTGAAAAATAAGTTGTGTATTTCACTATAGTAAAACAGAAAGCACATACAGTTAGAGGAGTTTTAATAAAAATCTACATTATGAAAAAGAGTCTGCACAGTTTTCAGTGTTTATCTTCTGTTTGTTATCACTTTTATTAACAACCTGTTGCTGGGTAACAGAACAATGCTTTGGCAATAACCCAAAGTATTCTGTAAAAATGTTGCAGATAATTTAGATTAATATTAAAATTGCCTCATCTTCTAGCAGTAGAGGTTATTGTTCAGATTAATGTATCTAGCAGTATTAAAAGTCCTCTGTGGGAGCATGTTGGCTAAGAGATAACCTGGTTAAAATATAAACCATCCAGTTAAGGCTAGTGAGAGATTTATTGCTTTCCCAAACCACTTTTTCAAAGTGCCTTCCTTTTTTAACTCTGTCTCACTTTAAAGATTATGTTCATTTCAAATCCGTTTGTCTTTGGAATTAGAACTGAATGTTACTTCTGTGAGTTTAGATTCAAATATGGAAAACATTTTCCTAGTGGCTTCCTTTTTGTAATCATTTCCCTAAATTTGACTTTCTTTGAGAGTTCTTGTACCTTTCTCTGAGTTTGTAAACATCTCATTAAACAAAAATGCTTCCCAGCGATTATTCTTTCAATGTTCTCTTAGCTTTTCCATTTCTTTTCTATTTTCTCATTTCTGTATTGCTAACTTCTAACTTTCTTTAAATTCATTTTTTAAAATGATCTTTCATTTTACATTTGTGTGTGTGTGTGTGTGTGTGTGTGTGTGTCTTTATTTCTGTGTGCACTTACGTGTGTGTGTCTATGTGTATCAAAAAGCTTTGTGTGTGCCTGTGGAGACCCAAGGGTGACTTTGTTAATCATTGTGGATTATGCTACCTCTTTTTTGTCTTTTCTCAGGAGTTTCCCAGGCTCTGCTTTTCAGGGTTAGAAGTACAGGACACTGTCATTTCTGCTTGGCCTTTTAAATTGGGATCCAAGATTCACACTCAGAAACTTCTGCTTGCAAGGCAGAGACTTAAAACTGAGCTATCACTCTTTTTATTGTTTTATACAAAAATATAGTGACATGATATTTTCACATCTTAATATCCAATACCATTAACTTTCCAGTTTCTATTATAGCCCTTCTATTCCAGTTTCACTCCTATTTTCTTTATTGCATGAGTGGCCCATTGTATTTCATTAGTTTTCTTTGATGGCATGTGTCTTAGCACTTCCTGAAATATTAATAATATACCAGTGGGCATACTATTAATGAGCTCATCTCTACCATCTTCCCACCCCACAACACTCAAAAATAATTCTCATCAATCTCTCAAAGGGGTATGGAGTCTATTGCATTCTTTGTCATTTCATGGTAAAATGTTAATTGGAAAAATTCCATGTAGATCTTATGGAAATATACATACTTTCAGTAAATTAATGGATCCAATAACCATATCATGTCTAGGGTATAATGGATAGCCATACTTCTTCTACATTTCAGGGTCCTACAATCTTACCACATCCCTTTCCATGATGTTAGTGAGTTTTGAGGTGTGACGTTGCTTAGGTGTCCTGTTAGTATCCTTTCCTTGAGTATCCTTAGGACACCTGTTTAGTAACCTGTACCTTATTTTCTGCACTTTAGCTAGTGTGTTTTTTGGTGATAAGCACCTTCTACTGCAGTATGAAGCTTTTAGGTTGAGTACTGACTACTCCTACCATCTATGTATATAATGTGAAATATTTAATAGGCCATTTGATACACAGCTGGTTCTTTGAAAAAGTCAACAAAATTGATATAACGTTAGCCAAATTAACCAAAACCAAAAAAGAGAAAACTCAAACTAGTAAAATTACAGGTGAAAATGTAGTTGTTAGAATTGAACCCAAAGAAATTCAGAGAATCAATAGGTCTTACTTCAAAAATTTGAGAATCAGAAGGAAATGGATTAATTTCTAAGTACACAACTTAAAATTGAGTTGGAATGAATTAAATAATTTAAATAGTACTATATCTTGTGACAAAGATAAAGAACTACTACAAATCTTCCCACCAAAAATAGTCTAGAACAAGATGGATTTAGTGCAGAATTCTACTAGTTATTTAAAGAACAACTAAAACCACTACTCCTTAAACTATCCCACAAAATAACAAAGGAAGGAACACTTCTAAACTCTTTCTATGAAGCTAATATTTCATTGATCTCAAAACCAAATAATAAACCAATAAAAAGATGATTATAGGCCAAACTCAATGATGAACATTGATGTTTCCTCAACCAAATTTTTGCAAACCAGATTCAAAAGAATATTTGAAAGATCATTCATTATGTGCAAGTAAGATTTATTCCATACACATAAGGCTAGTTTAACATAAATCCATACGTGCAATCTAGCATATAAACAAATGCAAGGACCAAAACTACATGATTCTTTCAATAGAAACATAAATTGATTTTGAAAAAAAATCCAATATTTCTTTTTGATGAAAACCCTGAACACAATAGAAATGGAATTTACTTACATCAACATAATAAATGTCATGTACAACAAGCCTATAGCAAAGATCATTCCAAATGGAAAAAAACTTAAAGCATTTCCAAGCGATTAGGAACAATGCAAGGCTGTCCACTTGTAACACTTCTGTTAAATATTGTTCTTGAATTCTTAGCTAGAGCCATAAGACAATCAAGGGAATAAAGTTCATACAAATAGGAAAAGAAGTCAAGGTATCCCTATTTATAGATGACATGAATTTTTTACTTGAAAGATCCCAAAAACTCCACCAGGAAACTCCTGGGTCAAATACATAAATTTTGTAGAGGGGAAGTTTACAGAATTGATGTCCAGTTATCAGTGGGTTTCTTATACATCAAGGATGAAAAAAGTGAGAAAGTCCTCAGAGAAACAATTCCATTTACCATAGCAAATAGAAAAATGAAATCACAGGGTGCAATTCCAACAATGGATGCGAGAGACCTGTACAATGAAAACTTTTAAACCCTAAAGAAAGAAATTTCAGAAGACAGCCAAAGGTGGAAAGACATACCTCCATCTGTAGATATGTATATGACTTATTATGTTGATATAAGGGCTTTCTATTCCTATTGTCTCAAGGGCTTTTATAAAGGAAAAAAAAACAATGTCTTATGTGTTGCTGTTCAATGTGGTTGATGTGGTTATTTAACTCCTCTGGGATTTACTCTTTCATAGTATTGATCATGGTAATGATCATGCTTTGAAAGTCGTTATCCTGGGCCTGGCTTTCTTGGGTATTTTTGTGAATTTGTTTTGGTTTGAATCTATCATTATGGGGTTAATTCTTTCGGTGAGAGATTTGTCTTCTTTTGTTTTGTTTCTCATGAATCTGTGTTTTGACTTGCTCATTGTTGTTTTGTCTCTTAAGACCTTTCAGATTCTGTGTGTTTTGGAATGAACTGATCTAGTTGATATTAATATTCTCTGGTAGTTTTTGCTAGTAGTTGCCTTGGAGGTGGACACGTTTGTCTGTTGTTATTGTTTCTTGGGTGGGTTTATTAGTCTGTTAGTACATCAAATAAGACAGGTTTAGTAGACAGGAGGTGAATATTAGTGTGGTGGTGCACTTTTACAATTTAGTACCTTGATGATATTTGAGGGTGAGTGGTATAGTATAGTCCCTGAAGTTTTATATGGTTTGGGGGTGGCTATATGGCAAAGTTAATCTACAGTGATTAATAATTGAAAGAAGCAGGATGATAAAAAGGGGTTTACTTATCTTTGGACTGGCTGTGAAGAATCTCTCCCATGTGATAGGATGATTTTAGAGGACTTCAGATGTATGGAGTTTGTCCCCTAGAGGTTTGCTTGGGTTTTCTTTGGATTCTGTTGGTTTCTGAGGAGAAGTGTGTCCTTCCTGAGACACAGGGTGACCTGAAGTTTCCAGGGCGGCTGGACGGGTGGAGCAGCAAAGGGGCTGGTGGTGCGCTGGTTGTGCACCTCACCTGGGACCTGGGGAGTTACATAGAGTTCCAGCCAACTCCAGGCAGGCTGGATGCTGCTCAGGCTGGCGGGCTGGAGGAGCTGGAAAGGGCTGGTGGGGGTTACCCGGCGGGTGGGTGGACCAGCAAAAGACATGGACAAAAATACATTTCTCATACATTATAAATCAGCAATATCTCCATCCAAAACCTTATCTCCCACTCTTTCATCAAAGACCCAACTTTCCAAACAATTGATCATTTCCTAAACTTCAGCTTAAATATATTTTACCCACAGATATAGTGGAGATTGAAAGCCAGAAATTAAAAATAAACATAACAACTGAAAAACTATAAATAAATTTTAAATTCTGAGGATAACATGAATATCATTTTGACAAAGTGCAAAAGCTTGTCAGTTGTTTGATTGATGTGACCATAATTTATTAAAAGTTTAAATATATTCCAGGACAAATATAATACTATAGAAGTATTTTTAGTCCATTAGCTTTTTCCATATTGGCTTAAAAGTAAAAAAAAAAGAAATTACGGAATTTTCATAAAAAGTACACTCAACATCACAAATAAATCGTAAGCATATTCTGTAGGCAAGAATTATAAAGAAATATTTGCAATTATACACTTATCTGTTGTAACAGATGTTTCTGAAAGAACATACGGAATAATAAGAAAACATAATCATTATTTTTACTCTGATGACAGGTTATTTCTCTACAGTAAAATCTCATAACCATTAAATTGTTTACCTTCTCACACTTATGGTCACCATGATCATCAGTACCTTCGGTTCTGTCAAAAGTACTTAATCACTCATGATCAGCTTTCACTCTTTTCAAAAGTAATTGTACATCTTTAAAAATCTGGGCAAAAACTGTACTATATTGTGAATGTTAAATTCTGTTTGATTTTAATGTGGCTGAGCACTGCCAATAAGTCAATCATTGAAGACATAAGATATACAACATGCCTTTAGGCTCAGCAAGCATATGTTCAAGATTATTGGTGATAATATATTTTGGCCATAGCAGGTGTTTATATGCTGAGAATTATTGAGGACAACTTATTTTAGCTTATATGGATTGAGTTTATTGATATTTACTACATTAAGGATAAATCAGATGGATATTTATAATTTCAATTCATTATTTTTAATTAAATATAAACTCATTTCATGACAATGTTATCCCTTTCAATAATCAACTCATCACATATTTTCCTAGTTCTTCTATATTATTCCTTTAAAATTTATTCATGAATATATGAATTTATGTCATTTTCACCCCTTATTACTCAACTTCGGTCCCTCTTCCTTTCCTTTCTTCTTCCCTGCTAGTCTCCCTCCTATTTTCATGCCTTTTTCCATGTATGGCCACCTGGGTTTCATATGGGTTGTCTTTGATGTAATGTGTTTGAGTAGTTTCTGGAACATGATACAATTATACATATGTGTAGATATATGTATAATACATGTGTATATATGAATATATAATATGTATATATGTGTATGTGTATGTGTATATATACGCACATTTTAGAAATATAAAATTGAGAAAATTAGCACCCCATCAAGTATTGACTCTAGAAAGTCTTCCAAGGAGGTACGTTGCCCTTTCTTCTTTCATTGTACAGTCATTGGCAATCCAAAACTTATACAAGTCTTGTGAAAGTGTACAGGTCAGCAGTGAGTTCCTTGGTGTGGCACTTCTACCATGTCCAGAAGATACTGTCTTGGAGCACTCTTCTCACCCTCTTGCTCTTAGCATTCTTTAAAACACACATCCCCACTCTCCTGGATGCAGTTGCAAAAATGAAGTAATGAAAAGTGTGGCTTCATGTTACCTTTTTAAAAAAGTTGTTTAATGTATGACTTTGTGATTCCTTCAAGATTAGGTACAAAATGTAATCCACAAGATACTAGTTTTGAGACATGGGATATTGAAAAGATGATTATATCGGGAGGAATTTGTCCTTCTCATAATGTCCTCAAATATATCTGGGTAATCATGGGAGTGGATTTTTCTTAAAATGCAAGTTTTTGTCTTGTATTCCACTAAGTTTAAAACTGAAGCAATTTTGTGACCCTGGTCTTTAGACTATCTGTTGGAGGCCAGTAGGCTCCCAAGAAGGTACAACAACTAGAGAAAACATCTCTCCATCTGTTACCTGCCCGTTTATCAAATAAGTGTTATTGTGTTACTCTTCCATCCATAGTTCACTTTTAGAGATTATTCATTGAAGTATGGTCATTAAACATATCTACTGAAGCTCCATGATTGCCATGGCTATGTACTGGAGGAAGATTTGTAAGAACAAATGGGAGGTTTATGATGGAGTTATGGATATAAGTGAAAGTAAGGGTAAGTAATCCAAATATATCATATACATGTTTGAAATTGTCAGAGAAAGAAGGTTAACCATGAAATAAAGGATGGGTTTGTTTCCTTTCAGGCTCCCTCTGTCATACTTACCTGCCCTTCAGCCTTCTGTGATATAATTTTGAAATATGAACTGCAAAATAAGATTCTTGACTCTTGCTTCTTAAAATTCCATATCTTTAAGAAATACATTACTTTATCTACTAGCAAGTCTCAGACTTTTGTAATATCACAACTAAATGGACTAAGGTTTCTGACTAAATGAAGCATATGTAAATGACCACTAAGTTCACTTATTCTTTTTGATATGTTATTTGATTGATATTTATAAATAAATTTATCCCTCACATAAATACATAGAAAAGGAAGACTCTTATAAAACCACAAACACTCCAAAAATTATTACAGCAAGTATTAAAGGCCTTTCAGATACACATTCAGAACTTATACTAGATATTTTACTCAATATATGTAATCTTAGCATTTAAGAATGTGAAACAAAATAAGTATTAATGAAAACCAGTTTAGCATTCCAGACAAGTGTAGTCTATATGACTTTATCTCTAAAAATATGCACTATGGTCCAGGCAGATTGTTAAGTTAGCAAAATGACTCTTGCACAAGAATGAGAACATGAGCTTCAATCTCCAGCTCCCAAATAAATTTTGGTGAGAAAGCTATTGTGGTAATCATAACACTTGGGAGGCAGAGAAAGGTGTATCCCTGGAGTTACTGGTTGTCCCATTTAGCAAAGTTATAAGCTACAGATTTGCTGAAACACCCTGTTTCAAGTTAAAAAAGAAGACTTGATAGAGGAAAACATTCAACTTTAACTTCTGACCTTTACACACATATACACACACCTGCATAAAATATGTGCATACTCATGAATACACACATGTATCCTAAACTCCCACATACAATGTAGAAGAATCACTTCAACAAGGACATAGTCACATAATCTTGATACACCATAAAATTATAGACAAATATATATGTTGTTGTTGCGAATATTTTCTTCATAAAATGTAGAGAATGTTTGAAGCCCATGACTTCCAGTCCACATATGTTCAAGGATACAAGATCATAAAATTACTTAAAACACTGTGAGATTTTTTAAAATTTTTATTTATTGCTCTATTGTGCAATTTTAAGTGTAAACTTTATGTGCCATGTCACAATGTTAAACATTTGGATGCACCTTGAATTAGTTCCATAACTTTTTTTTCTATAATACATACATTACCCAAAAATATAGGGGAGTAGGATTAGATGGACTCATGATTCCAGATTGCACTTCATAATGCATGAATATTTGCCATAGGGAGCCAAAAAACAGCCCATACAATATCCAAAGTCATGAACAGAAAGGGAAAAGACAAATGAATATCAGCTTCCTAAATACTCAGCTTTCTCTGCATTTCTATTCATCAGTTTGTTAGGAGCAGAGATGGGCAAGGTCCAATGCTATATGCTTACTTCTTAGCTAGCCATCCTTTGTCAAATGCCAACTAACTCTCTATCTTTATCTACCTGCTGAGACAATAGCCCTATCCATTATAAGCTGAATCTTATATCATCTACTATGCAAATCACGCAGTCTTCTACAGGCTTTCCCTAAGGCCTGCCTCAATAATCACACATGTTGAAGTAGTGCCTACTTATAGAAAAAATTCTCATCTTTGAATCAGCCTTACTCTATGGTGTTTCTATGTGCTTCTTTATTTTCACTTAAGTTTTAGTTGACAGACATATATATATGGCATATATATATGCCAATCAATTCAATGTATTTTACATAGAAATTGGATGATTCACTAAGTTTACTTGCATATCCTTAACCTTGCTATTTGCATTTTTGTGACAATAATGTTCAAAATTCTATATTTGATAACTTGGAAATATATCATTTATCTTGAAGTATGGTGAAGAAACTGATAATATTATTCATTCCAACAAACTGGAATTTTATACTCAAGTCAATATATCATTTATCGTGAAGTATCATGAAGAAACTGATAAAATTATTCATTCCAACAAACTGGAATTTTATACTCAAGTCAATATATCATTTATCGTGAAGTATCATGAAGAAACTGATAAAATTATTCATTCCAACAAACTGGAATTTTATACTCAAGTCAATACTTTTCCATCACTTTCATTACTTCATAAGCATCTGAAAACTATTATTGAAATCTTTCTTCCACAGATTAACTTATTTTTCAAAAAGTACACAAATAAATAAAATCAGTGCTTGATTTTTTTCTTGTAGCTGAATTATTTCATTTCACCTAATATACTTTAGGTGCATCTGTATTTTGTATATGGCAGTTACTTTTAAAGATTATATAACATCCAAGTGCAAGTAGGAGTACATATCTACATGTACATGTAGCACATCATTTAAATATCCATTTTTAGATACCTAGATTTGCTATTGTGAATTATGAAACAATAAATATGAAAGATCATATGTCTTCAGATATAGTGATTTTTATTTCTTTGTGTGTATATATAACCAGAAGTGAGTAGCATTACTCACTCAGATGTTAATTCAATACTCAGTTGTTTTCAAAGTAACCATTATTGTTTTCAAAATAATTATACCTATATCACATGGAATTTTTGAATTTGCACTTATTTTTTGATTAGAATACTAAACATTATATTCTTATACCTATTTATCTTCTTAAAAGAAATACCTATTCAGATCCAGCATTCAATTTTTAATGATTGTTTACTTGTTATAGAGTTGTATGCATTATACAATCTGAATATTAACCCCCTATGAGATGTATGGGTTGCAAATATTTCTTCTGAATCACAATTTTTATGTTTACTATGCTGTTTCCTTTAATTATTATTATTATTATTTATTCAACTGTGCGCATGTGCGTGTGTATGTGCGCGCGCATGTGTGTGCGCGTGTATGTGTGTGTAGAACCACTGACGAATTCGCGAACCACCATGGACGCCTCCATCTCCTTCTGCCTGGTTTTCGCAGGCTCCGCCCTACCAGGACCAGAAGCACAGGCTGCTCCCGCTTCCGCCTGGCGTCTATACGTGGGATCTGGGATCCGAACTCAGGACCTTCTGCCTGCAAGGCGGAGGCTTAACCCCTGAGCCACCTCTCCAGCCCCGCTGTTTCCTTTAATGTGCTAAATAATTTCAGTTTGGTACAATCACATGTGTGAGATTATCCTTTTGATCCCTGTACCTTGAGGTTATTATGTGAAAAAATAATTTCCCAAACAATTCTTAATAGATTTAGGTTTTGTTTTCTTCTATCAATTTCAGGTTTCATTTAAGTACTTAATTTATTCTGAGTTTGTTCTGCAGTTTCACTAAGTTCATACTCTGACAATTTCATCTATATTATGATTATTTAATCACCCATTTTCTCTATTCACTCTTCAAGCCCTATTTTCCTCCCTCGAAATCTGTAACAATTAACTTTTAACTATTGCTGTGAGAGAGCACCCAAAGTCAAGCAACTTAAGGAAGAAAGGGAGATTTATTAAGCTTATGGTTACAGAGGGGAGATAAAGTCTTTCAAAGAAGAAGCGGCATGGGTGGCTGGCCAAAACTAGAGGAGGCTACATAACTACAGACAACTTGGAGGCTGAGAGCTGCAAGACTACTTGCTGCAAAGGCAGACTTCTTCTGGAGGTAGGGTGTGACTAATCCACCTCAAGGCCCACCACTTGTAGCCACCTTCCTCCACCAAGGCTCCACCTCTCAAGGTGCCATGATCTTGCCAAACACATGAGACTCTGGGAAACACATCTCAAACCATGACAAAGTCCTTTGATCACAATCATTTTGTTGTATTATGAGATTCCACCATCCTTAACCAGGTCTGTTCATGCAGGTCTGTTCATCTTTGTGAGAATTTAGAGTAGCAGGTTTCTCAGTTGGTACACTGGCAAAGTTAATGCTTATTCCTCTTTCAGAATCTTTCAGTAGTCAATAGTGAGTTTCTCCTGATTTTGACAGGCTGAGTCTTGTGCAGGCCTACTGCAGGTAGCTGCAACTGCTGTTTAATCATGCCTGTGCCATGTCCTAATGACAATATTTCACACAATCTTTTATCTCCAGGCTGTTATATTCTTTCTGTCTACTTTTCTGTGATTGTTGCTGAACATTGAATGTGGTCATATCAAATGTCCCATTTAGGGTAAATATCATAATTTCGTATCCTCACTGTAAATTGAACAGCTATGTATTGTTGCACTCATCAATGCTCACCACAAAAATGAAACATCTGTAATTATAGATAGGAGTTCCATTTATCTATGGGGATAAACATGAATGATTTGAAGACAGCTTGGCACTGCGTCATTTAACTTAAAATCAGTATTAAGTTCACCAGTAAGACCTAAGTCTTCCCCAGGTATGGGTTTTTGGTTGGAATTACAGTGTCAGGAATAAATTTCTTCTTGTGCAGTAGATCTCAGAGTGAATCAGAGAGCAGTTGGTTCCCTCCATGAAGGTTGGACAACTATTGCACCAATGGGCAGGCCATATTGAAAATATTATTACTGAAGTTCTTAGGGTCATGGCTAACTTAGACAGCTGATGCCTTTTCTCTTTCAGAGATCTACATAATACCTATCGTTCTATGAAAAGTAACCAGAAGACAGAAAATACTTAGCTAAATGCCAGATTGATTTCTCCATATTTTGTAGCTGTGGTACTTGGTGTGTTCAACTAGAGTGTATTATTGACTAGTTCTGAAAGAAACCAATAAGTGTGGCAAGAGCTATTATTATTTTGGGACATCTGAAGGCTTCTGAAACAAAAACTTATAAGATTTATCACACCTAGAACAAGAAGAAAATTTTGTTGTTGCTGTGGTGTTTAGCCCGTGACTTCAGGAATAACACGATTTAGTACTACAGAATATCTGTTTTCTAAGTCTTTTGGGTTTTTAGATTTCCCTATGGTAATATCATATGTTTTACATTTTTTTATGATTCCACCGTCCTTATATGGCAAACTCAATGAGCCTGAATGAACCTCATCTATTTGTTTTTTGAAAAATTGTGTCTAGAAATTGTGAGACAGCTCTGTGTGTAAAACTTTTGCCAGGGAAAACTGATGACCTTAGTTCTCATCCCTAGATATATCAAAAAATTTTAATGCAGTAGTAAAAACATCTGTAATCCTGGTGTGCTTATGATAAATAAGAGATAGATAGAGACTTGAGATTCTCTGGATGTTCAAGGCTTGTACAGGAATGTGACAGAAATTCTGTCTCAAACAAGATGAAAATGTTAAAAGGTCAAGAATGATATTTGAAGTTTACCCTATAATTTGAATATCTTTGTCATGTCATGTGCATACTGTACTTCTCACAGAAAGACACAGATACATCCACACAGATACATCCACACATCATATCAGATAGATCTATACATACAAATTTTAAATAGCTTTAGTTGCTTTCTTTCTTAACTTGCATTTCTCAGATAACCTTGTTCTCAGGCAAGATTCCTTCAGCTTTTATATCTGTGTATTTGGATGTTATAAAATTTAGCCATTTTACATGCATAAGTAAATTCAGAATTGTGAAAGTCAGAAGGTGTCTATCAAACAGTAGTGAAAAAATAGTTTAAAAATGAATTATGCTGGGGGCTGAAGAAGTGGCTCAGGGATTAAGCCTCTGCCTTGCAGGCAGAAGGTCCTGAGTTCAGATCCTAGACCCCACGTATAGATGCCGGGCGGAAGCGGGGGCAGCCTGCGTTTCTGGTCCTGGTAGGATGGAGCCTATGAATCCCTGGGCAGAGTAAACAAGGAAGAGGTGGAGGCGGTCCACGGTGGTTCCTGAATTCGCCTGTGGTTCCACACACACACACACACATACACACACGTGCACAATTGAATAAAAATTTAAAAAATATAATTAAATAAAATAAATAAAAATGAATTATTCTGACTCTTCACAGAAGTATATACTTAATAAGTATGACTTCAAAAGCTTTGTCTCTATACTTGATTCATTGGAATTAGTCTATTTGTTCCTTTTTCTAGTTTTTTTATTATTATCCACTTTGACCCCTGCCCGAGGAGTCTAAGATATATGATTATACCATCATAATAACAGATATAGAATTAGAGTTCCCTTTAGACTTTCAATTAAATCTACAATTAAATCAACAAATAAAGAGTCTCATCAAGAGATAAAGAAATCCACACAATCAGTACAAGTGCCTCTTTGTGTACCAAATAAAATTATTTGTGCTCAGAAAGTACTTGACTTTTTGTCTTCCAATTTTTGGAAATAATTTAATAGCTTTATCCTTTCAGATCAATTGATGGTAACATCTTTATTGCTATTACCCTTGGTTTTAACAAAAATCTTGATAATGCTCACACATTACATTCATGCATTTATGATTATTCCCTTTGTAAATAACAACTCTTTAAATTATGCTAATTTTGATATGTCGTCTGTCACCTATTGGAATCCTTTTACATGTATTTGACTCTCTATAGTACCTGAACTATATACCAGATCAATATTTTGATCTTTTATGGAACATTTTCATTTCACAGTATTGTACTTGGTGGTAACTCGTGATCTTCTGTTCTTTAAATTATTTACTACTAAAGGAAAATATCAGTCCTGCTTTTTCCCTTCTACTGAACTTTGCTCTTGCATGATGATACTTAAGCTGATTTTTTATTTTCCCACTTACTTAATTCAGCATCAGTGATTTATTTGTAGCTTTATATGACTATTGGATTTATAATTTGAACTTTTGTTTATAACTGACTTAGAAGCAAATCTCTTTTAGTAAGCATTCAAAATAAAATGTAAAATGTTCATTTATATTTTATGGTAGACATTTCTTTGTTGTATATTTCCATCTGATTCTCTGCCACCTGAAGTGGTAACATGTCATGACAATTGCAGGAAACAGAATTTAAGTTTTTCATCTGACTGAAATAAAAGAAATGTGCATTTCATTTTCAAACTGTAAGTTAATCTTTGTAATGTGCTTAGCTTACATTTGGAAAAGCAGAATGGAATAGTCTATGCTAGTTAAAGAAATTATTGTTTAGAAAATATCATTTTTCCCCCAGGTTGACTATTTAGAGAGAAAAATGAGGGGTTGATGAAAATATCATCAGGGACATGTCTGACTAGAGGAAAAGGATACTTGATTCATTGCCTACAAAAAGGAAATTCAGTGAATTGATCATGGTTCATCAAATAAAATCATAATTGAAAACAGTTATTGAATAATATTCTCAGTGAAATGTGTAACTGGACATAAAAGAATCCCAAGCTTATTTATATAGCTTAATCACAACTTACAGAATTTTAGCAGAACTATGCAACATTCAAGTTTATATTTTAATTAAAACTAGTAAAATATTAACAATGGTTTAAATAATGCAAAATTAGCTATCTTAATTAAGATGGCCAGAAAGTGGCTTCTGCTAAATCATGAGCTTGTAACTATTATACATAGCACATTTAAAGCAATAGATATATCAAATCTTTGAGTTTGAGCCATAAAATCTCAGGAATTTATAAACTGCACCTCAACTAGATGACTAAAATGGGAAATATTTATTGTAGGCTTCAGGTGATATTGGGTCTTGGTTTACATTATGAAAGAAATATACATTTTTTTCTCTTGATTCAAGTCCATGTTCCAACTTGTAGAATAGCTCTTGTAAAGCCCTCAGTCATTCCAAACCTCTAGTTTGAAAAATCTTACAACACTCTGAAAAAGGGTATTTTTTAAATATGAACAAAATTAACATACAGTTATTTCTTACTATATTAGATAGAACTATTCCCCTTCAAAATTATAGACATAACATTTCACCTTGCCTAGAATAAAAAATTATAGAAATAAAATATTTACTAGCACCACCACTTTGTTAATTTACAATCTGAGATGGATGGGCTATATCCAACTGTTATATAAAATAAATTTCTCTTCCCTTCAGTGACTTCTGTAGTCTGTCAAAGCGACAAGAAAAATAATTAATATGTGGGCTCCTTTATACTTTGAGCCGGAATTAGAGAATGAAACTTGTTAATTTACCTATCCTTTATGCCTAACATTGTTAAAGTTCATAGAAAAGATATGATAAAATCCTTGACATATGTATATGTAGATATACCACTGATATTGGTTATGAGAATGTTGAAAAAAGTCTGTCCCTAGAGAGAGTTGCTTTTTTCTCATCTGGGAATTTTCTGGAGAAAATATTCTTTAAGAACCTTGCTATAGTGCTACAGTCAAAGAATATAGCTGTACTATATTCAATACTGAGCTGCTATAGTTTCATTAAATTAAATCTGCTATTTGGCACTCAAAGTTATCTTTTAGAATATAGAAAACTAAATAGAATGGATAATTAGAAGATTCTTGGCCCAGATAAATTAGTAACTCAGTAACTTAGTTGAATCTGATTTAGGGTTTAGGAAAACCTCATATAACAGATAACTTTCTAGTCATTTCTAACGGTTAAACCTTTTAATTGCCCAAAGTGTTTCTGAATTGCTAATTTAATAGAATAAATTATCTAAAGTGACAACTGTAATTTACTACTTTCTGCTGTCTTTATTTTGGATTAAACTGTCTGTGTTGCATGCAACTTTCCTGAGGATATGGCACACAAATGTCTATTAACCTCATATAGGAAATGAACAACATACCAAAGTAACAATTACCCAAAGTTGCTAAACAGTGAGTTTACTGGGGTTATTTACAAGAGTATGGGTGTAGATTTTTTTTAAAATTTTTTTCTCTGAAATTTTATTTTTTTTCTAATCATACAAACTCAATAGGTACCCCTGTTCTCTCCCTCCTGAACCCTCCTCAGTCATCCCTCATTACACTCTCCCCCACTCCTCCCTTCCTTTCACTTCCCTCTCTTCCTGTCCTTCTCCTAGTGACTCCCCCTTCCTTCCTACAATCCCCTGGAGCATTCTTTTATGTGAATGCCAAACCCCTTCCTGGGCTCCCCATTAGTATGGGAACTCTATTATGACACTGTAATGTCTTTACTCTAAGAATCCTACTGCCTGGAATCTACTCCCCAGTGATCATACTAGACTTTGGGGGGTAGATGGCAAGTCAGAAATTGTGCAGATCAGGCAAAATCCAATCCTGTCTGCTGCAGCTCTAACTTGTGTGGAGTATCTTGCATATCATTGGTCCTCCCCATCTTTAGGCTCTTAAAATCTTGATGCCCCATTTTCTGCAAGATTCCCTGAGCTGTATGATGAAAATAGATATGGCTGGTCTGGATACAGGTGAATAATGTATGGTTTTTGGTGTTCTAAAAGATGGTTTGTTGTTTTCAGTTTTGCTTTTCCTGCACTGCTCTTAGCTGGATCCTGATTGGTATCAAAGGCCATCTCCTAATCAAAGATAAAAGACTGCTTAAAGGAGGATCTTAATATATGAGGAGACTCAAATGTAGATGGAAGAATAAAAGTAGAATACAACAGTTTATGTGTGTGGGGGTCAGTGTCCAATTTGCCAGATGGTTACCAATTTTCCAGTCCCTATAACCTCCCTGATTGGTGAGATCAAACCTATTTAGTCGCAAGTGATAGGAAGAGAAGTGAGATTGGTGTCTACCAGATATGGTGCTACTTACATGCAATACATGACCATGGCCTATTTTCCCTATTGAAGCATGATCCCATATCTGGTTTCTTTTGAGATGCTACTTCCCCTTCCCTCCTGTTTATAATCCTTTGTTATTACAGTGCTATTACAGAGATTTACCATTGAATGTGTCATTAAGTGGGTTTGGAACTAGGATCTACTTATTAGGCAGTACATATGGTGTCTAATTTTCTGTGTCTCAGATACTTAACGCAATATAATTTTTCTAATTGCATCTATTTCCCAGCAAATTCCATTAATTCCTCTTTTTGCAAGCTAATATTTGATTATATAAATGTACCACATTTTCATTATCAATTCATCAACTGTTGGGCATTTAGGCTGACTCTATGACTTTGCTATTGCAAATAGGGCTGCAATGAATATGGTTGTACTTGTATCACAGTAGTGAATTACTGCATTATGGGAGATTATTCCCAGGACTGGTATCGCAGGGTCATATGGCATTTCAATTTTTACTTTTTTAGAAATCACCATATTGATTGCCTGAGTAGTTGTATAAGCCTGCAATCCCACCAAGAATGTATGTGAATTCCCTTCTCTCCACATCTTCTCCATCATTTGCTATTGTTTTGGTTGTGGAATTTTGCCGTCCTGAGTGGGGTGAGATGATATCTAAGAGATATCATTTCCCTGATGGTTAGGGATGTGTAGCATTTTTAAAGATATTTCTTAGACATTTGAGTTTTGCCCCTGGCAAAGTTTCTTTGAGTTCCTAAGCTCATTTTTTTTAAAATTGTGCTATTTATCTCCATGGTGTTTAGTTTTTCTGGGTTCTTCTTGCACTCTGGATAATAGAGCTCTATAAGATATGTGGTTAGAGAAGATTTTCTCCCATTTTGTGGGTTGCCATATTGCTCAAGTTACAATATTTTAGCTGAACAGAGGCTCTTTAATTGCATAAGATCCCATTTGTTGAATGTTGATTTAGTGTCTGTGCTTTTAGATTTCTGTTTTCAAACTATTAGCCTAGTCCGATCAGTGCAAGGGGTGTTCCCCACCATTTCAAATAGGGTTTTTATAGTTTCTGGTCTAATATTAAGGTCCTTGATACATTTGGAATTACTTTTGTGCATGGCAACAAGTACAGGTCCAGTTTTAAACTTCCCCATGTTGATACCAGTTTTGCCAGAACTATTTGTCGAAGATGCTGGGTTTTTTTCCATTGAATTTTTTGGGCCCATTTGTCAAAGATCAAATGACTGTAATTATGTGGGCTTATATCTAGGTCTTTAATCCTTATACATTCCCTTTCCCCACTCTGCCGCCCATGACCCACCCGAGGTCCAGCCGGGACTCACCACGACCTAGGTAAGCTCCTCCCATGCCCACCCAAAGAACCCAAGGCAGCCCAAGGGACTCAGCTCCTCCCACCAGCCAGCTGGAGCCTAACCGTGGCAGGGCCAGGGAGGAGGACCCCATGCGCCCGGGCCTTTCCCCAGCTCCCCCAGGTTTAATAGTGCCCTGCCGATGCCCTGTCCTCCCTTTTCCCACTCCGCCAACCTAGGTAAGCTCTGCCCCCGCCCAACCCCAGAACCCCAGGCCAAATAAATCAGTTCAGTGAAAACAGCCCAGAAATTGAAAGAAGATCTTAAGACTTAAAACCATGCCCAAGTCAAAGTGCAAATCCATGAGAAACAACATTCAAGTAAAAAAATCTCCCACCGAAGGAATTAATCCCATAATGTTAGACTTCAACCAGAACAAACCCACGGAAAATGGCCATGAAAGCCTGACCCAGGATAACGACTTTCAAAATATGATCATTACCATGTTCAATACTATGAAAGAGGAAATCCGGGAGGAATTACATAATCGAATCTAACGCTTTGAAGAGGAACACAACAGACACTTGGAAGAGTTGAGAGAAACAGTGGAAGAAACAAAAACTGTCACAAAGCAGTTAAAACAGACTCAAATAGAGTTTAAAACTGAACTACAAGGCAAGTTATCTTCAACTCAGAACTCCAGAGAGAGTCTTATCAGCAGAACTAATGAAGCAGAAAACAGAATTTCAGACCTTGAAGATAACGTGGGAGTATTAATCAGCTCAATGGAAGAGGTTGTTAAAGCCAAAAAGATACTTGAGAGAAATATCCAGGAGATATGGGACACCCTGAAGAAGCCTAACATGCGTATTCATGGAATACCAGAGCAAGAATCTCAAAATACCACCCCTGAGGAAATTTTTCAAATGATCATCAAGGAAAACTTTCCTCATCTAAAAAAAGAGAGGCCCATCCATATACAAGATGCATGCCTCACCCCAAAGATATGACCAAAACAGAAGCACGCCAAGGCAAATAATAGTTAAAACACTCCACATTCAAGATAAAGAAATGGTGCTGAGAGCTTCAAGGGAGAAAAAACAAGTCACTTTTAAAGGTAAACCTGTCAAAAATAACAAATGACTTCTCAGTCGAAACAGTAAAAGCAAGAAGAGCTTGGAGAGACATACTTCAAGTACTGAATGAGCAAAAATGTCAACCCAGGCTGATTTACCCTGCAAAACTATCAGTCATGATTGAGGGAGAAAGAAAAATCTTCTAGCACAAAGACAACTTGAAGGGATACATGTCCACCAAACCAGGGCTTCAAAAAATGCTAGAAATGATACTCAAGCTTAAAGAAAAAAGCAGGCATATCCGGGAGAACAGAAGGGAAGTATAACACCATTAAAAGAGAAGAAATATACTTAAAAAACTACTAAACATAATAAATGTCTGGAATTAAAAATAGTTTCTCCATTATAACACTAAATGTTAATGGAATTAACTCACCGATCAAGAGACACAGATTACAAACTTGGATTAAAAATCGGAATCCATCAATATGCTGCTTGCAGGAAACCCATGTCACCACAAAAGATGGGCACGCCCTAAAAATAAAAGGCTGGTCAAAAATTCTGCAACCTAATGGAAGCAGAAAACAGGCATGGGTAGCCATTAGGCTATCGGACAAAGTGGACTTCAAATCAAAGAAAATCATAAGAGACCCGGATGGATACTACATTTTAGTCACAGGTACAATTCACCAGGAAGACTTCACAATACTGAACATATATGCACCCAACACGGCCCCTCCCACATTCATTAAGCAAACCCTACAACGTCTAAAGCGAGAAATCAATCCCAAAACAATAATTCTTGGGGATTTCAATACCACCTTCTCAACATGGGATAGATCTACAGGTAAAAAACTTAACAGAGACACTTGGGAGCTTAATCAAACCCTTACTGAAATGGACCTTACAGATCTCTATTGAACTTTTCATCCATGCACCAAGAATACACATTTTTTTCAGCAGCACACGGAACTTTCTCCAAAACAGATCACATATTGGGCAACAGAAAGAATCTCCACATGTACAGGAATTTTGAAATTCTAGCCTGCACCTTATCAGACCACCACGGCTTAAAGCTTGACATCCACAACACAACAAGCAAGAAACTACACTAACTCCTGGAAACTTAACACTATGATGCTGAATGAGAATTGGATTCAGGAAGAAATTAAAAAGGAAATTCAAGATTTCCTGAAAGTGAACGATAATGAAAATATAACTTACGAAAATCTCTGGGACACAATGAAAGCTGTCCTAAGAGGTAAGTTCATAGCTCTTAATGCCTGCATCAAAAAAATGGAAACATCAGAAATAAATACACTAACAATGCAGCTAAAAGCTTTAGAGACACTAGAGCAATCTGATACAAAAAGCAGTAGAAGGGAAGACATTAGCAAAATAAGGGGAGAAATATCTGAAATCAATATTAGGAAAACGATAGAGAAAATCAACAAGTCAAAAACTGGTTTTTTGAAAAAATCAATAAGTTTGATACACCCCAAGCTAAATTAATCAAAAGCATGAGAGAGAAAACCCAAATTAACGAAATTAGCAATGAAAATGGAGTTATCATTACTGATACCAAAGAAATCCAGAGAATTATAACGTCATATTTCAAAAACTTATACTCTGTGAAATTCGACAACAAAAAAGAGATGGATGAACTCCTAAGTAAACACAATGTACCTAAATGGAATCAGGAAGTTGTGAATTATTTAAATAGTCCAATAACATATGAGGAAATTGAGAAAGTAATCTCGAATCTTCCCACAAAAAATGTCCTGGACCAGATGGATTCAGCACAGAGTTCTACCAGACATTTAAGGAGGTCATAACACCAATACTCCTTAAACTGTTCCACCAAATAGCAAAGGAAGGAACACTACCAAATTCCTTCTATGAAGCTAATATCATCTTAATCCCAAAATATAATAAAGATAAACTTAAAAAAGAAAACTATAGGCAAATCTCTCTTATGAACACGGATGCAAAAGATTCTCAAGAAATTCTTAGAAAATCAGATTCAAAAACATATCAAAAAGATCATTCACGGGGATCAACTAGGCTTTTTTTTTTCTTTTTTCTTTTTTTTTTAATATCTCCTCTCTCATTTTCTCTTTTTTATTTCTTTTTTTTAATTATTTATTCAACTGTGTGCGTGTGCATATATATGTGCGTGTGTGTGCTTGTGTGTGTGTGTGTAGAACCACGGACAAATTCGCGAACCACCATGGACGCCTCCACCTCCTTCTGCCCCGGGATTCACAGGCTCCGCCCTACCAGGACCAAAGCACAGGTTGCCCCTGCTTCCACCTGGCGTCTATACGTAGGATCTGGGATCCGAACCCAGGACCTTCCACCTGCAAGGCGGAGGCTTAACCCCTGAGCCACTTCTCCAGCCCCTCAACTAGGCTTTATCCCAGGAACACAAGGGTGGTTCAACCTATGCAAATCAATAAATGTAATTCACCATATAAACCATTCCAACATTCAAGACCACATGATACTCTCAATAGATGCAGAAAATGCTTTTGACAAGATCCAACAGCCCTTTATGATCAAAACCCTAGAGAAGGTTGGAATGGAAGGAACCTTTATCAATATAATAAAAGCTGCATAAAACAAGCCCACAGCAAGGATTCTACTCAATAGGGAAAAACTTGAAGCATTTCCACTTTGATCAGGAACTAGACAAGGCTGTCCACTCTCACCACTTCTATTCAATATTGTACTTGAAATCTTAGCTGAAGCCATAAGACAAGAAAGGGACATAAAAGGGATTCAAATCGGCAAGGAAGAAGTCAAGTTATCTCTATTTGCAGATGACATGATCCTATACCTGAGTGATCCCAAAAACTCCACCAGGAAGTGCCTGAAACTAATACAGAAGTTCAGCAGTGAGGTGGGATACAAAATAAATGTACAAAAATCAGTGGCCTTCCTATATGCCCAGAATGAAAGAAGTGAAAGAGCCCTGAGAGACTCAATCCCATTATAATAGCCCCTAAAAAAATGAAATACCTTGGTATAAACCTAATCAAGGAGTTAAAAGACCTTTACAATGAAAACTTTAAGACCCTAAAGAAAGAAATTGCAGAAGACACCAGAAGGTGGAAAGACCTCCTATGTTCCTGGATTGGCAGAATCAACATCATAAAAATGACTATCCTACCAAAGGCAATATACGAATTCAACGCTATACCAATTAAAATCCCAAAGCAATTCTTCAAAGAAGTTGACCAAACAATCTCAAAGTTCATATGGAGGCACAAAAGACCCAGGTAGCAAAGACAATCCTGAGTAACAAAACCACTGCTGGCGGTGTCACCATACCAAAACTTAGTCTATACTACAAATCCATAGTTATAAAAACAGCTCCAAAATAGACACACAGATCAATGGATAAGGGTTGAAGACCCAGATATAAGCCCACAAAAATACAGCCATTTGAGCTTTGACAAAGGGGCCCAAAGAATCCAATGGAAAAAGAATAGCATCTTCAACAAATGGTGCTGTCAAAACTGGATCTCCACATGCAGAAGATTAAAGCTGGACCCGTATTGTCGCCATGTACAAGACTTAATTCCAAATGGATCAAGGACCTTGATATAAAGCCAGAGACTATAAAAACCATAGTTGAAAGGATAGGGAACTCCTTCGAGCTTATTGGGCTAGGCCAACAGTTCCTAAACAGACATCCAATGGCACAGTCACTGCTACCAACTCTCAACATTTGGGATCTTATGAAATTAAAGAGCTTCTGTTCAGATAAATAGATTGTAACACGAGCTCAAAGGCAACCCACAGAATGGGAGAAAATCTTCACTAACTATATATCTGATAGAGCTCTACTATCCAGAGTGCACAAATAACTTAGAACACTAAACAACAAGGAAACTAATGGCCCAATTAAAAAATGGGCCCTGGAACTTAAAAGAAACTTTACCAGGGATGAAATTAAAATGTGTAACAAATATCTTAAGAAATCCTCCACTTCTTTAGCCATCAGGGAAATGCAAATCAAAACTTCCCTGAGATATCATCTCACCCCGGTCAGGATGGGAAATTTACACAATACAAACAACAACAAATGGAGAGGATGTGGAGAGAGGGGAACTCTCCTACAATGCCGGTGGGAATGCAGGCTCATACAGCCACTCTGGCGAGCCATCTGGAGATTCTTAAAGAAATTAAAGATTGAAATGCCATATGACCCTGCTATTCCACTTTTGGGAATAAGCCCCCATGCAGCAGAGGTTCACCTCGATAGCATAAGCAGGATCATGTTCATAGCTGCACTGTTTATAATAGCAAAGTCATGGAATCAAGCCAAATGTCCAACAGTTGACGAGTGGATAAGGAAACTGTGGTACATCTATACAATGGAGTACTACTCAGCCATCAAAAATGATGAATTACTGGAATTTGCCAGGAAATGGATGTCATTAGAAACAATTATATTAAGTGAAGTATCCCAGACCCAGAAAATTAAATGCCATATGTACTCCCTAATAGGTGGCTCCTAGTACCAAACCCACCCAGCCCACCTAGAGACACTCAAAGATAAATCTATGTACTATCTACAGTAATTCCAAGGATTATGAACAGGAGGGATGGGGTTGGAGGGCCACACCAGACACAAGGAGAGAGGGGACCATGTTACAGCAGAGAAAATAGGCCTCCATCAAGGACTGCAAGTAATTAATGAGATACCTGGTTAAGTTCTCAGATGTTCATTCCTGATCATTTACCATTGATGAGGAATGATCTCACCAGAAGGGGAAGGCATATAGTCTGGCAGATAAAAAGTAACCATTTTGCAAATGGGCGGTTGACCCCTCCCTCACTGTGGTTTCCTACTTTTATTACATCTACCCTTGAATATACTCTTATAGCAAGACTCTAGTTTAACAGCTTTTTGTTTCTGGCCAGGGGGTGACATACAATGCCCATCAGAATGGAGTGAAGGGCATTGCAGGAGCAGCAAAACTGCAAAAGAAAGTCAACAAACCACAATCCAGAACTTCATAGACTCTATATCAACCACCTAGAACTAGGCCAGCCTAATATCTCCCCATGCGAAGCTCAGGGACATTTATGGAAGAGGGTGCAGTAAGATTGTAAGAGCAAAAGAATGGGAGGAGCAACGATTTGCAAGATACACCACACAAGTTGGGGCCGAAGCAATCATAATTGGACTTTGCATGCCCTGCGCAATGTCCAACACACTATTGACCTCACAAAGTCTAGCATCTGCTAAAGGCACCAAGATTCTTGGAGACAAGGGATTGGCAGCCACAGTAGTGTTCCTATGCTTAAGGGGAACATAGGAAAGCGTTCAGGGAAATACAACTGTGTCCTTGTACGTCATCGGAGAGGAGAGCCCAGAGGAGAATCAGGCATGCACAATAAAGGATTCTTTGGGAATTGGGGCAGGAGGCACTGGGGGATGGGGAGGGAGGGGTGAGGCGAGGAGGAGCAGGGATTTCAGGGGGAGGAGAAGGGAGGGATGGATGTGGTGTACCTATTAAGTTTGTATGAGCAGAAATAATAATAAAAATGTTAAAAAAAATCCTTATACATTGAAATATATGTCTATTTTGAAGCAGTACCAGACTGTTTTTATTACTATGGACTTGTAATATAGATTAAGGTTTGGTATGGTGATACCTCCAGCAATGCTTTTATTACTCATGATTGTTTTTACTATGGTGGGCCTTTTGAGCTTCCATGCGAATTTTGAGATTATTTGGTCAATTTCTTGGTTTTTGATTTGATTGGTGCAACATTGAATCTGTATATTGCTTTTGTTAGTATGGTCATTTTTATAAGGTTGATTCTGCTGATGTAGGAGCATGGGAAGTCTTTACATCTTCTAGTATCTTCCACACTTTCTTTTTTTTATTATTATTATTTTTTATTATTATTTATTCAACTGTGTGCATATGCGTGTGTATGTATGTGCACACGTGTGTGTGTGTGTGTCTGTGTGTCTATGTAGAACCACGGACGAATTCGCGAACCACCATGGATGCCTCCACCTCCTTTTGCCCCGGGATTCACAGGCTCCGCCCTACCAGGACCAGAAGCACAGGCCGCCCCTGCTTCCGTCTGGCATCTGTACGTGGGATCTGGGATCCGAACTCAGGACCTTCCGCCTGCAAGGCGGAGGCTTAACCTCTGAGCCACCTCTCCAGCCCCCTTCTACAATTTCTTTCTTCAAGATTTTAAAGTTTTCATTTGGAGGTCTATCACTTCCTTGATTAGATTTATACCAAGGTATTTAATTCTGGGGGCAATATACTAAAAGGGATTATTTATCTTAGGACATTTTTAATTTCTTCATCCTAGGTGTATGGAAAGGCCACTGATTTTTGCATGTTTATTTTATAACCTGCCACCCTGCTGAACTTATGCATTAGTTCCATGGTTTTCGTGGTAGAATTTTTAGGATCACCCAGGTATACAATCATGTCATCTGCAAATAAAGATTTCCTGACTTATTCCTTTCTGATTTGCACCTCTTTTATCTCCCTTTCTTGTCTTACTCTGCTATGGTTTGAAATGTGACCCCCAGTCTCATGTGTTTGGCAAGGTCATAGCACCTTGAGAGGTGGAGCCTCACTGGAGGAAGGCAGTCAAAAGGGGTGGGCCTCAAGCTGGATTGTCCCACCCTACCTTCAGGAGAAGTATGCCTTTGCAGCAAGCAGTCTGCAACTCTCAGCTTCCAAGATGTCTGCAGTGACTTAGCCTCCTCCAGCTTTGGCTAGCCAGCCATGCCACCTCTTCTTTGAGAGACTGTACCTTCCCTCTGGAACTGTAAGCTGAATAAACCTCCCTTTGTCCCTTAAGTTGATTGACTTTGAGTGCTCTCTCACAGAAATAGATAAGAGTAACCATTATAGAAATTGGTACCGGTAGTGGAGTATTGCTGTGAGATTAAAACCAGCTGGTACCACAAGGTGAAATTCTTTGTGAATCTGAGAGAAGTTGGTACCCAAAAGTATGGCCAATGCTGTGATGTGGCTAGTGTGCCTTTGGAACTGTTTGTTGTGAGAAATGTGGGACTTTGTGCTGGGAAAGTCTTTGCATCTGAGCAAGGGGGCCAAATGGGCCTTTCTTGTAAGAGCTCAAAGGAGAGCAATGCTGTGAGAGACACAGCAGTGGAAGCCCAGCTTGTGATGGTCCAGAGGGGAACAGAGACTGTGTTTGCAACTGGACGAGTGACACATGGAACCATGTGTTGGCCAAGAGTTTAGTGAAGTTTTGCCCTTGTCCTGAAAATTTGCTTGAAATTAAGCTGGAGTACTTGGCAGAGGAAAATTCAAAGCAATGTAGTCTTGACAATGTGATATGGCTACTTTTTAATTGTCCTCAGAGTTATGAAAAAGAGCAAAGAATCAGGCAGGAAGAAGCAAAAACTGTAAGATCCAATGATGAAAAATACAATGGCAAATTTACAGAGTTGAACCAGGAAGAAGCAGAGAACAAAATGGCTGTTGAAGAGATTAGCTCCATTTGTAAATCAAAGTCTGCTCTTAATTTGAATAATAGGAGAGGCCCTAGCTTGAGGGCAAGATCCTCCGGGAAGGCTCCCACTCATAAGAATGCAAATCCTTTCAGAAGACTGGAGCTAAAGGGTGGAGTTCCAAAGCAAGAGTTGGTTTTTCTTACCAAGCAACTGCCCAGGAGTGAGAGATGGTAAACATAAAGAAGCAGAATCAGCTGTGATTCAAAGGGACCAGTCTTGGCAAAGTCGTCCACGTGGTTCTGGTTTTAGAGACATCAGTGATGCAAGAGGAAGGAGATCATGGAGTCCTCCTCCAAGATTTCAAAAATTGGCAGAATCCAGGCATCATGAGGCAAGAAGCCTGCAGTTTAGAGGCCCAAGAAGGGCAGTTTGTGCTATGGAGTTAAAGCTTGGTTTGCCATTGAGAAGTAAAGATGTTAGAGATTCCAGACACAACGTGGGAAACCTGCCAAGGAGATCTGTATACCCTGGGAGGAGTCAGCTCAAGAGAGCAACGTATTCTATGGGCAGCTACATTGGAGGGGTGGAACCAAAGCCCTTTGGAACTAACATGATTTCAAGGAGAGGCTCATCTGTTGGACTTGGAGCTACAAGATTTAGAGTTTGTCCTGCTGGTTTTCGGTCTTGTTATGGACCAATCTTTCCTGGATATGCCCCCATTCCTTCCTTTTGGAATGGGGATGTTTATTCTGTGCCATTGTATGTTGGAAGTATGTAACTTGTATTTTGATTTAACAGGAGGCTTTGGATTTTGGACTTTTGGACTGTTGGGACTACCATTGTATGAATACTTTTTAAAGGTGGACTGAGTATGGTTTGCATAATGAGATGGCAATGAGCCCGTGGTGCCAAGGGTGGAGTGTTATGTTTGAAATGTGACCCCCATAGTCTCATGTGTTTGGCAAGGTCATGAGAGGTGGAGCCTCACTGGAGGAAGGCAGTCAAAAGAGGTGGGCCTTGAGGTGGATTGTCCCACCCTACCTTCAGGAGAAGTCTGCCTTTGCAGCAAGCAGTCTGCAGCTCTTAGCTTCCAAGATGTCTGCAGTGACTTAGCCTCCTCCAGCTTTAGCTAGCCAGCCATGCCACCTCTGCTTTGAGAGACTGTCCCTTCTCTCTGGAAACATAAGCTGAATAAACCTCCCTTTCTCCCTTAAGTTGATTGACTTTCAGTGCTCTCTCACAGCAATAGTTAAGAGTAACCATTACATATGTCTTTAGCTATGACTTCAAATACAATATTAAATAGAAGTGATGAGAGTGAACATCCTTGTCTAGTTCCTGATCAAAGTGGGAATGCTTAAAATTTTAGCCCATTTAGTATAATCCTTGCTATTGGCTGGTTCTATACAGTTTTTATGATGTTGATATTGGTACCTTCCATTCCAACTGTCTCTAGGGTTTTGATCATAAAAGAATGTCTGATAGTGTCACAAGGTTTTTTCTACATCTTTTTTTTTTAATTTTTTTATTATTATTAATTCAACTGTGCGCATGTGCGTGTGTATGTGTGAGCGTGTGTCAGTGTGTGTGTGTGTGTGTGTGTGTGTGTAGAACCACGGACGAATTCGCGAACCACCATGGACGCTTCCACTTCCTCCGCCCCGGGATTCACAGGCTCCGCCCCACCAGGACCTGAAAAGCAGGCCGCCCCGCTTCCCCCTGGCGTCTATACGTGGGTCTGGGATCCGAACTCAGGATCTTCCGCCTGCAAAGCGGAGGCTTAACCCCTGAGCCACCTCTCCAGCCCGGTTTTTTCTACATCTATCAAGAGCATCATGTACTCTCAGACATTGGATTGGTTTCTATGATGGATTAATATTTATTGATTTGTGTATGTTGAACCAACCTTGTGTGCCTGGGATAAAACCTACTGAATCACAGTGGTCTTTTTGATATGTTTTTTAATCTGATTTTCTAAGATTTTGTTGGAAATCTTTACATCTGTGTTCATCAAAGAGAATGGTATATAGCTTTTTTTTAATTAATCTTTATTGGGTTTTGGGATTAGTATGATATTACATTCAGAGAAAGAATTTGGAAATGTTTTTTTCTTTGCTACTTTATGGTATAGTTTAAAGACTAGTACTGTTAGTAGTGTTAGTTTTTCTTTAAATGCCTGGTAAAATTCTGTGCTGAATCTATCGGGTCCAAGACTTTTTTTGTGAAAGATTAGAGATTACTTCACCAATTCTCTCATTGGCTATAGGTAAATTTAAATATATCAAAATTTCCTGATTCAATTTAGGTAAATTGTGCTTACTCAGATATTCATCCATTTCTTGGATGGAACTAGAAAAATTATATTGAGTGAAGTATCCCAGATACAGAAAATTAAGTGCCATATGTACTCCCTAATAGGTGGATCCTAGTACCAAACCCACTTAGTGACACACTCAAAGATAAATCTCTGTAATAACTACAATAATTGCAAAGATTATAAACAGGAGGGAAGGGGAAGGAGAGCACCTCCAGAAAATTGGAGAGAGGGAATCATACTACAGCAGAGAATACAGACCACTATCAAGTACTGCAAGTAAATAATGAGAAACCTGGTTAAGCTCACAGACTTTCCTTCCTGGTCACTTGCAACTGATGGGGTTTGATCTCAACAGAAAGGGAGGGCATAGAGTCTGGCAATCATCCTGCAAATGTGAGACTGACCTCCCCTTCCCCTGGTCTCCTACTCTTATTCCATCTACCTTTGAATCTACTCTTACAATAAGACTCTATTTTAACAGCCTTTTATCTTCGTCTAGGAGGTGACATCCAATACCCATCAGCATGGATCCAAGGGTGGTGCAGGAACAACAAAACTGGAAGAAGAAAAAAAAAGAATAACCATAATTCAGCACATCAGAGACCTTACATTAATCACCAGGAACCAGGCCAGCCTAATCTCTCCCCATCTAAAGATCAGGGAAATTTGTGGAAGAGGGGGTGGTAAGATTGTAAGAGCCTAAAGATGGGGAGGAGCAATGATATGTAAGATACTCCACACACATTAGGTCTTTGCATGATCTTCGCAATGACTAACATGACTTTGATACCCCCAATGTCTAGCATGGATCACAAGCTCTAAGATCCTTAGAGGCAAGGGATTAACAGCCACAATAGTGTTCCTATACTAAAGGAGAACACAAAAAAAGCTCTAGGCAATGCTACTGAGTTCTTACACCTCATCAGAGAGGAGGACCCAGAGTGAAGATTGACATGCACACTAAAGTATGCTCCAGGAATGGGGGGGACCCACTGGGAGAAAGGGAAGGAGGGGGAAAAGGAAGGGTAAAAGGGAGGAAGGAGCAAGGGGATCTAGAGAGGCGTGGAGGGAGGGAGGGGAATGGGGAACCTATCAAATTTGTATGAGAGGAAAAAATAAATTATAATAAAAGAAACTCATCCATTTCTTTGAATTACCAAATATCACAGAATATAAGTTTTTGATATGTGAATTTCTTGGGTATCCATTGTAATAACTCCATTTTCATTTTGTTAATTTTATTTTTCTTTTCCTTGATTTTTGTTAATATATCTAGGTGTGTATCAATCTAATTAATTTTTTTGAAAGAAACCGCTTTTGGCCTGGTTTTCCTTATATAAATTTTGGATATTTCTCCCTGGATTTTGCTAATCACCTCTCTTTTACTGCTTTTGGGTTTAGATTGTTCTTGTTTCTCTAAGGCTTTAAACCACTTTGCTTATTTACCTGTGACATTACTGTTTTTTAGATATTTTTAGAATTATAAACTTCTTTCTTAGTAGTTTCATTTTGTCACAGAGATTTTGATGTGTTGTATTTTCATTATTGTTTGATTCTAGGAAATGTTGAATTTCCTTTCGGATTTCTTTCTGAAGCAATTTCTCATTTAGCATCATAATATTTAATTTCCTTGTGTTAGTGTATTTTATGCTAATTGTTGTGTTGCGTATGTTAAGCTTTAGACCATGATGTTCTGACAGGGTACAGGGCATAATTTCAGCATTCTTTTATATGTGGAGATTCATTTTGTGGCACAATATGTAGTCTATTTTGGAAAACATATCATGGGTTAATGAGAAAAATGTATTCCTTGGTTCTTGGATCAAAGGTTTGGTGGAGATCTGTTAGATCCATTTCAGTAAGGATTTGATTTACTTCCAATGTGTATCTGTTGATTTTTTGGTCTGTTGATCCATCCCATGTTTAAATCATAGCATTGAAATCTCCAACTATTATAGTTTGGGGGTTGATTTCTTGTTTTAGATGTTGTAGTGTTTGCATAGTGAATGTGAAGGAGACCGTAATGTGGTGCACATATATTTAATGTTTTGAAATTTTTTGTGAATTGTTCCTGTGAATAAAATGAACTATCCTTCTGTATATCTTATGTTTTTCTTTGGTTTGAAGTCCACTTTGTCAGATAGCATAATTTTTTTTCCTTTTTTTTATTAAAAATTTATTTATACATTTTAAAATTTTTTACCAGTTCCCTCCCTCCCCCCTCTTCCCCCCGAACCCCTTCCTCCCCCTCCCCTTCCCCCAGTGCCTCCCCCCCAATTCCCAGAGAGTCCTTTATTGTGTACGCCTAACTCTCCACTGGGTCCTCCTCTCCGATGACATATAAGGACCCAGTGGCATTTCCATAAGCCCTTTCTCTTGTTCCCCTTAAGCATAAGATCACTACTATGGCTGTCAAACCCTTGCCTCCAGGGGTCTCGGTGCCCTTAACAGATGCTAGACTTTATGAGGGCAACAGTGCGCTGGACATTGCACAGGGCATGCAAAGTCCCATTATGATTGCTTTGGCCCCAACTATTGTTGAGAATCTTGCAAATCGTTGCTCCTCCCATCCTTTTGCTCTTACAATCTTACCGCCCCCTCTTCCGCAAATGTCCCTGAGCTCCAGGATGGGGAGAGATTAGGCTGGCCTAGTTCTATGTGATTGATATAGAGTCTCTGAAGTTCTGGATTGTGGTTTGTTGATTTTCTTTTGCAGTTTTGCTGCTGCTGCAATTCCCTTCACTCCATTCTGCTGGGCACTGTATGTCACCCCCTGGCCAGAGACAAAAAGCTGTTAAACTGGAGTCTTGTTGTAATAGCACATTCAAGGGTAGATGTAATAAGAGTAGGAAACCTCACTGAGGGAGGGGTCCATCACCCATTTGCAAAATGATTACTTTTTATCTGCTAGACTATATGCCCTCCCCTTCTGGTGAGATCAGGAAAGAACGTCTGTGAACTTAACCAGGTTTCTCATTACTTACTTGCAGACCTTGATGGAGGCCTATTTTCTCTGCTGTAACATGGTCCCCTCTCTCCTTGTTTCTGGTGTGGCCCTCCTAAAACATCTCTCTTGTTCATAATCCTTGCAATTACTGTGTTACATAGGTTTACTTTTGAGTGTCTCAATGTGGGCTGGGTGAGTTTGGTACTAGGAGCCACCTATTAGGGAGTACATACGGTGCTTAATTTTCTGGGTTTGGGATACTTCACTTAATATAATTCTTTCTAATGACATCCATTTCCCAGCAAATTCCAGTAATTCATCATTTTTGATGGCTGAGTAGTACTCCATTGTATAGATGTACCACAGTTTCCTTATCCACTCGTCAACTGTTGGACATTTAGGTTGATTCCATGACTTTGCTATTGTAAACAGTGCTGCTATGAACATGGTCGAGCTTGTGCTATCGAGGCGAACCTCTGCTGCATGGGGGGTTATTCCCAAAAGTGGGATAGCAGGGTCATATGGCATTTCAATCTTTAATTTCTTTAAGAATCTCCAGACGGCTCGCCAGAGTGGCTGTATGAGCCTGCATTCCCACCAACAATGTAGGAGAGTTCCCCTCTCTCCACACCTCTCCAGCATTTGTCGTTGTTTATATTTTGGATTTTTGCCATCCTGACCTGGGTGAGATGATATCTCAGGGAAGTTTTGATTTGCATTTCCCTGATGGCGAAGGAAGTGGAGCATTTTTTAAGATAATTGTTAGACATTTTAATTTCATCCCTTGTAAAGTTTCTTTGAAGTTCCAGGGCCCATTTTTTAATTGGGCCAGTGTTTTCCTTGGAGTTTAGTTTTCTAAGTTCTTTGTGCACTCTGGACAGTAGAGCTCTGTCAGATATGTGGTTAGTGAAGATTTTCTCCCATTCTGTGGGTTGCCTTTGAGCTCATGTGACAATCTCTTTATCTGAACAGAAGCTCTTTAATTTCACAAGATCCCAACTGTTGAGAGTTGGTAGCAGTGACTGTGCTGTTTAGGAAGTGTTGGCCTAGCCCAATCAGCTCGAGGGAGTTCCCTATCCTTTCAACTATGGTTTTTAAAGTCTCTGTCCTGATATCAAGGTCCTTGATCCATTTGGAATTAAGTCTTGTACATGGTGACAAGTATGGGTCCAGCTTTAATCTTCTGCATGTGGAGATCCAGTTTTGCCAGCACCATTTGTTGAAGATGCTGTTCTTTTTCCATTGGATTCTTTGGGCCCCTTTGTCAAAGACCAAATGGCTGTAACTTTGTGGGCTTATATCTGGGTCTTCAATCCTTATCCATTGATCTGTGTGTCTATTTTGGAGCCAGTACCAGGCTGTCTTTATAACTATGGATTTGTAGTATAGACTTAGGTTTGGTATGGTAATACCTCCAGCTGTGTTTTTGTTACTCAGGATTGTTTTTGCTATCCTGGGTCTTTTGTGCCTTTTGTTTGGTCAACTTCTTTGAAGAATTGCTTTGGGATTTTGATTGGTATAGCATTGAATCTGTATATTGCCTTTGGTAGGATGGTCATTTTTACAATGTTGATTCTGCCAATCCAGGAACAAGGGAGGTCTTTCCACCTTCTGGTGTCTTCTGCAATTTCTTTCTTTAGGGTCTTAAAGTTTTCATTGTAAAGGTCTTTTAACTCCTTAGTTAGGTTTATACCAAGGTATTTCATTTTTTAGGGGTTATAGTAAATGGTATGGTTTCTCTCAAGGCTTTTTCACTTCTTTCATTCTGGGCATATAGGAAGGCCTCTGATTTTTGCACATTTATTTTGTATCCTGCCACCATGCTGAACTTCTCAATTAGTTCCAGGAGCTTCCTGGTGGAGTTTTTGGGATCACTAAGGTATAAGATCATGTCATCTGCAAATAGGGATAGCTTGACTTCTTCCTTGCCGATTTGAATCCCTCTTATGTCCCTTTCTTGTCTTATGGCTTCAGCTAAGACTTCAAGTACAATATTGAATAGAAGTGGTGAGAGTGGACAGCCTTGTCTAGTTCCTGATCGAAGTGGGAATGATTCCAATTGTTCCCCATTGAGCATAATCCTTGCTGTGGGCTTGTTGTATATAGCTTTTATTATATTGATAAAGGTTCCTTCCATTCCCACTGTCTCTAGCGTTTTGATCATAAAAGGCTGTTGGATCTTGTCAAAAGCTTTTTCTGCATCTATCGAGAGTATCATGTGGTCTTGGACTTTGGACTGGTTTACATGATGAATTACATTTATTGATTTGCGTATGTTGAACCAACCTTGTGTGCCGGGGATGAAGCCTAATTGGTCCCAATGAATGATCTTTTTAATATGTTTTTGAATCCGATTTGCTAAGACTTTGTTGAGAATCTTTGCGTCTGTGTTCATCAGGGAGATCGGCCTATAGTTTTCTTTTTTAAGTGAATCTTTATTAGGTTTTGGGATTAAAACGATATTAGCTTCATAGAAGGAATTTGGTAGTGTTCCTTCCTTTGCTATTTGGTGGAACAGTTTAAGGAGTATTGGTGTTATTAACTCCTTAAATGTCTGGTAGAACTCTGTGCTGAATCCATCTGGTCCAGGACATTTTTTGGTGGGAAGATTCGAGATTACTTCCTCAATTTCCTTATATCTTATAGGACTATTTAAATAATTCACAACTTCCTGATTCAATTTAGGTAAGTTGTGTTTACTTAGAAATTCATCCATCTCTTTTGTGTTGTCAAACTTCACACAGTGTAAGTTTTTGAAATATGATGTTATAATTCTCTAATTTTGTTAATTTGGGTTTTCTCTCTCTTGCTTTTGGTTAGTTTAGCTAGGGGTGTATCAATCTTGTTGATTTTTTCAAAGAACCAGCTTTTTGATTGGTTGATTTTTTTCTATCGTTTTCTTAGTCTCGATTTCAGATATTTCTCCCCTTATTTTGCTAATCTCTTCTCTTCTACTGCTTTTGGGATCAGATTGCTCTAGTTTCTCTAAAGCTTTAAGCTGCATTGTTAAGTTGTTTATTTCTGATGCTTCCATTTTTTTGACGTGGGCATTAAGAGCTATGAACTTACCTCTTAGAACAGCTTTCATTGTGTCCCAGAGATTTTGGTAAGTTGTATTTTCGTTATCATTCACTTTCAGGAAATCTTGAATTTCCTTTTTAATTTCTTCCTGAATCCAGTTCTCATTCAGCATCATAGTGTTAAGTTTCCAGGAGTTAGTGTATTTTCTCTTGTTTGATATATTGTGGATGTCCAGCTTTAGGCCGTGGTGATCTGATAGGGCACAGGTTAGTATTTCAACTTTCTTGTATATGTGTAGATTCATTTTATGGCCCAATATGTGATCTATTTTGGAGAAAGTTCCGTGTGCTGCTGAGAAAAATGTGTATTCTTTGGTGCGTGGGTGAAAAGTTCGATAGAGATCTGTAAGGTCCATTTCTTTCAGGGTTTGATTAAGTTCCAAAGTGTCTCTGTTAAGCTTTTGACCTGTTGATCTATCCAATGTAGAGAGGGCGGTGTTGAAGTCCCCAAGAATTATCATTTGGGGGTTGATTTCTTGCTTTAGACGCTGTAGGGTTTTCTTAATGAATGTGGAGGGGCCCGTATTGGGTGCATATATGTTCAGTATTGTGAAATCTTCCTGGTGAATTGTACCTGTGACTAAAATGTAGTATGCATCCGTGTCTCTTATAATTTTTTTTGGTTTGAAATCCACTTTGTCTGATAGCATAATGGCTACCCCTGCCTGTTTTCTGCTTCCATTAGCTTGTAGAATTGTTGACCAGCCTTTTATTTTTAGAGCGTGCCTATCTTTTGTGGTGAGATGGGTTTCCTGCAGGCAACAGATTGATGGTTTGTGATTTTTAATCCAAGTTTGTAATCTGTGTCTCTTGATCGGTGAATTAAGTCCATTAACATTTAGTGTTATAATGGAGAAACTATTGTTAATTCCAGACATTTATTATGTTTAGTAGCTTTTATAAGTATATTGCTTCGCTTTTAATGGTGTTATATTTGCCTTCTGTTCTCCTGGATATGCCTGTTTTTTTCTTCACGCTTGAGTATCATTTCTAGTAGTTTTTGAAGGCCTGGTTTGGTGGCCATGTATCCCTTAAAGTTGTCTTTGTGCTGGAAAATTTTTCTTTCTCCCTCGATCATGACTGATAGTTTTGCAGGGTAAATCAGCCTGGGTTGACATTTTTGCTCATTCAATACTTGAAGTATGTCTCTCCAAGCTCTTCTTGCTTTTACTGTTTCGACTGAGAAGTCATTTGTTATTTTAATAGGTTTACCTTTAAAAGTGACTTGTTTTTTCTCCCTTGAACCCCTCAGCACCAGTTCTTTATCTTGAATGTGGAGTGTTTTAACTATTATTTGCCGCGGTGTGCTTCTATTTTGGTCGTATCTGTTTGGGGTGTGGAATGCCTCTTGTATATGAATGGGCCTCTCTTTTTTTAGATGAGGAAAGTTTTCCTTGATGATCGTTTGAAAAATTTCCTCAGAGGTGGTATTTTGAGATTCTTGCTCTGGTATTCCATGAATACGCATGTTAGGCTTCTTCAGGGTGTCCCATATCTCTTGGATATTTCTCTCAAGTATCTTTTTGGCTTTAACAACCTCTTTCATTGAGCTAGTTAGTACTCCCACTTTATCTTCAAGGTCTGAAATTCTGTTTTCTGCTTCATTAGTTCTGTTGATAAGACTCTCTGTGGCGTTCTGGGTTGAAGATAACTTTTCTTTTAGCTCAGTTTTAAATTCTGCTTGAGTTTGTTTTAACTGCTCTATGCCACTTTTTGTTTCTTGCACTGTTTTTCTCAACTCCTCCAGATGTCTGTTGTGTTCCTCTTCAAAGAGATTGATTCGATTATGTAATTCCTCCCAGATTTCCTCTTTCATAGTATTGAACATGGTAATGATCATATTTTGGAAGACCTTATCCTGGGTGAGGCTTTCTTGGCCTTTTTCCACGGGTTTGTTCTTGTTGGAGTCTAACAAGGGATTAATTTCTTCAGTGGGAAATTTGTTTACTTGAGTGTTGCTTCTCATGGATTTGCACTTTGACTTTGGCATTGTCATTTTAACTCTTAATATCTCTCAATTTCACTAAACTGAATTATTTGGCCTGGGGTACTGGTGGGCAGGGCCCGAACGGGGACTTACCTAGGGCGCGGGGTGAGGCCCGGCTGGACTGCGCGTGCGCGTCCTGACCGGCGGAGCAGGGTTGGGTGAAAAGGGAGGATGGGCACGTCGGCGGCGTGGAGCTATTTAACCTGAGGACAGCTGGGACGGGGCCCGGGCGCAGTGGGAGGTCCTCCTCGTCCCTCGGCCCCCGCGCGTGGCTCTGGCTGGATGGTGGGAGTCGGAGCCGGGTCCCTGTGGGCTGACCTGGGGTCCTGGTGGGCGGGCCCGAACGGGGACTTACCTAGGGCGTGGGGTGAGGCCCGGCTGGACCGCGTGCGAGTCCCGACCAGTGGAGCGGGGTGGGGTGAAAAGGGAGGATGGGCGCATCGGCGTGGAGCTATTTAGCCCGAGGGCAGCTGGGGCGGGGCCTGGGCACAGGGGGAGGTCCTCCTCGTCCCTCGGCCCCCGCGCGGCTCCGGCTGGATGGTGGGAGTCAGAGCAGGGTCCCTGTGGGCTGACCTGGGGTCCTAGGGCGCGGGCTGAGGCCCGGCTGGACCGCGCGTGCGCGTCCCGACCGGTGGAGCGGGGTGGGGAGATAGCATAATTTCTAACCCTGCTTGTTTCCTTGTTTCATTAGCTTGAAGAATTTTTGACATGCCTTTTACTTTTAGAATGTGCCTAGATTCTGTGGTAAATTGTATTTCCAGAAGGCAGCAGATGGTTGGGTTTTGATTTCTCACCCATGTTTATAACCTGTGTCTTTTGATTAGTGAGTTAATTTCATTGATATTGAATGTTATAATGGAGAAACTACTTTTGATTCCTGAGATTTTTTGTGTTTAGTGGCTTTCATAAGTGTATTATTTAGCTTTTTATGTTGTGATGGTATTATAGTTCCGTTCTGTCCTCCTTGATATGCTTGTTCTTTTATTCAAGATTGAGTAACTTTTCTACCATTTTTAAGCCCCATTTTGCTAATTTTGGGGTCTTGTAAGCCTTCCTGTTGTCTTCAAGGGGGAAAATCTTTCATTCACACTTGATCATGAATGATAACATTAGTGGGCATATGAGCCTGTGTTGATATTTGTGCTCAATACTTGAAGTATATTTCTCCAAGATCTTCTGGATTTTACTGTTTCCATTGAAAAATCATTTGTTATTTTAATAGTGACTTGTTTATTTTTTCTCGATGCTCTCAGCACTTTGTCTTGTATGTGTAGTGTTTTGACTGTTATTTTCTGTGGGGAGTTTCTATTTTGGTCTAACGTGTTTTTGGTGAAGAATGCCTCTTGTATTTGGATGAGCTTCTCTTTCTTTAGATGTGGAAAGTTTTCCTTTATGATAATTTGAAAAATTTCCCCAGGTGTGGTATTTTGGGATTCTTGTTCTGGTATTCCATTAATGCTCATGTTAGGCTTCTTCAAGATGTCCCATAACTCTTCAATATTGTCTTTATCTTCCAGATCTGATATTATTTTGCTGCTTAGGTTGTTCTGGCAATAAGACTCTCTGTTGGTTTCTGGGTTGAAGATAGTTTGTTTTTTAGTTGAAGTTTAATCTCTGCATGAGATAGTTTTAACTACCTATTTTAACTGCCTATTTTTGTTTCTTCAACTGCTTTTCTTATGTCCTCCAAGTGGTTGTTGTGTTCCTGTTCAAAGTGGTTCTTGTGTTTATTTAACTACTCCTGAATTTCATTTCTTCTTTCATTGTTTTTATCAGAGTAAAGATCAGGCTTTGAAAATCATTATCTTGGGTGTAGCTTTCTTGGCTACTTTCTGTGAGTTTGTTCATCATTATGGGGTTGATTCTTTTGTAGATTTATTGTCTTGGTTTTTGTTTCGCATGGATTTGTACTGTGACCTGGGCATTTTTATTTTATCTCTTATGCCCTTCTTTTTATTTTTGTGTTCTTTTGGCTGAATGAGTTAGACAGTACTACTGCACTTGAACAGTTATTGGTAGTATTTACCTTGGACTTGTATATGCCTGTTTGGTGCTGGTGTTATTTCTTAGATGAGGTTTTTGGACTATTAGTACATCAATTACTGTGGGTTTAGTAGGCACGGTCTGAAGATTAGTAGGGTAGTGTACTTTTTAGTTTTACTTCCTTGTTGACATGTGAGGGTGAATGGTATAGTTGCTGAAGATGTATGGGTTATTTTTTGGGGGGGTATGTGGACAGGTTAAACTGCAGTGAGTAATAATTGAGAGTAACAGGATGGAAAAACGGGTTTCCTTATCTTTGAGCTGGATGCAAGAATTCTCTCCTACATAATGGGATAATTTTAGAATACCTCAGATGTATGGTGTTTGCCCCTTAGCCCATTGCTTGAGTTTTCTCTGGACTTCGTTGAATTCTGAGGAGCAGGGGGTCCTCTGACATCCAGAGTCTAGGGCAAAAAGGCAGAATAGCTCCTAGTGGGGCACTCAGATGACCTGGTGCGGGGGTCAGCTCCTAGCCACCGGGAAGGAGAAAGGTGAGCGCACTGCCTGCCCCTCTGCCTCCCAGGTCCCAGGAGACAATCAGGTATGGCAGGGAGTTAAGTCGAAGCATGAACTCACTTTATTGTATGCAGCACAGCAGTTTATAAAGGCAAAAGCCGCAAGGCACGAAACAGGCAGCCAATCATATTAAAGGTCAGAGCAGCACACAGGCTTCGCGGGCTACGGTCAGCATTATGGAACTCTTACGAGCCAATTAGGGTTCCCTATGATGCAAACAGGGTTTCACCCCACGCACTAGCTCCCAGCGCCATCTTAGGCCCCATGTTCTCGGCTATGCTTTGTTCACTTCCTCCAAGTGCCATCTTGCCAGGGCCGGCCCAACATCTCCCCTTTTTGTTTTTTATGAGCCAATGTATTAAATTAGATGTAAGATCGAACCTAGGTCGACTCCACTTTGGATTAGGTAAGGTGTCTGTCAGGCCACCTTGGGTTAGGTCAGGCTTTTGGCCCTGTCCACCTTGGTGTAGGTAGGACTGTTGGGGGTGAGTGGGCAGCCTGCCATAATAGCACCTTGATGGGGTTGCAATGCCAAGATGTGCATCTATTATATAGAGAGTTTGTTGCCAGATGGCTTTGATCCACTTGGTTCACTGTGATCAACCCTTGGCGGTGAACCCAGTGCCCTGTCCCTGTCTTTTCACATCCCCAATTTTTACAATAAAAGTCCAGGGCAGACATTTAACATGTGTAAGCATCCCAGGTCATTAGGTGACACGGTGAAGAGCAGGGTAAAACCCTTCTTCCTTCTACATTCAGGCCAGCCAGCATGTCCTTCAGTCCATTCTGGTACATCCCTTGAGCCCTTGGCCAAATTGCCTAAGTCAAAAAGAAGGTCAGGGAAACAGGCAGTTGGTGCTTGGGTGCTAGTAGTCTGGTTGATGATGTTTCTCATCTGAGAATTAATAATTATCCATGTGATCTGCTGAGGCTGATGGGCACTGTGTGGCATTGCTTTTGTTGAGTCTATGAGGATCAGCAGGAAAAGTAGTGCTAGTAACCCCTTGGCCATTGTAGGTACTGAGATCCTTAGTGGGTTCTGAAACAGAAAGCATAGAAAGGACTTTCTCAAGGGTGGTCTACCCTTGGTTTCTTATGGCATAATATTTATTCTTATGCTTGATTTTTTGACATTTATTGTGATCTTTTCTTTTTATTTTTGATCAGTTAACCACATGGGTGATCCACCATTTCTTTAAGAAAGGCCCGTCTTGGTCACTTCATGTAGGTGCTCCAGGGAACAAAATTTAAGGTACCTAGCTGGTACCCAAATTGGAGAGGACTCCCCAATTAGGGAAATACTTCCAAACCCCCATCTTGCAGTGATTAAGGGGTCTGGTCCCCTCCAATGCCCAGTGAGGGGGTCCTTCCAGTGCACCCTAATAGAAGGTTTGGTGGATAGGTGACCCCAATGCCTTTGAAATCTTGACTCTGGTTCTTCCTTTTGAAAATTTAAAATATTAATTGTAAATAATGCTAGCCCTAACTGCTGATGTGGGTTTATTCCCCCTTTTTGTTTTTGTAATTGGACTCTTAAGTACTGGTGGTTTCTTTCAATAATAGCTTGTCCTTGGGGATTATGTGGGATTCCTGTGGTGTGAATAACATGCCAAGTCTGAAAAAAGTTTTGTAAAGTCTGACTAATAAAACAAGGGCCATTATCTGTCTTAATTTGTTTAGGTGCCAAAGCATTGTAATAAACGTGATTGTGCATGTTTGGCCTTTTCCCCTGTATGTGCAGATGCCCAACATGCTTGAGAGAATGTGTCAATGGAAACAAAGACATTTAAGTTTATCAAACAGTGCATAATGAGTAACATCTGTTTGCCACAGCATATTAGGTTTTAACCCTTGGGGATTAACCCTTGGTCCCTGTAAGGGTGAGACTTGGAGAAAGGGTTGACATGATTTGCAGGTGTGAATAATCTTTTTTAAGTCCTTACAGGAACTTGAGGGAACCTATGGAGTAAGCCCCTCCAATTAAGGTGAGTTAGGTCATGTAAACCAGAGGCTTCCTGAACATTAAGAGCCCACATCTCTTGTGAAGCTAATTCATCAGCTAAAGCATTGCCCTGGGTTAGGAATCCAGGCAGGCCAGAATGACTCCTTAAATGTTGTAAATATATAGGCTTTTCTTGTTCTTCCAATACAAATTTTAGTTCCACCATAAGGGGTGATATAGGATTGCCGTCTAACCTTATATGAGCGTTTATTACCTTCGGGAGTAAATTTGCAACATATAAACTGTCAGAGAATAAGTTAATAGCCTCTTTATTATCTCTTAATGCCATTATAACTGCTAACAGCTCTTTATATTGAACTTATACTTGGGCAGTCTGGTATTTTTGTTTGTATGGCTGAATCAAATTTCCTGAGGCAAAGGTAGCATAAGCAAATCCTGTTTTTCCCCCATCTGTGAATACATGTGGGGCATTTTGTATGAGCGTTTTGACAAAGAGTTTGGAGTTAGCAAGTGGTAAGCATTGAAGGGTCGTGACCCATTTAGATGGGCCATAATGGCAGCTTATCTCCCCTACGTATCCTTCTAATGCCAAAGCTAATTGGATGTGAATTTAGTTAGCCATTCCACATCAGCCAGCCTATAGTGAAAGACAATAGAGTCTGGATCCTTACCATAGTGTCTACATGTCTGCTCACCTCCCTTTTTTTAACATATCTGCTAATTGATCTGTAGGGGTATAAACTCTAGTGACATTTCCCAGGGACATATGGATACATTATAGAATTTCTCCAATCTGCGATAGAGCTGCTGTAAGGAGCCCCCTTCCTGAAATCAGCCATAGGGCAATGGGTTTCCCAGGATTATATGTAGCCAATTGAGCATCCGCAAGGGCATCCTGAAACTGTTCGATTATCTGATGGTGACTTTCCTGTAAAGTAATTGTATCTCCAGGTTGTCTGCTGGACAATAGGTTAAAAAGAGGGGTAAAGGCCTCTGTGTAGATCCCCACCCATGGCCTAAGCCAATTTATTTCTCCTAATAATTGTTGTAAACTAATGATAGTAAAATTGTTAGGCAATTTATATATGGTCTGAGAAGTGATGCCACCATAAGTTTCAAATGGGTTCCTAAAACCTTAAAAGAAGGCACCTGTTGGACATTATCAGGGGTGATACATAAGTTTCCCCTTTTTAAGTATTAGTCACTTCTTGCATAAGGGATTGTAATTTAGTTGGATCTCTATGTCTGATGATAATATCATCCATACAAACATATATAAGAATATCTTTATTTCCTATCGATGGTTCAATCAGTTTATACACATAACTTTGACAAAAGGCTGGACTATTTGCCATTCCTTATGGGAGCACCGACCAGCCCTGAAACGTTCATAGATGGAACAGAAAAAGCAAACTTTTCTTGGTCCACAGGGTGCAGTGGAATATAAAAAAAAAAAAAAAAAAAAAAAAAAAACAGTCTTTAAGATCAATGACCAGAAGGGTAAAGTCTGAGGGGATGGCCATCACCCAGGGTATTCCTCTAAGAGGGGTGTCCACTAGCTTCATTCATTTGTTGATCAGCCTTAGATCCTGTAATATATGCCATTCACAGAGGACTTCCTGATAACAAACACTGGTGTATTCCACACACTGATAGATGGGCAGATATGACCTTACTTTAATTGTTGATCCACTCTTTCCCTTAGAGTCATCATTTTTCTTGGGGCAGAGGCCACTGTTCCACCCAGACTGGTTTGGCTGGTTCGCATTCTATCTGGGGGCTGCAAGGGGCAGTGGCCCTTAGAATTGGGGGGTGAACCCAAGGAACTTTTGGAGTTTCTCCCTGATAGTTATGAAAGCTAGAAAACTTACTTTCAGGTACTGTCTCTATTGGCTCAGGAAACACAGAGACTTCCTCATGATCTAAAAGGTCCTCATAGAAAGCCTTGTTATTAGTGGTTAAAACTGCTTGCATCTGTCCCAAGATGTCTTGTCCTAGTAAGTTGTCAGTGAGCCCCGCAGCCCTAAGGGGTCGCACTTCTCCTCTGGAGCCATCAGCATCCCGCCAAGTCACCCATGAGGCTGTTTCCTCTCATTGGGTATTTCCTCTGACCCCCAGAACTTTCGGCCGGCCTTTAGGCTCCAAATAGGGGGAATTTCCTCTTTTCTTAGAAACATATGATCAGCCCCAGTGTATACAAGGCAATGGAAGTGTTTGCCGTTGATAAAAATACACATATTGGGATGGAGACCCTCCACCACGGGAACAGTCCAGTGAGCTTGGGGTTCTCCCTTTTTAGGTTTTCCTAATTCAAGGCTCACATGGGTTCCCTTTTGTGGGTTCCCATTTATTCCTCCTTTGGTTGATGAGGCTGCTGCCCCTGAATGAGTTTAAAGGTTTGCCCTCTAGGTCAAATTTAGATCTACAGTCCTTCTTCCAATGGAAGCCTTTATGACATCGTGGACATGGAGTTGGGAGGGGTCTCTTTTCCCCACCTCCCTTTGATCTTCTTTATTTTTGTAAGGGCAGTCCCTTTTAAAGTGTCCCATTCATCCACACAGAAAACAAGACCCTTTTATAACTTCCCCATGGGGACTCCCCTGTGGTCTCATCTAAGATCTCATGGCTAGGACTCGAGTCATAGCTTCAGTAATAGCATCTGTTTGCATTTGAAGGGCAGCTGTAAGTGTCTGGACTTGGTGCCATTGGGTCTCAGTGTCCCGAGAAGCAATAATCCAGGTACTCATAGGTCTTTCTTTGAACCTTGAACACACTTTTTTATGGTCCCCGTTCATCCCTTCCCATACCAGTAATTTAGTAAATTGCTTTCTCAGGGGGTCTGGGGGAAGCTTGAATCAAAGGCCTTTTTCAACCCAGTCAACAAATTTGGGGAGAGGCTCACCAGGCTTTTGTACAATGCCTGCTCTAGATGCTTCAGAGGGACTTTCTTCTAGTTATTTCCATACCGCCAACCCTATTAAGTAAACCTCATCCTGGTAAGGGGCTCCTACAGCAGACTGATGGATCCCAGTGGAAAATTGGTCTCCTGTCCCTGATAACATCCTGAAGGTAATTGGAACCGGAGCTTGGGCATTTTGATTGCATTCAGCCTGGACTCTGCATTCCTCCCTAAATAGTTCCATCCATTTAATGAATGTGGGGCTGGGAAGCACCACTTTGGCCATATCTGTCCAATCTTTAGCAGTGCAGGGTTGTTGAGCTAAATCTTGAAGAAGGGTCTCAACCCAAGGGAAATTCAGGCCATCCTCTAGAAATGCCCTCTTTAATTCCTTTAAATCATTAGCCTCCCAGGGATACCATACTGTGGGGTGATTACTCCCAGGATTGAGGTTGGCAGGATAGGCTTGCACCCGATATGTCTCAGCACACTTGGGCTCCAGCTCCAGATTCCCTGCTCTACCCTGACGGGGACCAATATGCCCTTGCGTGTATTCGGGAGCAGTCTTTGTGAGATGGGCATATGGGGGGGCCCTCGACTAGATTACCCCCATCCCCTTCTCCCTTTAACAAGGTTAGGCCCAGATAAAGGGGGCAGGGTGTGGCCACCTCAAGATCTCTATCTTTCCCTAGTGCTTCAGGTGAGATTAAAATTTCACTTTCACTTTCAGCCCGGTCTGTCTGAGCTCTCTCCTCACCAAATATGACCCAGTCCACCTTATCTTTCTCTAATTTGGGGGATGTAATTCCCTCCTTTTCTTTTTCTCCCTTGTCTTCTATCTGATTTCCATCAACTATTATTTTTAGAGGGGGCTGAAGGGCATCTGAGTGAAAAGACACCTTGAGAGTAGAGATTGTGGGCATTTGCATGTTAAAATGGAGTTCCCTCTTTCTTGCTAAATTTTCTACTCTGACCCATATGGTCCAGGAAAGGAGATTGGAAGATGGGACTCAAGGGGCCAAATCAAGGACTGTTTGCCAGACCTTATCAATGCTAGAAATCTTTAAACCACGGCTTTTGAGGGTCTCACTCACCTCAATAGACCACTTGGCTCCAATAGTTCCTGGAAGAAGATGTCCTCACACATGGGGCACCAGATGTACAGGGGTCAGCTCCTGGCCACCGGGAAGGAAAGAGGTGAGCAAGCTGCCTGCCCCTCTGCCTCCCAAGTTCCGGGAGACAATCAGGCATGGCATAGAGTTAAGTCGAAGCATGAACTCACTTTATTGTATGCAGCACAGCAGTTTATAAAGGCAAAAACCGCAAGATGTGAAACCGGCAGCCAATCATATTAAATGTCAGTGCAACACGCAGGCTTCATGGGCTAGGGTCAGCATTATGTAACTCTTACGAGCCAATCAGGGTTCCCTGTGATGCAAAAAAGGTTAAGCCCTGCACACTTCCTTCTAGCGCCATCTTAGGCCCCACGTGCAAGGCTATACCTTGTTCACTTCCTCCCAGCACTATCTTAGGCCTCAGGTGCTTGGTTATTCCTAGTTCACTTCCTCCCAGAGCCATCTTAGGCCCCATGTGCTCGGCTATGCTTTGTTCACTTCCTCCCAGTGCCATCTTGCCTGGGCTGGCCCAACAACCTGGGATATGTATCTAGTTCTAGGGGACTTACCTGAGGAGCAGGGAATCCATGGGGGTCCTGCACTGAAAGGCATAGTAACTAGTGGGGAGTGCAAATGACCTGGTGTCTGGGGCATAGCCTAGGGTCCTTCCTTAGGAGCAGACAGGCACCCTGGTAACAAGCGGGGTGCAAAAAAGACCTGGAGGTTGGGGCATGGTACAACGGCTTTACCTGATGAGCAGGGAGTCCATTGGAGTCTGGGGTCTGGGATCCAGGCAGAAAGGGGTGAAGATTTCTAATAGTAGCTGAGATGACTCAGTACAGCTATATCCTCTACAAGTACACTCCAACATGGTTTCCACACACTGAAGTAGCAATCTCTTTTTATTGCTGGATGATATAAGTGATTGATTTGAAGAGTTTAGAATATCATGGCAGTGAGTTACAGATGTGACTTGAAGGCTTTACCTTTGTGCAAATGTGTTGAGTTCTTTAATCAAGAATCCTTGCAGGACTTTCTATTAGCTGAGCTCCTCAGAGAGTGTTTTCTAAACCACTAGGATACTCAGGTAGTCACTCTTGCATGCAGTTATTTACTGCTTTCTTCATGTTGAGGAAGGGACTAATGAACTTTGGTTTTCAGATCTTCTTTTGATTCTTAAGCCATCTACTTTTTGATCATTTCTCCTTTGGTTAAATTGAAGTCAAAGTCCAAGTTAGCATCCTGTTATGCCCATTGGCAAAATATCATAAGACACTTCAGAAATTCAAAGCTTCTTGATAGAATGCTATTCTGTCTTCCATGTATTTTTTTATCTGTATTGCAACTATTCAAACATTAGTGATTAGTTCAGTGGTGAAAACCTACAATAATATCTTCCAATCCATTCCCCATATAATTTGTAATATATTGGTATATTGTCAGGTTATGTTTCCACTTGTTGAAAGTGAACTCTAGCAAGAAGAAATGGACCCCCTTATTCTATACCACAGCATTTTTATCTTAAGTATACCCCAAGAATTCTGATCATAGGACATGCTATTCTTCCTTTCAGGGGTGAAAGAGAACAATAAACAGCTAGGATCATTAAAAACGTGACTTGAGAATAGCTACAAGTTATAATATTTTCAGCAATGCCTGTAGAGGGAATGGGGAAAATTCTTTCCTTTGCCTGAAAATCTCTCAACTGGGAACTAGACCATGACTATTTCAGCATGGTTTCCCCAGTGGATTTCTGTTGGATAATAAAAGTGACTACTTTGATGAAATTAGAGTATAATGGCACTGAGTTACAGATGTTAATTGAAGGCTGAATCTTTGTGAAAATGTGTTCAGAGTTATTTAATCAAAACAATCCTTGAAAAATTCTATAAAAACTAGATGTGTGGAGACTCAGTTCATAGTGTGTAGGATAGTTTTCTCAGAAGGTGGAGAAGATAGACAGAGCTGATTCAATACTTCACTAGAAAAATAGCCACTTACTCTGTTCTTTTACTTTTGCTTCCTATATACTATATACAACTCATCTAAAAATGAATGGAAGGATACTGTAAATCATTCTCTGGACCAAATACCATATGATTTATAACTGTCTGATGGTCCTACACCCTCACAAAACAGCTTGTATGTCATGTATCGAAGACCTTCTTGTTTATCAAAATATTCTTGAATATTTCACTCTAGTTTCTTATAATTTTATAAGAGGTTTTAAAATACCAAACATAGATGTGTTGATTTAACCTGGTAGCACAATAAAATCAAATTTTAATGGGCATTAGTTTTTGTATAAATGTAAATGCGTAATGTAAGTTTTGTGAGGTGTGACAAAGTTTGAATAGCCCCTGCCTTGAATCTAGTGAGACAAGCACCCAGGTCACATTTGTGCCTTAAATTGTTGCCTTGTTGCTTTTTATATTAAAAAGAAGAGATTCTATTCACATCTGTTTGCAGTAGGATATATGACCATTTATTCTGCTGTATTCCCTATAATGCAGAATTCCTCAAAAGAAGTGAACATTTGGAAGCTGGGAAATGTTCTAACTTCTGCAGTAATGAAAAAAAGTTAATACTGATATAACTTCTTCACAGGATTATCTAAAGAAACATACATCCACATGTTATGACACAGGAATCAAAACAGGGGTCCTTAACTCTTTGACAAAGGCATTCATCTAAGGTCTTAAGAAACTCCAACTCAGATGTATGTCTCAACATTTTCACAACCTTACCATATATATCTGCTTTCTGATTAAGTGATGCAACTTTTTCCCCAAGACTAAACTTTCTTTCTGTGAATTTTAGGACTTCATATATCAGTTATTTCTTTCATCTACCATTAATTTGTACCTCTCCATTAGATTCTAACTATGTCATACCATCAAAAACTTCTCTCATTCCAAACAAAGAAACACAATATATTTGCCTCCAACTCAAATTTTCAATCCTATTTAGGGATTACTAGCTTGCGAGGAGCAAATGACTGTTAAAAAATATAAGTGTACAAAGGAGACATATTATAAAAGGAGTTCCTTAGCTTTAGAGATGAAAAAAAGATTTGGTGTTATTTTGAACTTTAAGTATACATGATAGAATATGAATCAGTCTTTTGTTTGATGTTCGTCTTGTGGATAGAAATATGATAATAAAAATAAAAATAAATAGAGTTGTTCTTTCTTTTTTCCAGTTTTACAAGGATAATGAGTGGTTGTCCCTAAACTCTTTCCTTTCCCATTTCCTTCCTTCCCCTTTCCTCTCCCTCTCTCTCCTCCCTTTACCAATCCCATCTTTTCCCTCCCACCCTCCTCCCTATCTGCTTCTTTGGGACACAGTGGTCCCTGTGGATTATGTGCTGTATTAGAGGTTTAGGCTCCTGTGACAGATTAAGGGGCCCTTCCTTAGGTAGACCCTTTCATAGGGGCACTCCCCTTCACCTATCTATCCCAAACCCCTAAGATTCCCCCTGCATCTAAATATTTCTTCTTAATTCCTCCCTATTCTATGGGCAGATGTTAATATGTCAGCCATTGTGCAGGTCTGGTGAGTAAAAGTCTCATTGCCGTGAGTTCCTGGAATAAGTAGCTCTATGATGGATCAGATATCTTGGCCAGAGGTGGACCTTCCCATCTCTACACTCTTAATATCTTACTGTCCCTTCCTTATGGCCTCTTATTCCTATTCTTCCCTCTCCAAGATTATCACATAAAAGTCTTTGAAAACTGTTTGTCCATGTTCTCTTTTTCTTGTTTTAATTTTTTTTCTAATTTTACAAGCAAATTGAGCACTTATCACTGCTTCCCTTCATGGTCCCTCCCTCCCATTCCTTCATGAATGCCTCCCATTCCCTCTCAACCTTCTGCCTGTATGCTTCTATGTATTCCAGAATTCCCCGTGGTTTACTACTCTTTGGGGTTTTAGGCCTCTGTGGCTTTCCAAGTCTCCTCTCTTTGGTCCACCCCACTGATAGGGTCGTTTTCCTTCACTTATCCAGCTTTAGTCCCCAAGGTTTCCATTGTATATTCTTATCTTTCTTGAGTTCCTAGGAAGTCTATGGGAGCATATTGGTATGTCAATCAATATGCAGGTCTGGTAAGCACAAGTCTCCCTGCAGTGAGTTCCTGGATGCAATAGTCCTGCTTTGTGTGGAATGTCTTGTCCAACAATGAACCTACACATCTTTAAGGTTTTGCAACTTAGCCCCCACTGATGTGAAGTTCCCAAAACTTTTTAGCTCAGGGAGACATTAAGTTGGCCTGATTCTAGGTGAGCATTTCTGAGGCACTGTTATTCTGCATTATGTCTGGTAATTGCCTTACCCTTCCCTGTTCTTCTACTTCCCTACGTGGGTTTCTAGTCAGATTGTACAAATCTTTCACCTTATCTATGTTTTTTTATTTCAGCAGTATTAGGATCTTCTTCTACCATCACCCCCTGCCTTGTGTTATTTTGCATTTGTGGATATTGTAAGAGTTTGTTTGATTATATAAAACTGAAGGCTTAAGGCTGGGATCTTTCTGGCTGGAATATTCTTTCAGTATGATTTATTCTAGTTTCATACATTTACTGGCAAATTTCACTAATTCTTAGTTATGTCATAGTTATATATGTGCATGATTATATACACAATCATAAAAACATATAATTAGCATCTTCTAATATGCATTCTGCTATGATTTGATTTATAACCTAATGATGTATTTCATAACATAAACTTATAATCTTTTACTTAATCTTTCCTAACTGATAGATCTTTTTTGTTTTCATAATTTTGAACATATTAGCATGTGGTACTATCGATTCAGGGAGGCCCTAGCCCAGGCTCCCAAATCCAGGAAGTCCGGCTTCAGACAAGCCCAGACAAGTATGGACATGCCCCAGACATGTCCCAATAGAGGAACCATATGGGCGGAGGGATGAATAACCAATGGGAAGGAGGGATGAACAACCAATGGGAAGTGGTCATCTAACCTGCCTCTGTAATGGACACCTAGTAAACAGATAAATGATTGGTGGCTGCTCTCCCCCTCCCCATGAGCAGAGAGGTGGCCACACCTGATTGGATTTCTGACTCTATATAAGCCCAAACAGTTCCTGAATAAAGCTGAATCAGCATCAACTCATCCACTGATGTTCCTCTCCTGATTCCTGGAGTCTGGTTGGTGACCCCATCACAGGCTCGCCTTGAGCCTCTAAGCCCTGCTGTTTACCCCTCCTTTCCCCAACTGGCCCGGTGGAGATTTGGCAATATCTGGTGCTCCAACACGGGGCTGCCTTCAGTGTAGATGAAACACACATTCTGGTAAAGTTCAGTCAGTTCGGCCCCTTTGGTTTTTTGTTCCTATGCTTACAGTGCCTGAAGGTGAGCAGGTGGACCCTTTCTTTTCCCCTTTCCCTGTTTGTCCTTCGCTGTGGTCTTAAGGTTAGGAACACAATTTCTCGCTTGATTTGCTGATGATCAAGGAGTCCCTCTTAAGTTTAGGAATGCAATCGCTCATTTGATTTCCCCATGATCAAAGAGCCTCTTTAAACCAAGGCTTTCCCCTGTGAGTTCACATGAGAAATTGGTCCCCTCAGAACTCAGAGCCCAGGTTCAATTATATTTAATCCACGTGACCCAGGGCATATGGCCTAGGGGAGCAACAAGCCCCTGAAGTTCCTCACTAAGCACAGGACACTTAGATCCAAAACACTTCTGTGTATGTCCTGCGCTAGGTCTCTCCTTGAGCATTGGTTACCCTTTTAGGAGTTGTTTTCACTTTCACCTTGATTCTAGTTGTTGTTTTTAATTTCCTGTACTTTTTTTTGTCTTGTCCGCTCACCTCCTAGACATCTCTGCTCCATAAGGGAACCTTTCCTCTCCATAATGGGTAATTTACTGTCCCACAAGAAGGCACCCCAGCTGACTGGCCTTAAGGCTCTACTAGACTTACATAGGATCAAAATAAAATCAAAGGACTTAGAAGACTTCTGGGAGGAATCTTTAATCTTGGATTTCCCTAGAAAATGTCTGGGAGCCACAGATTCAGATAGAAGTGCTCTTCCTGGACTACAAGGGGGAAGTCTAGGAAGGCCATATGCCTCCTGCCCCCTTTGTTCCCATCCTCCTCGGCATCATAACAGCCTTAAAGGATGCTCCACTAAGGAAGTGATTAATTGCTACAATGAAACTTGTGGAGAAAACCCAAAATAGCCCTTTGTTCTTCCTCCAGATCCCTCCCCTTCCCCTACCTGGTCAAGGACTCTGCAGAAGGCTCACAGGGCCGTGAAGGGGGAGGCGATTCCACCCCCTGCTGACATCTCCTCTCCTCCTCTTCTTCTTTCTGTAGCTCTTGACTCCCCCTCTTTCATGGCTGTATTTTCTGCTTCAGACGATACTGGTCTCCCTCTTATGAAACAATTATTGAACAGGATATCTGCCTTCTTGTGTTTCATGTGCTTGTATGTTTATATGTTCTGTGTTTACATGTTGTCTGCCTTCTTGTTTTTCATATGCTTGTATGTTTATATGTTCTGTGTTTACATGTTTTGGGTCTTTTGTTTCAACATGAAAAATCTGTGGCCACTTCAATTTTTTTTCATTTCTATTGTACGCTAATTATTTATTTATTTGGTTGTGAATAGGCTGGAAGATTTTTTTATATCTAATTAAGATATTAAAATATTTTTGCTTTTTATTTTAATCATGTACAAGTTATTAATTTTTATGTTGTACTTTAAGATGGTTATTTTTCTCTCTATGACCCTCCTATAATTTAGAAGCCCTTTATCCTCAACCTAAATCATAGAAGAAAATTTTTTTCTGTTATGAACACAAGTTTGCCTTTTATGTTTTTCTTTAATCCATCCAAAATTTATATTTATGTTAATAATGGAAGTTTATTTACCCTTATTGCCAAACAGTTTCCCTAATATTAATAGAGTAGTCAATTCATTTTCATTTATTAGATGTGTTAGTTACACTATACACTGCAATTTTTTAGATAGGAGCTCCATTTTTCCTTCTTTAATTTTTATTCTGTTTCATGGGATGCAGGATGTGAGATAGGAAACTGTCTTCTTGCCAAAAATTTTTTCAAAATCTTATTTTGAACCTTACACTAATGTTTTTATTCTAAAACATCCTATTTAACTGTTTTTAATCACACATAAAAAAACATAGTTTTCCTGATCATACAGCTAAGAAACTGTTTTCATCAAATTTTGCCACATGTACATTTGAAATGTATCTCTAAAATTATACTATGTAATTTCTATAATCACAGTTATATTACAAGTCATATCTTCTCAAACTGGAATTAATAAAAAATACTTAATATAGTCAGTAGCTTTCTATGTGATGCCCCAATTTATGTGAGCATCATCATAGCATGGTATATTCTTTTCTACTCTCTTTAATGTTTCCAAAATGAACCTTTGTTACAGCCAATTATTCAAGTAATCGATGCAGTTTTCAAATACTAAATGTTGCAAATGATCAAATTGGTTTAATGAAAAAGTCAACAATATTGTCCAAAGCATTGATGAAAACTTACTCAGTGCTTGATAACAATAAAATGAATCTGATCTATGATAGTTAGTGTTAGTTATCCAAAGTCTGTTTCAAACTTTTAATAGTTAATTCTAAGGCATAAAAGTGAGATGTTCTTTAAGCAATATATATACAGACAATTATTATAGCATATTTTCTGGAAACACATTGTACAGACAGAATATAGTAGTATGTCAAATTGTGTTATATCTCTAGGATGAAACACGGAAATTAAAGATTTTCAAAAATAATATAATAATGTTCAATCAAAAGTAATATGAAAATAAGTTGTGAATAAGTATGCTGTGATTTTCTGTTTAGAAACTTTAATAGCTTAGATATGGATTAAAACAGAAACTAAGAAATCCCAAAGTATGGTACTAGCACCTGAACTCTTTCTCTTGTTTGATTAGCACATGGCAAGAAATAGCACATGATAAGATACTACAGGAACGTTAACTGAAGTCTCTTCATCTTTAAAATTCAATTTTTCTTTTTATACATGTTTATTATACATACATAAAATATATTTACATGGTTATTCTATATGCAAATGTGAAGTTTATACAGTAACTCATGGCAATATTTTAAATTTGGATAGTGTCAAGCATCTCTGCAGTGAATTATATGATGCTGCTTTAACACATTTTTCTTTTAAGGATACATGCTAGAATATGTATGAATGTTATTTACCCTTTTTTGTATGGTTAAAAATGTGAAAGCTTGATTCTTACAAATTTCTTCAATGGTATTTTGTGAGGATAATTATCTCATCTAATCTTTATTAATTTGTTAATGCTGCATTTCCAATTATACACACCATATTAATTGTGAAACTTACCTAAATGGTAGTTGTCTCCTTCGAGTATTCAGGTTAGTTATCTATCTGTGTAGCTATTGAAAGGAATCATCAAAATCTAAAAAAGGAATCACCTGAAAAGTTTATAAGTTAGCATACTTCATGTTCACATAGTGCTATCACTAATAGATGTTTCTGATTGCCTTGCTGGAAAACCTCACTATTTATAAAGTGTTGGGTAATCACTGACCAAAGATTTTGTTCATTACTCCTAGATTTAAAACCTATGGATTTATCCAGGGAATGGCCACTTGTACTATAGCTATTGCAAAAATAACAAGTATTGTATAAATGGTGTGAAGACCTGGATGAGTATAACATGGTTTGTGGAATCAGGCGACCAGAAACACCATTTTAAGAGTCTTATGCATAAACAAGTCCTGAGAAAAAGTAATAATATGTATTTCACAATGAATTAGTACAGTGGACACTTCTAGGTGAATACAATAACTATGAACAATTGAAAGTAATATATTGAATCCAATCCAATAGGAAGAGTCTAGCCCTTGAATTAGGTATTAGTTTCCCAGTTGGGCATGCATGTTTCATAAAGCTTATCAAATATATATATTTAACATATATTAATTAAGACATATATTCACTCTGGATTAAAAAATTACATTTAGATAAAATAAAAATTTTAAATGTGCAGCAATTTGTCTTATTTGAAATCAAACATCTGTCTTATAAAATGAATTATTTGCTTCTTAAATGTCAAAAAAGAGTGTAAGAAAGGAATTATCATTTTTGTTTCTGGAAACATAAAACTTGGTAGAAAACTACCTTGATCTATTTAAGACAAAAAGATTCTTTTTTTCTTGCACATTTTATTTTTTTCCTAATCATACAAACTGAATAGGTATCCCAGTCCTCTCCCTCCTTCCTCTTCTCCTCAGTCATCCACCCTTTCACTCTCCCCACTTATTTTCACCACCCTCCTTCCCTCCCTCCCCCTCTTCTAGTGCCTTCCCCCTACTCCCTCCCATTCCCTGGGGCATACTTTTGTATGAGCACCAAACCTTCCTCTGAGTCCTCCACCCTACTGAGGGTTCAGGACTCAGTAGCACAGTCCCCAGCTCCTTCTTGGGCTACCCGTTAGCATGGGAAATTTATTATGACTGTTTAATCCCTTCCCTCTAAGGATCCTACTGCCTGGAGCTTTCTCTCCTGTGATCCATGCTACACTTTAGGACGTCATTGACATATCAGCCATTGTACAGGTCAAGCAAAGTTCAATTCTGGCTGATGAAGCCCTAACTTGTGTGGAGTATCATTGGTCCTCCCCACCTTTATGCTCTTACTATCTTGCTGCCCCTCTTCTGCCTGGTCCCCTGAGTTTTAAGATGGGGAGAGATTTTTCTGGCCTGATTCCAGATGATTAATGTAGGGTCTTTGGTGTTCTCAGTTATGGTTCGTTTTTGTTTTTAGTTTTGCTTTTCCTGCACTTCCCTTGGCTGCATCCTGATAGGTATCAAAGGTCACCTCCTAACCAAAGATAAAAGACTATTTAAATGAAGATCTTAATATAAGAGGAGACTCAAAGGTAGATGGAAAAATAAGAACAGAACACAGCAGTGGGGGAAGGGGGTGTCAGTGTCTCATTTGCCAGATCATTACCATCTATCTGCCAGCCCCTATATCCTCCCTGACTGGTAAGAACAAACCTGTTCAGTCCCATGTGACCAGGAAGGGGAGTGAAAGTGAGCTGTACCAGATGTCTCACTACTTACCTGCAATATTTGACTGTGGCCTATTTTATCTACTGAAGCATGATCCCCTATTTCTTTTTTTTTTTTTTTTTTGAGGCCCTCCTTCCCTTTCTGTCCTGTTTATAATCCTTTGTGATTACAGTAGGTATTAAAGAGACTTACTTTTGAATATGTCATTAAGTGAGTTTGGAACTAGGATTAATTTATTAGGGAGTACGTGCACTGTCTAAATTGCTGTGTCTGGGATTCACTCAATATAATTTTTTTTTCTAATTTCATCCATTTCCCAGCAAATTTCATTAATTCATGAAATTTTTTTGATGGTTGAGTGGTATTTCATTGTATAAATGTACCATATTTTCCTTATTGATTCCTCAACTGTTAGACATTTGGGTTAATTCCGTGACTTTACTATTGTTAGTAGTACTGCAATGAACATGGTTGTGCTCATGTCACTTCAGTGAATTTCTGCATTATAGGGGATTATTAACAGTAGTGGTATAGCAAGGTCACATGACATTTCAATCTTTAACTTTTTAATTTTATTTCTTTTTTTTTTCAGTGTGGGGGATCAAACTCAGGGTCTTACACTTGCTAAGCAAGCACTCTGCCACTGAGCTAAATCCCCAACCCCTAAGAAGAGTCTTTACTTGCAATTTTATTTCACTTGTATTTGTTTATTCATTCCAGTTTTACAAGTTGAATGTTCAGGTCAGACGATTTTGGTGATTTGCTATAAAACATCTAATGTAAAAATTTAATATTATTAATATTAGTGTGCTGGTATTTTAATTTAACACTTTTTGAATCTCCATAATCATGCATTAATTTTTAATTCAGAATTTTGCTTTTATACAAACATCCATCCTCCCTTCCCTTTACCAAACCATCCTCTCCCTAGCACCCTTATTTAAACTAGTAGGGGACCAGTCCTCGGTAGCAGTATAAGTGACCCTTTCTTGAGTAAATCCATAAGTAGGGAGCTACCTTTCATTTGTATAGCATATGCCCCTAATGATTTATACTGCATGTAGCTATTTTACCTGATACCCTCACTGGTCCACTGACAGAATATTGATGTCAGCCATTGTGTAGGTTCAGTAGAGGTTGATTTCATTGCAGTGATCTACTGGATTCAGCAGCCCTGTCTTGACTGGATTAACCTGGCCAGCAGTGTAAGTCCCCACCTTTGGGCATTTTGGGCTCTTGCATTCTTGCTGGGGTTTTCTACTTTTCTACTCTATTTTTATTTAAATTTATTTAATTTATAAGATCTCTTTTTATTGTTTGTATGTTGTAATACTTTCATATTCCAGATAAACTATTTGCATTTTTCAATTTCTATATTACCTTTTATTTTCCTTGGGTGTGATTTCATTAATTATTGTGCTCATTTTTAAACTTCAGTTAAATTTATTTCTTAATAAAAATTGTTCTGTTCATTGATACTTATTTACCATGCATATATTCAATAGCATATATTTTCTCCAGGGAAAAGCTACATTCTCATTGAAAATTTAGTAGAATATATTTTTGTCAGCCATTCAACTCTAAGTATATAATAATATTACTATGTTTTACTTTTGTACTGCTTCATTTACTTAAAAATTACTTTAAGAAATGTTTTCCATGTATGTGTCGAATGTCTTTTTTTGAGATAGTATATTTGCTTTATTTTAAACTTATGATCCTCCTTCTTCACATTCCATAGTGCTGAGCTACAAATATCTACTAAAAACCATATATATATATGTGTGTGTGTGTGTGTGTGTGTGTGTGTGTGTGTGTAATTTATTTTTAGTTGTAATTGCTTGTCTGTATAGATTATTTTTCAAAAACTAGCTATTTAGAAAGAGAAAGTACATCGGTGATTAAAAGATAATAAACTAAATTTAATACAGAAATAGTTTTTTAATGAAAGCCATGTTTTATTTTATATTCCCACATGTTTAAAAATAGGAGTAGTATCTCTATGAATAACATGTATTCACATGTATATTTTTGTGATGTTATATGGGGAAAAGTTTGTGATAAAAAGACTAGTTACTAGGTCATAAATTTCCACATTCTATCACATATCTGTATACTCTTTGCAGAAGAAGATGTCACAGTCATCAATATTTAGCTATGAAATCTTATTCAGATGCTGGTAGAAATAGAGGAAATGTTATTTCTTGGCCTATGGTTCCAGAAGGATATAGTCCATTGGGGCAGAAATTACATCACGAATTTCACATCTGTAGGCAGAAACAAGATATCCTTTCAGGACACTGCAATCATCAGGATACAGAGTGAGCAAGAGAGCTAGAGGAAGCAGGACTTTATCTAGAAGATGGTAAGTCTAGAGAGAGAGATGTCTGTCTCTCTCTCTCTGTCTCTCTCTCAAAATATCTCTATGTAGTATACTCTACATTGAACTGATGATTTTCCTGCCTTAGGTTCCCAAGGGCCTGCATCCTGGAACATGACTTTCTATAGTTAAGGCTACTCTTTCTGTAAGTGCATCAACCTTCCCAAATATCATCACTGGCTAAAATTCAAACACAGGAGATTGGGTAATTCCTATTCAAACTGTTACAGAAGTTGAGGCTTAGTGTTGACCCATACTTTGAGAAAATTTATTTCTTAATATTTTATATACTTCATCAGTGTTAAATTGAATCAGTGCATTAATTATGGATTCTGAATGAATTACAACCATAATTTTATGCAAAAAATTTAGTTTGCTCCCTTCCCAGGATTATCATGTCTTCTTTTGCTCTCTGGCCATATTTAGTCCATTTTTTTATTCTCTTCTTATAGTCATTATATCTATGAAAATGTCAAAACCATAAATTATAGCAGACATTTTTTCCTTGCCTTAAAGGAATTGCTTTTACAGTTTCATCACAAATACTAACATTGTTCTTAGTCATTTTAAATATTTCTTTTCTAGACTTACCATCTTATAGATAAATCTGTCTCTCTCTCTGTCTCTCTGTCTGTCTGTCTCTCTTTCTCTGTCTCTCTCTCAAAATATCTCTATGTAGTATACTCTACATTGAACTGATGATTTTCCTGCCTTAGGTTCCCAAGTATTGAAATTTTTTATAGTTTCATGTGGCCACGACCAAGTGGAGTTCACATTTTCTAAAAAGTATTGCTTTTTTAAGTTAAATGTACATTTAAATTTCTCTGAGAAATTTTCTATGTCTGGGGAGATGACTTTTATTTATGACATGAAAATTTATACCAAGTGTGGTTTCATACCAAACTTCATATTCATTTATTGTAAATCTAATTATTAAAAATGTACTTTAATTTTTAGCTATTGCTGAATGTAATTCATGTGTGGTTCAAGATTCTGTTTTCTGTTCATTACTTTGATGTATAAAAAGTATGTAATGGATAAAGCACATTTCCAACTATAGAAAACACTCTCAGACAATATGTTGATTTAGAAAAAAATATGTTTAATTTTATCTCAACAGGCAATGAAGTCAGATGTCCAAACGTAGAAATTTTATTTGCTAAATGCTGTTTCCATCTTTGTATGATAATTGACTCTTTCTTTGTCTTTTTATCCTTTGCATATCCTAGCTAGCAATGGAAGATGTAGGACTAAAAATAGTGAATAAAATTATACGTCTTCATTCATAGCTTACATTCTTCATTTTCTGTAGTTCACAGCCGACCTGCATTCAAAATCATAAGTGAAAAACTGCATAAATAAATCAAATACTCTATATTATGTTTAATTTTCAATAACACAAGGAAGTATTGCTCCATGATGTGCTATCTTTGATGTTTCATAAACAAATTCTTCGTGAAGTACATCCATGTTCTATATACTATATACTACCAATTAGTCATTTAGCAGTCATAGGTTGGCACATGGGCTAAGAGAATATAAAAAATGGACTTCCAATAATTCACTTGCTTAGTAGCCTGCTGAATTAAATTGTCTGTATCCTTCATTTCAGCTTATCTCAGCAAGTAGATATCATAATATCACACATACTACCACACCAAGAAAACTGAGTGCATTTCACTTATACAATTTAAAAAGGAAGAGAGAAGAGAGGAGACTATGATTACATACCTTTGGTTATTCTGTTTATCCTTTATGGTTGTTAATCATTTGACAAATTTATAAGTCAAATTTTATTACAAGAGATGAGTAGGAAAACAAAAGTTGGCTATCATCTGCAGATTAAAGTATTTACTATAGGTGTGTGTAGTGGGGATGTATTCCTATTTTACAAAGTTACTACTCAGGGGTTAAAAGATACATCCATTCACATCTTGACAGGTAAGGTATATCGTCTGCTTAGATGTAAAGTAGGACAAAGACATGGTCCTTAACTATATATCCAAGTCTTCATCTCATCCTTGGAGTCTATAATAAATTGAAGGTAAGAAGAAACATTGGTAGACATCTGGAAGTTGTAGGCACAATTTCCTTGCATCTATCTTCTTTACTTGGCTTTCTGACTCTGTAAAATATTGCTTAACATGCAGTTGTCTTTAAATATTTGATATATCTCTCCTGTAAGCCCAAGTGGGACTGCTGTGTTCTTTGTAGAAAGAGTTTTAAATATTGATTCTATTGCTTTTATAAGACTACAGAAAATTAATATTTTATCTTAAATCAATCTTAGTAAGTTTTATCATTCTAACAATGTATTACTTTCATTTTACTTTTGGGATGTATTGGTACAAAGTTTTCAAAACTCCCTTTGCCTCTTTCTAGATTTTAAAAGACATCTATAGTTTGTTTTCTTATTATTTGTAATATTGATTATTTATAATTTTTTATATTTAACGATTTTGCCAAAATATATCAATGTTATTGGTATTCTTAAATATATTTTTATTTCTGCTATGAGAGAGAGAGAGAGAGAGAGAGAGAGATGTTAAGGCACAAATATAGTGGTCAGACTACAACTTTTAAAAGTTTCTTCTCTCTTCCCAATACATGAGTTTCAGTGTTTGAAATTATGTTAGATTTGTTTGCAAATATCTTATTCATTTGCATGATTTCCCTAATAATATATTCAAAGCCCTGTTTGTTTTCAATTTTTTGCATCTTATTCCTCACATGTTTATTTTTCCACCTTTAATTTGTGTTTTTATTACAGCATTTTTTATTTGGAGTACAATGTTTTGTTTTCATTAATTTTTCAATAAATTCAAATGAGTTCCTAGTTGGAATGAAATCACTTACAAAAGATGTTGACAAGAACAAAAATTTACTAAGATGCTTGGGTCAAATATACATGGGAAATATCCAGAGAAGTCTTTGTTAAGGAGGTCAAGAAAAGGATTCAATAGGTAAAGATACCTGCATGCAATGCATTTGATTAGTTTAATACCTGAAGACCACATGTTGAAGGTGAAAATTAACTTCTTGAAGTCGTCCTCTGACTTCCACCTTAGCATACAAATATTCCTGCCTCTGCCTCTTCTCAACTTTCTATCTCAAATAAAGTAATTTTAAGCACTGTGAATCTAGCTCCCTCCCCTATTTGACCAAAAGTCTAAGTCCCTGGGAAGTGACCTGCCCTCACTAAGTAAGTGAACTGTGCAGACTGAAGGAAGTTAGCCCCCACACTCCCACAGGGACAGAACTTAATAGAACACACAAAACCACAAGTCAGGCACTAGTGGACCAACATAATAAAACTTAGGAACCCAAAAAGCTTAAGATGTAACAGAAGAGAAACTTTATGTCTACCCTAAGATAAGTAACACATTTTATTTTCCCATTAATCTAAATTGACAGTTACCATAGTTTAAGATTTCTATACAACATACCATAAGCCCCATAAACCCAACCATTTGGTCTTAACCTTTCATCCTCATACACCTCTAAAGATTTAAAAACAGCCCATATCACACTTATTACTAACCCCTAGCTACTACACCCACCCTTTTTGAAAACTTAAAGCTGCTCTGCTACTTATCCTTAACCTCACCTAAAAACCCTACATACCTAATTTTAAACCTCTCAGTTAAAACTGGACTGAAACTCTATCACCTCCTTAACCAGACCAGGCTTGCACACTCGTTCAGCACTACAATAACCTTACCCACAAAACAGCAAACAACCTACAAACACAAAACAAACAACACTAAACTGACCCCTCACATAAAACTCAGGCAAATAGTCACAACCACTGTCGAAGTGTGGTATTTCTGTCTGAATCAAGAGAATCAAAAACACTCACTAAAATAGATATAAGACACCAAACACAAAAATCAAGACAAAAATTCTCCTATAAAAAATTCAACCCCATAATGATGCATTCCAACCAGAATGACTGCTGGGATATTAGCCAAGAATCCAATAACAAATACTTACCTGGCAGGGGAAATACTGCAATCACGAAGGCGGTTTTCTCAGGGCGAGGCTCATCTATTGCACTCCGGATGTGCTGACCCCTGCAATTTCCCCAAATGTGGGAAACTCGACTGCATAATTTGTGGTAGTGGGGGACTGCGTGCGCGCTTTTCCCTCTAAAAAAAAAAAAGAATCCAATAACAAGATAAAGATTTTCAAAGCTTGATTATTAATATGATCAAATCAAAGAAAAATAACCAAATATGCCAATATGGATAGGAAAATAACAGTCATATGGAGGAGATGAAAAAGGCTATGAAGAAACAAAACTAAGCAAAGAGCAGTTGAAAATAATGTTAGGCCGAGATTAAACTTGAAGATAAAAATAAACAGTTTACAATACAATAATACTCAAGAAAGAGCCTCACCGACAGAAATAATACAGCAGGAAATAGAACATCAGGACTACAATACAAAGATAGCAGAAAAAATTTATTAAATTAAAGAAGTTGTAAAAGGTTAGAAAAAGAATACTTCAATGGAATACTCAAGAGCTACGGGACACCTTACAGATGCCAAACCTGGGTATTCACAGAATCACAGAACAAGAAGCACAAAAAGCCACACTGAGAGAGATTTTTCACACTATCATCAATGAAAATTTTCCACATCTGAGCAAAGAGATTCCCATCAAGTACAAAAGGCATACCACACCCTGATGTGGAACAAGGCAAAAATGTTTATGTTTATTAAGTTTATTTAACAGAGTACTGAACTTAATGCTCAGAAAAATACAAATATTGACCCTGCGATTCCTCTTTTGGGTATAACCCCCCATACAGCAGAGGTTCACCTCGATAGCACAAGCACAACCATGTTCATAGAAGCATTGTTTACAATAGCAAAGACATGGAATCAACCCAAATGTCCAACAGTTGACAAGTGGATAAGGAAAATGTGGTACATCTATACAATGGAATACTACTCAGCCATCAAAAATGATGAATTACTGGAATTTGCCGGGGAATGGATGTCATTAGAAACAATTATATTGAGTGAAGTATCACAGACCCAGAAAATTAAGTGCTGTATGTACTCCCTAATAGGTGGCTCCTAGTACCAAACCCACCCAGCCCACCTTGAGACACTCATAGGTAAATCTATGTACTACCTACAGTAATTGCAAGGATTATGAACAGGAGGGATGGGGTTGAAGGGCCACACCAGAAACAAGGAGAGAAGTGACCATGTTACAGTAGAAAAAATAGGCCTCCATCAAGGACTGCAAGAAAGTAATGTGACACCTGGTTAAGTTCACAGACATTCGTTCCTGATCATTTACAACTAAGGGGGTATGATGTCACCAGAAGGGGAGGGCATATAGTCCAGCAGATTAATAAGTAACCATTTTTCAAATGGGTGATTGACCCCTCTCATTGCCAAATGCCATATGACCCTGCAATTCCACTTTTGGGTATAAGTATTACATCTACCCTTGAATGTGCTCTTATAATAAGACTCCAGTTTAACAGCTTTTTGTCTCTGGCTAGGGGGTGACATACAGTGCCCATCAGGATGGAGTGAAGGGCATTGCAGGAGCAGCAAAACTGCAAAAGAAAATCAACAAACCACTATCCAGAACTTCAGAGACTCTATAACAACCACCTAGAACTAGGCCAGCCTAATCTCTCCCCATCCTGAAGCTCAGAAAAATTTGCGGAAGAAGGGGCAGTAAGAGTGTAAGAGCAAAAGGATGGGAGGAGCAATGATTTGCAAGATACTCCACACAAGCTAGGGCCGAAGCAATCATAATTGGATTTTGCATGCCCGGCGCAATGTCCAACACACTATTGACCTCACAAAGTCTAGCATCTGCTAAAGGCACCAAGATCCTTGGAGGCAAGGGATTGACAGCCACAGTAGTGTTCCTATGCTTAAAGGGAACACAGGAAAGGGTTCAGGGAAATGCCACTGGGTCCTTGTACGTCATCGGAGAGGAGGGCCCAGAAGAGAGTCAGGCATGCACAATAAAGGACTCTTTGGGAATTGGGGCGGGAGGCATGGGGGGATAGGGAAGGAGGGGTGAGGAGAGGGGGAGCAGGTGGTTCGAGGGGAGGAGGAGGGAGGGAGGGAACTGGTGTACCTATTAAGTTTGTATGAGCAGAAATAATAATAAAAAATGTATAAACAAAGAGTACAAGATACAGAAGTATGCTTAAAAATGACTAAGAGTAGCTCCTATTTCCCCTCCAACATTGATCCTTAATAGTCTCTCAGGGATATCACAATGCCACATTTTAAAGACAATATTTCTTCAGGTATGTTGTTTTGATTATCGTATGTTGATTGTATACTATGAAGTCAGGCAGTGTCAATTCTAATATTTGTTATTTTCTTTTCATTTGTTGTGAATATTCAGGGTTTTTGTTTATTATATATAGATTTTGGAAAAATTACTTCCATTTCTGAAGAAATATCAGTGGTATTTTGATAAGTATTTCACTGCTTAAGGCATGGCAGGATGAATGGTTATTATATTAGTATTAATTCTGATTCTTCAGCAAAAATTACTTTTTTGCTAATATTTTCTGATCTTCATTTTTGCCTTACAAATTCCACTATGGTGCTCTTTGGCTCCTTAGTTAAATTTATTCTATGGATTTAATTTTTATGGATTTGCTATTTTCTTGATTTCCTCACCAGAGAGTTCAAGATTGCAGTAAGAAAATGTTACTGATTTTTATAACGATAATGTAATTAGAACCTACAATGAATGCATCCACTAGCTATGAGAATTTTTAGTGAAATATTTGTTTTTATTGAGACCAAAGATAATTTTTATTCCTTCTTTTAAATTTTTATCTTTATTGATTTAATATTTGCATTTTTCTTATATTTTTCCCTCTTACATATTTCTGACGTTGTGGAATTATTTACAAGGAAGGAAGTTATGATTGTTGATGAATGATGCTTTTTTTCATTTCCCTGTATGGCCTTGCTGAGTCCTCATGCTGTTCTGAGTTCATGTTACTTTCTTGTTGAGTTCCAGAGTTTAAATTTAATTATTTCACATTTATTGACCTAAGTGCTTAGTACTAAAATTTTCTCTAGATGAATTTACTATTATCTTACCTATTCCTATCTGCAAAAGTTTTGTCTTATTGTCAATGTCTTTGAGATATTTTCAATTTAAGTTTGCATTTTCCCTTCACCTGATCTCTATAATAGAAACTGTGGACTTCCATTTTGAAGTGCAAAATTAAGCTTCTCCTAATTTCTAGTGGTATTGTAATTTGATCTTAAAACTTCATTTTTGTTTCTTGAAATTTAATGGGGTTTTTCTTTGTGACACATGGTCAATTCTTACTCCTAAGCTATACATAAAAATAACCCATGTTTTCTATACTGGATGATAAATGTGACATATAGCCAATATATTTACTTTATCAGCTATGCTATTTGAACCTTTTACAGAAAAAAATGTTTTTGTCTATTAAACATTTTTGGGAGTCAGTTATCCCTTCCTCCACACCTCCCATGTGGGCTTGCAGGGTACCCAATTTTTGAGCAGGTACCTCACCTGCTGAGTCATCCTGCCAGTTCTATACTACATGTAACTAAATGTTGTGATATGATTACATTGGGTTATTGATCAAAATTTTGCTATGCTGTTTTAAAGTTATACATTTATATTAATTTTACTATACTTTTATGATACTTGCAATGGCTCCAAAGGGAATGGAGTAATTTCTTTGATACAGAACTCAGTCTTGTCATTCCTCTAAGGCTGTGGAATGTTTGTGGACATGGCATGAATGGAGTTTCTGAACATGATTAAATGGTTTGTCTGTCTCTCCTTCACCACTGTGATTTTCCAGGAAGAGTATATATAGTCTACTTTGCTTATTTTCTTTTGAATTATGCTTCAAAATTTAAAAAATGGAATAAATCTGAATGTAAAATATGGCTTAGAGACAAGATAGGCTTCATGAGTCATTAACATTTTTATTTTATTGACTTGACATTGATAATTTTATCACTGAACATGTGTTTTGCATGTTAAATGCACAGGATTGTGAAACATGAGTATGATTTGAGGTAATACATTGGATGGCACTTTTTACATACATGGTATCAGGCCCATAAAAATAACAGGATGTATGCATTCTGAAAAGTAAGGTTGATTTTTTTATGTGCATGATAACATCATTTCAAGAAAATATCCAGGTTTGGATGTGGACCATTATTGCCTGCAGTACTGAGTACTACCACAGTGACATTGTCTGAGGAAGGGGGAAAGAGATTCCACTTGCAGTAACATGAACAATGTAGGAGAACCTTCTGCTTGCTTATGACAGAAGAGAAACTCTGGCATCTTCATCAATATTAACTCACCAATTTGAATGGTAGATCCAGAGATTCCAGTGCTCATGCAATCGATTTGTCAGTAAATTATTCTGAAATATAAACTTGCACATATATTTTAGTAAAGTATATCAGTAGAAATTCATCGGTATTTATCAGCATATATAATTTCTGATTTTCAAAATTATGACAATTTGTGAATCACATATACAAAACATAGAAATTATAAGTGAATTAAAAGTTTAATCTGCATTAAATGGAACCTGCATTATTTTATTTGAAATTCATGCAAAACCAATTGTTATGTGTCATAAGTAGGTACAGGTGTCAACTTGACTGTTGAGGGTTTGAATTCTGGACACAATTGCAGAGAATTAGTAGTTGAGTTAAGCCCAGAGCAAACCTACAGGACATTGTCTAGTGGATGAGGAAGGCCTAGACCATAGTGGGTGTGACTATATGCAGGGCAGGTGAATAAAATGGAGGGAGCTGTATGAGAGAGGAATCATCCTTCTGTATATTTCACCTGACATGCTGGTCTGGCAAGTAAGAATGATCCCTCTCACAGCTGTTATATGGAAATGGTGTTGCCTTCCCTTGGCTCTGGTGTTGGTGTATGATGTCCTGCCAAGCTGTAATGAAAACTTTAAGTGGACAATACTAATAGAATAAACTATACCCAAGATAATGATTTTCAAAGCCTGATCTTTACTATGATCAAAACAATGAAAGAGAAAAACTAAGAGAAGGTGAATAACTATATCAACCACTTTGAACAGAAATACAACAGCCACATTGAGGAGATGAAAAAGGCAGTTGAAAGACAAAAATAGGCATAAAGCAGTTAAAATGATCTCAAGCAGAGTTTAAACTCAAAGTAAAAGACAAGATATCTTCAACCCAGAACTCCACAGAGTCTTATTAGCAAAACTAATGAAACAGAAAATAGAATATCAGATCTTGAAAACAAACTGGAAGAAAAAGCAAATTAAATGGAAGAGGTTGATAAGGCCAAAAAGATATTTGAGAGGAATACTCAATGGTGATGGGACACTTTAATATGTGCATTCATGGAATACCAGAACAAGAATTCCTAAACACCACACCCAAGGAAATTTTTCAAAGTATCATAAATGAAAACTTTCCACATCTAAAAACGAGAGGCCTATCTAAATACATAGGGCATTCTTCATCCCACCCCAAACAGATATAATCAAAATAGAATTTGGCCACAGCAAATAATAGTCAAAACACTACACATACAAAACAAAGAGAATGTGCTGAGAGTTTCAGAGAAAAAAAAAGTCACTTTTAAAGGTAAATCTATTAAAATAACAAATGATTTTTCAATGGAAACAGTAAAAGCCAGAAGATCTTGGAGAGGCATACATTAAGCATTGAACTAGCACAAATATCAACCCAGGATGATATACCCAGCAAAACTATCAGTCAGGATCTGATTGAGGGTGAAAGAAAAATTTTCCACCATAAAGACAACTTGAAGGCTTACATGATCACCAAACCAGGCCTGCAATAAATGCAAGGAAAGATACACAAGCTTGAAGAAAAGAACAAGCATATCCAGGAGAACAGAAGGGAACAATAATAGCACCACAAACTATAAGTTAAATAATACACTTATGAAAGCCACTAAACACAAAAAATGTAAGAGTTAAAAGTAATTTCCCCATTATAAAACTAAATGTCAATGGAATTAACTCCCAAATCAGAAGACAAAGGTTACAAACTTGGATTAGCAATCAAACCCATCCATCTGCTGCCTTCAGAAAACACATCTCACCACAAAAGATAGGCCCATTTTAAAAGTACAAGGATGGTCAAAAATTCTTCAGCTAATGGAACCAGGAAACAAACAGGGGTAGCAATTAAGCTTTATGAAAAAGTGGATTTCAGACCAAAGAAAATCTTAAGGGATACAGAAGGATACTACATTTTAGTCACAGAAAAAATTCACCAGGAAGACTTTACAATACTGAACATGTATGTACCTAATATGGGCTTCTTCACATTCATTAAGCAAACTTTACAACATTTAAAACAATAAATCAATCCAAATCGATAATACTTGGGGATTTCAATAGTGCACTCTCAACGTGGGATAGAGCAATAGATCAAATACTCAACAGAGACACATAGGACCAAAAGCAAACACTTACTGAAATGGACCTTACACACCTCTATAGAACCTTCCATCCAATCACCATTCTTCTTTTTTTTTTTTAGAGTAGACTATTTATTTATTTATTTATTTTTTAAACATTTTTTATTATCTCTGCTCATACAAACTTAATAAGTACACCGGTTCCCTCCCTCCCTCGTCCTCTATCTGACCTCTCTGCTCAACCTCTACTCACCCCTCCCTCCCTACCGCCCAGTACCTCCCCTCCCCCAATCCCCGGAGAATCCTTTAATGTGCATGCCAAACTCTCCTCTGGGTCCTCCTCTCCGATGATGTACAAGGACCCAGTGGCATTTCCCTGAACCCTTTCCTGTGTTCCCCTTAAGCACAGGAACACTATTTTGGCTGTCAATCCCTTGCCTCCAAGGATCTTGGTGCTTTCAGCAAATGCTAGACTTTGTAGGGTCAATAGTGTGTTGGACATTGTGCAGGGCATGCAAAGTCCAATTATGATTGCTTCGGCCCTAACTTTTGTGGAGTATCTTGCTTATCATTGCTTCTCCCATCCTTGTGCCCCCTCTTCCGCCCCCTCTTCCGCAAATTTCCCTGAGCTTCAGGATGGGGAGAGATTAGGCTGGCCTAGTTCTAGGCCAAGCACCATTCTTCTCAGTAGCCCACGGAACTTTTTCCAAAATAGACCATATATTGAGCCACAAAGAATCTCCACATACACAAGAAGTTGAAATTATAGCCTTTACACAGTCAGATCACCATGGTCAAAAGCTTGACATGCGCAACACAACAAACAGTTTAAAATACACTAACTCTTGGAAACTAAACACTATGATGCAAAATGAGAAATGGATTCAAAAAGAAATCAAAAAGGAAATTCAAGATTTCTTTGAAGTGAACAGCAATGAAAATACAACAAATCAAAATCTCTGGGGCACAACGAAAGCTGTACTAAGGGGTAAGATTATAGCTCTTAGTGCCTGCATCAAAAAAATGGAAACAACACATCCCAAAATTTGGAACACTGACCTCTCCCCTCACTGCTGTGTCATATTCTTACTCTTTTATCTACCTTTGAGTCTCCTCTTATATTAACATCTTCATTTAAAGTCTTTTATCTGTGGTTAGGAGGTGACTTTTAATACCAATCAGGATGGAGCAAGGGACAGTACAGGTAAAGCAAAACAGAAAACATCAACAAACCATAATTGAGAACACCAAAGACCCTACATTAATCACCTGGAACCAGACCAGCCAAATCTCCCCCAGAATAAAGTTCATGGAACCTTGCAGAAGATGGAGCAGTGAGATTGTAAGAGCCTAAAGATGGGGAGGACCAATGATAAGCAAGATACTCCATACATGTTATGGTTTCAGCAGCCAGAATTGGATTTTGCCTGACTTGCACCATGGCTGCATGTCAAAGACCCCCCTAATCTAGCATGGATCACAAGGGAGAAAGCTCCAGGCAGTAGGATCCTTAGAAGCAAGGGATTAACATTCATAATTGTGTTCCCATACCAATGGCGAACTCGAGAAGGGGCTCCTGGCTATGCCACTGAGTCCTGAACAATCACTAGGGTAAAGGACTCAGAGGGAGCTTTGGCATTCACACAAAAGTATGTTCCAGGGAATGGGAGTGAAGAAGGAATGGCGAGGGACTGGGAGATGGGGATTGGGGGGGAGAGAGGGGAATGCAAGGAAGTTGGAAGGGGGGACAGTGCAAGGAAGGGAGAAGGGAGGGAGAGGATGGGGTTTTCTATTGAGATTGTATGGTTAGTAAAAAAGTAAATGTAGGAGAAAAAATATTAAAACTGAAATTATTTAGTGATCTGACATTAATATTTTGCAATAGTAATACAACTAATTTTAACATAATAAAATAATCACTCTTGCTCTCACTTGGTGCCTGGGCAAGATAATGAATCTCAAGGCCATTCCCTTTAGGGTTTGGGATAACAACAGTCATTAGGGGATTCAATTTCCTCTTCCTTGTGTGCTTAGACAAGGTGATTAACTTCATCATGACAACTTCCACCAATTTCCTCTCCCTCATCAACCATTCACAAACGCTCCTAGAATTTGACATAAAAAAAAAAAACCAGGGACAAGTGGACCGACACTTAATAACTGCGGACCTCAAAACTCTTTCTATGAAATGGAAGAGAATCTTTCCATCCAATTCTGAGATAAGTAATTGTTTTAACTATCATTTTAATCTTGATTGACACTCATCACTGTTTCAAACTTCTATACAGGGGACCCAAAGCCCCACACACCCACTCCTCAAGGTATTGACCATTCACTCTCACGCACCACTAAGAAAGTAATAGATGCCATATGACACTAATCTCAAACTCCTGGATACTAAAACTACCCTATTTCCCAATATAAAACTATTCTGATATTTAACACAAACCACACATAACATGCCTTGACATCCAATCTTAAAATTTTAGTCAAATCTATGCATAACGTCTGTTACTCCCAGAATCAGAGTAAGGCTTGCACACATTTATTTGGTAATATAACTACCTTTCCCACTAAATAACAGGAAGGAAGCCTAGACTGAAACCTTCAACAGCTAGGTAAACAGTAGAAATCACCATCTGAGTGAAGTAATTCTATCACACTCATAACAGGTAAAAGCACACACCAAGAATTATCTAGAAATCTAAAATAAATGTCCAGGACACACCGTAAATCCACAAGAAGCAATAAAAGCGATGACAACAACTCTCCTACCAAAAATGTTGACACCAAATAACAGATCCTTATAAGAGTAAGCCCTCAAATATTAGTCAAAAATTCAAGAACCAAGAAAAGGGCTTTTAAAGCATGATCTTTATTATGATCAAAGAAATGAAGGAGGAAATTTGAAAGGAGTTAAATAACTGCATGCAGCAAGCTACTGCATGAAATTAAAAGGGCAGGTGAAGAAAGAAAAATTGACATAGAACACTTGAAAAAATTTCATATCAAGATTAAACTCATAATTGAAAATATGATAGCAGTAATCCAAACCTCAACAGAGAGTTTTTCCAGTAGAGCTAACAAAGAAGAAAATAGAATATTAAAACTAGAAGACAAGATGGTAGAAGAGATTGTTTCAATCAAAAAGGTTGAAAAAAACAAAAAAAATTCTTGATAGGAATATTAAAGAGTTATGGGATTCCTTGAAGAAGACAAATTTGTGCATTCATGGGCTACCAGAATAATAAACCATTCCAGAAAAGATTTTTCACGTTATCACTAAGGAAAATTTTCCACATCAAAGGAAAGAGATCCCCACCCATGTACGAGAAGTATATCATACACCAAACAGATATGACCAAAATAGGAACTGGCCATACAAATTATAGATAAAATGCTAAAGATATGTGACAAAGAAAATTTGATGAGAGTATAAGATAGAAAAATCAAGTTACATTTAAAGATAAGCCTATTAAAATAACATCTGATTTTTCAGTAGAAACAGTAAAAGCCAAAAGACTTTGGAAAGATGTACTTAAAGTCATGAATGAGCACAAATGCTTACCCAGGCTGATAAACCCATAAATACTATTAGTCATCATTGAAAGTGAATGAAAAAGCTCCAAAACAAGAACAACCTGAAGGCTTCCATGAATACCAAACCAGAGCAACAAAAGATGCTAGGAAATGTACTCAAGATCAAAGAAAGGGACTGATATATCAGAGAGGATAGAAGGGTAAAAGTAATGCCAACATAGCTTCCTAGCCAAGATATACACACATAAAATCTACAAAATCACAGAAAATGGCAGGTATCAACAAAAACTTCTCAGTTATAACCCTATTTATTGATAGAATTAGATCTACTCAAAGGACATAGGCTAAAATTCTGGATTAAAAATCATAACCCATCAATCTGCTGCCAGGAGGAAACACTGACCATGAAAAACAGGCACCGTCTCAGAGTCAAAAGTACTTCAGGCTAATTGAAAAGGAAACAAACAGAAGTACCAATTCTGATATCTGACAAAATAGACTTCAAATCAAAAGAAATCATAAAAGACACAGAAGGAAACTGTGTATCAGTCCAAGGAATAATTTATGAGGAAGATATCACAATATTGGGCAAATGCACACTGTCATGTTTTGAAATGTGTCCCCTGAAGTCTCATGTGTTTGGCAAAGTCATGGCACCTTGAGAGGTGGATCCTTCCTGAAGAAAGGCAGTCATAAGGGGTGGGCCTTGAGGTGGATTAGTCCCACCCTACATTCATGAGAAGTCTGCTTTCACAGCAATCAGATTTGTGGCTCTCAGCCTCCAAGATGTTTGCAGTGATGTAGCCTTCCCCAGCTTTGGCCAGCCAGCCATGTTGCCTCTGCTTTGAGAGACTGTATCTCCCCTCTGGAACTGTAAGCTGAATAAATCTCCCTTTCTCCCTTAAATTGATTAAGTTTGAGTGCTCCCTCACAGCAATAGTTAAGAGTAACTGTTACACACACCTAATACAGGCACAACCATATTCATCAAAAAATGTTGCAACATCTAAAAACAAATAAACACAAAAATGATAATAGCAGGGGACTTTAGCACCTCACTGTAACTATTGAATAGGTCAGCAAGCCAAAAACTGAATAGAGATACACTGCAGATTAATGGATAGGTAAAACCTCTGAAAATACAAAAATTTTGGGAAGTTAAATTCCATGATACCTAAAGAATGGGTTCAGAAAGAAGTCAAAAGGGAAATTCAAAAGTTCCTAGAAGTAATTACAATGAAATTACAAAATATCAAAATCTTTGGGACATGACAATGAAGGCTGTCCTAAGAGAAAAGTTAATAAAACTCAATACACACACACACACACACACACACACACACACACACACACACATGTATATACACACATATATATATTCACATATATACATATATATATATATATATATACATATATATGGAAGCATCAAAAGTAAATCACATAACAATTCAACTTAAAACTTTAGGGAGATAATAATTATCCAATCCTGAAAACAGTAGAAAAGCAGAAATTTTTACAATCAAGAGAGAATTATCTGAAAATGAGATGAGAAAACCATTACAAAGAATCAACCAAACCAAACCAAGATCTAGGCCAAACTAACCAGATCCAAAAGAGAAAAAACTCAAATTAATAAAATTGTATATGAAAATAGAGTAGGGTCCCCCCCTCCCGCCCACATCTCCACCTCGCCACTGTCCCCAGTCCGCCAGATCCCAAGTGAGACCGCCCAGCCCTCCCCCACCCGTGCCACTGTGTCCCAGTGGCACCCAGGCGGCCTCTAGCTTTGCCTGGGCCCCACCCCGGACCCCAGCCCCTTGCTCCCTCCAGCCTACCTCCACACGACCAGACAGGACTTGCTCACATTCCTCCATCCCTAAAGCTTGGGTGGGCCACTAAGCCAAGTCCCAGATCCCAAGTGAAGAATTCTGCCATCAACATAAGACCCTCTGTCTCTCCAGCCCACCGGGGACCCATGCACGTGGTCCACGGAAGACACACTGCTACTCAGAATTCAATAGAGTCCAAAAGAAACTCATGCAAAACTCTAAGAGACAAAGGCCATACATGATACAATCATCCTATCATGTGGGAGAGATTCTTCACATCCAGCCCAAAGATAAGTAAACCTCCTTTTTCCACCTTACTGAGCCTTTCTAGTATCAATTGCTGTTGATCAACTTCTACATACAGCCACCCCAAAAACATATACAACTCCAGGGAGTACACCACTCATTCTCACATATGACCAAGATACGAAATCGTAAAAGTGAAATACCATACTAATATTCACCCCCGTCTACTTAACCTGACTTAACTGATGTACTAAAAGCCTAATAGCCTCATCTAGGAAATTACAATAACAAAAGACAAACATACCCAATCCAAGGAAAGCACTACTAATAACTGGCAAGTGTAATAATACCAACTAAATCAGTTCAGTCAAAAACACACAGAAACTGAAATGTCTTAAGAAACAAAACAGCAATGCCCAAGTCAAAGTGCAGATCCACGAGAAACAAAACCCAAGAAGACCAATCTCCCACCGAAAGAATTAACCCCATAATGATGGATTCCAACCAGAACAAATTCACAGAAAACAGCCAAGAAAGCCAGAACCAAGATAACGACTTTCATACTATGATCATTACCATGATTAATACGATGAAAGAGGAAATCCGAGAAGAATTAAACAACCACATTAACCACTTTGAACAGGAACACAACAGGCATTTGTAGGAGTTGAAAAAACAGTTCAAGAAACAAAAATAGGCATAGAGCAGTTAAAACAGTCTCAGGCAGAGTTTAAAATTGAACTAAAAGACAAGTTATCTTCAACCCAAAACTCAACAGAGAGTCTTATCAGCAGAACAAATGAAGCAGAAAATAGAATTTTGGGTCTTGAAGACAAAGTGGGAGAATTAACCAGCTCAATGGAAGAGATTGTTAGAGCCAAAAAGATACTTGAGAGGAACATTCAAGAGACATGGGACACCCTGAAGAAGCCTAACAGGCACATTTGTGGAATACCAGAGCAAGAATCCCAAAATACCACACCTGAGGAAATATTTCAAATCATCATAAATGAAAACTTCCCACAACTAAAGAATGAGAGGCCCATCCAAATACAAGAGGCATTTCGCACTCCAAACAGATATGACCAAAATAGAAAATCGCCATGGCAAATAGTAGTCAAAACACTCCATATTCAAGAAAAAGAAAAGGTGCTGAGAGCTTCAAGAGAAATAAAGCCAGTCACTTTTAAAGGTAAACCTATTAGAATAACAAATGACTACAAAATGGAAACAGTAAAAGCAAGAAAAGCATGGAGAGACGTACTTCAAGTATTAAATGAAGAAAAATGCCAACCCAGACTGATATACCCAGCAAAAATATCTGTCATTCTTGAGGGAGAAAGAAATGTTTTCCAGCACAAAGACAACTTGAAGGGATACATGTCTACCAAAAATGATTTCAAAAAATGCTACAAATGACACTCAAACTTGAAGAAAAGAACAAGCATATCCAGGAGGACAGAAGGGAAGTATAATACCACCAAAATATAAATATCAAACAATATGCTTACAAAATCCACTAAACATAAAAAATGTCCAGAATTAAAAATAATTTATCCATTATAACATTAAATGTCAATGGAATTAACTCACTGATTAAGAGACACAGATTACAAACTTGGATTAAAAATCACAATCTAACAATCTGCTGCCTTCATGAAACTCATCTCACCACAAAAGATAGGCATATCCTAAAAATGAAAGGCTGGTCCAAAATCTGGCAAGCTAATGGAACAGGAAACAGGCAGGGGTAGCCATTATGCTTTTGGATAAAGTGGACATCAAACGAAACAAAATCATAAGAGACACAGATGGATATTATATTTTAGTCACAGGTACAATTCACCAGGAATATTTCACAATACTGAACATATATGCACCCAATACAGGTCCCTCCACATTCATTAAGAAATCCCTACAGTGTCTAAAGCAAGAAATCAACACCGGAATGAAAATTATTGGGGATTTCAACACTGCCCTCTCAAGATGGGAGAGATCAACAGGTCAAAAGTTTAACAGAGACACTTTGGAACTTAATCAAACCTTTAAAGAAATGGACCTTACAGATCTCTATTGAACTTTTCATCCACACACCAAAAAAGACACATTTTTCTCAGCAGCACATGGAACTTTCTCCAAAATAGATCAAATATTGGGCCACAAAACGAATCTCCACGTATACAAGAAAGTTGAAATTCTAGCCTGTGCCCTATCAGACCACCACGGCCTAAAGCTTGACACCCACAACACAACAAACAACAGAAAATACTCTAACTCCGGAAACTTAACACTATGATGCTGAATTAGAATTGGGTTCAGGAAGAAATTAAAAAGGAAATTAGAGATTTCCTGAAGTTGAACGATAATGAAAATACATCTTACCAAAATCTCTGGGATACACTGAAAGCTGTCCAAAGAGGTAAGTTCATAGCTCTTAATGCCTACATCAAAAAAATGGAAACGTCAGAAATAAATAAATTAACAATGCAACTTAAAGCTTTAGAGAAACTAGAGCAATCCAATCCCAAAAGCAGCAGAAGATAGGAGATTAGCAAAATAAGGGGGGAAATATCTGACATCGAGATCAGGAAAACCATGCAGAAAATCAACCAGTCAAAAAGCTTGTTTTTTTTTTTTTTTTAAATCAATAAGATTGATATACCCCTAGCTAAATTAACCAAAAGCAAGAGAGAGAAAACCCAAATTAACAAAATTAGAAATGAAAATTGTGTTATCACAACTGATACCCAACAAATCCAGAGAATTGTAACATCATACTTCAAAAACTTATACTCTGTGAAATATGACAACAAAAAAGAGGTCGATGATTTCCTAAATAAAAACAACTTACCTAAATTGAATCAAGAAGTTGTGAATAATTTAAATAGTCCTATAACATATGAGGAAATCGAGGAAGTAATCTCGAATCTTTCCACCAAAAATTGTCCTGGACCAGATGGATTCAGCGCATAGTTCTACCAGACATTTAAGGACTAATAACACCAATACTCCTTAAATTGTTCCATCAAATAGCAAAGGAAGGAACACTACTTAATTCCTTCTATGAAACTAATATCGTCTTAATCCCAAAACCTAATAAAGATAGACTTAAAAAGAAAACTATAGGCCAGTCTCTCTGATGAACACAGATGCAAAAACTCTAAAATAAAGTCTTAGCAAATCAGATTGAAAAACATATCAAAAATGGGGGCTGGAGAGGTGGCTCAGGGGTTAAGCCTCTGCCTTGCAGGCAGAGGGCCCTGAGTTGGGATCCTAGACCCCATGTATAAATGCCGGGAGTAAACAAGGAGGAGATACACATACACACACACACACACACACACACACACACACACACACACACACACAATTGAATAAATAAAATTTAAAAAAAAAACATATCAAAAAGATCATCCACGGGGATCAAGTAGGCTTTATCCAGGCACACAAGGTTGGTTCAACATATGCAAATCAATAAATGTAATTCATCATATAAACCAGTCCAAAGTCCAAGACCACATGAAACTCTCGATAGATGCAGAAAAAGCTTTTGACAAGATCCAACAGCCTTTTATGATCAAAACCCTAGAGACAGTTGGAATGGAAGGAACCTTTATCAATATAATAAAAGCAGTATACAACAAGCCCACTCAATGGGGAAAAACTTGAAGCATATCTGCTTTGATCAGGAACTAGACAAGCCTGTCCACTCTCACCACTTCTATTCAATATTGTACTTGAAGTCTTAGCTGAAGCCATAGGACAAGAAAGTGATATAAAAGGGATTCACATCGTCAAAGAAGAAGTCAAGCTATCCCTATTTGCAGATGACATGATCATATACCTGAGTGATCCCAAAAACTCCACCAGGAAGCTCCTGGAACTAATTGAGAATTTTAGCAGGGTGGCAAGATACAAAATAAATGTGCAAAAATCATTGGCCTTCCTATATGCCCAGAATGAAAGAAGTAAAAAAGCCTTGAAAGAAACAATCAAATTTACCAAAGCCCCTAAAAAAATGAAATAACATGGTATGAACATAACGAAGGAAGTAAGCGACCTTTGTGATGAAAACTTTAAATCCCTAAAGAATGAAATTGCAGAAGACACCAGAAGGTGGAAAGACCTCCCATGCTCCTGGATTGGCAGAATCAACATCATAAATATGACCATCCTACCAAAGGCAATATACAAACTCAATGTTATTCCAATTAATATTCAAAAGCAATTCTTTAAAGAGATTGACCAAACAATCTCAAAATTTATATGGAGGGACAAAAGGCCCAGGAAAGCAAAGACAATCCTGGGTAACAAAAACACTGCTGGAGGTATTACCATAAGAACCCTTAGTCTATACTACAAATCCATAGTTATAAAAACAGCCTGGTGCTGGCTCCAAAATAGACACACAGATCAATGGATAAGGGTTGAAGACCCAGATATAAGCCCACACAACTACAGCCAATTGATCTTAGACAAAGGTGTTTTGCGCTGCTCGTCTCGCCAGCAAGAACGACGCAACACGATCAGGATCCTTCTGTAGCAAGCTTTAATGCATCTTGAGAGGGAGAGCACTAGCTTTCAGCACGGAGACCCCAACTGCCTAAACCGCCACCCTTATATAGGGATTCTGTCCCGTCTTGGACGTGGCAGCACCTGATTGGTAGTGGGCGTGTCACCCGAGGTGGCGTGATGGTCTTACGATCAGGGCTAGAGCGGGAAATGGGCCTGGCGCTTGCGCATTGGCTTGTTTTGCTGAGAGGAGAAGGGGAACTGGCGCCATCTTAGAATGGCGGCATGCAGGGCGGCGCCCTACACAAAGGGGCCCAAAAATTCCAATGGAAAAAGAACAGTATCTTAAACAACTGGGGCTGTCAAAACTGGATCTCCACATGCAGAAGCTTAAAAGTGGACCCCTACTTGTCACCATGTACAAGAATTAATTCCAAATGTATCATGGACCTCGATATAAGGCCAGAGACTATAAAACCCATAGTTGAAAGGTTAGGGAACTCCCTCAAGCTGATTGGGCTAGGCCAACAGTTCCTAAACAGACATCCAACAGCACAATCACTGCAACCAACTCTCAACAGATGGGGTCTTGTGAAAGTAAAGAGCTTCTGTTCAGAAAAAGATATTGTAACATGAGCATAAAGGTCACCCACAGAATGGGAGAAAATCTTCACTAACTACATATCTGATAGAGCTCTATTATCCTGAGTGCACAAAGAACTTAGAAAACTAAACACCAAGGAAACTAGTGGCCCAATTGAAAAATGGGACTTGAAACTTCAAAGAAATTTACTAGACATGAAATTAAAATGTCTAACAAATATCTTAAAAAATGCTCCTCATCCTTAGCCATCAGGGAAACTTCCCTCAGATATCATCTCACCCCGGTCAGGATGGCAAACATCCACAATACAAGCAACACAAAATGCTGGAGAGGATGTGGAGAGAAGGGAACTCTTCTACATTGCTGGTGGGAATGCAGGCTCATATAGCCACTCTGGCGAGCTGTCTGGAGATTCTTAAAGAAATTGAAAATTGAAATGCCATATGACCCTGCTCTTCCACTTTTGAGAATAACCCCCCATACAGCAAAAATTCACCTTGATAGCACAAGCACGACCATGTTCATAGCAGCACTGTTTACAATAGCAAAGTCATGGAATCAACTTAAATGTCCAACAGTTGATGAGTGGATAAGGAAAATGTGGTATATCTCTACAATGGAGTAATACACAGCCATCAAAAATGATGAATTAATGGAATTTGCCAGGATAAGGATGTTATTAGAAACAATTATATTAAGTGAAATATCTCAGACCCAGAAAATTAAGCACCATGTGTACTCCCTAATAGGTGGCTCCTAGTAGCAAACCCACCTAGAAACACTCATGGATAAATCTCTGTAATACCTATAGTAATTGCAAGAAATATGAACAGGAGGGATGTGGTAAGAAGGGCACACCAGAAAAAAGGAGAGAGGGGACCATGTTACAGCAGAGAAAATAGGCCACCATCAAGGACTGCAATGAGTAATGAGACATCTGTTCAAGTTCACAGACTTTCCTTCCTGATCATTTACAACTAATGGGGTATGATCTAACCAGAAAGGGAGGGCATATAGACTGGCAGATAAAAAGTAATCATTTTGCAAATGGGTGATTGACCCATCCCTCACTGCAGTTTCCTACCTTCATTACATCTATCTTTGAATATACCCTTATAACAAGACTCTAGTTTAACAGCTTTTTATCTCTGGCCAGGGGGTGACATCCAATACCCATCAGGATGGACTGAAGGTCATTGCAGGAGCAGCAAAACTGGAAAAAAAATCAACAAACCATAATTCAGAACTTCAGAGACTCTATATCAACCACCTAGAACTAGGCCAGCCTAATCTCTTCCCATGCTGAAGCTCAGGGACATTTGTGGAAGAGGGGGCGGTAAGAGTGTAAGAGCACAAGGATGGGAGGAGTAATAATATGCAAGATACTCCACACAAGTTAGGGCTGAAGCCTTCATAATTGGACTTTACATGCCCTGCGCAATGTCCAACACACTATTGACCCCTCAAATTCTAGCATTTGCTAAAGCCACTAAGATCCTTGGAGGCAAGGAATTGACAGCCACAGTAGTGTTCCTATGCTTAAGGGGAACACAGGAAAGGGTTCAGGGAAATGCCACTGGGTCCTTGCACCTCATTGGAGACAAGGGCCCAGAGGAGAGTCTGGCATGCACATTAAAGGATGCTCCAGGGATGGGAGGTGGTTGGGGATTGTGATAGGGAGGGAGAGGGAGGGGAGGGGGCATAGGGCGGTGAGAAGTGGGAGGGAGGGGACCGGTGTACCTGTTAAAGTTGTATGAGTAGAAATAATAAATAAATAAAAAATAAATAAATAAATAAATAAATAAATAAATAGAATGTAAGATCAGAGTGAACAAAATTCATGAAAACATTTGGCATGTAGAATATCAGTAATTCAATTCAGAAAGAAGTCCTGCTCTTTGTAAATTCCAGTATCTGTCCCTGGAGTGCTTGAACTGTATCCACCACCCCACCAAATCCACATGCATAACAACCCTCAGATTGATGTGAGCTCATGAATCAGGAGCTGCCATTATTTACTTAGACTTATACTTTCTTGAAAAAATTGACCCATTACTTCATTGTCCAAGTAGTGAGAGCTGGTGATCCGCTCTCTGCATCTTTTGATTTTTCCAGATCTAAATCTAACAATGCTTTTCTGTTTCAGCAACTTCTACACACTCATTATTCTTCCTCTCTCTATTCTTCTCTCTTTCCCTCTCTTTGCCTTACCTTTTCCCAACTCCTAGTTTCCTATCAGGCATACTCCTCACTTTCTCTCCTGCCATTTGTTAGTTGTTAATTTACCCATCACTTATTTTTCATCATCATCATCTCATTGTCACACTTGTTTTGATATGTTCCTCATTACTTACTGTAACTGTTATGGCTTACCTACATCATATAGTGCAATTCTATGGTACCAGGACCATAGGCCATTTGCTATCCTCCTCATGACCTCATCCACAGGTCATGAGCTTGCAGAGAAGAGAGGGACTATTTCTCCAAGATGCCATTTGGGACATTGTTAGAGAGCAATAACATTTACAATGCTCTTCCCCATCTGGGACAGTCAGTTTCACATATCATCTTGATGCTTGAGAACTGAGTCTTTAGACACTCCTCTAAGGCAAACTGGCAAAAGATTGTCTAATTGCATAATTTATTTGAGAAGACTCTGTCCATAGTGAATTCCATGGGCAGGAGGATAAAAGTGGAGAGAACTAGTCAACAGACTGACAAGCTGGCATGTTTGAAAATAAGCATGTCACGTTAGTACTTACTCCCTCTGCTCATTCTGTGGGCATGTTATGACCAATTTCCCTCAACACATGATTCTGTCATAGCTCCTGTGTCATAATAGACTATAACCTGAAACTGAATAAACTCTTTACTCCCTTAAAAAAAAGAAAATAGAGTAATTATAAGTGCTACTTATGAAATTCAGACAATCATAAGTTCATACATCAAAAACATACTCCATAAAACTTGACAATCAGAAAGAAATGGATGAATTTCTTAACATTCACAACATACAAAAACTGAATCATGATGAATTGAATTACATAAACAATTCTATAAAAAGTGAAGAAATTAAATTAGTAATTAATAAAGTAGTGAAGTAGTAAATACAAAAATCCCCACCAAAAATCAGGACTGAATTAATTCAGTGCAGAATTCTACAGACAAACTAATACAACTATTTCTTAAACTATTCCATGAAATAGCAAAGGAAGGAACATTCTCAATTTCTTACTATGAAGTTATTGCTATCATAGACACAGGTGTCAACTTGACAGTTGAGGGTTTGAGCTCTGGGCATATTTGTAGAGAATTAATGGTTCAGTTAAGGCCAAATAAACCTGAAGGAGATTGTCTAGTTGATGGGGAAGGCCTAGCCCATGGTGGGTGGGATTAGGCTCTGGAATGAAAACAGAGAGCTGGCTGACAAAGGCATCCTTGTGTACACTTGGCCAGACATGTTGGTCTGTCAAGTAAGGATTGTCCCTCTCTCAGCTCTTAGGTAGAGATGGTGTGTACCATTTCCTCACCCCTGGTTTTGGTATATGCTTTCCTGTCAAGCTGGACTATGATTGCAACTGGACATAAGAAAATAAAGCCCTTGTTTCCTTAAGCTTTTAGATATTGACTTATCAGCAATCATGTAGGTGAACCACAACGAATACACTGATTCCAAAACCAAATAAAACACCATAAAAAAGAAAAATTATTAGCCAATCTCATGGATAGACCACCCACAGAATGGGAGAAAATCTTCACTAACTATGCATCTGATAGAAGACTAATATCCAAAGTGCATGAACTCAAAAATTTAAATGCTAGGCAGATATACAAACTAATTAGAAAGTGGACCATGGAACTTAAAATAATTTTTACAGAGGATGAAATGGAAATATCTAATGAATACTTTTAATAATGTTCCACCTCCCTAGACATCAGGTGTCACGTCCTGTGCCAACTAGGGTAGTAGACAAGGTCTCAACCTGGGGAAGAACTTCAAGAAAGTACCTTCTGGAAAGGGGACATGGCTTATTTTGAAATAATAATAAAGATATGATACATATGGGAGTTGTCAGGCTTGCAATCTGCTCTGTGGAGTGGGCAGTTGCTAAGGGCCTGAGTGGTTACTAAGGACCACTCCCCTCATAGTCTTGCCTCTTATCTTGGACAGACAAGTTCCTCTCTTTTTGTGATTGTGTGTGCCTCCTATCTCTTCCCTTTTTTGTGGATTGGGAGATCTCCTATCTTTTCCTAGGTCTCTTTTTTGTTTTTCCCCAAAAAACTACCTAGGATATCACCTCCCCCTAGATTCCTGCTTCAGGAACTACAGATGTCAAGTAATTTGTCTTAAGTCTTTGGTTTTCTAAATACATACCAAGCCTGCTTTTAACTTTATATTAAAATTCTAAGTAGAAATTTTATGTCCAACCATACACAGTAAACACAGTAGCCAGAATTTATACACTAATTGTAAAGAAATTAGAGAATAATTTCAAGAGTCCTAGAACAGATAGAATTCCCTAAAAATATGACTCTTGTGAAATTAATTCAGAAATTCTACATATATGAGACTATGCCATCTGTTCACTAAAATTAGTATACAACTATTTCTTATAAAACACATATTTAATAAAAAAATAATATGATTCCTAAAATTAAAACACAACTATTTCTTATAGAGCACATGAGTTACTAAAAAGTATAAATAAATAAAATGAATTCTAATATAGTTCTTACCATTATAACCTAATAGGCCAACTTATATGATAACAGCCAGAATCTAATATCCTCAAAAATAAAAAGTAATGTATAATATATGCCCCCTCCAACAGCTTCACCTTTACCATTTACAAAAATATATAATAACTATAACACAAATTAATAAGGAGCTCAATCTCAGGGTATTTTAACTAAACCTCAAATGAAGTCTTTGTTAAATACAATACAGACTTAGACCCTGTGACTGTTTGGTGAGATATTGTAAGATAGATAAATTTAGAGAGAGAAGGGCTGGGAAAAACATGTTGGAGGACTGGGGAAAAAAACCTGTTAAGATAAGATAAGATAAAGAATGTTTAATCCTAAAGGTGATTCCTGCTGATTAGAAAGATATATGTCTGTTTGGAGGTTCAGCATTCTCTGCCCCAAAATTTTCTAGCATGAAAGCTGTTAGGATATTCCAATAAACTGGACTCAGATTCACCCAGCCCAGAGTTGTGTGTGTATCTGTTTCTCATTCGCCGAAGTCTTGCCCACCTTGTTGAGGGGAGCCCTGGATTCGAAGTTGCAGTGCTTGGACTGCAACGATCAGGGAAATACAAATCAAAACTATCCTGATATATCATCTCACACTAGTCAGAATGGCAAATTCCAACGTACATTCAACAACAAATAATGGAGAGCATGTAGGGAAAAGGTAACCCTTATATATTGCTGGTGGTATAGAGACTTTTACAACCATTCTTGAAATCAGTATGGCAGTTTCTGAAAAAGTTAAAAATTGAAATTTCATATGACCCTGCTATACAACTGATTGAAATTTCCCCCAAAATGCCTCATCCTTCTATAGTGATGCATATACATCCATGTATATTGCAGCATTATTCACAATAATAGAGTCATGGAATCAACATAGATGGCTGATGGTTGATGAATGGATAATGAAAATATTGCATATATACACAGTGGAATACTACTCAGCCATCAAAATAACAAATTAACAAAATGTGTTTGTAAACAGATGGAGTTGGAATAAGTCATATGAGCCTTATCTGATGTCATATTCTTTACATAGGAAATCAATGACTCACTGATTCCCTCCCTTTCCTTTACCCTTTCATTGAGTCTGTACATAAGCTTCCACATAACACACTCATACACACACATATGTAAATATATGTACATATATATGCCATATAACATAAATTCTCTACTCATGCATCTTTTATTGTTTTAATCCATTTTCTATTCCTACAGCAAAATTCTTATAGGGTGTGTATCTCACGTTGTGTTTCTAAGACTGGAAAATTGTTGATAGGACAGCAACATCTGGTGAAGTTCTTGTTTATGGAAATTCTCTTCAAACCTCCAAGGTGATAAGAGGCATCATATGGTGAGACATTGAGTCCTAACACAATCCCCCTTCTTAAAAGTAATATTGTCGTTTGATTACTACTTCAGTCTTAAGGCTTCACTTAGTCTTTTTTGATATAGGAGGATTCATTAAGTAGATATCTAATGATATCAAGATTACTGATCTCATGGAGAGTATTTACCATATTTTTAGGTTATATGTAAAGATCCCTAGTCTTTGAGATATATTCTGAAATATTCCTATAATATTGATCAAGACCTGATTGTAGGTAAAGCAAACCAACACAGGAGGGGAGTATAGGGCAGCTGTTGAGTACTGAGGTAATTCAAGAGCTGCATCAATTCTTCATAATCCCAAGGGAACAGACCCAATTTCCAATATCTCCCAGCAATGTCTCTCCTTAGGTCGGCTCTATGCAGGTCTCTGTCTCAGTCCCCAGCAAAATACCAGCCTGTGAGATGTGAGGCTTCCTCATGGCTTTTCATGGGCAGCATGGTGCTCCTCAGTGACTCAAGGACTTGGCACCCTGAGCCTGTGATGGAGGATGTCCTTCACCTAGAAGGCCATGCTCAAGCAGCAGATCCAGCCATGTTTGTGTTTGCATTTGGTTTTGCTTGCCTGGTATTGCTGCATGGTAGGCCTGCAGTAAGGCATGGTGGGCACAGACATCCATCCATCTATTTACAGGATTGGAGTTCCATGCTACCCAGCAGATCTGCTGACCTAGCTATGGGGCCCAAAAAAGATTCCTGAGGAGAAAGCCATGTTTGGCTTCTGATAACTTAATCCAGTTCTCCTATAGTTCTCCACCCATTTAATCTTACTTATCTCTCAAATGCCCCTCAACAATTTGCAGGAGTTGAGGTTTATCTGGAGATATTCTCTGTTCCATAACAGAATGTTGATAGGTCAAATATCTTGTTATTCATTGTTTGATTGTTTATGTTCATTCTAGGGCTTTACAAAACTATTCATAGCATTTTTTCACCCCTTACTTACTATCCAATCGTATTCCCTGGTTTCCCTTTTTTAAGTCTCTCTCTTCCTTACCCATCTCCCTTTTGCTCGCATGTCCTCGTTTGTATACAGAACTTAATAATTCTCATATAAATAACTGTTAAGTAGATGTATGTGGAATCTTTATGGAGAAGGCATTATACTTATGGGCATACCCCTAGAGAGTTATTTTCTTTCTCTTTCATCCAGTCTTAACCATCCCTAGGTTCTGAGTTATGTGTTGTGCCTCATAAGTATTTTCTTCTTTCATTATGTAAAATAACTAGACCAAATTCTGTGGACCTCCTGTTGATATATCCAGGTACAGCGAATCCATTGTTGCAGAGGCCTACTCATACATGGAGGATAATATCTGGCTATGCTTCTCACCACCTTCCCTTATTACTCTCTGACATAAGCCAAATATTACACAGGTAATGTCATAGTAGCTGCAACTGCAGTAAGTTCATGGGTGCATTAGGCCTATCATGCCCAGGAAACAGTATTTGACAGTAGCTTTACCCACGTTTCGACTCTTACTTTCTTCAGTTTCCTTCTTCTATGATGTTCCATGAGCCTTGGGGTAGGTGGTGATTTAGATGTCTTATTTAGGATAAGGCACTCTATAGTAACTTATTGTCTGTCTTTTGGACACTTTTTTTAAATTTATAATGTATTTTTTTCCACTTACAAAAACTTGATAGGTACCCCATTACCCTCCCTCCCTCTACCCCTCCCTGGATCCACTTGCTCCCTCCCCTCTTTTCCCCTTCCTTTCCCCCCTCCCTCCCTTTCTCCCAGTGCCCCCTCCCCCCATTCCTGGAGCAACCTTTAGTGTGCATGTTAAACTTCCCTCTGGGTCCTCCTCTCTGATGAGGCGTAAGGACTCAGTAGCATTGCCTAAAGCTCTTTCTTGTGTTCCCCTTTGGTATAGGAACACTATTGTGGCTGTTAATCCCTTACCTCTAAGGATTCTAGTTCCTGTGATCCGTGCTAGAATTTGGGGGGGGGGGGGATGATATGCTGGTCATTGCACCGGTCATGCAAAGTCCTATTATGATTACTTTGGCCCTAACTTATATGGAGTATCTTACATATTGTTGCTCCTTCCCATCTTTAGGTTCTTAAAATCTTACCACCTCCTCTTCTGCAAATTTCCCTGATCTTTAGGATGGAGAGAGATTAGGCTGGCCTGGTTTCTGGTGATTAATGTAGGGTCTCTGATGTTCTGAATTATGGTTTTTTTTTTCTTTTTTCCAGTTTTGCTGTTCGATTCTCTGTACTAAATACCTCATGTACAAGAGGAAGCAAGGGAAGCTTCTTTGTGAAGTGAATAACATTAAATTCAGAGACTCATTCAGTGGTCAAGGTGAAGAGAATAAATAATAGTTGAGTACTCAGCCTTAAACAGGACATTTATACCACCTCATTTATGGCTCAGACAACAATGCAGAACAGGGGAAAATAGAATATAAGAAGACACTGAGAAGATATATAAAATGTGACTTCCTGGGCATGGTACTCTCATTGCAGTAATGAACTAACAGAAGTTATAGATGCTTGAGCTAGGCCTGCAAAAGATTGGGTGATTTATAGTCAGGCAAAGATAGGGGAACAGTTATTGATTGATGTTGAAAGTAAGCACACACAGAACCAGAGGACATTCTAAACTCATGATCACACAGAAACTCCTAGATAAACTAATTGGATCCCAAATAAAGCAAACAAATGTGAATGTGGAAAAATAACTTGTACGAGAGGTTTGATAGGGTGTATATGTAATCAAAATGAATTGTATATATTCCTAAAATTTTGAAAGAACAAATTTACTTTAAAACATTATTAATTTCCTAGAATTGTCATAGCATATTATTACAAAACAAGTTGGGACCCTAAAAACAATAATTTTGTAAGATAAAAGTCAGAATCCAGAATTTTCATTTGGCCCTTTGGTAAGGCTCTGATGAAGAATCTGTCCCATGCCTTTACTGAAGATAATGTTGTGGTTGACAACCCTTGATGAACATTGTTGTGTTGGTTATTTTATATATCAACTTACAATAAACTGATAAAACATGATTTCTAACTATGTCCTTGAGAGTGTTCATGGAAGAGATGGGCATATGAATCATTCATTAACTTGAGTAAAAATGTTTCACTTTTACCTATGTGTACATGTAATGAACAATCTGGTGAGGACAGAATAGACAAATATCAAGGAAAAGTGGACTATCTCACTTACCTGTAATTTGGATATGCATTTCTACTGATCATGAACAATAAACTTCCTGCTTTAGACTTTCAAAACTATTGTTTATACAAGCAGTTCCTTCCCTCTCAAACCTCTCATGCTATTTATCAGAACTTTGAATGTGAATTTAATTATAACATCAGCTTTCCTGGTACCACATATAAAGGAATGTTTTCACTTGCATATCCTTAAAATAAATATATTGTATATTTCTACACTTATCCTATTTTTTGCTTCTCTGAAAAACATTGACTAATTATTTTGTCTCTCCAGTCTCTGCCTGCCAGTGATCTTCACTTACATTGATAACACACTATAGACCTCACAAAGTCTAGCATTTGCTAAAGGCACCAAGATCCTTGGAGGCAAGGGATTGACAGGCACAGCAGTGTTCCTATGGTTAAGGGGAATACAGGAAAGGGTTCAGGGAAATGCCACTGGGTCCTTGTATGTCATCGGAGAGGAGGACACAGAGGAGAGTTTGGCATGCACATTAAAGGATTCTCTGGGGATTGGGGGGGCACTGGGGGATGAAGAAGAAGGGGTGAGAGGAGGGGGAGCAGGGGGATCAGGGGGAGGAGGAGGGAGGGAGGAAACTGGTGTACCTATTAAGTTTGTATGAATGGAAATAATAATAAAAAATGTTTAAAAATATTGGATTTTGTTCTACTCTAATTATGCATAGCCTCATTTTAACTCAATTAAAATTGCAAATAGCCAGTTTCGAAGTAAGATTTCACTTATACATACCAGGCTTTATGAAAGATTTTTAGCTGGTTCCTACAAAAGGATTGTAATTTCTACTTTGAATTTTTGAGTATTTAAAAATATATTGGACTTAATGTCAGAAAAAGTGGCACACATGTTGATTGAAAATAATGTCTAATTTCTGTCTTCTTTTTGTATCAACTGTATAATTACATGATCACAACATTATGTTTTTCTCAGTGATTTCATTTGTTTAATATTTTATAGAAACTCAAGGAATATCTTACAACTGCTTTCATCGTTCTATATGTAAATATGTTTATAGTAGGCATCTGGTTACTTCTCTGATGTTGTTCTTTACATATATAGATTCACATATTCGTGATATTAAATCTCTGAAAGAAATACTGTTATAGTCTTTTTTCCAAGGAGTGTAGCAATGTAACATTCCCAATTTTTGTTGCTTTTCTTTACATCAGTTTCTATTTTCTGCAATATTTTTACATATTACAGTGAAACATTTTATAGTAGTTATGGTTTTCTAGAGAACAAAATCCAATAGAAAATTTATATAAATTCATTAGACTACTCTGGGTAGTAAAACAATGCCCACCTGCATCCTAAGGAAACTGAGAACCCATTTGATGCTTAGTCCAAGATGTAGGATTCTTCTGAGTCTCAACCTGGTTCTGGAGGTCTAGAGAATTCTTAGAGGTTCATTGTTCTTTGGAAGCCTGAACAAGCTGTGCTTTGATGTCAGAGAAGCATGGAGCAGCAGTAGTACCAACAACAAATGAACTTGGGTAAACGAACTTGCCAGCAAGGTGTAAACAGGAATGAATCTGCCAGGATGCCTTGAATGCAAGCAAGAAATAAAGCAAAAATTTTCTTTCTTAAACTTCATTTATGAATGCCACAAGAAAATGCTGGTAATATTTCACTTAAGTGGATCTAGAAAAACTCCTAATAGGTTTGCACAATTTCTGATTTCTTAGCTGATTCTGTGTACTGTCAAGTTGAAAACCCAGATAAACTCTTTTTTTTTTTAAATATAGTCTTTGTGTGGGGAAGGATAATTGTCTTTAACACTTCTATGTTCCTTGAATTCAGTATCATATTTTTTCATCCTCTTTTTTTCTGAATTCTCAAATTTCTAAATATTCCATTTATACGTGTGATATGACCATATGTCTTTATAGCATAGCACATGCATGGTAGTTAGACAACCTTTAGAAGTCATTTCTGTCCATCTACCATGTAGGCTTCTGGAAAATAAGCTCAGGTCAACAAATTTACAAGCCAGCACTTTACCTACTGAGTGCTGAGTTCTCTTACCAGTTCCAATGTATCTTTAAATTTCTGAAGTAGATGGTCTATATTTTACTTTTAAAAGTTCTTTTAGTCATTACACAGGTCATGCAAAGACCTATTATTCTTACTTTGGCCCTAACATGTGTGGAGTATCTTGTATATCATTGCTCTTCCCTATCTTTAGGCTCATACAATCTTACCATCCCCTCTTCAACAAATTTCCATGAGCTTTAGGATGGGGAGAGATTAGGCTGGCCTGGTTCCTGGTGATTAATGTAGGGTCTCTGATGTTCTGAATTATGGTTATTCTTTTTTTTTCTTCTTTTTTTTTCTAACATATCATTGACCCCCCCAAAGACTAGCATGGATCACAGACTCTAAGATCCTTAGAGGCAAGGGATTAACAGCTACAATAGTTTTCCTATACTAAAGAGGAACACAAAAAAAGAGCTCTGGACAATGCTACTGAGTCCTCACTCCTCATCAGAGTGGAGGACCCAGAGGGAAGTTTGACATGAACACTAAAGGATGCTCCAGGAATAGGAGGGGGCACTAGGAGAAAGGGAAGGAGGGGGAAAGGAAGGGGAAAAGGGAGGAGGGAACAAGGGGATCCAGGGAGGGGTGGAGGGAGGAAGAAGAATGGGGAATGTATCAAGTTTGTATGAATGGATAAAATAAATAAAAAATAAAGTAAAAAAGATAAAAAATATAGTTAGGGTTCTCTAGAGTCATGGAATTCACAGAATGAATATATATATATATGAAATTTATTGAGTTGGCTTACAGATATGGCCAAGGTAGACCAGTGATAACTTCCAGTAGCTGAGGTAGTTCTAATGATGTCTGCCAATAGCTAGCTGCTCAGTTCGGTAGTCAAGTGGGTGATGGCTGAAGGCTGGAGAACTCCTAGAGTCTTAGTCTAGTCGAAGGCTAGAAGGTTGAAGTAACTGGGTGGCCAGAAGGAAGAACAATTCTTAGCACAGCTGCAAGAAGGGATCTGTTCTCCTTGGTGGCTCCTTTTTATATGATGCAGTACTGGGAGGATCCTTTGAGAGCTCTGGAGGTTCTGATAGGATCTGTGCCAGGTATAATATTTTCAAGTGGTCTCAGTTGATCCTTTCCAGAGGTGGTGTCAGCCCAGCTTATTTAATACCGAGTGTGTCAAATTGACGCCCAGGCTTAACTATCACAAGTCCATCCCTTGTCAACTTGACACCAAATCACATTTCCTTAGGCCATTAAAAAGGGTCCTTGTATATCATCGGAGAGGAGGACCAAGAGGAGAGTTAGGCATACACAATAAAGGACTCTCTGGGAATTGGGGGGGAGGCACTGGGAGATGGGGAGGGAGGGAGGGGGAGCAGGGGGTTCGGGGAGAGGAGAAGGGGGGAGGGAACTGGTCTACCTAATAAGTTTGTATGAGCGGAAATAACAATAAAAAATGTTTAAAAAATCTCCAAATAAAAACAGTAAGATTCTTAGTTCTGCCTAACATAACTATCCATGTACAATCACACAAGCATTATTTTTTACAAGATTAATGACAATGCCCCTTGAGAAATGCTTAGTTTTTAGTGTTCCATAACATTATATATCATAATGTAGATTACAACATTTCATCACATAACTACAGATTAACATTACATTACATAACATAAATATCTTCTTAGAGGGGAATGGAGAACGTATCAAGTTTGTATGAATGGAAAAAGAAATAAAAAATAAAATAAAAAAGATTTAAAAATGTAGTTAGGGTTCTCTAGAGTCACGGAATTCACAGAATGAATATATATATATATATATATATATATATATATATATATATATGAAATTTATTGAGTTGGCTTACAGATATGGCCAAGGTACACATGAACAAGTCTATTCTTGACAATCTAGTCTAGGAACACTCATGGTAATTATAATCCTCACTTCTGTAACTGGTTATGTGGCTTTAGGTGATATTTATAACTACATTCTTCTACTACCCATTCTGTATTTCCTCCACCTTCAGCCAACAGTTCCACAGGTCTTGGCTCTTTACCTGGAGGGGTTACCCATACCTTCATTCCTGGGGAATCTGGACCATTTACTGTCTTTCCTGTGTTGGGTTGCTGTAAATTCCCATTGACCTTAATCACAGGACATGGTAATACCAAGAGACACCCTAGTGGATCTTGTACACTCCAGAGAACCAGTCCAATTCCCCTTGGTGGTCTGGGTCAATCACCCTTCCTAACACTGTTATTCCTTTCTTAGCCTGTTGGCTCAAGGGCATCAGAAATCCAAAGGAATAGTTACTGTGTCTCTTGGCAGAAGCATTCCCTGCTCTGGACCCAAAACTTCCAGTAGAACGCAGGCTTGTGGGAACAGGAAGCAAAAATTTTCCTAATGGGTCACTAGGGGTGGTAGTAAGGGAAGCTATTCCTGTTTCTACCCCTTGATTCCTTGACCCATGAATCCTGGCTATAGGAGACACAGTAGCATATATGGGATGCTGGTTTAAGGCATATACTGCCTTCTGGAGAATTCTTCCCCATCCCTCCAGACTATTACCACCTAATTAATGCTGTAATTGTGCCATTAGAAGGCCATTCTATGGTTCTATCAAGCCAGCTGCTTCAGGATGGTGGGGAACATGGTAAGACCAATGAATTCCTTGGTCATGAGCCTACTGCCATACTTCTTTCGCTGTGAAATGAGTTCCCTGGTCAGAAGCAATGCTGTGTGGAATTCTATGATGGTGGATACGACATTCTGTAATTCCCTGGATGGTAGTCTTGGCAGAAGTATGATGTGCAGGAAAATCAAATCCATAGCCAGAATAAGTATCTATCCTTGTAAGAACAAAGTGCTGCCCTTTCCATCTTGGAAGTGGTTCAATGTAGTCAACTTGCCACCACGTTGCTGTTTGGACACCACGAGGAATGGTTCCCTATCAGGGATTCAGTGTTGGTTGGTCTCTGCAGCTGGCAGATTTGGCACTCAGCAGCAGCTGTAGCCAGATCAGCCTTGGTGAGTGGAAGTCCATGTTGTCAAGCCCACGCATAACCTCATCTTTGCCACCATGTCCTCTTTGTTCATGGGTCCATTTGACAATGACAGGAATGGCTGGGGAAAGAGGCTGACTGTCAACAGACCAGGTCATCTTATACACCTGATTATTGAATGTTTCTTCTGCCGATGTCATCTTTTGATGAGCATTTGCATGAGACACAAATACCTTTGTGTCCTTTGCCCATTGGGAGAGATCTATCCACATGCTTCTTCCCCGGATGTCTATCTTGTCAATTTTCCAATTATGTTCCTTCCAAGTCCCTGACCATGCTGCCAAACCATTGGCTACAGCCTAAGAATCAATATACAGTCACACATCTGGCCATTTTTCCTTCCAGGCAAAGTGTACAACCATGTGCACTGCCCAAGGTTGTGCCCACTGTGAAGATTTCCCTTCTCCAGTGTCCTTCAGGGTTGTTGCAAAAAGAGGTTGTAGCACTGCAGCTGTCCACTTCTGGGTGGCACCTGAATATCAAGCAGAACCATCTGTGAACCAGGCCCTAGCCTTTTCTTCTTCAGTCAGCTGATCATAGGGCACACCCCAGGAGGCCTTAGGTGCATTCTTGGGAACAGGCATTGCAACAGGCTGAGGAACCATAGGCATTTGGGCAACTTCTTCATGCAGCTTACTTAAGCCTTCAGGATCTGCTCAGACCCTGTCTCCTATGTACCATTTCCATTTGATAATAGATTGCTGCTGTGCCTGTCCAACTTTATGGTTTGCAGGGTCAGATAACTCCCAACTCATGATGGGTAACTCACGTGCATGGTAACTTGGTGACCCATTGTCAGACGTTCAATTTCCACTAAGGCCCAATAACAAGATGAGAGTTGTTTCTCAAAAGGAGAGTAATTGTCTGTGGATTATGGTAGGACCTTACTGCAAAATCCCAAGGGTCTCCTCTATGATTCACCTATGGGAGTTTGCCAGAGACTCTAAACAGCATCTCTATCTGTGACAGATACTTCCAATAATATTGGGTCTGTTGGATCATGTGGCCCAAGTGGCAAGGCAGCCTGTACAGCATCTTGAACCTGCTGAAGAGCCTTTTCTTGATCTGGGCCCCACTCAAAGCTGGTAGCTTTCTGAGTTACTTGGTATATGGGCCTAAGTAACACACCCAAGTGAGGAATGAGCTGCCTCCAAAATCCAAAAAGGCCCACTAAACATTGTGCTTCTTTCTTAGTGGTGGGAGGGGCCAGTTGCAACAACTTATCCTTTACATTAAAGGGGATATCTCTACATGCCCCACACCACTGAAGTCCTAAAAATTAAACTGAAGTAGAAGGTCCTTGGATTTTGGTTGGTTTTCTTTGCCATCCTCTGTTGTGCATATGCCTTACCAACAAATCCAAAATGCTTGCTACTTCCTGCTCACTTAGTCCAATCAGCATAATATCATCTATATAATGGACCAGTGTGATACCTTGTGGAAGAGACAAGTAACCAAGATCTCTGCAAACTGTTATGGTGTAGGGCTGGAGAATTATTATACCCTTGAGGTAACACTAAATGTATACTGCTGGCCTTGGCAACTGAAAGCAAATTGCTTTTGATAATCTTTATGAATAGGTATGGAGATAAAAGCATTTGCAAGATCAATGGCTGCATACCAAGTACCAGGAGATGTGTTGATCTCCTCCAGCAATGAAACCACTCCTGTACAGCAGTTGTGATTGGAGTCACAACTTGATTAAGTTTGCGATAATCAACTGTCATTCTCCACCCTCGCATCCTTCAAGTCCTTTCTGGTGGCACCAATTTCTGTAATTCCTTCAGGGATATGATACTTTTTCTGATTTACTATTTTCCTTGGTAGAGGCAATTCTAAAGGCTTCCATTTGGCCTTCCCAACCATAATGGCTCTTACTCCACATTTCAAGGAACCAATTTGAGGGTCCTGCCAATTCCTAAGTATATCTATACCAATTATACATTCTGGCACTGGGGAAATAACCAGAGGATGAGTTCAGGGACCTATTGGACCTACTGTGAACATTAGCCAAAAGTCCATCAATCACCTGACCTCCATATCCCCCTACTTTAACTGGAGTGATACAATGCTTTTTAGGGTCTCCTGGAATCAATGTCAACTCAGACCCGGTATCTAGTAGACCCCGAAATGTCTGATTATTTCCTTTCCCTCAATGCACAGTTACTCTAGTGAAAGGTCTTAGGTCCCTTTGTGAAAGGACAGGAGAAAGACTAATATTAAAGCTTTTTGCTATGGTGCCAAGGTCCTTCCTTAAAGGGACCTGCCACCCATTCATTCAAGGGGTTCTGTATCTGTAAACTGGCTCAAGTATGGAAATTGGTTGACAGGCCATGGTTCTCTGCTGGTATGTGTAAAGCAGCTTTTCCTTCATTTCTGTTAGAATTTTTCTGCTTGATCTTTATAGGCTTCTTATCTATTTTACTTTTGGGGACACCAGAGTTGTTTAGCCAATGCCAAAGGTCTAAGTGAGTGAGACCCTCATAAGTACTGTGCTGTCTATGCTGCATATTATAGTTAGTACGCTTACTTTGCCATTGGCCATTCAATGCTGCCACTTGATCCCTACTAATCCTCGATCCACCTAGGCCCATTGAATTTAAATCTTCTAACTGTGCAGCAGCATCTCCCATTGTTAGTTCTGGAACAAGAAGAGCAATGATAGGAGCCTTCATATTGTTGCCCCTCTCACCAATTTATTAAGTACACTTCTGGTAAAAGGCATGACATCTGGATTCTGCCATTGAGAATTGGTCTTTAAAGAATGAATCCAGTCAAGCATATCAATTTCCCTGAGCCTCTTAATCCCATAGTCAACACTAAATCAAGGAATATCTGGAATCTCTAGTTCCTTCTCAGAAGGCCAAACTTTAGTAAATACTTCAGCTACCCACTCAAATAAACTCTTGGCACCATTTTTAACTCTATGAGTAACAGCATTAAAACTAGAATCTCTACTCAATAAGCCTATTTTTGTGAACTCACTTTTATCCAGTTTTATACTTCTTCCACCAGTATCCCATAGTCTTACAATCCATTCCCAGGGGTATTCCCCAGACTGCTGCTTAAACGTGTTAGAAAAGTCATGGAGTTCTTTAGGGGTATAGCGTACCTCCTGATGGACCACACTTTCTATTTCACCTTTAGGAGCCTGTTTAGCATTAAGCCTAGTTATAGGCCTGGAAGCAATCACAGGTGGGCCAGCCATAACATCAGCATTTTCTTGAAGAAAATCTTTCCTCTTTTTTCAGACAAATCATGAGTAATTCCTTCAGGCAAAGATGGAGATAGCAGTTCCTTAGAGGGTGGAGGTGGGGATTCATTCTCTGCTAAAGGTGGGGAGACCATTTCCTCAGGCCGAATAAATGCATTTGAATTTGAAGGTTCAACGTCCTCTTCTTCATCATCAGTTTGGTCTTCCCATACATCACCATTCCACTTTTCAGGATCCCACTCTTTCCAATCAGCACTTTTTACTTTAACCGCTGACACCTTTTGAGGCTGGGAATTTAATTTTAGTTGTAACTCAGCTACTCTAATAATCAGAGTTTGGGTTTGATTTTCAGCAATTCAAGCCCTATTGCTACTAGAGTAAAGATTCTCTTTTAGGGCACACTTAGAAACTTCTAAGTGTGCTTTCTGAGTTGGATATTTTCCTCTCTGAGATCTTCCGTTTCCATTTGTAGTTTAATGAGAGATGCTAGAAACAACCAGCCAGCATCATCGTTTTCCTTATTCTTACTCATTTTATCTAAAGTTCCATATACGGAATCATTAAGCTCCTCAATTCTCACAAGAGGTGCATCAAGACTGTCCAACACACCTACTTTTAAGAGTTCTAGAAACAGTTCATTCCAAACACTTGCAGTGTTCTCCATGCCACTAGGGGAGTCTTTCATTGCTGGAGGTTTCACTGGGTCAAAAAGCCAGCTCCAAATATCACAAAGCTTGCCAACCAAATTCATTCTTATAATTCTGTTTCTCTAGAACCACTTCCAGTACCGATTTCTGTATTAGTTAGGGTTCTCTAGAGTCATGGAATTCACAAAATGAATATATATATAAATTTACTGAGTTGGTTTACAGATATGGCCGAGGTAGTCCAGCAATAGCTGCCTGTAGCCGAGGTAGTTCCAATGATGTCTGCCAATAGCTAGCTGCTCAGTTCGGTGGTCAAGTGGGTAATGGCTGAAGGCTAGAGAACTCCTAGAGTCTAAGTCTAGTCGAAGGCTAGAAGGTTGAAGAAACTGGGTGGGCAGAAGGAAGAATGATTCCTAGCACAGCCACAAGGAGGGTTCTGTTCACCTTGGTGGCTCCTTTTTATATGATGCAGTCCTGGGAGGATCCTTTGAGAGCTTTGGAGGTTCTGATAGGATCTGTGGCAGGTATAATATTTTCAAGCAGTCTCAGTTGATCCTTTCCAGAGGTGTTCTCAGCCCAGTTTATTTAATACCAGGTGTGTCAAGTTGATACCCAGGCTTAACTATCACATGTGGAGACATATTTCAGGGCTGCACACACATCACTCTGCCATTGTGGGAAAGCCCTGGTACCAGTCTCTCTCTCTCTCTCTCTCTCATAAATAAAGCCTTTCAGTTATTAATTTTAAAAAAGTTATTTTAATGTTTCACACATGAATATAGTGAGTTTATTATATTTTCACCCTTAAATCTCCAATCACATCCAGTATACTCCTCTTCTTCCTCCTCCTCTTGCTCCTCCTCCTCCTCCTCCTTTTTCATTTATCTCTTCCTTGGCTGTTTACCTCCTATTTTCCTGTCTTTTCACATGGGTGATCAACTGAGTTTCATATGGGTTGCCTTTCCTGTTATATACCTGAGTAATTACTGGAACATGAATTTTACATCACTACATATACCATTGAGGAAGGGAAGTTCTTTCTTCTCCCCATCCAGCATTAACCCTCACCAGTCTGTCAAGGAGGTGTGAAGACTCTCAAGATCATTCTCCTTTCATGGTGAATTGTTGATAGGATGAATCACATGCAACTCTTGTGGAAATATACAAAACTGCAGTGAATTCATGGATGCTACATCTTATTTACAGAAGATAGTCTGGCCTCACTCCTACCCTACTTTAGACTCTTACAATATTACTGTTCTCTCCTCTTCAATAATCCTTGAGCCTTGGAGTGGTGAGAGTAACTTAGACATCCAAGTTACTGTCTGAACTTTTGCCAGTTCCAAAATCCACAATACAAACAACAACAAACGATGGAGAGGATGTGGAGAGAGGGGAACTCTCCTACATTGCTGGCAAGAATGCAGGCTCATACAACCACTCTGGCGAGCCGTCTAGAGATTCTTAAAGAGATTAAAGATTAAAATGCCATATGAACCTGCTATTCCACTTCTGGGAATAACTCCACATACAGCAAAAATTCACCTCGATAGCACAAGCACAACTATGTTCATAGCAGCATTGTTTACAATAGCAAAGTCATGGAATCAACCCAAATGTCCAACAGTTGATGAGTGGATAAGGAAACTGTGGTACATCTATACAATGGAGTACTACTCAGCCATCAAAAATGATGAATTAATGGAATTTTCCGGGAAATGGATGTCATTAGAAACAATTATATTAAGTGAAGTATCCCAGACCCAGAAAATTAAGCGCCGTATGTACTCCCTAATAGGTGGCTCCTAGTACCAAACCCACCCAGCCCACCTAGAGACACTCAAAGAAAAATCTCTGTAATATCTACAGTAATTGCAAGGATTATGAACAGGAGGGATGGGGTTGGAGGGCCACACCAGAAACAAGGAGAGAGGGGACCATGTTACAGCAGAATAAATAGGCCTCCATCAAGGACTCAAATAAGTAATGAGACATCTGGTTAAGTTCACAGACTTTCGTTCCTGATCATTTACAACTGATGGGGTATGATCTCACCAGAAGGGGAGGGAATATAGTCTGGCAGATAAAAAGTAACCATTTTGCAAATGGGTGATTGACCCCTCCCTCACTGTGGTTTCCTACTTTTATTACATCAACCTTTGAATGTGCTCTTATAACAAGACTCCAGTTTAGAAACTTTTTGTCTCTGGCCAGGGGATGACATAAAATGCCCATCAGGATGTAGTGAAGGGCATTGCAGGAACACCAAAACTGCAAAAGAAAATCAACAAACCAAAATCCAGAACTTCAGAGACTCTATATCAACCACCTAGAACTAGGCCAGCCTAATCTCTCCCCATTCTGAAGCTCAGGGAAATTTGCAGAAGAGGGGGCAGTAATATCGTAAGAGCACAAGGATGGGAGGAGGAATGATATGCAAGATATTCAACACAAGTTAGGGCCGAAGCAATCATAATTGGACGTTGCATGTCCTGTGCAATGTCCAACACACTAATGACCCCACAAAGTCTAGCATCTGCTAAAGGCACCAAGATCCTTGGAGCCAAGGGGTTGACAGACACAGTCTATGTTTAAGGGGAACACAGGAAAGGTTTCAGGGAAATGCCACTGGGTCCTTGTATGTCATTGGAGAGGAGGGCCCAGAAGAGAGTGTGGCATGCACATTAAAGGACTCTCTGGAGATTGGGGGGGAGGCACTGGGGGATGGGGAGGGAAGGGTGAGGGGAGAGGGAGCAAGGGGTTCGGGGGGAGGAGAAGGGAGGGGTGAGGGAAGGGGGAGCAGGGGTTTGGGAGGTGGAGAAGGGAGGGAGGGAAGTGGTGTACCTATTAAATTTGTATGAGCAGAAATAATAATAAAAAATGTTAAAAAATCCTTATACATTGAAATATATGTCTATTTTGAAGGCAGTACCAAACTGTTTTTATTACAAGGGATTAACAGACACAGTAGTGTTCCTATGCTTAAGGGAAACACAGGAAAGGGTTCAGGGAAATGCCACTGGGTCCTTGTATGTCATTGGAGAGGAGAGCCCAGAGGAGAGTCTGGCATGCGCATTAAATGATTCTCCGGGGATTGAGGGAGGAGGCACTGGGGGATGGGGAGGTAGGGGTGAGGAGAGGGGGAGAAGGGGGGTTGGGGGAGGAGGAGGGACAGAGGGAACCAATGTACCTACTAAGTTTGTATGAGCGGAAATAATAATAAAAATGTTAAAAAATATAAACTTTAAAAAAATATAAACTTGCCAGTTGTGGTTTTCCGTAATAAGGACCTTCCTTGCAGAAGGAAGCTTCTCAGTTAAGGGCAGAGTACTCCCCCAATATAAATTTATAAGGTGTATTTTTGATTAGATTTTCAGGCTAATTATTTTCACTCCCTTCTGTAGGAAGAATACCTATTATTGTTTTGATTCACATTTCCTATTTTTACAATAGTAATTAGCATCTCCCATACTGAGTTCATTAGGAAAAGTCCTATGTTTTTTTTAATTCCTCCACTCATACAAAGTTGATAAGTACCCCATTCCCCTCCCTCCCTCTAACCCTCCCTGGACTCCCTTGCTCGCTCCCACCTTTTCACCTATCTTTCCCCCCTCCCTCCCTTTCTTCCAGTGCTCCCTCCCCCCAATCCTGGAGCATCATTTAGTGTGCATGCCAAACTTCCCTCTGGATCCTCCTCTCTGATGAGGTGTGAGGACTCAATAGCATTGCCTAGAGCTCTTTTTTGGTGCTCCCCTTTAGTATAGGAACACTATTGTGGCTGTTAATTCCATGCTTCTAAGGATCCTAGTGCCTGTGATCCATGCTAGACTTTAGGGGGTCATTGTCATGTTGGTCATTGTGCAGGTCATGTAAAGTCATATTATTATTATTTCAGCTCTATCTTGCATGGATTATCTTGCATATCATTGCTCCTCCCCATCTATAGGCTCTTACAATCTTACCACCCCCTCTTCTGCAAATTTCCCTGAGCTTTAGGATGGGGAGAGATTAGGCTGGTCTGGTTCCAAGTAGTTGATATAGAATCTCTGATTTTCTGAATTATGATTTGTTGATTTTTTTTCTAGTTTTGCTGTTCCTATACTGCCCTTGGCTCCATCCTGATGGGTATTGGATGTCACTCCCCCTTAGGACAGCTTTCACTGTGTCTTAAAGATTTTGATACGTTGTATTTTCATTCTCGTTAACTTTCAGGATATCTTGAATTTCCTTTGTAATTTCTTCTTGAATCCAATTCTCATTAAGCATCATAGTGTTTAGTTTCCAGGAGTTAGTGTGTTTTCTGTTGTTTGTTGTGTCATGGATGTCCAGCTTTAGACCATGGTGTCTGATAAGGTACTGGCTAGAATTTCAACTTTCCTGTATATGTGAAGATTCGTTTTGTGGCCCAATATGTGGTCTATTTTGGAGAAAGTTCTGTGTGCTGCTGAGAAAAATGTGTATTCTTTGGTGCGCAGATGAAAAGTTCAATAGAGTTCTGTAAGGTCCATTTCAGTAAGAGTTTGATTAAGTTCTAATGTGTCTGTGTTAAGTTTTTGATCTATCCCATGTTTAGAGGGCAGTGTTGAAATCCCCAAGAATTATCATTTTGGGGGTTGATTTCTGACTATAGACACTGTAGGGTTTGCTTAATAGATATAGAGGAGCCCATATTAGGTGCATATATGTTCAGTATTGTGAAGTCTTCCTGGTGAATTGTACCTGTGACTAAAATGTAGTATCCATCCGTGTCTCTTATAATTTTCTTTGGTTTGAAGTCCACTTTGTCTGATAGCATAATGGCTACCGCTGCCTGTTTTCTGCTTCCATTAACTTGTAGAATTGTTGACCAGCCTTTTATTTTTAGGGCATGCCAGTCTTTTGTGGTGAGATGGGTTTCCTGCAGGCAGCATATTGATGGATTGTGATTTTTAATCCAAGTTTGTAATCTGTGTCTCTTGATCGGTGAGTTAATTCCATTAACATTTAGTGTTATAATGGAGAAATTATTTTTAATTCTGGACATTTATTATGTTTAGTAGTTTTTATAAGTATATTGCTTCGCTTTTAATGGTGTTATACTTGCCTTCTGTTCTCCTGGATATGCCTGTTTTTTTCTTCAAGCTTGAGTATCATTTCTAGCATTTTTTGAAGGCCTGGTTTGGTGGACATGTATCCCTTCAAGTTGTCTTTGTACTGGAAGATTTTTCTCTCTCCCTCGATCATGACAGATAGTTTTGCCTGGTATTTCAGCCTGGGTTGACATTTTTGCTCATCCAATACTTGAAGTACGTCTCTCTAAGCTCTTCTTGCTTTTACTGTTTCCATTGAGAAGTCATTTGTTATGTTAATAGGTTTACCTTTAAAAGTGACTTTTTTTTTCCTTGAAGCTCTCAGCACTGTTTCTTTGTCTTGAGTGTGGAGTGTTTTGACTATTATTTGCCAAGGTGAGTTTCTATTTTGGTCATATCTGTTTGGAGTGCAGAATGCTTCTTGTATATGGATGGGCCTCTCATTTTTTAGGTGAGGGAAGTTTTCCTTGATGATCGTTTGAAAATTTTCCTCAGGTGTGGTATTTTGGGTTTCTTGCTCTGATATTCCATGAATGCACATGTTAGGCTTCTATATTCTTCTCAAATATCTTTTTGGCTTTAACAACCTATTCCATTGAGCTGGTTAATACTTCCACTTTGTCTTCAAGATCTGAAATTCTATTTTCTGCTTCACTAGTTCTACAGATAAGACTCTGTTGAGTTCTGGGTTGAAGATAACTTGTCTCTTAGTTCAGTTTTAAACTATGCTTCAGACTGTTTTAACTGCTGTATGCCGATTTTTGTTTCTTCAACTGTTTTTCTCAACTCCTCCAAGTTTCTGTGTGTTCCTGTTCAAAGTGGTTGATGCAGTTATTTAACTCCTCCCGGATTTCCTCTTTCATAGTATTGATCATGGTAATGATCATGCTTTGAAAGTCGTTATCTCGGGTCAGGCTTTCTTAGCTATTTTCTGTGAATTTGTTCTGATTGGAATCTATCTTTGTGGGGTTAATTCTTTCAGTGGGAGATTTGTTTTCTTGGGTTTTGTTTCTCATGGATCTGTACTTTGACTTGGGCATTGCTGTTTTGTCTCTTAAGACCTTTTAGTTTCTGTGTATTTTTGACTGAACTGAATTAATTGTTATTACTATTCTCGTGCAGTTATCACTAGTGTTTGCCTTGCAGTTGTGTACGTTCATCTGTTGTTATTGTTATTTCCTGAATGGGGGTATTAGACTGTTAGTATATCAATTAAGACAGGTTTAGTAGTTGCGAGGTGAATATTAGTTTGGTAGTGCACTTTCACGATTTAGTGCGTTGGTGATATGTGAGTGTGAGTGGTATAATCCCTGAAGTTTTATATGGTTTTTGGGTGGCTATATGGAAAAGTTAATCTACAGTGATTAATAATTGAAAGGAGTAGGATGTTAAAAAGGGGTTTACTTATCTTTGGGCTAGATCTGAAGAATCTCTCCCATGTTATAGGATGAATTTAGAGGACTTGAGATGTATAGTGTTTGTCCCCTAGAGCTTTGCTTGGGTTTTCCTTGGACTCTGTGGATTTCTGAGGAGCAATGTGTCCTCCCTGGACTGCAAGCATCCCAGGTGGGCAGAAAGGGCAGAAGGGCTGGTGGTGTGGTGGAAGAACACATCACATGGGACCTAGGACATGGTCCAAAGGCTCACCCAAGCCCTAGGCAGCCTAGATGCTGCTCTGGCTTGCCAGTGTGAGGAGCTGGGACAGGCTTGTGGGATTTACCTGAGATGGAGTGTCCGGGGTGAGTGGGCAGGCAGACAAGGTAAGAGAGTAGGTCTTATCTTTTATTGCTATTGAAATGACAAAATTCTACATGGCCAAAATAAAAAAATATGGTTTTGCTTTGGCTACCCCACTGAGAGAGACATTTCCCTTCAATCCTGAACTCCTACAACAGTAGATAGGCTAGAGGTACCCTGGGATACCTTGAAGCAGACAAGCTGGAGAGTGGGATTGATTGAGGGATAGGAGGGAGAGACAACAGTGGGAAGCAGAGATAAATACTCAATATGCTTGTAAGAGTAGAAAAATAAAAAAAGAGTAGACAAACCAGAGGAATCCTGGGGTCCATAGAAGAAGACAGGCAGGAGAGTCGGAGAGAGTAGGATGGATTGAGAAAGGGAAAGGAAGGGGGAAGGAGGAAAGGGGGATGGAGAGAAGCAGGGATGAGTACTCAACACATTTGCAAAACTAGGAAAATAAATTTAAAAAAGGAACTTGGTAGAATACTGGCATCAAGGACACTTACATGCTTTGTTGTCAAAGATTTTCTGTAATTGGTGCTATTGTACAATGTAAGGCTTAGCACAGTTTTAATATTCTTACTTGACTTTTTAAACCAAACTTTTTGTCTTCACTACTCTTTTTTTTTTTTTTTTTTTTTTTTTAGGGAGAAAGGGAGGTTTATTCAGCTTACGGTTCCAGAGGGGAGGCAGTTTCTTATGGCAGAGGCAGCATGGCTGGTTGGCCAAAGCTGAAGGAGGCTAAATCACTGCAGACATCTTGGAAACTAAGAGCTGCAGACTGCTTGCTGCAAAGGCAGACTTCTCCTGGAAGTAGGGTGGGACTAATCCACCTCAAGGCCCACCCCTTGTGACTGCCTTCCTCCAGCAAGGCTCCATGTCTCAAGGTGCCATGACCTTGCTAAACACATGAGACTGTGGGGGACACATTTCAAATCATGACACTCCACCCCTGGCCCCCACAGGCTCCTTGCCATCTCATTATGCAAACAATAATCAGTCCAACTTTAAAAGGCTTCATAGACTAAAATGGTAGTCCCAAAACTGTCCAAAAGTCCAAAGTCCAAACCCTCCTGTAAAATCAAAATACAAGTTACATACTTCCAACATACAATGGCACAGAATAAACATCCCCATCCCAAAAGGAAGGAATGGGGGCATATCCAGGAAAGATCAGTCCATAACAAGCCCAAAAACCAGCAGGACAAACTCCAAATCTTGTAGTTCCAAGTCCAACAGGTGAGGTTCTCCTTGAAATCATCTCAGTTCCAAAGGGCTTTGGTTCCACCCCTTCAGTGCAGCTGCCCATAGAACACGTTGCTTTCTCGAGTTGAATTATCCCAGGGCATACAGACAACTCTTGTTGACAGGTGTCCCACGTTGTCTCTGGCATTTTTACCATCTTTACTTATCAATGGCAAGCCAGGCTTTAACTCCACAGCAGACTTTCTGCCAGATACTGCCTGTCTTCCATCGTTTTTCAAATTCTTGGAGGACTCCATGATCTCTTCCCTCTTGTATCCTTCATGCCTCTAATACCAGAACCACTTGTATGACTTTGCCAAGGCGCCCTTGGTTAAGTTTGGCATTATATTTTTCATCATCAGATCTTACAGTTTTTTCTTCTTCCTGGCTGATTCTTTGCTCTTTTTCATAACTTTGAAGACAACTGAAAAGTAGCCATATCACATCGTCAAAACTACATTGCTTTGAAATTTCCTCTGCCAAGCACTCCAGCTTAAACTCAGGCAAGCTTTCAGGATAAGGGCAAAACTTCACTAAACTCTCAGATAACACATGTCCCTGTGTGTTGCTCATCCAGTTGTAAACAGTCTCTGTTTCCCTCTGGACCATCACAAGCTGGGCTTCCACTGCTTGCATCTCTCACAGAATTGCTCTACTCTGAGCTCTCATGAGAAAGGCCCATTTGGCCCCCTCGCCAAGATACAATATCCCACTACCTGGTAACAATTTCTGTAATGGTTACTCTTAACTATTGCTGTGAGAAAACACTTAAAGTCAATCAACTTAAGGGAGAAAGGGAACTTTATTCACGTGTGGTTCCAGAGGGGAGGCAGTATCTCATGGCAGAGGTGGCATGCCTGGCTGGCCAAAGCTGGAGGAGGCTAAGTAACCACAGACATCTTGGAAGCTGAGAGCTATAGACAGCTTGCTGCAAAGGCCTTCATGATTCTTATCAGAGACAGTTTCTAGAACTTGCCAACTCATGTTCTTTAGAAGACAACACTCCAGTCTAAGTGTAAATTTCCAGGTCTTACATTCATTCTTTTTACATCCCTTTGTTCATTAGATTTGTTTCTCTTTTACGTAGTGATTTTGGACATTGTATGGATTCCATCATACTGATGATTCATTTTTTATTTATATAATTTTGTAGCTTTACAGATATATTGGCACAACTTGTTATTGCCTAACGTTCATTTTAATTTTCATAAAAATATTCATTTTTCTCAACTTCAAACTTTCTTTTCCATATACCTAGCACTCTCATGTAGTTCTGTGCATTTATGGCTCACTGAATCATACCTGGGTTCCTATTAATTACAAGTATCTGGGCATTTGCTAGAGCAGGACAATTTAACTATGAACATATCCAAGGAAAGTTTTTCCCCATCTCTCAAAGTCTTGACCATTTTTAGTATCTGCAGAAAGAGTGATACCTCTTGAGATCTCACCTCTTTCTTTATGGAATTTAGATAGCCCAAATCTTATGATCTTGTGGACATAGACTCAACTATTATGATTTCTTGATTTCACAAACCCTTTCATATAAAGAAGATATAACCTGGCTGAACCCTTCAAGTTACCTCCTCTATAATTCTCCTGGAGCCTTAGAGTGAGAAGGGTATTTATATGTTCTATTTGAGACAGCACAATTCATTCAATTTAATTTTCTGCACTTTGGCCAGTTGTGGTTTTCTGCAATAAACACCTTTTATTACAAAGCTTCCAGTTTAAGTACTAAGTGCTCCTCTAACATGTGGGAATAACGACAGATGTTTAGAAGTAAGTTTTTTAAATTAATTTATTTATATTTTCCACTCATACAAACTTAATAGGTATCCTAGTCCCCTCCCTCCACACCTCCCCAGACCCTCTTGCTCCCTCTACCCTTTTCCCTGTCCTTTCCTCCTTTCCCTCCCTTTCTCCCAGTGCCCCCTCCCCGCTTCCCTGGAGCATCCTTTAGTGTGATTATCAAACTTCCCTCTGGGTCCTCCTCTCTGATGAGGTGTAAGCACTCATTAGCATTACCTAGAGCACTTTCTTTTGTTCCTCTTTAGTATAGGAACAATATTGTGGCTATTAATCTCTTGCTTCTAAGGATCCTAGTTCCTATGATCCATGCTGGGCTTTGAGGGGTCAATTATATGCTGGTCATTGCACAGGTCATGCAAAGTCTTATTATAGTTACTTCGGTACTTACTTGTGTGGAGTATCTTGCATATCATTGGTCCTCCCCATCTTTAGGCTCTTACAATCTTACCACCCCCTCTTCTGCAAATTTCCCTGAGATTTAGGATGGGGAGAGATTAGGCTGGCCTGGTTCCAGGTGACTAATGTAGGGTCTCTAGTCTTCTGAATTACGTTTTTTTATTTTTTTTTCAGTTTGGCTGTTCCTGCACTGCCCTTGGTTCCATCCTGGTGGGTATTGAATGTCTACTCCTAGCCAAAGATAAAAGGCTGTTAAAATAGAGTATTATTATAAGAGTACATTCAAAGGTAGATGGAATAAGAGTAGGAGACCGTGGTGATGGGGGCAGTCAGTTTCCCATTTGCAGGATGGTTAACATCTATCAGCCAGTCTCTATGCCTTCCCTGATCTCAAACCCCCTCAGTTGCAAGTGACCAGGAAGGAAAGTTTGTGAGCTTGAACAGATGTCTCACTACTTAATTGCAGTACTTGATGGTGACATATTTACTCTGCTGTAGCATGATCCCATCTTTTCTTGTTTTTAGTGGGGGGCCCTCCTTCCCCTTCCCTCCTGTTTATAATCTTTACAATTACCGTATTACAGAAATTAATCATTGAATATGTTACTAAATGTGTTTGGTACTAGGAGCACTTAATTTTCTGTGTCTGGGATAATTCACTCAGTATAATTTTTTCTAATTACATCCATTTCCTGGCAAATTTCATTAATTCATCTTTTTTGATGGCTGAGTAGTATTCCATTGCATAAATGTACCACTTTTTCCTTATCCACTCATCAACTGTTTGGCATTTGGGTTGATTTCATGACTTTGCTATTATAAACAGTGCTGCTATGAATATGGTTGTGCTTCTGCCATTCAGGTGAATTTTTCTGTATGAGGGAGTATTCCCAGAAGTGGAATAGCAGGGTCATATGGCATTTCAATCTTTAACTTTTTTAAGAATCACCAGACTGCTTGCCAGAGTGGTTGCATAAGCCTGCATTTCCACCAGCAATAGAGAAGAGTTCCCTACTTAGCACATTCTCTCCAGCATTTGGTGGTGTTTGTATTGTGGAATTTTGCCATCCTAACAAAGGTGAGATGATATCTAAGGGACATTTTCATTTGGATTTCCCTGATGTCTAAGGATGCAGAACATTTTTAAAGATATTTGTTAGACATTTCAATTTTGTCCCTGGTAAAGATTTTTTTGAGTTCCAAGTCCCGTTTTTTAATTGGGCCATTTGTTTCCTTGGTGTTCAGTTTTCTAAGTTGTTTGTGCACTCTGGATAATAGAGCTCTATAAGATATGAGGTTAGTGAAGATTTTCTCCCATTGCATCTCTTGCCTTTTGCATGGGTTACAATCTCTTCATCTGAGCAGAAGGTCTTTAATTCCATAAGATCCCATCTGTTAAGGGTTGGTTGTACTGACTGTGCTATTGGATTTCCGTTAAGGAACTGTTGGCCTCATGCAATCAGCTTGAGGGAGTTCCCTACCCTTTCAGATAAGGTTTTTATAGTCTCTGGCCTTATATCAAGGTCCTTGATCCATTTGGAATTAATAATGTACATGGTGACAAGTACAGGTCCAGTTTTAATCCTCTGCATGTGGACATCCAGATTTGCCAGCACCATTTGTTAAAGATTTTGTTCTTTTTCCATTGGATGTTTTGGGCCCCTTTGTCAAAGATCAAATGGCTGTAGTTTCGTGACCTTATATCTGGGTCTTCAACGCTTATCCATTGATCTGTGTGTCTATTTTGAGCCAATACCAGGCTGTTTTTACAACTATTGATTTGTAGTATATATTAAGGTTTGGTATGGTGATAACTCCAGCAGTGTTTTTGTTACTCAGTATTGTTTTTGCTATCATGGGTCTTTTGTGCTTCCATATGAATTTTGAGATTGTTTGGTCAATTTCTTTAAAGAATTGCTTTGGGATTTTGATTAGTATAGCATTGAATCTGCAAATGCCTTTGGTAAGGTGGTCATTTTTATGATATTGTTTCTGCCAATCCAGGCACATGAAAGGTCTTTACACCTCCTGGTGTCTTCTGTAAAGTTTTAAAGTTTTCATTGTAAAGGTATCTTACTTCCTTGGTTAGGTTTATATCAAAGTATTTCATTCTTTTAGGGGCTATAGTAAATGGGATTGTTTCTCTTAAGGCTATTTCACTTCTTTCATCTTGGGCATAGAGGAAGGCCACTGAGTTTTATACATTTATTTTGTATCCAGACACCCTACTGAACTTCTGTATTAGTTCCAGGAGTTTCCTGGTGTAGCTTTTGGGATCACTCAGGTATATGATCATGTCATTTACAAATAGAGATAATTTGACTTCTTCCTGCTGACTTGAATCCCTCTTATCTCCCTTTCTTGTCTTATGCTACAGCTAAATCTTCAAGTACAATATTGAATAGAGGTGGTGAGAGTGGACAGCTTTGTCTAGTTCCTGATCAAAGAGGGAGTGCTTCAAGTTTTTCCCCATTGATATAATCCTTGCTGTTGGCTTGTTGTATAACAGTTTAATTATATCAATAAAAGTTCCTTCTATTCCCACTGTCTGTATGGTTTTGATCATAAAAGGCTGTTGGATCTTGTCAAAAGCTTTTTCTGCATCTATCGAGAGTATCATGTGGTCCTGGATTTTGGACTGGTTTATATGGTGAATTACATTTATTGATTTGCATATGTTGAACCAACCTTATGTTCCCGGGATAAAGCCTACTTGATCATCATGAATGATTTTTTGATATGCTTTTGAATCCGATTTGGTAAGAATTTTTGAGAATCTTTGCATCTGTGTTCATCAAAGAGATTGGCCTTGAGTTTTCTTTTTTAAGTGTATCATTATTAGGTTTTGGGTTTAAAACAATATTAGCTTCATATGAAGAATTTGGTAGTGTTCCTTTCTTTGCTATTTGATGGAACAGTTTAAGGAGCATTGGTGTTATTCATTTCTTAAATGTCTGGTAGAACTCTGTGCTAAATCCATCTGATCCAGGGCAGTTTTGGTGAGAAAATCCGAGATTACTTCACCGATTTCCTCATATGATATAGGACTATTTAAATAATTCACAATTTCCTGATTCAATTTAGGTAAGTTGTGCTTACTTAGGAATTTATCCATTTCTTTTGTGTTGTCAAATTTCACAGAGTAGGTTTTTGAAATATGACGTTATAATTCTCTGGATTTCTTGGTTATCAGTAGTGATAACTACATTTTCATTTCTAATTTTATTAAGTTGGGTTTTCTCTCTCTTGTTTTTGGTTATTTTAGTTAGGGGTGTATCAATGTTATTGATTTTTTCAAAGAACCAGCTTTTTGACTGATTGATTTTCTGTATCATTTTCCTTATCTCAATTTAGGATATTTCTCCCCTTATTTTGCTAATCTCCTCTCTTCTACTGCTTTTGTGATCAGATTGCTCTTGTACCTCTAAAGCTTTAAGCTGCATTGTTAATTTATTTATTTGTGATGTTTCTTCTTTTGGTTGTAGATATTAAAAGCTATGAACTGACCTCTTAGGACAGCTTTCATTGTGTCCCAAAGATTGGATAAGTTGTATTTTCATTATCATTTGCTTCCAGGACATCTTGAATTTCCTTTGTAATTTCTTTTTGAATCCAGTTCTCATTCAGCATCATAGTGTTTAGTTTCCAGTAGTTAGTGTATTTTCTGTTGTTTGTTGTGTTGTGAATATCAAGCTTTAGATCATGGTGGTCTGATAGTGTACAGGCTAAAATATCAACTTCCTGTATATGTAGAGATTCGTTTTGTGGACCAATATGTGTTCTATTTTGGAGAATTTCTGTGTGCTGCTAAGAAAAAATGTGTATTCTTTGGTGTGTGGATGAAAAGTTTGATAGAGATCTGTAAGGTCCATTTCAGTAACAATTTGATTAAGTTCCAAAGTGTCTGTGTTAAGTTTTTGACCTGTTGATCTGTCCTATGTTGAAAGGGCAGTGTTGAAATCCCCAAGAATTATTGTTTTGGAGTTGATTTCTTGCTTTAGTATTTGCTTAATGTATGTGGAGGAGCCCATATTAGGTGCATATATGTTCAGTATTGTGATGTCTTCCTAGCGAATTGTACCTGTGACTGAAAAGTAGTATTCATCTGTGTCTCTTATGATTTTTTTTGGTTTGAAGTCCACTTTATCTGATAGAATAGTGGCTACCCCTGCCTGTTTCTTGGTTCCATTAGCTTTCAGAATTGTGGACCAGCCTTTTATTTTTATGATGTGCCTATCTTTTGTTTTGAGATGAGTTGACTGAAGGCAGCAGATTAATGGGTTGTGCTTTTTAATCCAAGTTTGTAATCTGTGTCTCTTGATTGGTGAATTAATTCCATTGACATTTAATGTTATAATGTAGAAATTACTTTTAATTCTGGACATTTTTTATGTTTAGTGGCGTTTGTAAGTGTATTATTTGCTTTTAGGTTTTGCAGGTAATATACTTCCCTTCTGTCCTTTTGGATATTCTTGTTCTTTTCTTCAAGCTTGAGTATCTTTTCTAGTATTTTTTGAAGGCCTGGTTTTATTGACATGTAAGTTGTCAAGTTGTCTTTGTGTTGGAAAACTTTTCTTTCCCACTGGAACATGACAGTTTTGCCGGGTATATCATCCTCAGTTGACATTTTTTTTATTATTATTTCTGCTCATACAAACTTAACAGGTACACTGGTCCCGTCCTTACCTCCCCCTCCCCCAGACCCCCCTGCTCAGACTTCCCCTCTCCCCTCCCTCCCCATCCCACAGTGCTTCCCCCCTCCAATCCTTGGATCATCCTTTACTGTGCATACCAAACTCTCTGATGAGGTGCAAGGACCCAGGGGCATTTCCCAGAACTCTTTTCTGTGTTCCCCTTAAGCTGAGGAACACTACTGTGACTATCAGTTCCTAGCCTCGAAGGATCATAGTGGCTTTAATACATGCTAGATTTTGTGGTGTCAATAATGTGTTGGACATTTTCATGCAAAGATAGAAAGTACCCATTTTGCAAATGGGTGATTGACCCCTCTCTCACTGCAGTCTCGTACTTTTATTCCATCTACCTTTGAATATGCTCTTATAACAAGACACCAATTTAACAGGTTTTTAATCTCTGGGCAGGGAGTGACATCCAATACCCATCAGGATGGAGCCAAGAGCAATGCAGGATCAGCAAAAATGAAAAAAAAAATCAATACACCATAATTCAGAACATCAGAGACTCTATATCAACCACCTGGAAATGGGCCAGCTTAATCTCTCCCCATCCTGAAGCTCAGGGAAATTTGCAGAAGACGGGGTGGTAAGATTGTAAGAGCACAAGGATGGGAAGAGTAATGTTACGCATAATAAGTTGACATTTTTGCTCATTCAATACTTGAAGTGCGTCTTTTCAAGCTCTTGTTGCTTTTACTGTTTCCATTGAGAAATCATTTGTTATGTTAATAGGTTTACCTTTAAAAGTGACTTTTTTTTTCCCTTGAAGCTCTCAGCACCTTCTCTTTGTCTTGAATGTGGAGTGCTTTAACTATTATATGCCATGGCAGGTTTCTATTTTGGTCATATCTGTTTGGGGTGCAGAATGCCTCTTGTATTTGGATGGGCTTCTCATTATTTAAATGAGGAAAGTTTTCATTTATGGTAATTTGAAAAATTTCCTCTGGTGTGGTGTTTTGTGATTCTTGTTCTGGTATTCCATGAATGTGCATGTTAGGCTTCTTCAGGGTGTCCCATAACTCTTGAATATTTCTCTCAAGTATATTTTTGGCCTTAACAACCTCTTTCACTGAGTAGGTTTATACTTCTACTTTGTCTTCAAGATCTGAAATTCTATTTTCTGCTTCATTAGTTCTGCTGATAAGACTCTCTGTTGAGCTCTGGTTTAAATATAACTTGTCTTTTAGTTCAATTTTAAACTCTGCTTGAGACTGTTTCAACTGCTTTATGCTTATTTTTTGTTTCTTGAACTGTTTTTCTCAACTCCTCCAAATGTCTGCTGTGTTCCTGTTCAAAGTGGTTTATGTGGTTATTTAACTTCTCCTTGATTTCCTCTTTCATAATATTGATCATGGTAATGATCATGGTTTGAAAGTCATTATCTTTGGTCTGACTTTCTTGGCTATTTTCTGTGAATTTGTTCTGGTTGGAATATGTCATTATGGGATTAATTCTTTCAGTGGGAGATTTGTTTTCTTGGGTTTTGTTTCTCATAGATCTGTACTTTGGCTTGGGCAGTGTTGTTTTATCCCTTAAGACCTTCTTTCAGTTTCTGCATGTTTTTAAATGAACTAAATTAGTTGGTATTACCACTCGAGTAGTTATTACTAGTGCTTGCTTGGAGTTGGATATGCTTGTTTGTTAAGGTTATTTCTTAGATGAAGCTATTAAACTGTTATTACATCAGTTAAGTTAGGTTTAGTGGACAGGGTGTGAATATTAGCATTGTAGTGGACTTTTACGATTTGGTACCTTGATGACATGTGAAAGTGAGTGGTATAAACCCTGAAGTTATATATATTTTGGGGGTGGCTATATTGAAAATTTACTCTACAGTAACTAATATTTAAAAGGAACAGGATGGTAATAAGGGGGTTTACTTATCTTTGGGCTGGATGTGAAGAATCTCTCCCATGTGATAGGATGATTTTAGAGTACTTCAGTTGTGTGGCCTTTGTCCTCTAGAGCTTTGCTTGGGTTTTCATTGGACTCTATTGAATTCTGATGAGCAGTGTGTCCTCCCTGGTCCACGAGTGGTAGGTGGAAAGGGAAGAGGTGCTGCTGATGGTGCAGTTAACCTGGGGACCTAGGGTGTAGCCTAAGGACCCTACCCAACCCAGAGCAAATTGAGTGCCGCTCCAACTGCCTGGTGGGAGGACCTGGGACAAGCAAGTGACCCAGGGTCTGGGGGTGAGCTGGGGGTTTTCCTGGGGAGCAGTGTGTCCTCCATGGACTGTGGGGGTCCTGGGTGGGTGGAAAGGTTAGAAGTCAGTTTAACATGGGTAAAGTTTCATTTTATAGGGAAATATTTATAACATGTATCTTCCAACACTTTCTTCCTAAATCTTCAGTTTTTCAATAGCTTCGCCTTTCTTCCAAATTTCCTTGCTTCATCTGTAGCCAAAATTTTCTTGAGAACATAATTGTAGCCATAGCCAATGCCTTTCGCACTACCAAAAAACGAAATATCATTACTATGTCATTCATCAAGTATCTTTAGGGTGGTAGCAGATGGTAAAGACAAATGGCCTAAATCTTAATTTGGTAAGGGTTTCTGCATTAAAATAGAAGAGCAAAATCTGTTAGCAGAGTTAGTAATGTATATCTCTGCCCAATTTTTTTTTTTTTTTGGATTTCAAAGGAAGGGAGTTTTAAACAAAGATGTTTTCTAAAATGATATAGTCACTGGTGTAGAGAATCACTTATGATTTATGCATTGAGTTACTGGTTAAATCAAAATAATGAGATTCCAAATTAAAAAAATAATTTTCATAAAAGTCTGGATATGATCTGGAAATAGTGGTTCTGGCACACTTCAAGATAAAAGCTCCATACTTCAGTCTAAAGTGAATACATCACTGACTTCTGGTGATCAGATATCAGTGAAAAGACTGCATACAACCAGAAGTCTTTACCACACAGTTTCTTTTCTGACTAAAAAAGGGAAGTTAAGGTAAATATTCTTTATATCAGTTATAAAATACAAGGGGAAAACTATTATTTAAAAGCAAGAAAGGAAAAGCAGCCTCATGGGATGGTAGTAATGGACTAGCTTTCCTTGAACTGGGTTATTTGATTTCAGATATATGAATGTGACAAACTCAGCTTTCCTTAGCATGTTATTAATTGAAAAACAAAGGATGCAATGAATAATTAATATGTTAAAACTCTACTAGCCCAGCCTTGACTCTTAGAAACCTAGAGATGTATTTGTCTGATCAGAGAAAAAAAAACTGTTATTGAAGAAGAAAGAAACTTCTCTGATTTTAGAACTCTGCTAGGGAGTTGCTACTTCTTAACCTTTATAAAAGCTCTTTTGCCTTGGGATTCACGAATTGTCTTCCTATTAGCAGTGTATAATAAAAATTTCCTGCTCTATTGAGCAAGAAATCTACATGGATTTTTCTTTTTATAGTTGTCACATATATGTGAGCAGTGTGTGTGTGTGTGTGTGTGTGTATGTGTGCATGTGTGTGTTTGCAATCATTTACAGAGATGGATTTACATCAGCAATTTTTACTACTCTGTTTATTCTTTAAGGCTTGTCCTTGATGTTTAGTGGTGTTGAATGTTTAAAATTTTATACTTAATATGTATATATCTTATTTTCAGAACTCTCCATTCAAATCTATGGTCCATTTGTTAGCTCCATATTCCCAATGGTAAATTTACACAGTACCTAAAGAACTTAGGAGAATAAGGGTCTTGTATTTGGCTTATTAGTTGTATAATATCCTTTGTATATTCTAGACAGTAATCTGTTCAATATGTAGTTGGCGAAGGTTGATTCCCATTCTGTAAGCTATCTATTCACTATAATGATATATTCTTTGCTGAAAAGATTGAATTTCTTTAAGTCAATTACAGGTCTTATTTCTTGAATAAATCATAGTAATATTTACAAAGATCTTACCTATGCTTAGATCTTACATTGTACTTCCTACATTTTCTTCTAACAGTTTCAGAGTTTCAGGTTTCACATTGATGTATTTGATTCATTTAGAATTACTTTTCCTCTACAGAATGAAAAATAAGTATCCAGTTTTATTCTTCTACTTTTACCCCAAATTAATATTTTTAGTATCTTCATCAGGACACAAAATCAAGTAACTGAATTGCAAGGATAGATAGATAGATGATAGATAGATAGATATAGATATAGATATGTCATCTATTTTACCCAATTCATCTATATGTCTGTCTGTCTTACCATGCTGATTTTATTTTTATGACTCTATAGTATAACTTGAAATCAGGTATAAAAATACCTCTAGCATTTATCTTTGTGCTGAAGGTAACTTTGGTTATCAAAAGTTTGTTGTGTTTCCTTATGAACGTTATGCTTGTTTTCTATTTCTGCTTTGTATACAGATGCAGTTTTAGTTGGATTTGCATTGAATTTGTCGACTGTTTTTAGTAACATGGCATTTTCATAATATTAATTCCTACAATCCGTAAGCATTAGAGGCCTTTTTTCTTCTATCATCTTTTTCAATTTTTTTCTTCAGAAAATGTCTGAAATATTCTTTGGAATTTCTGCAATCAGGAAAAGAAAGGAAAAGTGCTGGTAAGGGTGTAGGGAAAAGATGGCATATACTCATTGATGGTGGGAGTTCAAGCACTTTGAGAAATGTGAATATTTCTCAAAAAATTAAAAATAGAACTGCCATATTATTGATATACCAGCCCTAAACACATAATGAAAGGATTTTATATGCTACGATAGTGGTAGCTGCATATTCATTTATTTTACTCTATGCACAATAGTTAAGAAATGGAATCAGCCTGAAATTTCATCAAATGAGAATGTATAATGAAAGGTCGAGCAATTGGACAATGAAACTCTACTCATAACTAAAGAAAAATAAAATTATTACATTTTCAGGAAATGGATAGATCTAGAATGTTTTTATTTATTTTAGAACTTGAATGTTTTAAATATATTTTATTATTTTAGACACTATTTTTGACATATGAATATAGTGATTTATGTCATATTTTACCCCCATTATCCAACCTTATGCCTCTTACTTTTCCCACTACAAATATTACATACCAGTCTCACTTCCACTTTCATATCTTTTTTTTGTATGCTGTCCACTGAGTTTCATCTGGGTTTCCTTTGAAGACAAGTACTTTGTGGAGGTATGGTGCCTCTTTATATCTTTCTCTGTTTAACTTAAAATATTGATAAGCCAAATATATTGCAGATCTGGTGGGAGTACACACTGCTTCAGTGAGTTCATAAATACATCTGTATTGTCATGTCCAGAAGATACTGTCTAACTGCGTCCCTACTTCTTTCTAGCTCTTACATTCTTCTTCAAATGTTCCTGAGCCTAGGGTGGTGTAGTGATTTAACTTCCCTCTTTAGAGATCAAGGGAACTAAAAATAATATAAAAGGTTAGGTAAACCATGCTCAGCATGACATATACTTTATGTCTAATTTTATCTGAGAATCTTAGTTTTGAACATTTAATTTTAAGTGTTTAAGATGACACAAGTTCTTGTAATAGTTAAGAAGAATAAATAATCCTTCAGATATGGAAATGGGGAAATGTTTCGGAGTCTGGGAAGAGAAAAACACACATGGTATTGCTATTGGATAATTTGAGTTTCTCCTTTGGATTCATGGTTCATAAATAAAAGAATATAAATTGGGCTGGAATATTCAATACAAATTTTGAAAGAAAAATAATAGAGAAAAAAATTAACTCTCAATAGCTGCTAGGAGAATCAAGAGAATGAGAAGAGGAAGAGAGATAGTCTTGATTTTGACAGGCATGAAAGTTTAGAAACAATAGAAATTGGATGTCTTTAGAGAAATAGTGAGAAGGCTCAGAATACTGGGGAAAGAATGCTTTAAACACGTGGAAGCCTAACAGCATTGTCATGAAACTGCATTCAGGATAGAGATTCTGGAAGAAAAAGTTTATTATCTCATTTGGGGGATTATTATATTATTCCCATGTCCTTTGCATGTTTTCAGTTAAATCACATTGTAAGTATGGACTTCTGTCCATGTGATTGTCAGGCCCGCTTAATTAATTCAGAAAAGTATTAAATATTATACATATTCACATGTTTGTGACACATGTCATTTCTCTGCCTAGGACTAGAGGTAGAAATCAGATTCCTTTCATTAAAGCAAGAGACTTAAAGTGAGAAACTTATGAAGCTATTCTTTCAAGTCTTACAGGGGAAATGAAGGTGGGGTCCATAACTGAACATAAGAGAGGAATTCATCCGCAATGGCCTGAAACTCTGTTAATCCCTTTCCTAACATATATGCCAGAATTGAGATTCTAAAAATGTTTCATCAGATGAGGCAAAACCCATTTCTATCATAAAAGTCTAAAGATCCAATTCTAAATCTATTCACTAAAAGGAATAATGGTGTCTGGACCACAGTTGTGATTATGCATTCAAGCATAACTTCCAGGCACAGGTTCTCATTTAGAAAATAAGAATGATTACAAGAGACAGAGATCTTTTACTCCTGGTTGGTAGTCAGGTAAAAAACTAGGACATTTCTGGATGATGACTAAGGACAATGATATTTTAGGATCCTTGTCCTAAACTGTTTCCTTTCTTCATCAATATGAATAAAAGGGAGAATAATACTAAGTGTGAAATATTTAAAAGGGATGGGAGTTAAGCAGCAGAGAGAGGTGGACACTGGGGGAAAAGGACAACCAAAATAGAGCACATATGGATGGAAAATAAATGAAATGGGTTTATGACTTTGCTTTAACCCCTCCCTACCCATCCTATATCCTCTACCCTCTCCGTTCTCCCACCCTGTCGTCTATCTTCAATCTAGCTATGTCACACCCATCCTTCTGTCCCTCTGTGTGTGTGTATGTGGATCACAGGGCTCTCTTTGGGGTACCTCTTTTGTCTGTGGAATCATCTATTGTGGTACACATTCCCATTCATTGAGCAAAGTCATAAGAGGGGAAGTTCCTCTTCCCTTGCCCAGTATCTTCCCAAGACACACTCCCTGAAAGCAGTTGTCTCTTCTAAGATACTTGTTACCCCCTTGGTGAAGTGGTGATATGCCAGCTATTGTTATAACTGTGGTCGAAGTTCTGATTGTATTGAGCTCTGGGATATAGCAGTCCCGTCATGTCTAGGGTGTATTGGTCAGAAGTACACCACACCATGGGGCTGGAGAGGTGGCTCAGGGGTTAAGCCTCTGCCTTGCAGGTGGAAGGTCCTAAGTTTAGATCCTAGACACCACGTATAGACGCCAGGCAGATAGTGGAGGCGGCCTGAGTTTCTGGTCCTGGTAGGGCGGAGCCTGTGAATCCCAGGGCAGAGTAAACAAGGAGGAGGTGGAGGAGGTCCATGGTGGTTCCCAAATTCGTCCGTGGTTCTATACACACACATACATACATACACACACATGCATATACACATGTGCACACACACACGCACAATTGAATAAATAATAAAAAATTTAAAAAAAGAAGTACACCACACCACCTTTAGTCTCTTATAATCTCACTGCACCCTCTTCTTCAAGGATCCCTGAAGATTATTAAGGGGAAAGATTATGTTAGACTAATTATGACGTGTATTCGAGGAGTCAAAGTTACCTGAATTCTGGCCAGTTGTGGTTTTCTGCCTCACTATTCTTCCATTATAATAGGTTGTATCTTGGATGAGTTCTGAGAGCTTTTCTTATGTTAGGAGTAAATAAGAAGTGTTTAAATGGTAGCTTACTATCATATTTTATAGTTAACACTAAGATATTTTCTCTTGTTTATTACTTCCTTCTACTGTTATTTGGATAGGGTTACAGTATCACACATGATTGTTTAGAACATATTCAGAGTAACTGGTTACCCATGAATCTTATATATCACCGTTGTTCCCCTAGATTCTTCTTACCAGAGTTATAAGAGTTCATAATTATTTGAGGGTCTTTTCCCCTCATTTTCCCCTGCAATACATGTCTTTTTGCCCCGTCTTACTACTTATTTATACCTATGCCTTATCTTCCCTCACCTTTAAAATTTATTCTACATTGACTTTACTAGACTTTATGCCTATGTTTCATTTTATATTCTATATCTGTCCTAATTTCACATTATGGTGGGACTATTTGCACAATCAGTAATCCTGAAGAAATGCAAAAGCAAAGTTCTGATGAAGAATCATAGATTTACTTTTGCTCTCTTCATTCTTTTATGATAGAATCCAGAAGATACTGGGGCATTTCCTTGGACAGATCTGCATCATCAGGCAAACTTACTGGCCAAGTTCATTAACTGTAGAGTTGACATGTTTAAACTGTGCTTGAAAGAATTTTTTGCTGTATCCACTCAGGTACAGACAATAAAAATTGAGGTGAGATTTTGCTGGGATTTATTGACAACAAACAAATTAGCAAGGTAAAAATTTATTTTTCGTGTATGGCTGGCAATTTACAAGGAAGAAATAGCTCCTAAAACAGACGGAGGTGAAGGCCTATATATATGAACTTATAGGATTAGGGGAGCATTTAGACATTTAGTTGAAAAGTATGGAACAATTTATTGGGCTTTTGTAGACAATTTTTCTTCCCAGTGTTAACAAGCAGTCTTTTTCCTTACTAGAAACCCCTTTCAAAACAATTTAAGGTAGTCAAATTCTTAGGAAAATATATTCTAATCAACAATCAAAAGACATTCAGGGCACCCCATGCCCCAGGTCATCTGTACATCACACTAACCACTTTGACTTTCTGCCCAAGACCCCAGACTAGGGCAGACTCCCTACTCCTCAGATAAGTCCCTTAGACTACTCCCCAGGGCCCTCATCATCTGTGTGCCCCACTAGTACCCAGTCTACCTCTCTGCTCCTGGGGAAGGCCCCTAGATCATGGTGCAGGGCCCAGGTCATCTGCATCCCCCACTAGCCACTCTGCCTTTCTGCCCCAGATCCTGGACCTGGGCAGATCCCTTGATTCTCAGCATTCAACAGAGTGCAGAGAAAAATCAACCAAAGAGTAAGAGAACAATCACTATTCATATGAGGTCTTCAAAAGTGATCTCATCATATGGGAGAGAATTTTCACATCTAGTTCTAAGATAAGTAAACCCTTTTTACCATCCTGTTACTCTCAATTATTACTCACTATAGTTTGACATTTCCATATAGCCTACCAAAACACCCATACAACTACAGGGTACCATTCACCTTCACATATCGCCAAGGAAGTAAACTTAAAAAGTACACTGTCAACTAAACCCACTTTAACTGATGCAGGTAATAAGTCCAATAGTCTCATATAGGAAACAACACCAACAACAGACAGGTAACTCCAGCTCCAAGGAAAACACTATCAACAACAACAGTAGTAATACTATCTAATTCAGTTCAGCCAAGAAAACACAAAAACAGAAAGAAGAACATAAGACATAAAACAAAAATACCAGGTAATGCCACAAATCCAAAAGAAACAAAAACCAAGACAACAAATTTAGTACAAAAAGAATTAACACTGTAATGATTTAATCCAACCAGAACAAAGGCATAGAAAATAGTCAAGAAAATCACACCTGAGATAATGACTTTCAAAGCCTGATCTTTACTATCACCCAAAATAAGAAAGAGGAAATCTGGGAGGAGTTAAAAAACACAGCAACCAGATTGAACAGGAACACAACACGCACTTGGGGGAGATGAGTAAAGCAGTTGAAGAAACAAAAATAGGCACAGAGTAGTTAAAACAATCTCAAGCTGAGTTTAAACTACATCTAAAAGACAGGTAATCTTCAACCTAGAACTCAACAGGAGTCTTGTCAGCAGATCAAAAAAAGCAGAAAATAGAATTCAGATCTTGAAGACAAATAGAACAAACCAGTTCAATTAAAGAGGTTTTTAAAGGCAAAAAGATACTTGAGAGAAATATTCAAGAGTTGCGGGACATCTTGAAGAAGCTTAACATGCACTTTAATGGGATACCCAAATAAGAGTACCAAAATACCACACCTGAGGAAATTTTTCAAATTATCATAAAGGAAAACTTTCCACAACTAAAGAAAGGGAGTGTAAGAGGAATATTGCACCCCAAAGAGAAAACACTGAAATAGGAACATGCCATGGCAAATGATAGTCAAAACACAACACATACAAGATAAAGAGAATGTACTAAAAGCTTCAAGAAAATAAACAAGTCATTTTGAAAGGTAAACATATTAAAATAACAAATGGTATTTCAATGAAAACAGTAAAAGGCATAGATCTTGGAGAGACATAATTCAAATACATAATTCTCTACTGAATGAGCACAAATGTCAACCTAAACTTATATCCCCATCAAAACTATCGCTTATGATCAAGGGTGAAAGAAAAATTTCTCACCTTAAAGACAACTTGAAAGCTTACATGACCACCAAACAAGGCCTCCAAAAATGCTAGAAAAGATATTCAAGCTTGAAGAAAATAAAAAAGTATTTCTAGGAGGACAGAAGGGAAGTTAATATCACCACAAACTACAAGATAATCATAAACTTATGAAAACCACTAAGCACAAAAAATATCAGGAATCTAAAGGGATTTCTCCATTATAACCCTAAATATCAATGGAATTAACTCACCAATCAAAAGTCACAAGTTAAATCATGAAATAGAAATCAAAACTCCTTCACCTGCTTCTTCATGAAACATATTCACAACAAAAGATAGGCACATTGTAAAAGTAAAAAAAAAACTGGTCAAACATTCTTCAAGAAAATGTAACCAGGAAACAAGGAGAGGTAGAAATTATGGTATCTGACAAAGTGGACTTTAAACCAAAGAAAATCAGAATAGATACAGAAGGATACTACATTTTGGTCAGAGGAACAATTCATCCGGAAGACTGCACAATACTGAACATATATGCACCTAATATGGGCTCCTCTACATTCATTAAAGAAACACTACATCTAAAACAAGAAGTCAATCTCAAAATGATAATTTTTGATGATTTCAATACCCCACTCTCAACATGTGATAGATCAACAGGCCAAATTCTCAACAGAGACACATTGGAACTAAACCAAATCCTTATTGAAATGGACCTAACAGATCTCTATCGAACCATCCATCCAACCACCAAGAAATACACATTCTTTAGCAGCCCACAGAACTTTTTAAAAAATGTAATACATATTGGGCCAAAAAATGAATCTCTACGTATACAGCCAACTTTAATTTACAGCTTGTACCCTGCTAGACCAACATTGTCTAAAGCTTGACATCCACAACACAACAAATAGCAGAAAATACGCTAACTCTTGGAAATTAAAAACTATGATGCTGAATGAAAAAAGGCTTCAGAATATATATAATATATATATAATGTAAAATATTATAATATATTACAAAATTTATGTAATAAAAATATATAAAATGTATCACTACTAATACAAGTTAAATAATTTAACACAGACTAAATAGTAAACTGGAAACATTATATCACAAATAAATATCAATGCGAAATTAAAAGAGCATCATCTAAAAATATATGCAACACATTCTATAGTTTACTGTCGCTTATTATATATTCAGGACAAGTGAAAGAATTCTAGATAGTTCTATTTGTACTTTATAAGTAGAACAGAAGTTCTGTGAATTGTTATAAGTCACGTCTATGTAACTGGCCACATGGTCTTCATTGGTATTTAGAACTAACTTCCTCCACTATCCATTTCATATTTCCTGTACCCTCAGCAAGTACTTCAGCAGGTCTTGTTATTTTTCCTGGGGATGTCACCCATACTTTCATTCCTAAAGGATCTGGGCAATGTACCATCCTGCTTGCATTGGGGTGTTACAATTTTCCATTAACCTTAATCACAGGACTTAATAAAACCAAGGATCACCCTAGTGGATCTCCTGCACTACATTTACACTTTTCCTTGCCTCCATTGTGCAGAATCAATACAATTTCCCCTTGATAGTCTGGATCAATCATACCTCCTTACAGAGTTATTGCTATCTTAAACTGTTGTATTCAAAGGCATCAGGAGCCAAAAATAGCCAGAAGGAAGTTTAACATCCAGTTAAATGGAATGATTATTGTATGTCTTGGCAAAAGCATCCCCTGCTCTGAAACTAAAACTTCTAAGCTAGCAGAGTATAGAATAGTGGGTAAAGGAAGCAAAAATTTTCCTAATGGGTTAGTAGGTGTGACAATAAGGGACAGCATTCTATTCTCCACCCTTTGGTTTCTGGACCCATAAATTCTGGGCTGTAGGATATACAGTACCATATATTGGGAGTTGATTCAAAGCATACATCAGATCCTGAAGTACTCTACTGCAACCCTCCAGACTATTACTACTTAACTGGTGGCATAATTGTGTCTTTCAAAGGTCTTTTTCACTGTTCTATCATACCAGCTGCTTCAGATTGCTGGGGAACATGGTAAGACCAATGAATTCCATGAGCATAAGCCCATTGCCTCACTTCCTTAACTGTAAAATGTGTTCCCTGGTCAGAAGCAATGTTGTGTGGAATACCATGATGGTACACAAGACATTCTGTGAATCCACAAATGGTATTTTTAGCAGAAGCAAAACATGCAGGAAAGGCAAATCCATAATCAGAATAAGTATCAATCCTAGTAAGGACAAAGTGCCACCCTTTCCATCTTGGAAGTAGTGCATTGTAGTCAACCTGCTACTATGTTGCCCAAAAATCCTAAGATACTTTGATGTGATTCACCTATGGCAGCCTGCCAAAGACTGCAAACAGCATCTCTACCTGTGACAGATACTTGCAATACTATTGGCTTTGCTGGATCATATGGGCCAAGTGGGAAGGCAGCATGCACAGCAGCTTGAACCTGCTGAAAGGTCTGCTCTTGTTCTGGACCCAACTCAAAGTTAGCAGCTTTCTGAGTTACTTGGTATATGGGCCCAAGTAACACACTCAAATGAGGAATGTGCTGCCTCCAAAATCCAAACAGTCTCACTAAATGTTGTGATTCTTTCTTGGTAATTGGAGGGGCCAGGTGCAGCAACTTACCTTTTTCCTTGGAGGGAATATCTCTGCATGCATACCACTGAACTCCTAGAAATTTTGCTAAGGTAGATGTTCTTGGATCTGGTTGAATTTATTTCCCATCCTCTGATGTGCATATGGATTACCAAAGAATTCAGAGTGGTTGCAACTCCTACTCACTTGATTTTTATAAACCAAGTTATGGCATAGAGCTGGAAATTTAATATATCCTTGAGAAAGAATAGTAAAGGTATACTGCTTGCCTTGCTTCTGATGGTCCTTATGAATAGGTATTGAGAAAAAAGCATTTGCAAGGTAAATAGCTGCATACCAAGTACCAGGAGATATGGTAATTTTCTAAAGTAAAGAAAATACATTTGGCACAGGAGCTGCAATTGGTGTTACAACAATTAAGTTTACATAATCAACTGTCATTCTCCATGATCTACCTGTATTCTCTGTGCAGCCCAAATGGGAGAATTAAAGGGAGAGGTGGTAGGAAACACCACTGCTAGATCCTTCAAATCCTTGATGGTGGCACTAACTTCTGTGATCCTTCCAGGGATGTGATACTGTTTCTGGTTTACTATTTTCTCCAGAAAGACAACTCTAAAGGCTTTCATTTGTCCTTACCTACCATAATAGCCATTACTCCACAGGTCAAGGAACCAATGTGGGGATTCTGTGAACTTCTAAGTATATCTATACCAATTATACTTTCTGGAACTGGAGAAATAAACACAGTATGAGTCTGGGGACCCACTGGAACTATTGTGAACCAAACATTAACCAAAACTCTATCAATCACCTGTCCCCCATAAGCCTCTACTTTAACTGGAGGGCCACAATGCTTTTTAGGATCTCCAGGAATCAATTTCAACCCAGAACCAATATCCAGTAGGCCCCAAAATGTCTGATCATTTCCTTTCCCCCAAAGTACAGTAACTGTTGTAAAAAGCCATAGATCCCTTTGGGGAAGAACAGGAGAAACCTTAATAGTGAAGGTCTTTGTTATTGTGCTTAAGACCTTCATCAAGGTGACCCAGCCTCCCCTTCATTCAGCAGGTTCTTTATCTGCAAATTGACTTAAATCTGGAAATTGATTGACAGGTCATGATTCACTGCTACCCTTCCTTCATTTGCTTTAGAAAATTTCTGCTTATATAGATCATATAAAAACTATGTAGGCTTCTTATTGATTTTACTCTTGGGAGCACCATGATTAATTAACCAATACCAAAGATCTAAGCGAGTCAGACCACCATGAATACTGTTCTTTCTACACTGTGCATTGTGGTAGGAATGCCCACTTTGCTACAGGCGATTCAATGTTGCCATTTGGCCCCTGTTGCTCTGGGATTCACCTAGGCCCATTGGATTTAATTCTTCTCATTGAACACCTGCATCACCCACTGTTAGTGATGGTGCAAGGACAAGAGCAATAGTGGGGCCCTTCAAATTTAGTGGTGCCCCTCTCACCAATTTGTATAATACAGTCTTGGTGAAAGGCATGTCATCTGGATTTGGCCACTGAGAGATTTTAAAAGAAGAATCCAGTTAAGCATACCAATTTCCCTGAGCCTTTTAATCACATCATCAACACTAAAACAAGGAATATCTGGTATCTACAGCTTTCTTTCAGAAGGCCAAATGCTAATGTTTCAGTCACCCAGTCAAATAAACTTTTAGCACCATTTTTAACTCTATGAGCTGCACCATTAAACTTAGAATCTCTACTTAATTGACACATTTCAATAACTCAGTTTGATCCAGTTTTATACTCCTTCCACCAGTATCCCACAGCCTTAAAATCCATTCCCACAGGTATTCTCCAGATTGCTGTTTGAATGTGGTACAAAACTCATGAAGATCTCTAGGAGTACAGTGAAACTCCTCATTTATCACACTTCCTATGTCACCTCTAGGGGCCTGCTTAGACTTGAGTCCAGTAATAGGCCTAGAGGCAACCACAGGTGAGCACTCTGCAATATCACCATTATTCTGAAGGAAAATCCTTATCTCCTCCTCAGCCAAAGAAAGGCTAATATCCTCATGCAAAGGCTGAGACTGAGTTGCTGTAAGAGGAGAGTAAGACCACTTTTCCAGATGAAAGAGGCTCATCAGAATTTGAAGGTTCACTGGCCTCAGCCTCCTCTGAGTCTTCCCACACATAAAAATACCAGTTTTCAGGATCCCAGTCCTTTCCAATCCGTGCTCTGATTTTAACTGCAGATATCTTTTGAGACTGGGAATTCAATTTAAGTTGCAATTCAGCCAATCTCATAATTAAAGATTGAGATTGATTTTCAGCAGTTCCAGAGCACACTTAGAAACTTCCAAGTTGTTTATGTGCATCCAAAGCTGATTATTTTCATCTCTATGGTGTTTTTTTTCTTCGTTACTTTATTTAAAGATAGTTCCAAAGCATATTTAGAAGCTTTCAGATTTTTTACGCTCATCTTGAGCTTGGTAATTTCATCACTTGATTTTCCTTTTCATTTTGTACTTTATCCAGAGACGTTAAAAGCAACCAACCAGCATAATTATTTTCTTTATTTTTGATTACATCATCAAAAGTATTATGTGCAGACTCACTAAACAATGTACTCTTCACAACAGGTGCATCAGGACTATCCATCAAACCCTTTTTTATCAATTTTTTAAAAGATTTATTTATTAATTGTGTGTGTGTGTGTGTGTGTGTGTGTGTGTGTGTGAGCCTTCCTGGATCTGAAGTACAGGCCATAGCAATTTCCTCTTGGCATTTTTACATGGGATCTGGATATGAACTCAGGACCTTCTGCTTGCCAGGCAGAGGCTTAACCCCTGAGCCATCTCTCTGGCCCCTTTTATCAGTTTTTTAATAAGCTACACACTACGGAGTTTTTGTGATCTTCATATCACTAAAACAGCATTTAGTAGCTGGAAGTTTCATTGTGTTAGAAAACAAGCTCCAGAGAAGCTCAAGCCTACTCACTTATAATTCTGTTCCTCAAGAACCACTCCTGGTACCAAAATCTACATTAGTCAGGGTTTGCTGAAGAAACAGAAGCTGTCAAATGGAATATTTAAAAATAAGTTAATTAAAATAACTCACAAAAAATAGTGCCCCTCAAAGTAGGCACCTGCAGCTCCCAAATTCTTGAATGTTCCACAAAGCTAAAAGATCCCAAGAAGGTCTCAAGCTTTTACTTCTCTGGAGACTAAAAGATACTGGGTTCCAACTTTGGTGAAGAATAGCTGGGTTCTGCCATCAGCAATGAACAGTGAACAGCAGCAAGGTCTAGAGGCCAGACTCCAAAGGTAGCAGGAATATAGAATCCACTCACCCACGGCATGGGGTGTTTCAGCCATGCACACACTCATTCACATGATTGCACAGCCTGCTGTGATGATGAATAAAAGCACGATCATCTGTCCCCTGCCTCCGCCTAAACTTCCCAGAGACTCGTCAATGGGACAGGAAGTCTGTCAGGGTAGAACTCAAGTTTATTGGGGGAGAAACAGAGCTTATTTAAACAAAAAACCACAAGGCACCAAATGGGCATCCAATTGTGTCAAAGATTAAAACAACCTACAGGTACCACAGGTGGAGTCCAATGGCACTCAGCACAGAGGGCAGGTCAATACCTGAAAGCCAATTAGTGGTCCCTGTAATGTGATCAGGGTAATGCCCAAGACCCTTCCCCTCAGCACCATCTTTAGTTCCATGTGCTCAGCCATGCCCTGAGGGAAATCCTGGGTGGACCCAACATCTCCTCCTTTTGTTTTAGTAGGAGACAGTCCAAGAGTCTACCTGTGACATAGCAGACCAAATGGTCTTGAGTGACTGTGCCTGTCTTAGGTGTGAAAAAAACCACCCACCGTGGTCTGACCCATCATAGGTTCTTGTAGTCTCCAGGTATAATATTACAAGTCCTGTCTTAGGTTGATCCATGGCCGAGCTTCCACTTGCCCATCTCTGGCTACCAGTCCTCTGTATGAGGTTGGCTTAACCAACCTTGGGGGTTTGAGGCATATTTTAAAGCCTGTATCACACGTTGGAGGTGTACTGCACTTGACAAGTTAGCTAGACCAGAGAGATTTTTTCATTGGACAGGAGTCATGCATATGGTGGAGAAGACAGGTTGGCATCAGCACCAGGTATGGCGGCAGGTGACTTTTCAGAGGGGTGGCATGTATGTTCAAAGGTCATAGATGCCTGTACCGTGGTCTCGATGATGGAGTGCTTCTGAGAGATATGCTGAGAAAACACTTAAGCAATATAGTTATTAAAAGAACAATTTTTCTAGATGTTAGGTCAAACCCAGATCAACTCCATCTAGGCAAGGTATTAATCAGGCCTATAAGGATCACAGTTAACATCTTCCTTGAGCACACCATGGATAGTTTCTGAAAGAGAAAAAGCAATGAAAGCTGCCTCAAGTTTGTCCCTTGGTTTGGTTTGTTAGTCTGGGGATGATTCTTTTGGGTCGCCTTCATGAGGATCCTCCTGTGGATAGAATTTAAGATTCCTTGCCGGAATCCAAATCGAGGAAGACTCTCCAATTGGGAAGCCACATCCAAATCCTCTTTCCATAGTGATCAAGGGATCAGGTCCCCTCCAATGCCCATTTAGGGGGTTCTTTCAATGCACCTTAACATAAGGTTTAGTGGATAGGCTTCTATAGTGTTTTTGGAATCTCAATTCAAGTTGTCCTTTTTGAAAATTTAAAACGCTGATGGTAAATGATGCCAACCCCAGCTGCTGGTGCAGGCTTACTTCCCCTTTTTGCTTTTGTAATTGGGCCTTTAAATATTGGTGATTTCTTTCAACAATAGCTTGTCCTTGAGGATTATATGAGATTGCTGTGGTATGAGTAATATGACAAGTCTGAAAAAAGTTCTATAAGTTTGACTAGTAAAACAAGGGCCATTATCTATCTTAATTTGGTTGTGTAACCCTAGGGTGGCAAAGCACTTTAAAAAATGTGACTGTGCATGTTTAGCCTTTTCTCCTGTATGTGCAGATGCCCAACATGCTTGAGAGAATGTATCTATGGAAACAAAGACATATTTAAGTTTACCAAATGGCTCATAATGAGTAACATCTGTTTGCTACAGCATATTAGGTTTTATTCCTCAGGGATTAACCCCTGGTCCCTGTAAAGTCCTTTATAGGAACTTGAGGGAACCTATGGAGTAAGCCCCTCCAATTAAGATGAGTTAAACCATGTTAAGTCAGAGGCTTCTTGAATGTTAAGAGCCCATATCTCTTTCAAAGCTAATTTATCAACTAAGGCATTGCTCTGGGCTAGGAACCTGGGCAGACCAGAGTGACTTCTTAAATGTTGTAAATATATAGGCTTCTCTTGTCCTTCTAATGTAGATTTTAGTTCCACCATAAGGGGTGATATGGGATTGCTATCTAATCTTATATGAGCATTTATCATCTCTGAAAGTAAATTTACAATATATAGACTGTCAGAGAATAAGTTAATAGCCTCTTCTTTTTCCTTTAATGCCATTATAACTGCCAACAGCTCTTTATACTGAGCTGATTCCTGGGTAGGCTGGTATTTTTGTTTGTATGGCTAAATTGAACTTCCTGGAACAATAGTAGCATAAGCGGATCCAGTTTTTCCTCGACCTGTGAACACATATGGGGTACCTGGTATAAGCATTTTAACAAAGAGTTTGGGCTCAACAAGCAGTTGGTTAGCACTGAAGGGGCGTGACCCATTAGATGGGCCATAATGGCAACTTATCTCATCTAAATATCCTTCTAATGCCAAAACCAACCATGGGTGATATTTAATCAGCCATTCTATATCAGTCAGCCTATATGCAAAGACAATAGAGTCTGGGTCTTTACCATAGTGTCTACAAGTCTGTTCATGTCCCTTTTTTTTTATCATATCTGTTAATTGATCTGTGGCAATATAAACTCTAGGGGTGTTTCCCAGGGATGTGTGGATCCATTGTAGAATTTCTCCAGCCTGTCATAAAGCTGCTACAAGGAGCCCTTTTCCTGAAATCAGCCATAGGGCAATAGGTTTTTCAGGATTGTACCTAGTCAATTGGGCATCTCTAAGGGCATCCTGGAACCATTCAATTATCTGACAGTGGCTTTCCTGTAAAGTAATTATATCTCCATGCTGTCTGCCAGACAATAGGTTAAAAAGAGGGGTGAGGGCCTCGGTGGAGATCCCTACCCATGACCTGAGCCAATTTATCTCTCCTAATAATTGTTGTAAACCAGTGTTAGTAATATTGTCAGGCACATTTATAAATGGTCTGACAAAAGGCTGGACTATTAGCCATTCCTTATGGGAGCACTAGCCATTCATACCTTTGGTCAGGGCCTGAAAAGTTCATAAATGGAACAGAAAAGGCAAACTTTTCACAGTCCGCAGGGTGCAGTGGAATAGAAAAAAAAAAAAAAGTCTTTAAGATCTATGACCAGAAGGGTATAGTCTGAGGGCATGGCTGGTACCCAGGGCATTCCTCTAAAGGGGGGTGCCCACTAGCTTCATCCATTTGTTAATCAACCTTAAATCTTATAACATATGCCATTTCCCAGAGAACTTTTTAATAACAAATACTGGTGTATTCCACGCACTCATAGACAGGCAGATGTGGCCTTGTTTTAGCTGTTGATCTACTATTTCTCCTAGAGCCTTTAGTTTTTCTTGGGGTAGGGGTCGCTGCTCCACCCAGACCAATTTGCCCAGTTCCCATTCAATCTGGGGGCTGCAAGGGGCAGTGGCCCTTAGAATTGGGGGTGAACCTGAGGAACTTTTGGGGTCTACCCCCGATAGTTATGAAAGTTAGAGAACTTGTTTTCAGGCACTGTTTCTATTGGTTCAGGAAACCTAGAGGCCTCCTCATGATTTAACAGGTTTTCTTAGAAGGCTGTATTATCAGTAGTCAGAATGGCCTGCATTTGCCCCAGGATGTCCTGCCCTAGTAAATTGACTGTGAGCCCCGTGACCACAAGGGGTTGCACTTCTTCTTTGGAACCATCAGCGTCCTGCCACACTACCCAGGACACTGCTTCTTCTGACTGTATATTCCCTCCCACCCCCAGAACTTTAGGGCCGTCATTAAGCCCCACCCATGAGGGGGGAATTTCCTCTTTCCTTAGGACCATTCTATCTGCCCCAGTGTGTATAAGGCAGTGGAAACGCTTGCCATTAATAAAGATGCTCATTTTAGGATGGAGACCTTCTGCTAAGGGAACAGTCCAATGAGCCTGAGACCTTTCTTTTGTGCACCAGTCTAATTTAAGATCCTCAAGGGTCTTCCTTTGTAAGGGCCCCCATGCTCCTCCTTTGGTTTACGATGCTGGAGGCTGCCCCGGAGCTAGTTTAAAGGCTTGCCCTCCAGATCGAATTTTGATCTACAGTCTCTTCTCCAATGAAGCCCTCTGCAATACCTAGGGCATGGAGTTGTAGGGGTTTTAGCCCCTACTACCTCCCTCAGCTTCCCTTCCTTGCCCAGGGGACACTCCCTCCTGAAATGCTCCATCTGGCCACAACAAGAACAAACTCCCAATGGCCCCTCCCCTCTTGGCCCTGCAAGCTGGGCGTCAGCCTCAAGGCCAATGCCTGGGTCATAGTGTCGGCAGTGCCTTTGTCTGTGTCTCCAGGGCCACAGCGAGTGCCTGACTCTGGTGTTTTTGAGTCCCCACATCCTGTGAAGCAATAATCTAAGCACTCTTGGATCTCTCCTTAAGACCCACACACGCTATTTTTTGGTCCCCATTCATCCCTTCCCTTACCAGCAATTGAGTAAATTGTTCCCTTAGGGGGCCTGGGGGAAGTTTACGATGGAGACTTTTTTCCACCCAGTCAATGAACTTGAGGAGGGTCTTACCAGGTTTTTGCACAACCCCTGCTAGAGGCACTTCAGAAGGACCTTCATCTAGCTTTTTCCATCCCACTAACCCTATCAAATGGACCTGATCCTGGTATGGCGCTCCTATGGCCACCTACTGCACCCCAGTAGAATATTGATCTGATGTTTTGGCTAGCATTCCAAAAGTTATTGTTACAGGGGGTTGAGCATTTCGATTGCGCTCAGCTTGGACCCTGCATTCTTCTTTAAATAGCGCTGCCCATTTAATGAATGTGGGACTGGGGAGCACTGCTTTGGCCATATCCATCCAGTCCTTAGTAGTACAGGGTTGGTGAGCTAGATCTTGAAGGAGGGCCTCAACCCAAGGATAATTTGTGCCATCTTCTAGAACTTCCCTCTTTAACTCTTTTAGATCTTTTGCTTCCCAAGCCTCCTGGATTTAAGTTAACAGGATAGGCTTGTACTTGATACACCTCAGCATACGTGGGCTCTAGCCCTAGGTTCCCTGCTGTAGCCTGGCTGAAACCAGTGAGCCCACATGCAGAGTCAGGATTGGTTTTTGTTAAGGCGTATAGGGGTGGATCTCCTTCTAATTCGTCTCCATCCCTTTTTCTTCCTAGTGGAGTTAAATCTGGATACAGGGAACCACTCCCTGTTCTCAGAGCACTCATAGCCTCTTCCCCTTGATAAAGGGAACAGGGCAACTTTCCCACAGCCTTTATGGGCTCTCAGAGCAGGCGCTTCCCTTCCTTGCCTCGGGCAGGTGGCTCTGTGTCATGGCCCTCCCAAAAGGGAAGCTCCGCTCCCTCACCATTGGCCCATTCCAGCATGCCGGCCCACAAGCCAGTCCACTTCTGCGAATCTCTGCCGACCCCCCCTGCTGTGCACAGCCTCGCCTCAGCTGCATGCAGCCCCCTGCCACATGGCTCTGCATCCCCATGTGCAGCGGCTTCTCCAGTCCTGCGTGTTATGATCCCCTGCAGCTCAGTTACAGTTCCACGTGGCTCCACTATGGCTGGAGCCCACAACTCTGAGTAATGTTCTTGGAGTGCACACAGTGATGGGTTATTATTCTCTAAATAGCAGGCATTTCCACCATCCCCATGGCTCCCTGCACACTGCCATGGACCAGCAAAATCTCTGCTATGACACCCTGGCTCCTTGGCATAGTCCCTGGAGTCCCTGCCCCACTGTTGCAGCTTCTCTGTGGGGCTCCAGGGATGGCTTGTTGGCTCCAAGCCCCCTGGAGCCATGCTGCAAGTCTGAAGTGGCTCTGGCTCCTCCCTTTCTATTTGCTCTGCCTGTAGCGGCTGGATTGGGTCAAGAAGGAAAGCCATCTTGAGCACAGAAATGGTGGAATAAAATTCCATGGAAGGGGGCTGGAGAGGTGGCTCAGGGATTAAGCCTCCGCCTTTCAGGTGGAAGATCCTGAGTTCGGATATCAGATCCCACGTATAGACACCAGGCGGAAGCGGGGGCGGCCTGCGCTTCTGGTCCTGGTAGGGCGGAGCCTGTGAATCCTTGGGCAGAAGGAGGTGGAGGCAGCCATGGTGGTTCGCGAATTCGTCCGTGGTTCTACACATACACAGACACACACGCACACTGACACACACACGCACGGGCACATACACACGCACATGCACACAGTTGAATAAATAATAATAATAATAAAAAAATTTAAAAAAAGGTTAAAACAACCTGCAGGTACCACAGGTGAAGTCCAATGTCACTCAGCACAGAGGGCAGATCAATACCTGAAAGCCAATTAGTGGTCTCTGTAATGTGATCAGGGTAATGCCCAAGACCCTTGCCCTCAGTGCCATCTTTAATCCCATGTGGTCATCCATGCCCTGGGGCAAATTCTGGGTGGGCCCAACACAGGAACAGCAAGAATGTGGTAGAAAAGGCAAAGCTCAAAGTCAGCTAGGGACAGAGGCAACAGTGTAGCAATAAACAATGCCACAATGCTCTAAAAGTGAACAATGTCCACAGAGTGGACTGCACAGCAAATAGACACAGGATAAGGGAAGAGTAAGTCCCTGCTCCTTGCACTTCCTATTATCTTGTCCACCACTGGGAAGTCCGGCCAATATGGACAGGGATTTCCACAGCAATCAATCAAGAACCTGTACACTTGTTCAGGGGCCATTCCAACCATCAACCCTCCACAGCTATGCCCCAAACAGTCTACAACTGTCACATTGACATCAAAATGCAACCAGAATAGTACTGGCTCCAAAATAAACACATTGATCAATGAATAAGAGTTGAAGACCCAGATATAAGCCCACACAATTACTACCATTTGATCTTTGAAAAAGGGGCTCAACAAATTCAATGGAAAAAAATCAGCATCTTCAACAAATGGTGCTGGCAAAACTGAAGATCCATATGCAGAAGATTAAAACTGGACTGTACTTGTTACCATGCACAAATATCAACTCCAAACAGATCAAGTACCTTAATATTAGGTCAGAGATTATGATAACCCTAGTTGAAAGGGTCGGAATCTCCCTTGAGCTCAATGGTCTAGGCCAACATTTCCTAAACAGATATCAAATAGCACATGAACACACAACAAATGGGATCTTATGAAAGTGAGGAGCTAAAGAAATTGTAAACCTATTAATAAGGCAAACTAGAGAATGAAAGAAAATTTTCACTAACCACATATCTAGAAGAGCTCTATTTTCAAGAATTCACAAAGAACTTAAAAAACTAAACATCAGGGAGATAAATAGCCTAACTGAAAAATGGCTCTCTGAATTCAAAAGCAAATTTACAGGAATGAAATTGAAATGTCTAACAAATATCTTAAAAACTGTACCACATAATTTGCCATCAGGGCAATGAAATCAAAACTACCCTTAAATATCATCTCACCCTGGTTATGATTGGCGAAAATCCACAATACATACAACATGAAACTTTTGCAGGGATAAAATCAAAATGTCTAACAAATATCTTAAATAATGTTTCACATCCCTAGCTATCAGGAAAATACAAATCTAAACTACCATGAAATATCATTTCACCTTGATCAGGATGGAAAAAAATCCACAATACAAACAATACCAAATGCTGGAGAGGATGTGGAGAGAAAGGAATGCTCATATATTGCTGGTGGGAATGCAGGCTTATACAACCACTCTGATGATCAGTATGGCAATTTCTAAAAAAGTTAAGGATTAAAATGCTATATGAAACTGCTGTACCACTACTGGGAATAATCCCCTGTAATGCAGAAATTCATTACAGTGACACTAGTACAACCATGTACATTGCAACACTATTTGCAACTGCAAAGTCATGGAATCAACCCAAATGCCCGAAAGTTGATGAACAGATAATGAAAATGTGGTAAATTTATATAATGTAATACTACTGAGCCATGATGAATTAATGTAATTTTCCAGGAAATGGATGTAATTAGAAGAAATTATACTGAATGAAGTATCCCATACACAGAAAGTTAAATGTCATGTGCTTTCCCTAGTTCCAAAATGACTTATTAACATATTCAAAGATAGATCTCTGTAATACCTACTACAATCACAAGGTAGTAAAATCAGGAGGGAAGGGGAACATGGACCTCTAAAGAAAGGAGATTGGGGAACATGCTTCGGTAGAGTAAATAGGCCATGGTCATGTATTGCATATAATTAGAGAGACAGATGGTGCAGTTCACTCTTACTTTCCTTCCTGGCCACTTGGGACTGAACAGGTTTGATCTCACCAATTAGGGAGGATATAGGGACTGGCAGATAGAATGTAACAATCCATGAAATGAAAACTGACCACCCCCACTGCTGTGTCCTACACCAATTTTTCCATCTACCATTGAGTTTCCTCTTATATGAAGATCTTCATTTAAACAGTCTTTATCTTTGATTAGGAGTTAACCTTCAATTCAAATTGGGATACAAACAAGTGCAGTGCAGGAAAAGCAAAACTGAAGACAACTACAGAACACCAAAGTCCATACATTATTCCCCAATAACCAGACCAGCCAAATCTCTCCCCATCTTAAAGCTCATGGAACCTTGCATGAAGAGGAGGCAGTTAGATTGTAAGAGCCTGAAGATGGGGAGGACCAACAATATGCAAAATACTCCACACAAGTTAGGGCTGCAGTAGTCAGAATTGGACATTTTATATCTCAATTATTCCCCAAATTCCAGCATGAATCAATGGATCACAAGGGATAAGGCTTCAGCCAGTAAGATCCTTAGAGACAAGGCATTAAACAGTTATAATAGAGTTCCCATACTAACCGGGATAACAAGAATGGACTCCAGGCTACGTTTCTGAATCCTGAACCCTCACTAGGGTGGAAGACTCAGAGGGAGGTTTGGCATGCATACAAAAGGATGCTCCAGGTGATGGGAGGGAGGAAGAGGGAGGTACCAGGAGAGGGAGAATGAGGAAGGGTGGTGAAAGGAAGGGGGAATGGGAGAGAGTACATGGGGGATGACTCAGGAGTTGAGGAGGGAGGGAGATGTATGATTATGAAAAAATAAAATGTGGGAGAAAAATTGAAATAATAAAAAAGACATTCAGATAAGGCTTGTAATAAAGTTACTCTTATTACTGTGTTTTCAGTTGAAAGTAATTATGTCACTGTGATGGTTACTGGCCACTTTACCTGAATCTTCATAAGACATTCTGAGCCATTATTATTATTTAATTAAGCTATTCTTTAATACCAACTTCACAGAAACTCTCTTTTCATGGTTTGAAATATATCCCCCATGGTCTCATGTGTTCAGGAAGGTCATGACACCTTTAGGAGATGGAACCTTGACTTATGGGAGGAAGGCAGTCATAGGGGTAGACCTGGAAGAGGAATAGAGCCATACTACTTTCTATCAGCTCGCAGTATTGCAGCTTTCATTCTCCTGAATTGATGTGACCTAACATCTTCTGAGGATAGCCATACCCCTTCCACCATGAAAGGCAGTACCTCCCCACCCACAGCCATAAGCTTAATTAATCTCTCTTATTCTCTCATAGCAACACAAGAGTAACTACTACATATGTGAAATAAAATATCAGTTTCATGTATAATTCTTAAGTTTTGAGCAAAATGATCTGTAATTATTCTACATATTTTATATTAAAAATTTACATAATGAGATCTTGAACTCTTTCTGAAAGTCTAATGATAGCTACTTGACTTTTGTTAACAAAATATAAGGCTTTCTTTCATCTCTTAAGAAGTGAAGGCTGGGCTGGAGAGGTGGCTCAGGGGTTAAGCCTCTGCCTTGCAGGCAGAAGGTCCTGAGTTCAGATCCAAGGTCCCATATATAGACGTCGGGCGGGAAACGGGGCAGCCTGCGTTTCTGGTCCTGGTAGGGCGGAGTCTGTGAATCCTGGGGCAGAGTAAACAAGGAGAAGGTGGAGGCGGTCCATGGTGGTTCGCGAATTCGCCTGTGGTTCTACACACACACACACACACACACACACACACACACACGCACGCATGCACACACACAATTGAATAAAAATAAAAAATAAAAATAAAGTGAAGGCTACCCTTTAAAATTTTTAACATGTTGAAATGGAGATGCAATTAAAAATCTTGAAGTACTGGATTTCATTCAAATTTTCATTAACAAAACCCTTACATAAAGTCACAGAAAATCCTAGTTCCAGAAGTCCCATAGTTCATCCAACAAGATAAACTTCATCAAGTTGAAACACATTGGTATAAATTATCAGTAAATGTAGAATGTCAAAATATTAATGTAAAAATTAGAAGAACAATACCATGAACTTTTATTATATAAATATAAATTGTATTAAAAGAGCTTGCAAATTATTAAACTAATGTTATTTTCCTCTCATTTTGTGCAAGAAATTATGCTGAATTTTTGTATGACTATAAATATGACAAATAAGTGATTTAAAAATATACTCAAGGAACTAAATTGTATGCTAGTTTATAATGGCACTTTGCTAAACTGTTGCAGTTATAGTCACAGCATAAATCACCTTTTTATACTTTGCTTAACTGACTTTTTTTAATCTAAAATCATTTACAAAAGCCTAAGGTATTATAAGACATTAGTGTATGAAAGAACTTACAGATATGTTGGAAGTGAAAAACAAAATGCATTCTATCATTTAAGATAAGAAAATTATGGAATTTGTAGGACTTACTTTGTGTCATCCCTTTAAAAAGGCACTCTAAATAATTATTTGCCATATTCTTTCCTTTATCCAAAATCACAATATGAAAATTAGTGGTATTTACAGTCACCTTGAATTTTTTAGCTTTAACTATAAAAATTTGAATACATCAAATATATCAGGAGCTCATGGGTCTGTAATGAAGTTGGAACAAGTAGAACGGGAGGGAAGAAATCCACCAAACTAGCTGCTCATTTTCTTTATCTGGAGACACTAATTTAGAACTATTTAACATTTCTGGAACATTTATCATATTCCAAACAGTGAAATAAACTTATTTTATCCTATTTATTTAATTGTGGCCATGACACAATAGAGTAGGTGTTACAAGTTACATATAACTTTTTTTTACTGACGATGAAACAGGAAAATTAGATATCTTTACACATTGAAATCAGGATATTAACTTATTTCCAGATTATTTGAAGGCAAATAAACCTTTTTATATAAAATATTTAGCCCTCCTTAGTGGTGATACATGTTTAATAGAGCAGTGTAACCAAGTGACAGGTCAAAGATTATTTAAGAAGGGGAGTTATTTAACTTTCTTTTCCTTTTGCTGTGATAATATACCTTCCAAAAGCAACTTGAGAGAGAAATGGTTTACGTTGACTTATACTTCAAAACACAGTCCAATACAAAAAGGAAGTCAATGCAACAGAGGCTTGAAACAGCTGGTCACATTACATCTACAGTTTAGAAGTAGAGAGCAGTAAATGCTTACATTCAGCCTACTCTCTTTTTTTTATGTAGCCCAGTATTCTAGCCTAGGATATGATGTCAACCACAAATAATATTCATTTTCTCACGACAGTTAATAAAATCACAATAAACTCTCAAAGACATTCTATCTAAGAGAGTAAAGATAATCTAGGTAATCATTCATTTGTTTGCTGAGAAATTTCTCTCCTAGATATCAAGATAAAATATTTACACTAACCATCATATTGCCTGATTAATTATATAATTTATATTGAAATCTTTATTGCAGTTTTAGTGGAAGAATAAGAAATTTTCCATTTTTGTTTTGTGCTAACAATTTTATTGGGATTCCATTCATATTAGCACAAAGTCAAAATTCTTTCCTGGAGTGAAAATGTTGAAATTTTAACCACCTAAAACGTTAACACAAGAGACTTCTATCCTATTATTATGAGGGCTATAGGGGTTTTCTTTGTGTACCTTAGTTTCATTAATAAACTAATAAAAAATGGACTCAGAAGAAAACTTAAGGACCATTTTATTAGAGTCAACAAGTTAAGCAACACACACCACAACTTTTGAGTCTATGATAACCCTAGAAATGGGAGAGTAACAAGTGTCACTTTAAAATTTGAACTACCATATAGAAATATAGAAGCTATAGGGCTTTGTTGAGAAACCTGTCTTGGTGTCCTCCACAGTCTCCTGTGTTTGGGAAGGTCATGGCACCTTTCAGAGTTAGGTGTTTGGAGGAGTTGAGGTGGATTAGTCCCAATTTACCTCCAGGAGAAGTCTGGAAAGACTTCCTTTGCAACAAGGAGTCTTTTAGCTCTCAATCTCCAAGATGCTTGCACTGACTTAACCTGCCTCGAGGTTGTGCCACCAGCCATGAGAGACTGTATCTCCCCTTTTAAACTAATTGAATATATCTCCCATTCTCTGTTAAATTGTTTGATCTTGGGTGTTTTCTCATAGCAACAGTTAAGAGTAGCTAGTACAGAAATAGGTTTCCAGTAGTGGAGTATTGCCGTGAGAATTGCTTTGGGAGAAATTGGTACCAAAGAAATAGGATTTTGCTGTATGAGACTAAGAGAACCTGGTAGCAAAACGTGAATTTATTTGTGAAGCTAAAAGAAATTGGTACCCAGCAGTATGGCCAATCCTATGATGTGGCTAATGTACCTTTGGAACTGTTTGTCAGGAAAAACATGGAGAACTTTTAGACTTTGTGCTAAGAAAGTCTTTCTGTCTTGGTGATGGTACCAAGTAGGCCTTTCTCATGAGAGCTTGGAAGAGGGCAATGCTGTGAGAGTCTCAGGCAGTGAAAGCCCAGTTTGTGATGGTCCAGATGGGACAGAGACTTGTTTGGACCTGGCTGATTGACAAATGGAGCCATTGGCAGAGAGTTTAGTGAAGTTTTGCCCTCATCCAGAAAGCTTGTCTGAATTTAAACTGGAGTGCTTGCTGGAGGAAATTTAAAAGCAATGGTCTTGACAATGTAATATGATTAGTTTTTAGTTCTCATTTCAGAGTTATGAAAAAGAACAAGGAAATGGGCAAAAAGAGACAAAACTTGTGAGATCTAATGATAGAAAATGCAATGACAAACTTAAAGAGTTAAACCAGGAAGAGGCAGAGAAAAAATATTTACTATTCTAAAGATTAGCTCCATTAATAAATCAAAACTTCCTCTTAACTTGGAAAATAGGAGAGGCCCTAACATGAGGGCAAAATTCTCAGAGAAGGATCCACTTATAGTTCAAAACACAGTCCAATAAAAAAAGGAAGTCAATGCAACAGAGGCTTGAAACAGCTGGTCACATTACATCTACAGTTTAGAAGTAGAGAGCAGTAAATGTTTACATTCAGCCTACTGAATAATGGAAATCCTTTTGGAACAAATGAGCGAAGTTTAAAATTCCAAAGTAAGAGGTTTTTTCCTCCCCTAAAGCAATCACCCAGGAGAGAAAGAATTTTCCTACAGTCAACACAGAAAATCTGAATCAGCTGTGATTCAAGGGGGCCAATATCTAACCCAAAGCAACAACAAAACATGGCAAAGTCTTCCTCATATTCCTGGCTTCAGTAGCATCAAAGATTAAAGAGAGAAGTTTGTGGATCCCTCCTCCATGGTTTAAGAGAATGGCTGAATCCAGGAAGCATGTGGCAGAAAGCCTGCAGTTTACAGGTCCAAGAAGGGGAGTTTGTGCTGTGGAATTAAAATCTGGTTTGCCATTGAGACTTAAGGATATTAGAGATGCCAGAGACTATGTGAAAAAATCTGCTGTCCCTGGAGAGAGCTGTACACCCTGGAAGGACCCAGTCCAAAAAAGTTATGTATTCTATTGACAGCTGTGTTGGAGGGTTGGAACAGAACTCCTTTGCAAATGAGATGATTTCAATGAGAATTTCACCTGTTATATATGGAGGTGCAGGATTTGGGAGTTTGACTTGCTGGTTTTCAGTCTGTTATGCAGTGATCTTCACTGGATATGGTCTCTTTCCTTCCTTTTGGAATGGGAATGTTTATTATTTGCCATTGTATGTTGCAAGTATGTAAGTTGTCCTTTGGTTGTACAAGAGGCTTTGGACTTTGGATTTCTGACTGTGTTGGTATGTTGATGTAGTCTCTAATGAGACTTTCACAGTCGGACTATGTATGGTTTACACAGTGAGATCTTAACGAGCTTTGGGGGCCAGGGGTAGAGTATCATGGTTTGAAATGTGTCTCCCACAGTCTAGTATTTTGTAAGGTCATGGCACCTTTGAGAGGTAGGGAAAGTTGGTGGGGGAAAGTTGCATCACTGGAGCTCTGTTTTTCTACCAGGATATCTGAAGCCTCACTTCTCCTTTCCTACAGAAAGGTGGTTACATGCAGGGAACTGGGAGAGATAAGCCTTAAAGTGAATTAATCCCACACTAACTCCAGAAGTCTTTTTTTAAGCAAGGAATCTTTCTTCTCTCTGTCTCCAAGATATCTTCAGTGACTTAGCTTGCCTCCAGGTTCTGCCACCAGACATGCCGCATCTTCCATGAAAGACTGTATCTTAACTCTGGAACTGTAAACAGAATAAATCTCCCTTTCTCACATTAAGTTGTTTAAGCCTCAGTGTTGTCTCACAGCAACATACAAAAGTAACCAATACAAAGCCTATTAAGAAAAAGTTTATCCCTTGTGATCAATACAATGGAGTCTAAGTTCTAGCCCTGGTTGAAGACATAGCATGTGTTGCAGTTCACCTGCATGGTTGCTAATAAATGATCATCAAACAGCTTAGAGAACAAAGGATTTATTTTCTCTTACAATTATTTGTTACAGTTTGTAGTCCAGCTTGTCAGGAGAGCATGCACCAACACCAGGGCCAAGGGAACTGGAAACACCATCTCTACGTAATGGCTGAGAGAGGGATGATCCTTAAATGCCAGACCAGCATATCCAGGCAAATATATACAAGGATGCTAATTCCTTCAACCGGCCCTCCATCTTTTATTATAGGGCCTAATCCCACCCACCATAGGCTGGGCCCTCCCCAACAGCTAGACAATCTGCTGCAGGTTTGCTGTGCCCCAATTCTTTTTTTTAATACATTTTTTATTATTTCTGCTCATAAAAACTTAATAGGTAGACCAGTTCCCTCCCTCCCTCCTCTTCCTTCCGAACCCCCTGCTCCCCCTCCCCGCCCTCCCCATCCCCCAGTGCCTCCCAACAATCACCAGAGACTCCATTATTGTGTATGCCTAACTCTCCTCTGGGTCTTGCTCTCCGATGACATACAAGGACCCAGTGGCATTTCCCTGAACCCTTTCTCATGTTCCCCTTAAGCATAGGAACACTACTGTGGCTGACAATCCCTTGCCTACAAGGATCTTGGTGCCTTTACCTGATGCTAGACTTTGTGAGGTCAGTAGTGTGTTGGACATTGCACAGGGCATGCAAAGTACTATTATGAATGCTTCGGCCCTAACTAGTGTGGAGAATCTTGCAAATCATTGCTCCTCCCATCCTTTTGCTCTTACAATCTTACTGCCCCCTCTTCCGCAAATGTTCCTGAGCTTCAGGATGGGGAGAGATTAGGCTGGCCTAGTTCTATGTGGTTCATATAACGTCTCTGAAGTTCTGAATTGTGGTTTGTTGATTTTCTTTTGCAGTTTTGCTGCTCCTGCAATGCCCTTCACTCCATCCTCATGGGCACGGTATGTCACCCCCTGGTCAGAGACAAAGAGCTGTTAAACTGGAGTCTTGTTATAATAGCACATTCAAGGATAGATGTAATAAAAGTAGGAAACCTCAGTGAGGGAGGGGTCAATCACTCATTTGCGAAATGATTACTTTTTATCTGCCAGACTATATCCCCTCCCCTTCTGGTGAGATCATACCCCCTCAGTTATACATGATCAGGAATGAACGTCTGTGAACTTAACCAGGTGTTACATTACTTACTTGCATTCCTTGATGGAGGCCTATTTCCTCTGCTGTAACATGGTCCCCTCTCTCCTAGTGTCTGGTGTGGCCCTCCAACCCCATCCCTCCTGTTCATACTCCTTGCAGTTACTGTATTACATAGGTTTAACTTTGAGTGTCTCAATGTGGGCTGGGTGAGTTTGGCACTAGGAGCCACCTATTAGGAAGTACATACAGCGCTTAATTTTCTGGGTTTAGGATACTTCACTTAATATAATTGTTTCTAATGACATCCATTTCCTGGCAAATTCCAGTAATTCATCATTTTTGATGGCTGAGTAGTACTCCATTGTATAGATGTACCACAGTTTCCTTATCCACTCGTCAACTGTTGGACATTTAGGTTGATTCCATGACTTTGCTATTGTAAACAGTGCTGCTATGAACATGGTCGTGTTTGTGCTATCAAGGTGAACCTCTGCTGCATGGGGGGTTATTCCCAAAAGTAGGATAGCAGAGTCATATGGCATTTCAATCTTTAATTACTTTAAGAATCTCCAGACGGCTTGCCAGAGTGGCTGTATGAGCCTGCATTCCCACCAGCAATGTAGGAGAGTTCCCCTCTCTCCACATCCTCTCCAGCATTTAGTGTTGTTTGTATTGTGGATTTTTGCCATCCTGACCGGGGTGAGATGATATCTCAGGGAAGTTTTGATTTGCAATTCCCTGATGGCTAAGGAAGTGGAGCATTTTTTAAGATATTTGTTAGACATTTTATTGTCATCCCTGGTAAATTTTCTTCTCCAGTGCCCATTTTTTAATTGTGCCATTGTTTTCCTTGGAGTTTAGTTTTCTAAGTTCTTTGTGTATTCTGGACAGCAGAGCTGTACCACATATGTGGATAGTGAAGATTTTCTCCCATTCTGTGGGTTGCCTTTGAGCTCGTTTTACAATCTCTTTATCTGAACAGAAGCTCTTTAATTTTACAAGGTCCCAACTGTTGAGAGTTGGTAGCAGTGACTGTGCCATTGGATGTCTATTTAGGAAATGTTGGCCTAGTCCAATCAGCTCGAGGGAGTTCCCTATCCTTTCAACTATGGTTTTTATAGCCTCTGGCCTTATATCAAGGTCCTTGTTCCATTTGGAATTAAGTCTTGTACATGGTGACAAGTACTGGTCTAGCTTTAATCTTCTGCATGTGGAGATCCAGTTTTGCCAGCACCATTTGTTGAAGATGCTGTTCTTTTTCCATTGGATTCTTTGGGCCCCTTTGTCATATACCAAATGGCTGTAATTTTGTGGGCTTATATCTGGGTCTTCAACCCTTATCCATTGATCTGTGTGTCTATTTTGGAGCCAGTACCAGGCTGTTTTTATAACTATTAATTTGTAGTATAGACTAAGGTTTGGTATGGTAATTCCTCCAGCATTGTTTTTGTTACTCAGGATTGTCTTTGCCCTCCTGGGTCTTTTGTGCCTCCATATGAATTTTGAGATTATTTGGTCAACTTCTTTAAAGAATTGCTTTGGGATTTTGATTGGTATAGCATTGAATCTGTATATTGCCTTTGGTAGGATGGTCATTTTTACGATGTTGATTCTGCCAATCCAGGAACATGGGAGATCTTTCGACCTTCTGGTGTCTTCTGCAATTTCTTTCTTTAGGGTTTTAAAGTTTTCATCATAAAGGTCGCTTACTTCCTTCGTTATGTTTATACCAAGGTATTTCATTTTTTTAGGGGCTATAGTAAATGGTATGGTTTCTCTCAAGGCTTTTTCACTTCTTTCATTCTGAGCATATAGGAAGGCCTCTGGTTTTTGCACATTTATTTTGTATCCTACCACTCTGCTGAACTTCTCAATTAGTTCCAGGAGCTTCCTGGTGGAGTTTTTGGGATCCCTCAGGTATAAGATCATGTCATCTGCAAATAGTGATAGCTTGATTTCTTCCTTGCCGATTTGAATCCCTCTTATGTCCCTTTCTTGTCTTATGGCTTCAGCTAAGACTTCAAGAACAATATTGAATAGAAGTGGTCAGAGAGGACAGCCTTGTCGAATTCCCGATCAAAGTGGGAATGCTTCCAATTGTTCCCCATTGAGCATAATCTTTGCTTTGGACTTGTTGTATACAGCTTTTGTTATATTGATAAAGGTTCTTTCCATTCCTACTGTCTCTAGCGTTTTGATCATAAAAGGCTGTTGGATCTTATCAAAGGCTTTTTCTGCATCTATTGAGAGTATCATGTGGTTTTAGACTTTGGACTGGTTTACGTGATGAATTACATTTCTTGATTTGCGTATGTTGAACCAACCTTGTGTGCCAGGAATGAAGCCTACTTGGTCCCTGTGAATGATCTTTTTAATATGTTTTTGAATCCGATTTGCTAAGACTTTGTTGAGAATCTTTGCGTCTGTGTTCATCAGAGAAATCGGCCTATAGTTTTCTTTTTTAAGTGAATCATTATTAGGTTTTGGGATTAAAATGATATTTGCTTCATAGAAGGAATTTGGTAGTGTTCCTTCCTTTGCTATTTGATGGAACAGTTTAAGGAGTATTGGTGTTATTAACTCCGTAAATGTCTGGTAGAATTGTGTGCTGAATCCATCTGGTCCAGGACATTTTTTGGTGGGAAGATTCAAGATTACTTCTTCAATTTCCTTATATGTTATAGGACTATTTAAATAATTCACAACTTCCTGATAAATTTTAGATAAGTTGTGCTTACTTAGGAATTCGTCCATGTCTTTTGTGTTGTCAAACTTCACAGAGTATACGTTTTTGAAATATGATGTTATAATTCTCTGGATTTCTTGGGTATCAGTAGTGATGACTCCATGTTCTTTTCTAATTTTGTTAATTTGGGTTTTCTCTCTCTTGCTTTTGGTTAATTTAGCTAGGGGTGTATCAATCTTATTGTTTTTTTCAAAGAACCAACTTTTTGACTGGTTGTTTTTTTCTATCGTTTTCTTAATCTCGATTTCAGATATTTCTCCCCTTATATTGTTAATCTCCTCTCGTCTACTACTTTTGGGATCAGATTGCTCAAGTTTCTCTGAAGCCTTAAGCTGCATTTTTAAGGTACTTATTTCTGATGTTTCCATTTTTTTGATGTAGACATTAAGAGCTATGGACTTACCTCTTGGAACAGCTTCCATTGTGTCCCAGAGATTTTGTTAAGTTGTATTTTCATTATCGTTCCCTTTCAGGAAATCTTGAATTTCCTTTTTAATTTCTTCCTGAATCCAGTTCTCATTCAGCATCATATTGTTAAGTTTCCAGGAGTTATTGTATTTCTCTTGTTTGTTGTGTTGTGGCTGTCCAGCTTTAGGCCGTGGTGGTCTGATAGGGCACAGGTTAGTATTTGTGTAGTTTCATTTTGTGGCCCAATATGTGATCTATTTTGGAGAAAGTTGCATATGCTGTTGAGAAAAATGTGTATTCTTTGGTGCATGGGTGAAAAGTTTGATAGAGATCTTTAAGGTCCATTTTGTTCAGGGTTTGATTAAGTTCCAAAGTGTCTCTGTTAAGCTTTTGACCTGTTGATCTATTCCATGTTGAGAGGGCAGTGTTGAAGTCCCCAAGAATTATCATTTGGGGGTTGATTTCTTGCTTTAGACGCTGTAGGGTTTTCTTAATGAATGTGGAGGGGCCCGTATTAGGTGCATATATGTTCAGTATTGTGAAGTCTTACTGGTGAAGTGTACCTGTGACTAAAATGTAGTATCCATCTGTGTCTCTTATGATTTTCTTTGATTTGAAGTCCACTTTGTCTGACAGCATAATTGCTACCCCTGCCTGTTTCCTGGTTCCATTAGCTTGCAAGATTTTGGACCAGCCTTTCATTCTTAGAATGTGCCTATCTTTTGTGGTGAGATGAGTTTCCTGAAGGCAGCAGATTGTTGGACTGTGGTTTTTAATCCAAATTTGTAATCTATGTCTCTTAATTGGTCAGTTAATACCATTGACAATTAATGTTATAATGGATAAATTATTTTTAATTCTGGACATTTATTATGTTTAGTATGTTTTGTAAGCATGTTGTTTGATATTTATGTTTTGGTGGTATTATACTTCCCTCTGTTGTCCTGGATACGCTTGTTCTTTTCTTCAAGCTTGAGTATCATTTCTAGCATTTTTTGAAGGCCTGGTTTGGTAGACATGTATCCCTTCAAGTCGTCCTTGTGCTGGAAAACTTTTCTTTCTCCCTCAATCATGACAGATAGTTTTGCCGGGTATATCAGTCTGGGTTGGCATTTTTGCTCATTTAATACTTGCAGTATGTCTCTCCAAGCTCTTCTTGCTTTTACTGTTTCCATTGAGTAGTCATTTGTTATTCTAATAGGTTTACCTTTAAATGTGACTTGCTTTATGTTCTCTTGAAGCTCTCAGCACCTTATCTTTGTCTTGAATGTGGAGTGTTTTGACTATTATTTGCCATGGTGAATTTATATTTTGGTCATATCTGTTTGGAGTGCGAAATGCCTCTTGTATTTGGGTAGGCCTCTCATTCTTTAGTTGTGGGAAGTTTTCATTTATGATGAATTGAAATATTTCCTCAGGTGTGGTATTTTGGGATTCTTGTTCTGGTATTCCATGAATGCGCATGTTAGGCTTCTTCAGGGTGTCCCATATTTCTTGAATGTTCCTCTCCAGTATCTTTTTGGCTTTAACAATCTCTTCCATTGAGCTGGTTAATTCTCCCACTTTCTCTTCAAGATCTGAAATTCTATTTTCTGCCTCATTTGTTCTGCTGATAAGACTCTCTGTTGAGTTTTGGGTTGAAGATAACTTGTCTTTTAGTTCAATTTTAAACTTTGCCTGAGACTGTTTTAACTTCTCTATACCTATTTTTGTTTCTTGAACTGTTTTTCTCAACTCCTCCAGGTGCCTGTTGTGTTCCTGTTCAAAGTGGTTGATATGGTGTTTAACTCTTCTCGGATTTCCTCTTTCATAGTATTAATCATGGTAATGATCATACTCTGAAAGTTGTTATATTGGGTCTGGCTTTCATGGCTATTTTCTGTGGATTTGTTCTGGTCGGAATCCATTGTTATGGCATTGAATCTTTCAGTGGGAGATTGGTCTTCTTGGGTTTTGTTTCTCGTGGATCTGCACTTTGACTTATACATTGTTGTTTTGTTTTTTAGGACCTTTCAGTTTCTGTGTGTTTTTCACTGAACCGATGTAGTTGGTATTGTTACACTTGCAAGTTTTTACTAGTGCTTGCCTTGGATTGGGTATGTTTTTGTATTGTTATTGGTATATCCTAGATGAGGCTACTAGGCTGTTAGTATGTCAGTTAAGTAACCAGGGGGTGAATATTAGTATGGTAGTGCACTTTTACAATTTAGTGTCTTGGTGAAATGTGAGGGTGAGTGGTGTACTCCCTGGAGTTGTATGTTTTTGGGGTGGCTGTATGAGGAAGTTGATCTACAGCATTGATACTAGAAAGAATCAGTAAGTTGAAAAGAAAAAAAAAGAAAGTTTACTTATCTTTGGGCTGGATGTGAAGAATCTCGCCCATGTGATATAATGGTTGTAGTGGAGTCCAGATGTATGGCTTGTGTTCCCTTTGTTCCTTAGAGTTTTGCTTGAGTTTTCTTTGGACTCTATTGAATTCTGAGTAGCAGTGTGTCTTCCGTGGACCACGTGCGTAGGTCCCTGGTGGGCAAGAGATGCAGAAGGTCTGATGTTGATGGCAGAATTCTTCACCTGCGAAGGGGGGGAGGGGGAGCGGAGGCCCGCGGGGTCAGGAGGGCACGAGGGTCTGGGGTCTGGGGCGGGGTTCCGGGGGCAAAGCCGGTGGCTGCGCGGGTCCTGCTGGCCAGGTGGCTCCGGGGTGGGGGGCTGGGCTGGGCTGGGAGGGGCTCTCTCGCTCGCTCACTCACCTGGGAGCTTGGCGAGGGTTGGCACGTAGGGGACAGGGTCTCGCGGGCAAAGCCAGCCGCACGGTGCTGCTGGCCGGGCGGCTCCGAGGTGGGGGTTGTGGGCCCAATTCAACCACTAATTTTCCACAAATGTGCCCAGAGCTCAATCCCTCAACCTTCAATTTGACACCTGTGCCTAACTATGACAGCATGCTATTATATTTTCCCATAAGAGTTAATCCAAAAGGGTTTGTCAATCACCTGGTCAGAAGTACAAACCTCAGCTAAGCTGATTCACCTGAAGTCATGCTGAGGACATGGGAAGGATAAATATCTGAAAATATCACCTTGATGAGTTGATATATTTACCCTTATAGATGCCTCAATTCACTGACTTGAAGAGTTCCACTGCTTATCCAGCCCAGTTTCTGAGTTCTCAATCAGGGGAAAACATACATTTTTCTTGCTTTCCTTTATTTCATTTTGGATATGAAATAAAATCCTAAAGGATTTTACCTGGAACTCCAGATTTCTCACTGTGCTCTTGAATGCCCCCCTTCAGTTGTTTGCCAGCATCCATTCCTGACTTAAAATACATAAAAATTTTTTATCTCCTCTATCTTCCTTTTATTGGCAGTTGCCAGTATTTGCCATTTTCCTGCCCTTTTCTTTTTCTCTTAACTTCTAATTAAATTGTCTTTGAGTTTTGTTCCAAATGTGTTTTTAGCTTTTCTTCTTAACAAGAAAAGGGACTCACTAATGAGGACCCCAATTTCTCTGTAAAAGTTTCCTGGCTTGATGACTGAAGAGCTGTTGTACTAACTTCTGCTGGGAATGTATGAAAAAAGCTGTCTACTTTCCCTAGATTGGCAAACAATGTTGTAAGAAAGCAATAAATTACAGAAAAGTAGAACAAAATGACTGTTATGTTTTATTTAGAGAAGGAGGGGGAGAAGGTTTACTTACAGGATTATAAATGACTCAAAGGCATCTGCATCAACAAGAAATCAACTCCTGACTGGGTGATACTGATGAAAGTTGCATCACTGGATCTCTGTTTTTCTACCAGGATATCCGAAGCCTGACTTCTCTTCCCCTATGGTAGGATTGTTTGAATGTGGAGAAAACTGTTGAACAATATAGGCCTAGCTGAATTAATTCTTAAGGGAAGAGACAATAGTATACACTGTTATTTCTAGGACCATTATTTTTTTCCTAATCTTTGAAATAGTTAAGGATTTACTGACAGTTACTCAATAAATTATAAGCAGATCTTTAATATTTACTTAGATCAGTCCACTTAATCCTCAAAAAAGATCTTTAAAATACATACTACTGGAAGTTTGTACAGGGAGATGGGACCCTGAAACTTTCAACTAGAAAGTAGCATTTTTAATCATTAATCATTCTAGCATCAGTTCAGCAGATTCACATCCAATGGCTGAGCCCTAAGTGGAGAAACTCATGACCTTATAAAAAGTTCTGCTACTTCCCTACCCATATATGAATGTATGTGCATGTACACATAGATACTGATTAAACCAAATTGTTTTCCATATTTTATATCCTTCATTTTGTTCTGTGAAGGCATTTAGACCTTTTGTATCAGGTAGTCTTTGTTTTGTTTTGTATTTTTCTTTCAATCATGTTCTTAAAGCTGGAGACATAATTTACAATCTAGGGAACTAGATAAGGAAGAATCAGGTAAGCTCCAAATAGTAAAAATATAATACTTATGAGAGTTTTGAATCCCTGAAAATTGAAAATAACCCACTAAACATCATCCAGGGATTTCCATCTTTCCAGGTCTGGTTTGGGATGTGGTTAGGTTTTCTCACTCGTTCTATGATTCTCTCTATGTTTATTTCCATTCTTATGTACATGCAGCAATTGATCAGTTTAAATTTACCACAGACTCCTCCCTCAGAAAAGACCTAGTGACAGATACTATTGAACATTTCGGCTTGTTGCTTGGTAATTCGTTAAGTGGTTTTATAGTCACATTAGCTATAATGTTGACAAACTGACAATGTGATTTAACATATAGATGGGAATACATTATCTTCAGGACTCATTTTATGCACAAGTTATTGGACTATAACAGTGGTTTGTATGTTCCATTATTTTCCAGTCACTGATTTTTTTTTTTATTAAAAATTTAATTATACATTTTAAAATTTTTTACCAGTTCCCTCCCTCCCCCCTCCCCTTCCCCCAGTGTCTCCCCCCCAATTCCCAGAGAGTCCTTTATTGTGTGCGCCTAACTCTCCACTGGGTCCTCCTCTCCGATGACATATAAGGACCCAGTGGCATTTCCATAAGCCCTTTCTCTTGTTCCCCTTAATCATAAGATTACTACTATGGCTGTCAATCCCTTGCCTCCAGGGGTCTCGGTGCCCTTAACAGATGCTAGACTTTATGAGGGCAACAGTGCGCTGGACATTGCGCAGGGCATGCAAAGTTCCATTATGATTGCTTTGGCCCCAACTATTGTTGAGAATCTTGCAAATCGTTGCTCCTCCCATCCTTTTGCTCTTACAATCTTACCGCCCCCTCTTCCGCAAATGTCCCTGAGCTCCAGGATGGGGAGAGATTAGGCTGTCCTAGTTCTATGTGATTGATATAGAGTCTCTGAAGTTCTGGATTGTGGTTTGTTGATTTTCTTTTGCAGTTTTTCTGCTCCTGCAATTCCCTTCACTCCATTCTGCTGGGCACTGTATGTCACCCCCTGGCCAGAGACAAAAAGCTGTTAAACTGGAGTCTTGTTGTAATAGCACATTCAAGGGTAGATGTAATAAGAGTAGGAAACCTCACTGAGGGCGGGGTCCATTACCCATTTGCACAATGATTACTTTTTATCTGCTAGACTATATGCCCTCCCCTTCTGGTGAGATCAGGAAAGAACATCTGTGAACTTAACCAGGTTTCTCATTACTTACTTGCAGACCTTGATGGAGGCCTATTTTCTCTGCTGTAACATGGTCTCCTCTCTCCTTGTTTCTGGTGTGGCCCTCCTAACCCATCTCTCTTGTTCATAATCCTTGCAATTACTGTGTTACATAGGTTTACTTTTGAGTGTCCCAATGTGGGCTGGGCGAGTTTGGTACTAGGAGCCACCTATTAGGGAGTACATACGGCGCTTAATTTTCTGGGTTTGGGATACTTCACTTAATATAATTCTTTCTAATGACATCCATTTCCCAGCAAATTCCAGTAATTCATCATTTTTGATGGCTGAGTAGTACTCCATTGTATAGATGTACCACAGTTTCCTTATCCACTCGTCAACTGTTGGACATTTAGGTTGATTCCATGACTTTGCTATTGTAAACAGTGCTGCTATGAACATGGTCGAGCTTGTGCTATCGAGGCGAACCTCTGCTGCTTGGGGGGTTATTCCCAAAAGTGGGATAGCAGGGTCATACGGCATTTCAATCTTTAATTTCTTTAAGAATCTCCAGACGGCTCGCCAGAGTGGCTGTATGAGCCTGCATTCCCACCAACAATGTAGGAGAGTTCCCCTCTCCCCACATCCTCTCCAGCATTTGTCGTTGTTTGTACTGTGGATTTTTGCCATCCTGACCGGGGTGAGATGATATCTCAGGGAAGTTTTGATTTGCATTTCCCTGATGGCGAAGGAAGTGGAGCATTTTTTAAGATAATTGTTAGACATTTTAATTTCATCCCTGGTAAAGTTTCTTTGAAGTTCCAGGGCCCATTTTTTAATTGGGCCAGTGTTTTCCTTGGAGTTTAATTTTCTAAGTTCTTTGTGCACTCTGGACAGTAGAGCTCTGTCAGATATGTGGTTAGTGAAGATTTTCTCCCATTCTGTGGGTTGCCTTTGAGCTCGTGTTACAATCTCTTTATCTGAACAGAAGCTCTTTAATTTCACAAGATCCCAACTGTTGAGAGTTGGTAGCAGTGCCAGTCACTGATTTTTTAAGACATACCACAGTTTCTTTTTTTTGGTTCTTTGTTTGTTGTTGTTAAGTCTCCCAGTCTTCATACACTTTAACTCCCAAATGTTTCCCCATTGGAAAGTGGAACCAAGAAGAGATAAGGAAAAATAGACCCCAACACACAAGGTCTTGGCCATTTGAGTGGAATTACAGTGTAAGTTGACTTCCCACATATGCAATGTATTCCACCATTCAATGTCCATGTCACCATTATCTCAAGACTATCAAAGTTGAGAGAAATCAGACAGTGGCTGGAGATCTGGATCAAAATAATTTTGGGATTTATACCACTGGGATTTCTGAGTCAAATTTTCTAAAATTAACATTCTAAAGAGGACCCTGATTTACAACTCTATTTTTCAGCATTCTTTGAGAGTGTTGTAATGTCACTACACTGCCATGTGTCTCCTGACAGAGTTTCAGTAGAGAAAGCAAGCCCAGGAATCACTTTAACATTTAGACTGCAATGAGGCCTTTTTACACATGTACTTACAACTGAGTCTGTATTTCTCATGCCATGACAGACTCCTACATTTGGATACCAATGAAGGATTATTATTATTTATGGTTGTATGAACATCAAAAGTGCTAAAAGTACTGATATCAGCAGGTAGGGATTAGGAATCTGGATTTGATTAATTTACTGCTCCTATTTTGGGAATGCTAGATCTCTAACCATTCTTCATTAGGGAAATATTGAGGGCAAAACAAATGTAGTGCCTCCTTGATGGCAAATGGAATAGGTGATTTTGTATTTGCAAGTTTCCTGCATTCCCCCTTGGCTTGAGAAATAAGTATGGCAGTGTAGTGTTCAAATAACTCTCAAAACTGACAGAATTATGCATATACATTTGCAGAAGGAGCGTTTTGAAAGCACAAAAGGGGACCAGATCAATAGCAACAAACAGTAGGTATATATCATGTCCATAAGAAATAAAGAAATTCTAATTGAAGCTTTCTTCCACAGGTCCAGTTGGATGGAGTGGCATCTACCAAATCAGGAACAAAGAATAGAGTAAGAACTACAGCAATGGTTGCAGATAGGATAACACTGCATTATAAGAGAAAACAGACACCCAAAATATATACAGTTCATTTATCCCTTTAGGCAGTTGATCCCTCAGGTTAATCTGCTCTATGTAAATTAGTCAACTTCTGGAGTTACTGAAGTAGAGTTACAGACCTGGGTTCTCCAGAGTCATAATTTGCATTTTCCAGATGGTCTGGTTCTGTGGGGATGGTGGACTGGATGTATACTCCCAATCATGAGAAGTTGGTTTTACTCTACTGCGGTTAATCCATAGGACCATGTTGGCCACTTTCATTGCAGAAGAGTTGAATAGGCCCCACCAAATAGTCCTGAGTAGTTTGACATTCCACACTTTTGTTCATAGAGTATCTCCTCATTTAAAGAAGTGAGCATCTGTGGCTAAACTCATGGATAATTGATCCCTAATCTAATGATGTGAATGGTATGTAATGGTTAAAGTCAAGTCAGAGTCTGTATCTGTTGCTTCAGGGTAATGGTGCCCAACTGATCTCATATCCCTCTGATCATGGGAAGATAACGACCATGAAGCAGATCATAGTGGAAAATTTCTGTGTTTCAGTTGGGAGTATATTAAATTATTTCCAGCATAGATGGATTTCCTGGCACAGTTTGGTCATCTGCAGCTTTACAGTTCAGTTCATTCATTCCACATTCCAGATCTCTGGGGACAGTGTATCATGTGTACATTCCAGATAATCTTTATGTCTTGCCAGAAGCTGCATCACTTTAGCCATGAATGATGGCCCACCATCCAATCCAATCAAATGGTGATTGGGATTCCAAATCTGGAATTAGTTCAATTATTTCCTTTAGCAGGAGTTATGGCACTTTATGTGAATTTTCAATGTTTTCTCTCATTTGTTTGGTCATAAAATGGCATCATTACAACAGAAGCAATTGTTTGGAATTGAACCATGGCTTGGGATTAGACATTTATGTTCTCTTTTTCAAATGATGTACTGTTACAAGGTCTGATTAAACATTAGTGCTGCAGCAGGATTTATAACTCAAGAGTATACACTTGTCAAGAAAAACAAATTAAAGTCTAATAACAAAATAAGGGCAAAATTATATAGAATTCTATGAGGCCATGATTCAAATTAACAAGTGCAGGCCAGGAAAATAAGTTCCTAAGTGGTCAGTTCCTCCAATTTGAAGACTGAATGTTACATATTGTATATATCTGAGTTAAACAGGAGACTCTATCTTGGCTAATAAAGAATCTATAGCTATTCATTTATCCATTATCACCATTGTCACTTGGTCCAAATAAAAAAACGTGATTATTGACACTTGAGAGGTAGGAAATTATTATTTATTACTGCAACTAAAGTTATAGATCAATGTCCTTCCATTCCAGAAATCATCATTTAAATTTCAGATTTCATAATGAATTGCTTGGGGAGTTTTTCAGATAATTATCCATAGGTTCTTTCACATTTTATGTTTTAATAAGCCCACATTTCAAAGTGAACCCACTAAATGGCTCATAAGTATATATTCAACCAGATATATAACATACATAAAAATTATCAGTGGGTAAAAATAAACTTTTGTTTCTGTATAGGAAACAAAAAATGAAAATTGATCTCAATTAAAAATATTGTCGGGTTGTAAGATACAAATTGTATAGCTAATATAGATATTATTTAAAAGAGAAGAGATTCTCAGAATATTTCACCCAGCAAAAGTATCATAGTGTGGACTATAATTTGTATCACTTTGGGGGAAAGCAGACTTGTGTAGAATTTTTTCCTTTTTTAAAAATTTATTTTAGTTTTTATTTTTATTACATTTTTTGCCTAGATAAACAAGCTCAATAGGTACCCACTTCTTCTAGTTCCTCTTTCCAACTCCTTATTCTCCCCTTATTTTTAACTTTCCTCCTCCTATCTTGGTGCTTCCTGTTTTCTTCCTCCTATCCTACAGGAGCATATGTTTATGTGGACAATGAATTTCACTCTGAGTCATTTACACTAGTGAGGGTTCAGGACACAGCAGCATAGCTTGTGGCCCCTTCTTGGGCTGTCGTCTAATATGGGAACTCTATTTTAACAGATTAACCCCTTTCTTTAAGGATCCTACTGTCTGAAGCCTTCTCCCCTGTGATCCCTGCTAGACTTTGGGAGTTGATGACATATTGGCTATTGTGCAGGTCACGCCAAGTCCAATAACTCTATGGCTATATCCTGTAGCCCAGACTTATGTGAAGTTATCTTGCATGTTGTTGATCTTCCCCATCTTTAGGCTCTCATGATCTTGCCTCTCCCTCTTCCCCAAGGTTCCCTGAGCTTTAGGATTTGGAGAGATTTCTCTGGTCTTGTTCAGGGCGAATATTGTCGGGTCTTTGGTGTTCTGAATTATTGTTTGTTGTTTTTTCAGTTTTGATGTTCCTGAACTGACCTTGGCTGCATCCTGATTGATTGTTGATGTCATCTCCTGACCAAAGATAAAAGACTGTTTAACGAAGATGTTAATGTAGGAGCAGATGCAAAGGTAGATGGACCCAGTAGTAAGAGGGGTCAGTCATGCATTTGTCAGTTGGTTACTATATACCTGCCAGTCCCTATACCTTCCTGCCTGGGAAGATCAAACCTATTCAGTCTTATGTGAACAGGGAGGGAAATAAGAATAAGCTGCATCAGATATCTTCCTACGTCCATGCAGTAAATGACCATGGCCTATTTTCTCTAATGAAGTTAGTTCTTTTGTCTCCTTTCTTTTAAGGTTTTCTTCCCTTTCCCTCCTATTTATAATCCTTTAAGATTATAGTGGGTATTACAGAGATTTACCTTTGCATATGTCATTAAGTGGGTTTGAAATTAGGATTAACTTATTAGGAAATACATATGGCATCTAATTTTCTGTGCCTGAGATACTTCAGTCAATATAATTTTTGCTACTTCCATCCATTTCCCAACAAACTTCATTAATTCATCTTTTTTGATGACTGAGAAGTAGTCATTGTATAAATGTACAACATTATCATTCTCCATTGGTCAACTGTTGGGCATTTCAGTTGATTCCATGACTTTGCTGTTGTAAATAGTGCTGCAGTGAATGTGGTTTTACTCAGTTCACTGTACTGAATTGATTCCTTTTGGTCCTTTTGGGGGATCATTCCCAGTGGTGGTATAGCAGGGTCATATAGCATTTCATTCTTTAACTTTTTTAGAAATCACCACATTGTTCTTGAGAGTGGTGGTATATGCTTTCATTCCTACCAGCAATGTACGAAAGTTCCCTTCTTTCCACATCCTCTCCAGCATTTGGTGTTAGTTGTATTTATTTTCACCATACTGACCAGGGTAAGATATCTCAGGGTAGTTTTGATTTGCATTTATCTGATGGCTAGGGATGTAGAACATATTTTAAGATATTTGTTAAACATTTCAATTTCATCCCTGAAAAGTTTCTTTTGAGTTCCAAGGCCCATTTTGTAATTGGACATTTGTCTCCTTGGTGTTTCATTCTGTAAATTCTTTGTGCACTCTGGATAATAGAGCTCTATTAGATATATGGTTAGTGAAAATTTTCTCACATTCTATGTGTTGACTTTTTGCTCAGTTTATAATATCTTTAGCTAAAAGAAGGTCTTTAATTTCATAGCTCCCAAGCCCCAGGTGATTGTTGGGTCCCACTAGCCAGTTGGATCTTGCTTCTTTAGGCACCAGAGGACTCCCTGTTTCTTCTACTAAGGTTTCTGGTGCTGATAAGCTAAGTCTTAGGCCCCAGGTCATCAATGATTCCCATTAGCTAGTTGACCTTTTCAGTTCTGAGTCCCAGCAGGCTCCCTGCTCCTCTTGGTAAGGTCACGAGGCTGCACATAATAGAGAAGCCTCCACCAAGACACCTATGCATCCTCCTATGGTGTTCTTCTTCCTTCTTCTACTCCTGCTTTTTCATCTCTCACTCCTCCCCCCATAATTATTAAATAAGTTCAAAGTTTTCAAGAATTCAATAGAGTCCTGAGAAAACCCAACCAATGGGCTAGGGGACCAACACCAAACATCTGAGAACTCCTAAAATTATTCCATCAAACAGGAGAGAACCTTTGCTCCCAGCCCTAGGATAAGTAAACTCTTTTTACCTTCCTGTTACTCTCAATTGTTAGTCACCATAATTGAAAATTTCCATATAGGCCACCTAAAAACCTGTGCAACTTCGGGGACTTTACCATTCACTTTCACATATCACCAAGGAAGTAAACCTAAAAAATGCAGTATCATATTAATCTTTAATCCTTGTCTACTAATCCCACCTCAATTGACATACCAAGAGTCCAATAGCCTCATCTAGGAAGGAACACCAAGCAATGCCACACAGACACATCCAACTCCAAGGCAAACACTAACATTAACTGCTCAAGTGTAGTAATACTGTCTAATTCAGATCAGCCAAAAACACATACCAAGAAGGACCTAAGAGATAAAAGGAAAAATGCCCAGGTCACAGGCAAATCCATGAGAAACAAAAATCAAGACAAAAATCTCCTACAAAAAAGCATCAACCCCATAATGATGGAATCCAACCAGAAACTCACAGAAAATAGTCCATAAAGTCATACCTGAGATAATCATTTTCAAAGCCTTATCTTCACTATGATAAAAACAATGAAAGAAGAAATCCAGGAGAAGTTAAATAACTGCATCAACCATTTTTAACAGAATACAACAGGCACTTGGATGAGATGAGAAAAGCAGTTGAAGAAACAAAAATGGGCATAGAGCAGTTAAAACAATCCCAAGCAAAGTTTAAACTTGAACTAAAAGACAAGCCATCTTCAACCCAGAACACAACAGAGAGTTTTATCAGCAGAACAAAGGAAGCAGAAAATAGAATATCAGATCTTTAAGACAAAATGGAAGAACAAATCAGTTTAATCAAAGAGATTGTTAAAGCCAAAAAGATACTTGACAGGAATATTCAAGAGTTATAGGACACCTTGAAGAAGCCTTACATGTGTATTCATGGAATATCAGAACAAGAAACCCAAAATAACACAACTGAGGAATTTTTTTTAAATTATCACCTAGAAAGTTTTAATTAATTATTTTCTCTAACATCTTCATACTGGTACATAGTTCATTCTATTTAATTCCACACTACTCACCTTTTTGTGTTGCCATCGATCTCTGTATTCATGAGGGTTAACTGCAAAAAAAAAAAAAAAGACTTCTTTGAGCAAAGTCTTTGTCCATGGGCATAAATACGGATATTTAGAGTATGGTTTCATATTCTACCAATTTATCGAGTAACAATGCAGTATATTCTGCCATAAGGTCTACAATCTCATTGGTTTTTGACCTGATTTATAGTAACTGTCATGCATTATCTCTTATGGAATCCTCCTAAAATACAGACAGCAGTTTGTAACAACAATTTAGTAGTGCTACTGTTGCACAAGTGAACTTATCTTTCCTCTCAGGATGATTCTATGTTTCATGGAGTTCACAATTCTGTATAACCATTGATACCTTATTCCTTCAGCAATCTCCACATCAATATTCAGTACTATGAAATGTACTCATCAAGAAAGAATTTCCCAGTTATGTTCTAGCATGATTTGTTTCTATTTCTTGCAACTAAATACATTGTGTCTTCAGTATTAAAGTTTAAAGTTTTATGACAAAAATATGGTGGGGAACCAAAAGGAGTGGAAGCAGTTTTTATTGTTTTGGGTACCTTTGGGACTTCCTCAATAACTCCCATATAGTAATCCATATCTGCACTAGAGTGTTTAATTACCTGTTTCTTCTAAGGGAAGATTAATTATTCCATGTGTGGTATCTAGCTTCCAACTCTTCTTTATGTTTTATTAATAGAATTACAAGGAAGTATGTTTCATTGTTGCATATCATATTGCCCTCTGTCTTCATTAATGTTTCCTCATTCTCCTATTTTTTTCTATTCTCTTATTCATTTCCTCATTTAAAATTTGACCTTACAATGTTATACCTCTGTAACCCAATTTTACCTATGTGCTAGAATTTTCCCTCTTTTAGGCAACTACCCCTCTGTTGTACTTCTTATTTCTTGGCTTCCAGTGGAGGCTTTTTATGTTGAACTTACAATACTAGGGTGGAAGTTAAAGTTGGAAAGAGAGCACCTGCTGAGATGGCTCAGGGGTTAAGATTCTGCTTTGTAAGCAGAAGAACCTGAGTTCGGATCCTGGATCCCACATTAAAAATTCTATGTGAAAATAGTGGTATACTCCATATCTGGAAGGCTCTGGCCAGAAAATCTTAGAGGAAAGGAAAAAGGAAGTAGAAATAATCCAGAATAATGCCTTTGTCCTCCACAGGAATACACAGTGCCCTCTTATACACACACACACACACACACACACACACACACACACACACGCACACACAATATTTTTAAAAGAGAGACCATGAACATTTGTCTTTCTGCATCTAGATTGTGTCACTAGTATACTTTGCATTTATATTGCTGATAAACATGTAACCAAATAACTTATGAGAACAAGATATGTGTTCCTGCTTATCATTTTCTGTTCTTCATCAACATGGCGAGAGAGTTCATACCAACTTCAGAAGCTCAGGGAAATGATTGCATCATATCCACTGAAAGGAATACATTTCTTTTTTTACATAATGCTTATGCCAACATGCAAAATTAAGCCAAACTACTGAAACAACTTTCTCCATATTAACCATTTACCCAGGGAATTGTCTTACCTACCATGGTCTGGATTTTTCCACATTCATTAAATAATCTTCCACAGGCTGCCTTAGGGCTTGCCTTAACTACCAGTTCTTCAGAGTTGTGTCCAAAGCCAGAATTATCCATTGCCAAATCGACACTCGTTCTAACTGGTTCACCACATTTATTATATTTTTCAATTCCATTCATTTTCCTCCAAATTCCATTTCATTTTGAGTTAAAGTTGAATAAAATTCTATTGTGTATATGTATAATTTTTTCATTAATGATTTATCAGCTAATGGACATCTGGGCTGATTTCATTTCCTATCTATTGAGAATAGATAAGTAATGAACATGTTTGTTAATGTTTCTCAGTAGTAAGTTATAAATTTTTGGATATATGTCTAGGAATGCTATTACTGAGGTATTTCTATTTCTTAAGGAATATCAAGAATGGTTTCTATTACCCTTACTCTGATTATTGTGGTCCTATTCACAGTGGTACAATTACTTTCACAGTATTTTTCACTTTTATACTCAATTGTAAGTTTGTGACTTAGTACTAAGATGAATAACACCACAATATTTCTATTGTTTTCAGAATATTAATGTCTGATGTGTCTCATAGAACTATATACAGACTATATCTTAAACATAGGAAACTGCACAAAGAACAACAGATTTATGAGTTTTAAAAAACAGAATACACTCATGTTACTAGAAGCTTGTTTAAGGAATAGAGTGTAGATGCAAGATATACAGATCATGAAACATGGGCAAAATATATCAATTGGAACAGGTCTGAGGACTTTCTCCTTGCTGAATAGATCACACAGTATCAAGGAATACTGTACCAGCTGGTGAGGGAGAGAAATAATCACAAGCCCCATCAATGACATGAGATCTGTTAAGTTGCAATATAAATCACCAAGGCAACAGGTAACCAACAGCGTAACAGTGGCATGAGTACCAAGGAGAATACCAACAGCTTTCTGATTGAATTCAAGACATACCTGTCAGAATTGTACCCATCTCTATTACTAGAAACAAGAACAGGAACCTAAAAAAAAGAAATTGATCAATAGGGAAGACAGCCAAAAATCTGATAGATAAGAGGACAACACAGCAAGGTGCTCTGTAGGTAGCTGCTATATCCATAGAATGGGAACTCATAGTGGAAATCTTTGGGTCTAAAGCTGTATGAGTGAAGGGAAGTGCACTTATAAGTAGGATGGCTTGAAGAGAGGTAACTTGATATACCTCAGAAGCCTGAACTTCCACTGGAGTAAACAAGGTAGCGTGAACCCAGGGTCCTTAAAAGCATATGGGTGGAAGGGTAAGTTAGAGTGGTAGGCAATGGTAATGGGAAGGAAGAAGATGGGAGAGAAGGGGAGAGAGAGAAGCTGGGATGAATAATCAATATCCTTGTAAAAGTAGAAAAATTAAAGATAGAAATGGAATGTGAATATATTGGCATGGTGAAATATGCCTGTAAACCCTGGTGGTAAAGGCGGAGTTAATAAGAATTACAGTCAACCTTTGGCTACATATTGAGTTGGAGATGAAACTGTGCTACATGAGAGCCTTTTTCATAAAAAGCAGAATGACAAGACAATAACAATAATAAATAAAACCAAAATAAGCAAACAGAAATTGAAATATTCTAGCAACACAGAATTTGCCCATGTTTCCTTCTAGTCACCATTTCCCTGTAACAATATTAAATAATTCATACAAAGTAAATAAATATACTCGATCTCCAGATGAAGAAATAGAACTGTTTCATTCACATCAGAAGTATCACTGGTCTATTTCTGCCACAATCATTTCCTTCCTCCTCAAGTAACTATTATCCTGATTTCAGAGAAATCATGTTCTTGATTTCTTTTGATTTTATCAAAATCATACCACCTTTCTTACTGGTATCTTACTATTTAGTTGTTTATATTTGACTTATAGTTTTTCCATAGTCTATTTTTTTCTCATGTAATCATTGTGCAGTTCAACCACTATCTGACAATTGTCTGCTGGATTCAGAGTGAGGTGCAATTCTAATGGCACTGGTATTGGAGATGATTTGTCCTTCATAAGAGTCATATGACCATTTTTAAAACTGAAAATATAAAATGAAGAAGTTTTGATACTCAATTTGTGTTTTCTTTTTTTAAAATTTTTTTATTATTTATTATTTATTCAATTGTGCATGTATGAATGTGTGCATGTGTGTATGTATGTGTGTGTGTGTAGAACCACGGACGAAATCGGGAACCACCATGGACGCCTCCACCTCCTCCTTGTTTACTCTGCCCCAGGATTCACAAGCTCCTCCCTACCAGGACCAGAAATGCAGGCCGCCCCCCACTTCCTCCTGCCGTCTATATGTGGGGTCTAGGATCCGAACTCAGGTCCTTCCACCTGCAAGGCAGAGGCTTAACCTCTGAGCCACCTCTCCAGCCCTGATTTGTGTTTTATTAAGGGGAAGTAAACAAAAATATTTTATTACTTCTTATTTATTTATTTATCTCTCTATTTATTTATTTGTTGTATGTGTGTTTCTGTGTGTGTGTGTGTGTGTGTGTGTGTGTGTGTGTGTGTGTGTGTGTATGTGTCTATCGAGGCACAAGAGTGACATCGGGAATCATCTGGAAACTACCACCATTCTCTATGTTGAATTTATTCTGTGGCAAAATCCATTGCACATTTAGAGCTTTGAAAAATTTGCCATGGTGACAGAAACAAAATTATTTTTATTCTAAAACAATAACCCTTTTATGTTTTTTTTTCAAGATGAATTATGAATCTGTTCTTCTTCGCCCATTCTCAAAACTCCCAAGTCCAGGTTTGCATTATTACTTCTAACTTTTGAATAATCATCTCAATCAGGCAGAGGATGGAAACTAAATTTATTCTAATATTCTTGTGGTAGGAGGAAAAGTGAGATAGCAGCTGTCTTTTCTCTGTAGTCTTATTAAATCAATAGCTTCATTAAAATTTTTATTTTTTTTCAGAAACATGTCATGGATACACTAAAAAACAAGTAAATGAGGCAGTCAGTTTTTTTTTTATTAAAAATTTAATTATACATTTTAAAATTTTTTACCAGTTCCCTCTCTCCCCCCTCCTCCCCCTCCCCTTCCCCCAGTGCCTCCCCCCCAATTCCCAGAGAGTCCTTTATTGTGTACGCCTAACTCTCCACTGGGTCCTCCTCTCCGATGACATATAAGGACCCAGTGGCATTTCCATAAGCCCTTTCTCTTGTTCCCCTTAAGCATAAGATCACTACTATGGCTGTCAATCCCTTGCCTCCAGGGGTCTCGGTGCCCTTAACAGATGCTAGACTTTATGAGGGCAACAGTGCACTGGACATTGCGCAGGGCATGCAAAGTCCCATTATGATTGCTTTGGCCCCAACTATTGTTGAGAATCTTGCAAATCGTTGCTCCTCCCATCCTTTTGCTCTTACAATCTTACCGCCCCCTCTTCCGCAAATGTCCCTGAGCTCCAGGATGGGGAGAGATTAGGCTGGCCTAGTTCTATGTGATTGATATAGAGTCTCTGAAGTTCTGGATTGTGGTTTGTTGATTTTCTTTTGCAGTTTGAGGCAGTCAGTTTTTATCATCTATGTTCAGCTAAATGCTTATTACAAAATAACCAAAAATATATTTAAAGGTATGTTATGAATCCACCTTAACCAATGCTTCCAACCTACTTATAACTATTTTTGAATGAAATGAAAAGCCCTTATCTAAATTTTTATTATGAAAAGAAGTGATGTATGTATATAAAATTTGCAATCAGTACCAATATTCATGGTCTTGAAAATATCAGATATTGACTGCACTTATTTTTAAATCAGTAACATTCATTTTCCAAGATAGTTACTGAAAAGAGCATGTTTTATCCCTTTAAACAGTTTTTCTAGCTTAATTAGTGAAGTTCTTAGAAATCCTTTCCCTCCTTTTTTGGACAAAATTTATTTCTTGTTATGCAAGCAAAATTTTTTGCACCTATGCAATTTCATTGTCTAGCCTTTATTTGTGAACAATTTTACTTGATATCTAAGATCTTCCTTATTCTTCTAGAAAACATGTCTAAAACATTAAATTAAGAAAACACAGCAATGTCCAAAGCAAAATATATTTCTTTAGAAATTATTACTCTAATATCATCTCACGGTACCAGGTGTATCTATAATTGCTCAGCACCTACACATTGCTATTATTTTTTAATTGAGTGTGCTAAGAGAGAGCATTTTTTCTTCTCCAATTTCGTACAGCCAATCAGCATTGGGGATACCAATAGGCAAACCAGGGTCATGAGACCCAGAGTTAAAATTCACTTTCTGCTACCAGAACACATTATCTTTTCATCTTATTTTAACATAAATAGCCAGGGTACACACAGATTTAATCAAAGGAGTAAATGGGGAAAGAAATATATAATACTCTGGGAACCATTAAATTAAATCTTATTTTAAATCCAAGGAATATAGGAGTATGTATTCTGCTTTATAGTCATAATAAATAGTCATGAAGATTAAAAGTGTATTGCAAGAAAATAATTGACTTTCTTTGATTTTAATACAAGTTGTACTTGTTTATGATATCTTTTTCAGAGAAAATTATAGAAATTTTATGTAACATTGTAATATTATTTCTAAGATAATTGAAGTATAAGTTTCAACTAATACTATTTCTTATGTGTTTACATTTATTTTTATTAAAAATGGGGCTATTTAATATTTGAAACATGGAGGACATACATACACACCAAATGAAACCTGCCTCAAAATTTGATGAAACCAGAAAGAAATAGTAGAACTATAACAGACCTAATCAGAGGTAGATAAATCTACATCTATATTTTGTTTAATTTGTTTTAATGACTTAAAATTTTTTCAAAAACACCAAGGAGGTGAATTTAGTATTTTTATATGTCCTGAAACACAAGTGTACTTAATAAGTTGTATGAACTGCTAGCATTAGGATTTAAATTTATATAATCATATAAAAATAGTTTCATTTATTACAATTTTCTAATGATTTAAAGCCATAATTTAATATACATCATTATATTGGTATTTTTCAAGCATATTTTCTATAACTATGAATTGAAAACAATCATAAAATATTTAACTATATTACTTATAAATTTCAGCTCTGAAACATTTAACTGATTTATAAATATTAAAATATTTCAGAAGCTTTAAAAACATTCATTGTGGTTGGTGAGATGATGATATTTTAGGTAAAACAGTTAGCATGCAATATCCAGAATTTGAATCCCCAGAACTCACATAAATCCTGGCACAGTAGCATGTGCCTAATCCTATTTCTTGTATGAGAGATGGAAGACAGACAGGCGAGAATCCCTAGACACTTATGGTTACAAAGTACTCAGAAAAAGAGTGGTAAACAACAAGAAATCCTCTCTCAAACAAAGATGGTAAAGACTGATACCTGAGGCTGTCCTCTAAGCACCACACATGGCCCATGCTTGGATTCACACACACACACATATACACACACCAATATATGTGTGTGTGTATATGTATATATATATATATATATATATATATATATATATATATATACACACAGAGAAAGAGAGAGAGAATAAGCAAACAGATAAATGCATAATAAATAGTGTATTCAATGGGTACAAATTGTAAATTGTGGAATATATTGATCTTTCAATCTAAAAAAATTATGAAAAATGTTCCAAACATATATATATGGAGCACTGGTGACATGGAAGTACTTTTTTAAATCATCATTATTCCTTTAACATCTTATGGTATTTTCTTCTAGAATTCTATAAAATAAATTTTGTTTTTTTTTTTTCATAGTATCCTTGGTTGCTGCGAGGTTGGTGCCCACATACCTGTGAAAAATCTAGAGACTGAATTTTATTTTAGATATTTTTATTATGAGAATGACACATCCTCACATTTTAAATTCTAAAAATGAAGAGCTTATAATGACAATTTTCTGCTTTTTTCCTGTATAAAACATTCTTCTTCAAGTGATAGAAACAGTATTTCTTGGATTTGACTTTCCAGGGATAGTTAAAACAAGTTCAGGCTTATATATTTTAAACTTATCTTCCAATTTTTTCTTGAATTGGTTATACATTAATCTCATTCCTCCGGTTCCACAGGTCATTTTGGTCTATTAGTATATTTTGGAAATCTTTCTTGTGATATACATAAATTACTTCATTCTATTTTATGGATATTCAGTGTTTCACTGTGTAACTCTATCAAAATTTTTCTTCAAGGCTGGAGAGGTGGCTCAGGAGTTACGCCTCTGCCTTGCAGGCGGAAGGTCCTGAGTTCGGATCCCAGTTCCCACGTATAGATGCCAGGCGGACGCAGGGGTGGCCTGCGCTTCTGGTCCTGGTAGGGCGGAGCCTGTGAATCCCGGGGCAGAAGGAGGTGGAGGCGTCCACTGTGGTTCCTGAATTCGTCCGTGGTTCTAGACACACACACACACACACACACACACACACACACACACACACACACACACACACAAACGGGCACATACATAAGCACACACGCACAATTGAATAAATAATAATAAAAAAATTTTTTAAAAAAGAAATGTTTTAAAAAAATTTTTTTCTTCCCCTTCTCTCACAGACTACAGTGAAAATCATTTTATAGTAGTCATATTATATACGTGTAACTATATCTATATTATAAATTCCTTAAGAGAATTTGTTATGTATAAGTTTAAATGCAATCATAATTTGACAAACGTTCTCATAGATGTTTCCTTAATTAATACTCTATCTTATAAGAATTCACTTTTTACCCTTTGGCTAACACATATCTTTGCCAATATTACAACTCCTTCATAGTCTCATGTATAATTTTGAAGTCATCTTTAACAAATCCTTTGTTCTTGTGTATTGGGTGTTTTGTAAGATTCAATACATATTCTTGTTGAATTAAACTGTATTGACAATCTGACAGCAAGTCACCTCTATCCTGGTACATATAATCAATTCTCATTTGGAAAAAAAGCAATTGATTTCCCCACACACATATATTAGATAATATAAATTAAATTAATACTGAGCCCCTCTTCCATTCTCCTTTCTTTTTTTTTAACATTTTTTATTATTATGTCCGCTCATACAAACTTAGTAGGTACATCGGTTCCCTCCCTCCCTCCTCCTCCCACCGAGCACCCTGCTCCCCCTACCCTCACCCTTTCCACTCCCTCCCCCAGTGCCTCCCCCCATCCCCGGAGAATACTTTAATGTGCATGCTGGACTCTCCTCTGGGCCCTCCTCTCCGATGACTTACAAGGACCCAGTGGCATTTCCCTGAACCCTTTCCTGTGTTCCCCTTAAGCATAGGAACACTACTGTGGTTGTCAATCCCTTGCCTCCAAGGATCTTGGTGCCTTTAGCAAATGCTAGACTTTGTGAGATCAATAGTGTGTTGGACATTGCACAGGACATGCAACGTCCAATTATGATTGCTTCCTCCCTAGCTTGTGTGGAGTATCTTGCATATCATTGTTCCTCCCATCCTTGTGCTCTTACAATCTTACCGCCCCCTCTTCCGCAAATTTCCCTGAGCTTCAGGATGGGGAGAGATTAGGCTGGCCTAATTCGAGGTGGTTGATATAGAGTCTCTGAAGCATTATGGTTTGTTGATTTTCTTTTGCAGTTTTGCTGCTCCTGCAATGCCCTTCACTCCATCCTGATAAGCATTGTATGTCACCCACTGGCCAGAGACAAAAAGTTGTTAAACTGGAGCCTTGTTATAAGAGCACATTCAAAGGTAGATGTAATAAAAGTAGGAAACCACAGTGAGGGAGGGGTCAATCACCCATTTGCAAAATGGCTACTTTTTATCTGCCAAACTATATTCCCTCCCCTTCTGGTGAGATCATACCCCATCAGTTGTAAATGATCAGGAACGAAAGTCTGTGAACTTAACCAGATGTCTCATTACTTACTTGCAGTCCTTGATGGAGGCCTATTTTCTCTGCTGTAACATGGTCCCCTCTCTCCTTGTTTCTGGTGTGGCCCTCCAACCCCATCCCTCCTGTTCATAATCCTTGCAATTACTATAGGTATTACAGAGATTTATCTTTGAGTGTCTCTAGGTGGGCTGGTGAGTTTGGTACTAGGAGCCACCTATTAGGGAGTACATATGGCGCTTAATTTTCTGGGTCTGGGATACTTCACTTAATATAATTGTTTCTAATGACATCCATTTACCAGCAAATTCCATTAATTCATCATTTTTGATGGCTGAGTAGTACTCCATTGTATAGATATACCACATTTTTCTTATCCACTCGTCAACTGTTGGACATTTGGGTTCATTCCATGACTTTGCTATTGTAAACAGTGCTGCTATGAACATGGTCATGCTTGTGCTATCGAGGTGAATTTTTGCTGTATGTGGGGTTATTCCCAGAAGTGAAATAGTAGGGTCATATGGCATTTCAATCTTTAATTTCTTTAAGAATCTCCAGGTAGCTCGCCAGAGTGGTTGTATGAGCCTGCATTCCCACCAGCAATGTAGGAGAATTCCCCTCTCTCCACATCCTTTCCAACATTTGTTGTTGTTTGCATTGTAGATTTTTGTCATCCTGACTCTTGACAGTGTCTGCAATTATTTTTGTTAAAATATAATCTACTTATGTGATTCTTTACTAATAGGTCTTAATTTTGAGCCAATAACAATCTGAACATTTTAAGATGTTTTCAAAAGGCAATATTGTAGGGTGGAATTATTTACAGGGAGCAAACTTAGCTGTAGGATCTTAGTATTTATAAGATTGAATTTGCAGTTTGAAATTGAAGTCTCCATTTTTCTTAAAAATTTCTCCAACGCAGTCCAAGTTTGTCAGCTTAAATTGTAAGCAAGACAACATTTATTCTATATTGGTGTACTTTTGAAGAAACTAATGAAAGCTCAGTTTTCAGCTCAAGGTATGGAGTATACTTTTAAGGAAAAGAACAAACTTCCACTTCTAGTGGAATAGCTCAGTGAGAAAGGTACCTGCTTGCTAATGTGGAAATCTGAGTTCAATTCTCAGAAACCCATTGGATTTATGTGTGTAGGCCTCTCTCTCTCTTTTCTCTCTCTCTCCAATAAATAAATACATACATACATACATAAATAAATAAATAAATAAATAAATAAACAAACAAATAAATAAATAAATAGATAATGTTATTAAAAGGAGAGGAGTATGCAAATATTCCTTGCATGTCCACTATAGCATATCACTTATTGGCAAATGGCAAATCCTTTTCACAGCTTTCGTATTTTTCAGTTTAAACTTTCTCATATCTTTATATAATTCTCTCAAAAAACATTTGCATTTTAACATATCCTCATCTGAACGAACAAATATTATCAGGAAGTAAAGCTCTAAAGAAATTAAGAAAATCAGCAGCAACCTCGAGGCAAGAGAAGTTTCACTGAATTTTTATTACCTCCACTGATGATATGAATGCATAACCACTACAATGAAAATGTATTGTGTGTCTGATTTCACAAAATATGTAAGAAACTTGGTGGCTTTGGCTGTGTGGTTTTGGTATAATGTTGCCTAAAGATATGCTTTCTAGCCATTACTGATTTTACTGCCTTAGATGTAATTTAAAGTACATATTATAAGATATTCAAAAATGTAACAAACTATAAAAATGTTTATATTATATCCCTACTTACTAGCTTAAAATGTAAAATGTCAAAATAACAGTAGAAAGCTCCTGATTTTTCTTATTTTTTTACATAATCATTTTTCTGTTTTATTTCCAATACTTGCTCTGTATTGAAACAAGGGTAATCACAATTCTGAGCTGGTGTTTATTATGCATTCTCTGTAAAGAAAAAGTGATTGTTCATTAATATGAATTTGTTTTCTCCTGTTTCAGTTGATTTTATCAGAATATACTTATCATCCCATCTTTTAAATTAAAAACATTTTCAAATTACATTTTAGTCTTTAACATAAAATTTTTAAATAAGGATAGAGCAACACATTACAATTTTTGCCTATGATTTCAACTATAGGTAATTTTTTCTTGTTCATCACATCTGAAATGAAAGGAGAATGGTCTCAATAGTTTGCTGCCCTGAATGAGATTTGTCTTTTCTACTCATTGGAGAAGATGTGATAACTCAAAAAAGGCAGCAGCAGAAGTTAGTTATTGAAATTTTTCTACCATTAGAATGATTAAATTTCCTATTTCAACCCTCCATACAAAATAATCTTTTTTTAAACATAAAATCTTGCGGCCAATTTGTTTTTATTTTTTTGGTAAAAGCAAGAGTTTTAGCACCATTTCATTGTTTTGAAATAAAGATAATGAAAGGTTATTGTGCTACATAAATATTTTATTTTTAAATCTTTGATACTGGTTTTTGAGTTGTTTAGTGTGAAATAATATTACATAGCATTTACTATGTTTTTATCTCAAAATGCCCAATTTTTGATGTCCATTTTTAACTAACTTTGTATTGTTTTCATGACTTGGATTACAAAACAACATCTATTTTTATGCAATGAACAACTAACATAAATTGTGTAAAGTGTGAGCTTTCAATATGAAGATGGTTGTTAAAATTAGAATTATGCCCTTTATTTATTTTTTTAATTTCCCCTCATACAAACTTAACAGATACACTGGTCCCCCCTTCCCTCCAACCCTCTATTCCCCTGTGCACCCCTCCCTTCCTCCCCTCTCCCCTCTTCGTCCCCTCTCCCTCCCCTCCCATCCCTCCCCCTCCCCTTCCCTCCTCTCCCTCCTCCCCTCCCCCTCCGCTCCCCGGAGCATCCTTTACTGTGCATGCCAAACTCTCCTCTGGGTCCTCCTCTCCGATGAGATGCAAGGACCCAGTGGCATTTCCAGAACCCTTTCCTGTGTTCCCATTAAGCATAGGAACACTACTGTGGCTGTCAATCCCTTACCTCCAAGGATCCTAGAGCCTTTAGCAAATGCTAGACTTTGCAAGGTCAATAGTGTATTGGACATTACGCAGGGCATGTAAAGTCCAAATATGATTGCTTCGGCCCTAACTTGTGTGGAGTATCTTGCATATCATTGCTCCTCCCATCCTTGTGCTCTTACAATCTTACCACCCCCTCTTCCACAAATTTCCCTGAGCTTCAGGATGGGGAAAGATTAGGCTGGCCTAGTTTCAGGTGATTGATATATAGTCTCTGATGTTCTGGATTATGGTTTGTTGATTTTTTTTTTCAGTTTTGCTGCTCCTGCAATGCCCTTGGCTCCACCTTGATGGGTGTTGAATGTCACCCCCTGGCCAGAGATAAAAACCTGTTAAACTAGAATCTTGTTATAAGAGTATATTCAAAGGTAGATATAATAAAAGTAGGAAACAGCGGTGAGAGAGGGGTCAATCACTCATCTGCGAAATGTTTATTTTCTATCTGCCAGATTATATGCCCTCCTCTTCTGGTAAGATCATACCCCATCAGTTGTAAATGATCAGGAACGAAAGTCTGTGAACTTAACCAGATGTCTCATTACTTACTTGCAGTCCTTGATGGTGGCCTATTTTCTCTGCTGTAACATGGTCCCCTCTCTCCTTGTTAAGTGTGGCCCTCCTTCCCCATCCCTCATGTTCATAATCTTAGCAATTGCTGTAGTTATTACAGAGATTTATCTTTGAGTGTCTCTAAGTGGGTTTCGTACTAGGAGCCACCTATTAGGGAGTAGATACGGCACTTAATTTTCTGTGTCTGGGATACTTCACTCAATATAATTGTTTCTAATTTCATCCATTTCCTGGCAAATGCCATTAATTCAGTTTTAAGATATATGTGAATTATGCACATCCTCAGCTGAGATTTTTCCAATATTAAATGTTTATTCACCTTTGCAAGTTTCTTTTGGATACTAAGAAACTACGTGTTCTGTTGCTTTTTGTCCTTTTTGTATAAAACATGTTATCAGGTTTATTTATTAACTTTTGGATATTTTCATTTAAATTTGTCAAGGGCAGAGGTTGATTGGGTATGTAAGGACTAAATGTCAATTCTCCTTTTCTTCCTGCCCATTAAAAAAATACTGAAACATGAGATTTTTCTACTTTATTTGAAATGTCAAGTTATAGAACAAACTACTGCCTCCCCAAAATGCAGTCATAGAAAGGCAAATTTGATTATCACAACTTAACTACGGAAGAAACACACTAGCAAATATCAATACAGGAAAAGTCAGAAGGAAGGGATAGAAGCTGAAAAGGGCTAGGACAGCAAATGAAGTTTTGGATGAATTATCAGGGATTTAATATAAATAAATATGGGAAATAAAATTTCAATGCAATCACTTGGTCAGCCTCCCAATTTTCTTGAATATTACCTCCTGGAAATTGGCCAGTTACAGTGAGTTAGAGAGAAAATTGTTCTATTATACTTATATCCCATCATACTGAAGGTGGAGGGTGAAAATATCATTTTGGAATATATACATTCTTTATTTTTCATACCTCTTTTCCAGAGAAACTGTCTCATCTGAGGAAAATTCTCAGATCTAGTCAGCAATAACCTTGCACACAACAGAAAAGAAAGATACAAATTTAGCTACCTTGGTCTCTGCTATCAGAGTGGGAGTAGGAGATAGAATAAACACTGACAAAGTCACATTTGAGGGTCACAAGTTCACTTAAAGTTGAGGAACTATTCTTAACAGTAAAAAAATGCCTTCTTTCAACACATTTGAATTTAAGATACAAGCTACATTTAATAATAACACTACAGCTTGAAGAGAAAGAATCAAGACAGAGTCATATATGACAGACATGTTGGAATTACTAGAAAAGTTATGAAAAATTATGTAAATATTCTAATTACTTAGTGAAAACATCTAAAAATGCAATTACATATAGCTAATGAAAATGAAAAATCCAAGGTGAAAAAATCAAAAAGTAATAGTAGATGAAAAGACAAACACTAATAGAAATGGAGATTAATTTTGAACGGCTCAATATTGGTCTGGATATGAATGAGAATAAGTTTTCTATGTTTAAGAAGGTGAAAATAATCAGTTAGATCATATGAACTTTAGACATCAGGCCACACCCTATGCAGCTCTAACCATTCCTTCTGAATTTTCCCAGTCTCCACTTAAATCTGTAATGGTCCTCAGCCTCCCTCCTCAGTACTCAGAAGTTAGAAAACTTAAGTCATAGTTATTTCTATGACTCCTGGAATGAAGGCCAGGATAAATCATGTATGTGATGTAAAACCTCCAGAAAAATTTGGAAAATATTTTAAGAAATTGTTTCCAGGAGTGGATCACATTCTTTTCCTTGTTTGGGCTACCTGTCCTCCATAAATTAAATGATAATAATAATAATAACATAGCAGTCAAAAACAGAAAATGGAAGTTTAAGATGGCAATATTTAGATAAAGTAAGTCTCTGCGTTCTTGGTATAGGATCTGGATTTTATAGGGCAGGCACTATATATTCAATATGTGATTCCACCAACTATCCTTTCATAATTCCATGGCTTTCCTGCAAAGTGATCTTTGGGTCTAAAGCTGGATGAGTGAAGGGAAATGCACATATCAGTGATGTAGCCTGAAGAGAGGTAACTTGATGTACCACAGAGGATTGAGCCCCCACAGGAGTAGACAAGCTAGAGGGAACACGGGGGTCCATAGAAGCATATAGGTGGAAGGATGGGAGGAAGTGAGAGGGAATGGTGAAGACAAGGGAGGGGATAAAAGGAAGGGGGAGGGAGGAAACCTAGGATGAATATTCAATATGTTTGTAAAAGTAGAAAAAGAAAAAGAAAGATAATCTGATAAATTATCAGAGTTATGTGAAATTTATTTTTGGAGATGCACTTTTCCTCTTGCTAGAACTAGATCTTGAAAATATTTGATATCCTCTCTATAGCTCCTGCTCTCTGATCCCAGCATGAGATTCCTGTCAAAGTTTGGAGTTCTCAGGGAATCTTTTGATGGTACACATAGTCACATTGGTAGAAGAGGATAGATATATTCTTCTGGAATCCCTTTGTTGTCCTATTACAAAAGCCTCTTTGTCCAATGGGCTTTTTATTGTTGTTTCTGAAACTTTGAAAAATAATCAACAGACTTAAGATCCACCCCCCACACCCCTCAACCATGGTGTTGTCTTCAATTTCTTCTGTTTTAAGTAATCATTACTATTCTAATGCTTTCCAATCTTAAAGAAAAACTATGATCCTTGAGAGTGAAAAGCTCTCTGTTCTAATAAAACATATATTTCTTATAAACATCTACTGTTAAATTTATCAAAAGACCACCTACATCTTTTTTTCTACTGACACTTTCAAAATTTAAAAGAACATAGATGAAAACATCCCTCAAATACCCCAAAAGTATTATACAGTAAGAAATACTAAAACATATACCTAATCAAAGAAACAAAGAAGAAAAAAATAAGAATGTAAGAGAAATTTTTAAGTTATGTTGACAGAAATTTTTCCCATTATAATGGCAAATATGAAAGTACACCTCCAGAAGAAAAGAGAATGCAAAGCAGGGCATAAGTTTTCCAAACTTCCACACCTGCACATAGTACTCAAACTATAAAAAAAAATCAAAGTTAAAGAAAGAATCCAGAAAATGAGGCAAAAAGAAAAAATAAACTGAAAAAAAGCTAAATGAAAATTCATCTAATTTATAAGATAAAGGTGATAATTAAATCAAACATATTACAAAGAATACAATCAGGAAGAGAAATAAAATACAATTTTAGTAGTCTCCAACCTGTCATTTCACTACTGAAGAATTATTTGAAGAATATTTTAACTTACCAAAAATTTCTTCAATTATTTTTTGTATGTGAGGTTTTGATTTGTCTTCAGTTTTTAAGTGTAATTTTGGAGCATATATACAATCCTAACGGTTTACATAGTCCTTTTAATATTGAATTTTACTTAAATTTCTTCTGGATTTATTGATATGGGTAAATGAGAGAAAAATTATTTTTCTATTTTGATTTATGAGACTGAAAATACTATTTAATTAAATATATGCATTCATATATATACACACATGTATGTGTACATTATACAGTATGTATGTACATATAATAAATAACAGTAATGAACGAATGATGAGATGGAGGAAGAGTGCCAGTGATGACAACCCACTACATTTGTAATTAAAATGGTTAAATATTAATCAAAAACTAAATACCAAAAAAGAATTTATTTTATTTTTTATAGGATATTCATACTACATACACTGAAGTATAGTATTATTTATATTGAGAGCACGTTTGGAGGTTCTAGTTGGGAAGAACTCCTGATCATAGAGCTGTCCTCCTTTATCAGGAAGATCATAATTTTTGATTGGATACAAAACTTCAAGAAGAACAATCAGGAAGCAGTGAGGAAAGAATCAAACACAACCTAGTCATACAGATCAGACCAATCAACCCTGGCTATTGACAGAGTGATAGATATTAGAGCCAGATCACCCTCGCATATTTGTGTGTGTGTGTGTTTGTGTATGTGTATGTTTGTGTGTGTGTGTGCGCGCGTGTGTGTTTCTGAGTCTGTGCGTCTGTTTCTAGTTATATCATAAGGCACTATATGTGTTTGTGGAGGTCAAGGATGACTTTGGGTGCCAACCTGAATTGTTTCTATCTCCTTTTTGCTTTGTTCTGGTATTTCCCAGTGTTGCAGTTAGCTGCATTGTTTCTGATAAACTCATGACAAAACAGCTTAAAGAAATAAGATTCTCTTAGGATTCCTCAGTTACAGTTCCTTGTCTAGTTAGGAGGAGAGTCCACACCAACACCATTGGGCTGAGGAAACGTGCCACACATTATCCACATAGTAGCTGAGAGAGGGTTGATTCTTACTTGCCAGACCAGCATGTCTGGCTAATATACAGAAGGACGCTCACTTTGTCAAAACAGTGTCCTCCATTTTATTCACCTGCCCTGCCCTAGTACTTGTCCCACCCACCATAGACTGAGCCTTTCCTTATAACTAGACAATCTCCTATAGGTTCGCTCTGGGCTTAGCTCACCTACTAATATTCTACAAATGTATCCAGAGCTCAAATCCTCAACAAGTTGGTGCCTATATTTAACTATGTCATCAGGCTGTTTTGAGAACTGAAAGTTCAGGCCATATAATTTTTGCTATTTTAACTGGGATGCGGGATTAAAACTCAGGTTCTTCTGCTTGTGAGGCAGAATATTAATCCCTGAGCCATCTCTTCAGCCCCACCCTCACATCTTATTTTTTATGTTGAAATAAGAATTGATTGAGGGTAAATATGTGCACAAGTAGTAACCACAAAAATAAAAGAATATTGATTGCTCAATAAAGATGCGAAAATATTGTAGTAATAATAATAATACATTTCATCAAAATCACCAAAGACACAAATTATGGAATTCAGTATTGAAAATATTGCACAAAAATTAACCATAAGTGCATCATGAAACTAAGAGTTAAACACAAAGCTTTGAAACATTTAGAATAAAATATGAGTTGATAGGTCTACATAAGATTTTCTGAACAGGACTTCATATGCTCAGGTACTAAGACTTGTAATGACAAGTAGGGTTTCATGAAATTAAAAAGCTTCTCTCTGCAGTAACTCTCAATTGCACAAAAGGAGAACCCACAGAATGGGTAAACATCTTTGCTAGCAGGGAATCTGACATGGGATTAATCTCCAAAGGATACAAAGAACTCAAAAAAATTGAAACCAATAAATAAAGAAAGCAACTGAGAATGGAACATGGAGCTAAAAGGGATTTCTTGGTTTAAACATCAGTTGCTAAGAGCAATTCTCATTTACATGTGAATGAACTATCTGAAAATGTTGATCCCTACAGATAAATTATTCTTCATGTTTCAGAACAGAAAGGTAAAGGATCTCAATCCTTTGTTTTAAAGTTGGAAAATGGTATCTAATCCAAATTTAAAGTCATCATGTGAAAATAAGGTGTATTGATTTCTGTAGAGAAATACTTTCAAGAAGGGAATAAATACAAAGAGTATAGACTACATCTGCATTCTTGCATGTACATAAACTCTACTTTAAAAATTTAAATATTTGTTTACCAGAACCTAGTCATTGTAAGTCAATGGAAGATCCAGAATTGGAGAGTTGCTAAATTTTACATTTTTAACTCCTTTAAAGTTACAAATGCAAAATTAGATGTGGGGCATGAAAAGAAGTCATGCAATGAAGAAACCTGAAATCTGAGTTTTAAGTTCATGGTGAATTTTTTTTTGATTCTCACATTAGTGCTTGCCATGGAAATTGATAGGATTTGAAGGCATCTAATAAGAAAAGGTCTAGGAAAATCATATATGCTGAAATTCATGAGACAGTTCCCACAAAATAAGTGATCTTTGAAAAATGTTAACTATTTTAACAAATTATATATAGCCTTACGTTTTTACTAATTACATTGGTTTGCAGCTACTGATTATGTTCTGATACATTTGGATAATTATTTCTTTTTTCAACTATATACAGTCTTCAAAATTTTAAAATGATTTGATCTTATAAAAATTGTTTGCTTTTCCTTAAGTTTCAAGATAAGAAATAATTATGGCACAGTTCTTCAAGAGCTTTTCTGTGAAATATTTTAAAGTATGTATAAGACATAATGCATTTTAAAGTGTCACTGATGCTCAACCACTGAAAGGAACTAAATGTAGTCATAAAAAAGTGATTAACAACAGAACTATGTTGGCTAAAGTACTCTCACTGTTAAGATCACGTAAAACAACATTATTAGATATTTCTCTTGTGAAAAATCTTCACAACCACTATAGCTGTGCCAACTTTCAAAGGTTTTATTAATAGTTTTTAATAACAACTTGAGGTGTGAAATTCCACTGGAGCTAGGAAAATCATTGCCTAAGATTAACTCTGCACTCAAATTTGGGTAGTTAGAGAAAGACTATTAACATAAAATTTAAATTATACCACACAAACTACAGAATGAGTCTTTTTACAAAAAAATGACCAAAAATAGAAAAAAATTTGTAAGGCCCCTAAGAGGATATAAATACAGCATACTCCTTTTTTCTGCAACAGAGTAAGGTGTTCGCTATTAATGATAAATACTGAATTACAGTTTTATCATACTTTATATATAGCTTAGTGTTAGTTGAATACTCTCCTTCAGATAAAACTCACTGTTCCTTCTTAGTAACTGCAGGCATTCAAAAACAATTCATCAAGTACTCAGAAGGTTTTGTGGATTAATCAAGATCACCTCCAGTAAAAAATTTCTCTAGAAACTTCCCCTGGCTTTTAAAGAAGAAATCAAATAATATAATAAAGATTGTCTGCAAAACAAATTGTTTTCTCATTAGTAATTTGATTTTGTCTACACTGTGACTTCAATCAATTCAATATACTTTATGTCCTTGACTCTGTCCTACCCAAAGATGCTTCACAATATCTTCAGTTATCTTTTATTTTCATCTTGGAAAAACTTACATTATAAAAACAATCCACTCAAAACTTTAGCCTAGAGTATGGCAAAATAAATTCTGTCATTCTCTGGACTGACCACAACCCATTTTCATATTTACATATAAAGAAACTATGCAAAATAGGTGAATTTTGAGAGTTTCCTAATTTTAATCTAATTTCCTTCAATTCCTATGAACCTATTGTTAGTGATTTTGCTCAGATATTTTTCTAGTTATTCGTGGTTTCCTGAAAGTATTTAGTCAGTTTTCTGGCTTATTACTTACTCATGGTTTCTGAAAAGCAGCAAGTGTTCAATTCTGTTAGTTTTCATTATTTGAATCACTGAAAAGGTTCATAAAATGCTAAATAATGGTTAAGACTGAAAGCAGGACCAAATTCATTGGAAATGGACTTCATAAAAATAATGAAAGTCAACATTAAAAAGAACAGCAAAGAAGATTAATATCAATTTACACAGAGGCAAGGATACGATCTACAAACCATTCACAACCATTCATTAATTTAGACTGATAAACACTCTGCCTACAAGAATACAGCTATTGGGATATGTCCATGGTGATACTTAAGATTTTATGAACTCTTGCTTCAGTTATCAGTAACTTATCCTACTGCATTTATGTCTGCATTTATGAATTATTACTCATAGTACTGGTTTCTTTACTGCATATTTGCTTAAAATATTCCATTAGTTTTTGTTATACATTCTACACTCAGATTACTTTATAAGAGACAGGTACTATCAAAATGACTACTAGAATTGTTTTGCGTATCTTCATTTTTTAATTTTTTTATTATTATTTATTTAATTGTGCATATATGCGTGTGTGTGTGTGTGTGTGTGTGTGTGTGTGTGTGTGTAGAACCACGGACAAATTAACCCCTGAGCCACCTGTCTAGCCCCTGTTTTGTGTGTCTTTATATCACACACACACACACACACCACACACACATACAAGCACACATACATACATGCACATACAAACCATACCCCACAACACACATTAATATTTATCATTTACAGAAAAACAAAAAAGGAAGTAATGACCTTTATTTACATCTCATATAATCCTAAATGAGGAGAAAATTCATTTTCCCATAAATAGGCTGATGCATAATACATAGATATGCATGTTGCTGCTGAGTAGAGATGAAATATGTCACCAAAGGTAATGATCTGAAACTAAAACAGAAAAAGAAAAAAGAAACCTGGCAAGTCAGCTTAGCAGGTAAGGCACCTGATTGCAAACATGGAGTTTTTTTTTTTTTTATTATTAATTCAATTGTGCACGTGTATGTGTGTGTGTGCATGTGTGTGTGTGTGTGTGTGTGTGTAGAACCACGGACGAATTTGGGAACCACCATGGACCGCCTCCTCCTTGTTTACTCTGCCCCGGGATTCACAGGCTCCGCCCTACCAGGACCAGAAATGGAGGCCGTCCCTGCTTCTGCCTGCCATCTATACGTGGGGTCTAGGATCCGAACTCAGGACCTTCCGCCTGCAAGGCAGAGGCTTAATCCCTGAGCCACCTCTCCAGACCCCCCCCCTTTTTTTTTTGATCACTGGAAACTTAAATGGTAGACGGAGAGAACTAACTTCTGAAAGTTGTTCTCTGTCCTTTACCCTTGTGCCATGGTATACATGTGCACATTCTTCTCCTCCTCCTCCTCCTCTTTTCTCTCTTTCTTTTCTCTCTCTTTCTTAAATTAATAATAAATTAAATACTAAAAAATAAACAAATGATTATACAGTAGTTATTGAATTAATCCACTAAGTAGGAAATTGATTATTTCAGTAAATATTTTCAAATTAACAAACAAGATAAGCTCTTATGATGGCATTTTCATGCACATGTTCATATTTTCCTCTTGTTGATCTGCCTCCGACATACTCATCCCTTCTTTCTGGTCATCTACATTTCTCCGACAGTTTCATTCTGCATTAATGTGAAAATATACTGTTAGACTCTTTTTCATTCTCTTCCCCAACTTAAAGCTCTCTTTCTCTCCTCTTGTGCTCTACTTTTTACTTTATAATAATTCATATAGATATATGATATATCTATATATGCCTACAGATATTGATCTAACCACATATGAAGAAAAATGTGATACTTGTCTTTCTGGGCTCGGACTACTTCCTCAATCTCTGTGTACTGCTTTCAAATTTTATAAATGTTTTCACAAATTCTTTTTTCTTTAGTGTTAATAGAATGCCATTTTTGAATTGTACCACAGTTTTGGTATTCATTTATCAATTGATGAATGTATATAAAGATTGTTTGTGCTGTTATTGCAAATGAGCTGAAAAGAGGATGGATAAGCAAGTGTCTGTGGAGAAGAATACAGAATCCTTTGGGTATATGTCCAGAGGTGTATAGTTTGCTTATAACCAGTGTTATTGAGGGGCCTCCACATAAATTTCTAAAGTAACTATAGGTTCCCTGCAGTGGTCCGTGGAAATTTAATCTGTAATCATAGAAAATGATGCACTTTCATACCATATGAAGTGATAGGAAAACAGCATAAAATATGTGTGCATGTTTGAATATAAACTAAATTCAAATAAAATAAAAGCTTGTTTTTCAGAATGTACAAATATTACTTGCTGAGCACTTAGTGTGGAAAATTGCTATGGTACTGGATGACAGAAATATAGAAGAATCCTAAAAAAGGGCCACTGGAAATCATTGCTTTGGTAATTGTTGTGTTCCCAGAAATAACTATGAAATCTTGTCTTTTATAAATAAGTTATCATGAGTTTTCTACCAGAAGTATAACCAATATTAAAGTGCTGTCTGGATTAAATACTAAAATATACACATTTTTCTCTCTATATATATATGCAAGCATTTGATAATTATCTCTGCATTTTCTCTTAATTTTATTTATTACATGTTAACTATGTGTCAGGCAATAATGTAGATAATTGGGCATGCAGTGAAAATAAAAAAATAATTTTATAACAGCTACCAATCAATTAGGAGAGATATTATATTAGCTTCATAACTTCATTGCTGTGATAAATACCTAACCCAAACAATTTAGTGAAATAAATGTTTGTATTCATGTCCACTATTCCAGGTTACAGTTTATCATAGTAGGAGAAATCATACCAGCAAGAGTCAAGTGAACTGGCTATACCATATCCAAAGTCAACAGCTGAGTGTGCAAGAAGAAATTTTGCATTGTAGCTTGCTAAAGCAATAATTTGGTTCAACTTATCTATTTTCACAAGGAATAAGCTGAGTCTTCCCATATCAGTTATTCAATTGAGAGACCACTGATATTAATATACAAAGACCTGCTTTAGCTAAATAGTTCTTTATAGATATGCCCAGAGGCTGACCTATGAATTGTCAGATGAAATTAACTGGAACAGATATATTAATAAAATAGACATAAAATAAAAGCAAATATAGAGTGATGAAAATCAGAAAATGTCAATACATATTACTATGGGATTATATAGTAAATTTTTTTATTTTAATACATTTTTATTATTATTTCAGCTCATACAAACTTAATAGTTACACCAGTTCCCTCCCTCCCTCCTCCTCCCCCCCGAACCCCCTGCTCTCCCTCCCCTCACCCCTCCCGCCCCATCCTCCCGTGCCTCCCGCCCCAATTCCCAGAGTCCTTTCTTGTGCATGCCTGACTCTCCTCTGGGCCCTCCTCTCCGATGACATACAAGGACCCAGTGGCCTTTCCCTGAACCCTTTCCTGTGTTCCCCTTAAGCATAGGAACACTACTGTGGCTGTCAATCCCTTGCCTCCAAGGATCTTGGTGCCTTTAGCAGATGCTAGACTTTGTGAGGTCAATAGTGTGTTGGACATTGCGCCAGGCATGCAATGTCCTATTATGATTGCTTCGGCCCTAACTTGTGTGAAGTATCTTGCAAATCATTGCTCCTCCCATCCTTTTGCTCTTACACTCTTACCGCCCCCTCTTCCGCAAATGTCCCTGAGCTTCAGGATGGGGAGAGATTAGTCTGGCCTAGTTCTAGGTGGTTGATATAGAGCCTCTGAAGTTCTGGATAGTGGTTTGTTGATTTTCTTTTGCAGTGTTGTTGCTCCTGCAATGCCCTTCACTCCATCGTGATGGGCACTGTATGTCACCCCGTGGCCAGAGACAGAAAGCTGTTAAACTGGAGTCTTATTATAAGAGCACATTCAAGGGTAGATGTAATACTTATACCCAAAAGTGGAATCGCAGGGTCATATGGCATTTGGCAATGGGAAGGTTCAATCACCCATTTGCAAAATGGTTACTTTTTAATCTGCCGGACTATATGCCCTCCCCTTCTGGTGAGTTCATACCCCCTTAGTTGTAAATGATCAGGAACGAATTGTGAAGTTAACTAGGTGTCACATTACTTTCTTGCAGTCCTTGATGGAGGCCTATTTTCTCTACTGTAACATGGTCACTTAGATACTCATAGGTAAATCTATGTATTACCTACAGTAATTGCAAGGATTATGAACAGGAGGGATGGGGTTGGAGGGCCACACCAGAAACAAGGGATTATATAGTAAATTTAATCAACAAGTGAAGAAAGATTTCAATGATGAATTTATAAACTATTTCATTTTGGCTGCATGACAGTATATTAAGTGTATTAAGGTCCATGTAAAGAATTTCTACACAGGTTTGAACAAATATGTGGACACTGTAATATATATGAAAAACTAATGAATATTCTAGAATGAAAAAAAAACAGAAAACAATAATCACTGCAGCCCAATGAGAAATTAGGCAATGATGGAACTACAGACTTGCCAACCTGTTCATAACAGAATTTAGATGTCATTGCAAGGTTTCTAGCAAATGAATTGTTGAGTTATGCTTAATTTGTAATACTGACTCTGGATGTTGATTAGAGAACAGGTTAGTATTGATAAAATGTAAACAAAATTATAATTTTCTAAGGAAAAGTGGTATTGGCCAAGTAGAGGAAGTTTCAGCAAAAGTTTTTAACAGGAAGTATAAAAAGTACACCTATGTGAGAATACAAAATTTTAACATTTTTTTTTGTTTGGACAGAGAATTGTGGATGTCTCAAATCGCCAAGAATAGTTTATTCCCAGTAAAAACAGGATTCAATGAGATAAAGAGTGCTAAACGTCATTGACTTTTAGGTCACATATTCAGATGGCTTTAAGACAATTACTGGAAGATTCAAAAGTTAGACAAATTCCAATTTTTATGTTTCTTATCTCATTTGAATTGGATATAACACTTGTAATAAAAATATAACTTGAAAAAATTAGGTATTATGAATATGTAAGTGTAGCAAAAAAAATTTTAAAAGCTATCTCTCACTCCTGTCTGCCTGGGACAAGACTTGCTCTCCATCCCAGGTACCCAGGTCACCGCTAGTCACAGCTTCTTCCACCAGGCTGCCTTGGGCTTGCATGGGCCACATGCCAGGTCCCAGCCCCTCTGTCCCTTCCTCCCATCTTCCTGGGAAAGGACTTGCTCACGGACCTCCACCCCAGGTAAGTTTCACTAGCACCCAGGTCGCACATTGTCCCAGCTCCTCTCACCAACCAGCCTGAACAACATCCAGGCTGCCTTGGGATTGCATAGCACGCTCCAGGTTCCAACCCTTCTGTCCCTCCCACCTGCCTGCCCAGGATAGGACTCACTGCCAGTCCTCCATCCCAGCCCCTCTGCCCCTCAGGCCCACCTGGAAGCCCCGCTCATGGTCCAGGGAGGACACACTGCTATGAAGAATTCAACAGAGACCAAAGGAAACTCAAGCAAAGCTCTAGGGAACAAAGGTCATACATCAGAAATCCTCTAAAATCATCCTGTCACATGAGAGATTCTTCACATCCAGCCCAAAGATAAATAAACCTCTTTTTTAACCATACTATTCCTTTCTAGTATTAAGCACTGCAGATTAACTTTTCAATATAGCCACCCCAAAAATATATACAACTCCAGGGATTGTACCACTGACCCTCACATATCACCAAGATACTAAATCGTAAAACTGCACTACCATACTAATATTCACCCCCTGTCTACTTAACCTGACTTAACTGATGTACTAACAGCCTAATAGCTTCATCTAGGAAATAACACTAACAACGGACAAGCGTACCCAACTTCAAGGCAAGCACTATTAAAAACTGCCTTAGAGTAGTAATACCAACTGAATCAGTTCAGTAAAAAACACACAGAAACTGAATGGTCTTAAGAGACGAAATAACAATCCCCAAGTCAAAGCACAGATCCATGAGAAACAACACCCAAGAAGAAAAATCTCCTACCTAAACAATTAACACCTTAATGATGGATTCCAACCAGAAGAAATTCACAGAAAACGGCCAAAAAAGGGAGACCCAAGATAACAACTTTCGAAGCATGACCATTACCATGATCAATACTATAAAAGAGGAAATCTGGGAGGAGTTAAACAACTGCATCAACCACTTTGAAGAGGAAGACAACAGGCACTTGGAGGAGTTGAGAAAAACAGTTCAAGAAGCAAAAATAAGCATAGAGCAGTTAAAACAGTCTCAAGCAGAGTTTAAAACTGAACTAAAAGACAAGTAATCTTCAACCCAGAACTCAACAGAGAACCTCATTAGCAGAACTAATGAAGCAGAAAATATAATTTCAGATCTTGAAGACAAAGTGGGAGTAATAACCAGCTCAAAGGAAGAGATTGGTAAAGCCAAAAAGATACTTGAGAGGAATATTCAAGAGTTGTGGGACACCCTGAATAAGCCTAACATGTGCATTCATGGAATACCAGAACAAGAATCCCAAAATACCACACCTGAGGAAATTTTTCAGATTATCATAAATGAAAACTTCCCTCAACTGAAGAATGAGAGGCCCATCCAAATACAAGAGGCATTCTGTACCCAAAACAGATATGATCAAAATAGAAAATCGTCATGGCAAAAAATAGTCAAAACACTCCACATCCAAGACAAAGAAAAGGTGGTGAGAGCTTCAAGGGGGAAAAAAGTCACTTTTAAAGGTAAACCTATTAAAATAACAAATGACTTCTCAATGGAAATAGTAAAAGCAAGAAGAGCTTGGAAAGATGCACTTCAAGTATTAAATGAGCAAAAATGTCAACCCAGACTGATATACCCGTCAAAACTTTGTCTGCCAGCAGGGGTACCTATTATGCTATCAGACAAAGTGGACTTCAAACCAAAAAAAGTCATAAGAGACACAGATGGATACTACATTTTAGTCACAGGTACACTTCACCAGGAAGACTTCATAATACTGAACATATATGCACCCAATATGGGCCCCTCCACATTCATTAAGCAAACCCTAGAGCATCTAAAGCAAGAAATCAACCTCAAAATGATAATTCTTGGGGATTTCAACACTGCCCTCTCAACATGGGATAGATCAACAGGTCTAAAAGTTAACAGAGACACATAGGAACTTAAACCCTTACTGAAATGGACCTTACAGATCTCAATCAAACTTTTCATCCACGCAACAAAGAATACACATTTTTCTCAGCAGCACATGGAACTTTCTCCAAAATAGATTACATCTTGGGCCACAAAACAAATCTCCACATATACAGGAAAATTGAAATTCTAGCCTGTACGCTACCACACCAACATGGTCTAAAGCTTGGCATCCACAACACAACAAAGAACAGTAAATACACTAACCCCTGGAAACTTAACACTATGATGCTGTATGAGAATTGCATTCAGGAAGAAATTAAAAAGGAAATTCAAGATTTCCGGAAAGTAAAAGATAATAAAAATACAACTTAAAATCTTTGGGATACAATGAAAGATGGACTAAGATGCAAGTTCATAGCTCTTAATGACTACATCAAAAAAATGGAAACATGATGAATAAATAACAATGCAGTTTAAAGCTTTAGAGACAATAGAGCAATCTGATACCAAAAGCAGTATAAGAGAGGAGATTAGCAAAATAATGGAAGAAATATCTGAAATTGAGATTAGGAAAATGATACAGAGAAGCAACCAGTCAAAAAGCTGGTTCTTTGAAAAAAATCAATAAGATTGATACACCACTATCTAAATTAACCAAAAGCAAGAGACAGAAAATGCAAATTCACAAAACTCGAAAGGAAAATGGAGTTATCACTGCTGCTACCCAAGAAATTCAGAGAATTTTAACGTCATATTTCAAAAACTTATACTCTATGAAATTTGACAACATGAAAGAAAGGGATGAATTGCCAAGGAAGCACAACTTACCTAAATTGAATCAGGAAGTTGTGAATTACTTAAATATTCCTGTAACATATGAGGGAATCAATGAAGTAATCTTGAATCTTCCCACCAAAAAATGTCCTGGACCAGATGGATTCAGCACAGAGTTCTACCAGACATTTAAGGAGGTCATAACACCAATACTCCTTAAACTGTTCCATCAAACAGCAAAGGAAGGAACACTGCCAAATTCTTTTTATGAAGCTAATATCGTCTTAATCCCAAAACCTAATAATGATACACTTAAAAAAGAAAAGTATAGGCCAATCTCTCTGATGAACACAAATGCAAAGATTCTCAACAAAGTCTTAGCAAATCGGATTCAAAAACATATCAAAAAGATCATTCACAAGAATCAAGTAGGCTTTATCCCAGGCACACAAGGTTGTTTCAACATACGTGAATCAATAAATGTAATTCACCATATAAACCAGTCCAAAGTCCAAGACCACATGATACTCTAGATAGGTGCAGAAAAAGATTTTTTTTAATTTCCACTCATACAAACTTAACAGGTACAGCGGTCCCCCCTCCCTCCAACTGCCATCCCCCTGTGCTCCCCTTCCCTCCCCCTTCCCTCCCCATCCTCCAGTGCCTCACCCTCCCATCCCCGGAGAATCCTTTAATGTGCATATCAAACTCTCCTCTGGGTCCTCCTCTCCGATGAGGTACAAGGACCCAGTGGCATTTCCCAGAACCCTTTCCTGTGTTCCCATTAAACATAGGAACACTACTGTGGTTATCAATCCCTTGCCTCCCAGGATCTTAGTGCCTTTAGCAAATGCGAGACTTCGTGAGGTCAATAGTGCGTTGGACATTGTGCAGGGCATGTAAAATCCAAATATGATTGCTTTGGCCCTAACTTGTGTGGAATATCTTGCATATCATTGCTTCTCCCATCCTTGTGCTCTTACTATCTTACCGCCCCCTCTTCTGCAAATTTCCCTGAGCCTCAGGATGGGGAGAGATTAGCGTGGCCTATTTCCAGGTGATTGATATAGAGGCTCTGATGTTCTGGATTATGGTTTGTTGATGTTTTTTTCAGTTTTGCTGCTCCTGCAATGCCCTTGGCTCCACCTTGATGGGTTTTGGATGTCACCCCCTGGCTAGAGATAAAAACCTGTTAAATTAGAGTCTAGTTATAAGAGTCTATTCAAAGGTAGATGTATAAAAAGTAGGAAACCTCAGTGATGGAGGTGTCAATCACCCATATGCGAAATGGTTACTTTCTATCTGCCAGACTATAAATCCTCCCCTTCTAGTAAGATCATTCCCCATCAGTTGTAAATAATCAGGAAGAAAGTCTGTGAACTTAACCAGATGTCTCATTATTTATTTGAAGTCCTTGATGGAGGCCTATTTTCTCTGCTGTAACATGGTCCCCTCTCTCGTTACTGGTGTGGCCCTCCTTCCCCATCCCTCCTGTTTATATTCTTAGCAAATTACTGTAGTTATTACAGAGATTAATCTTATAGTGTCTCTAAGTGGGTTTCGTACTAGGACCCCCCTATTAGGAATTACATATGGTGCTTAATTCTCTGTGTCTGGGATACTTCACTCAATATAATTGTTTCTAATGACATCCATTTTTTGGCAAATTCCATTAATTCATCATTTTTGATGGCTGAGTAGTAGTCCATTGTATAGATGTACCACATTTTCCTTATCCACTCGTCAACTGTTGGACATTTGGGTTGATTCCATGATTTTGCTATTGTAAACAGTGCTGCTATGAACATGGTCGTGCTTGTGCTTTCAAGGTGAATTTTTGCTGTATGGGGGGTTATTCTCAAAAGTGGAATCGCAGGGTCATATGGCATTTCAATCTTTAATTTCTTTAAGAGTCTCCAGATGGCTCGCCAGAGTGGCTGTATGAGCCTGGATTCCCACCAGCAATGTAGGAGAGTTCCCCTCTCTCCACATCTTCTCCAGCATTTGTTGTTGCTTGTATTGTGGATGTTTGTCATCCTAACCGGGGTGAGATGATATTTCAAGGAAGTTTTGATTTGCATTTCCCTGATGGCTAAGGAAGTGGAGCATTTCTTAAGATATTTGTTAGACATGCAGAAAAAGCTTTTGACATGATCCAACAGCCTTTTATGATCAAAACCCTAGAAACAGTTGGAATGGAGGGAACCTTTTTAAAACATAATAAAAACTATACCACAAGCCAACAGAAAGGATTATACTCAATGGGGAAAAACTTGAAGCATTTCTGCTTTGATCAGGAACTAGACAGGCCTGTCCACTCTCACCACTTCTATTCAATATTGTACTTGAAATCTTAGCTGAAGCCATAAGACAAGAAAGGGACATAAAAGGGATTCAAATTGGCAAGGAAGAAGTCAAGTTATCTCTATTTGCAGATGACATGATCATATACTTGAGTGATCCTAAAAACACCACCAAGAAGCTCCTGGAACTAATACAGGAGTTCATCAGGGTGGCAGGATGCAAAATAAAAGTAGAAAAATCAGTGGCCTTCCTATATGCTCAAAATGAAAGAAGTGAAAAAGCTATGGGAGAAGCAATCCCATTTACTATAGCCCCTAAAAAAATGAAATACCTTGGTATAAATCTAACCAAGGAAATAAAAGTCTTTTACAATTAAAACCTTAAAACCCTAAAGAAAAAAACTTGTAGAAGACACCAAAAGATGGAAAGACCTCCCATGTTTCTGGATTGGCAGAATCAATATTATAAAATGACCATTTTACCAAAGGCAATATACAGATTCCATGCTATACCAATCAAAATCACAAAGAAATTCTATAAAGAGGTTTATCAAACAATATCAAAATTCATATGGAGCCATAAAAGACACAGATAGCAAAAATAATCCTGAGTAACAAAAACACTGCTGGAAGTATCACCACTCTAAGTCTTAGTCTATACTACAAATCCATAGTTATAAAAACAGCCTGTACTGGCTCCAAAATAGACACAAAGATCAATGGATAAGGGATGAAGACCCAGATGTAAGCCCACACAATTACAACCATTTTATCTTTGAAAAAGGGGCCCAAAAAATCCAATGGATAATGAACAGCATCTTCAACAAATGGTGCTGGCAAAACTGTATGATACCCTGCAGAATATTAAAGTGGTCCCATACTTGTTACCATGTACAAGATTTAATTACAAATGGATCAAGGACCTCAATATAAGGCCAGAGACTAAAAAGTCCTTAGTTGAACGGATCAGGAACTCCCTTGGACCAAAACTTTCTACTTGCAAATCCAATTGTACAGTCAGTACAACCAACACTCAACAGATGGGATCTTATGAAATTAAAGAGTTTCTGTTCAGATAAAGAGATTGTAACTCATGCACAAAGGCAACTCACAGAATGGAAGAAATCTTCACTAACCACATATCTATCTGATAAAGCTCTATTATCCAGAGTGCACAAAGAACTTAGAAAACTAAACACCAAGGAAACAAATGGCCCAATTAAAAAATGGGCCTTGGAACTTAAAAGAAACTTTACCAGGGAAGAAATTGAAATGTCTAACAAATATCTTAAAAAATGCTCCACATCCTTAGCCATCAGGGAAATGCAAATCAAAACCTCCCTGAGATATCATCTCACCCCAGTCAGGATGGCAAAAATCCACAATACTAACAACACCAAATGCTGGAGAGGATGTGGAGAGAAGGGAACTCTCCTACATTGCTGGTGGGAATGCAAGCTCATACATCTACTCTGGCGAGCCATCTGGAGATTCTTAAAGAAATTAAAGATTCTTAAAAAAAATAATGATTGAAATGCCATATGATCCTGCTATTCCACTTTTGGGAATCACCCATACAGCAAAAATTCACCTTGAAAGCACAAGCATGACCATGTTCACAGCAGCACTGTTTACAATAGCAAACTCATAGAAGCAGCCCAAATGTCCAACAGTTGACGAGTGGATAAGGAAAATGTGGTACACTTATGCAATGGAATACTAGTCAGCCATCACAAGTGATGAATTAATGCAATATGCTGTAAAATGGATGGAATTGGAAACAATTATATTGAGTGAAGTATCCCAGACACAGATAATTAGGTGCATTTTTATTCCCTAATAGTTGGATCCTGGTACCAAACCCACTTAGTGACATACTCAAAGATAAATCTCTGTAATACCTACAGTAATTGCAAAGATTATAAGCAGGAAGCGAAGTGGAAGGAGCGCCCCACCTGAAACAAGGAGAGAGGGGATCATGACACATCAGAGAAAATAGGCCACCATCATGGATTGTAAGTAGGTAATGAGAAATCAGGTTGGGCTCTCAGACTTTACTTCCTGGTCACTTGCATGTAATACAGAATGATCTCACCAGAAAGGAAGGGTATAGAGTCTGATAGATAGAAGGTAACCATCCTGCAAATGGTCTCCTACTCTTATTCCATCTATCTTTGAATCTACTCTTATAGTAAGACTCTATTTTAACAACCTTTTATCTCTGGCCAGGGGGTGGCATCTAATACCCATCAGCATGGAGCCAAGGGTGGTGCAAGAGCAGAAAAACTGAAAAAAAAATCAACAACCATAATTCGGAAAATCAGAGACTCTGCATCAACCACCTGGAACCAGGCCAACCTAATCTCTCCCCATCCTAAAGCTCAGGGATATTTGCAGAAGAGGGGGTGGTAAGATTGTAAAATCCTGAAGATGGGGAGGAGCAATGATATGCAAGATACTACATATAAGTTAGGGTCAAAGTACTCATAATAGGACTTTGCATGACCTGTGCAATGAACAACATATCATTGAACCCCCAAATTCTAACATGGATCATAGGCACTAGGATCCTTAGAGGCAAGGGATTAACAGCCACAATGGTGTTCCTACACTAAGGGGGAACACAAAAAAAAGAGCTCTAGGCAATGCCACTGAGCCTTTACACTTCATCAGAGAGGAGGTCCCAGAGGGAAGTTTGACATGCACACTATAAGATTTTCCAGGAATGGGGGGGAGGGGGCACTGGGAGAAAGGGAGGGAGGGAGCAAAGGAAAGGGAAAAGGTGGGGAGGGAGCAAGGGGATCCAGAGTGGGATAGAGAGAGGGAGGAGAATGGGGTACTTATCAACTTTTATGAGTGGAAGAAATAAAAAATTAAATTAAATAAAAAAATAAAATACATATTTGACTGTTGCCACTGTCAAAAAAAGAAAAAAATTTAAATGTAGAAAATAAACATTTGTCAATAATTCTAGCATGAAATATTCATGTTTTAATATCTATTAATTTTATTGCAGAAAATTAATACGTCTTCTAGTTTTGTAAGAAAAAATAGTGACTGAGGGACATTCCAAAGATACTGATATTAAGGTTGGAGGAAATTTTTGGTAAAAATCAATATGAAGAATCCAGCAAGTGTTGCTTCTATCTTCTATTTTCTTTGCTCTGGAGTTTTGCAGGCTCTGACTTCCAGGGGGGGAAGTAAAAGCTGCCACTGTTTCCACCCTTCCCCTGTTGTATTTTATGTGGAACTTCATATCCAAAGTCAGGACCTTCTGCTTATGAGCCAGACTCTTAACCCCTGAGCCATTTCTCCATTCCTTTTCTTTATTTTTTATTGAGATTTGTGTTGATAATGAAATAACACGTTTGTATCTTATTTTCAATGGACAAATCACTTATTGAAAATAGTTAATTCATGTAACACAATAAATTCAAAATAAAAATATGTTCTTGGTTATTATTACGAGAGCACTAACATACATGCAATTAGAACTAGACTTTATCTTGAGCAAATATAGATATATTCTTTTGCAAAAGAATATATCTTTTGCAAAACTGAATTTTGTATAAAATCAGTATGTATATATGGCCCAAATTCTAAAATTCATTGTATTCACTTGATTCCTGTATGCTAATTTAAATAAACTTATGTCATTGATCATAAACGTTCTATTTGAAGTAATGACATTCTGTTACATGACAGTAATAACAAATGTGTCCCTGGGATACTTTCTAATCATTGACTTTACCTCAACATCACTTTTTTTACATTTCTAAAAGCCTTTGTAACCACATTTCATGTGCCTTATCCTCACAAGACTTCTGATCCCTCCAACCAATTCTGCTTGCTACATCCTTTGCCCTCCTTGAGTTGCTCAGGTAATGAGGCAAGACATGGCAAGAGGACTTTCCCAACAAGCTCCACTTTCTCAACCCTCCAGACATCAAGTCTGTTACCAATTTCAGGAAGAAAATTACTCCTCTTGGATCAGTTCCCTACTATCAACCTGGAAACTCTATGTAGACAAATACATAGCTTCATTAAGAGACAAAAGTCCTTTGAAGGTGTTCCTTCAAGTCATTCCAAAGCTGTCAAGCCAGCCTTCCTAAGTTGAGACTCTTTAAAACTGTCTTTGTGATCCCAGGAAGAAACTTGCAAATTTGTAAAGGAGATTCACAGAATACTAAATACAGTGAACCAGGAAAGAAATCATTTATACTATATAACAGTTAAACATTAAATATACAGAAATAAAAAAGGTTATTGAAAACTTCAAGAGGAATGACTCAAGCCACAAAGAAAGCTAGAGCCATTAAGATCGCACCCAGTCTCTCGATGAAAATGTTATAATCCAGAAGAATTTCAAACAATGTACATCAAGGTTTGAAAGTCCAGATATGCTAACTCAGAATGCATCATCCAGAAAAAATTTCTATAATAATTTAAAGAGAAACAAACATCTTCTATGTGGGCTAAAATAATTTATTACCAATATGCTAGGATAATCTTATCCAAGTAGCCACAATGGAAAAAATAATGAAAAGATACCTGCTATGCAAAGTATGTTTAAGAATACAAGCATGACAAAATGATATCATTTAATGTACATTTCTCAATAATGTTTGAATATTGAGGCTATCAAGGAACCAATAAATATACACTAACAAGTCATCTGGATTAGAAAGCAAGATCTATCATTTTGGTGTCTGTAAGAAACAGATCTCACTTTCAAGAAATAAAAGGATAGAAGAAATTGTTGCAACTATAGTTAATTATTTGAAAAACAACCACAAACTTGGTTAAAGTGAAGTTTTCTAATGTCAGAAACAGGAAATTTAAACATGTAAATGTGATGTTCATCAAGAACCATGTGTTGGAAATGAGAATAGGATGAAAGAAATAATTGGGCTACTGTCTCAAATTCTCAGTAATTTACAAATGGAGTTTTTGGCATTGAAGGATTGACGTTTTGCAGTCATCACTAGGAATAATCATGAAAAGCAATCACTAGTGATTGTGTTCTGGTTCTTATTAAAGGAATGTAGATTGCTAACAAGAACACAAGGAGGAAACTGTACCTCTTGACACTCAAGAGGAAAATTTCTGGGGAAATCTTTTTTTTTTTTTTTTGGAGAGCCACATTACAATTTATTTATTTATTTATTTATTTATTTATTTATTTATTTATTTATTTTTCCACTTATACAAGCTTAATAGGTACCCCGGTCCCCTCCCTCCCCCCACCCCTCCTTGGATCCCCTTGCTCCTTACCCCCTTTTCCCCTTTCTTTCCCCCCCCTCCCTTACTCCCAGTGCCACCTCCCCCCCATCCCTGGAGCATCCTTTAGTGTGCTAAAAATCTTCATCAGTTTAATAAGACCAAAGACAGATATAAAATTATTACAAATAGTAGAAAGTTAAAGCAAATGTTTCATGTTGCTATACATAAGAGATAAAAAAGATTCTGAAAAAATAAATGTAGAATTGATACACACTTTCAGCAAAGTGATAGGATAAAAAGATATCATACCAAAATTAGTAGACATATTGTATCAATGGCAAACATACTGAGAAAGAAAGCAGGGAAAATATCTCAATAAAAAAACCTTTAAAATTACTTTGAAATATATATAACCAAGAAGATGAAGGACGTGTTCAATGAAAGTCTAAAAATTCTGATGAAAGATATTGGGGAAGACACTAAAAAAATGGAAGCATCTCCTTTGGTGATGAATTGGTAAAATTAAAATGAAAACAGACATTCTATCCAAAGTAATAAACTGATTTTATGCAGTTCCAATCAAAATCCTATTGCCTTTCTCCAAAGAAATAGGAAAAAGTATTCACACAGAAAAATAAATATCCCTGGATAAGCAAAGTATACAAAAGACAGAAAAAAGCAATTCTGGCGGCACTAGCATGTTTTACAGACCCATAATAATAAAAATTCCATAGTACTAACACAAACTGTCACACAAAAAAGACATATATGTTGATAGAATAGAAACCCATATTTAAGATCATGTAGTTAGCTTTCAATATTTGAAAACTATGCCCAAATAAATATCAGAGAAAAGATAATCTTTGATAATTACTATCTGAAATTTGATGTGTTTGTAAAAGAATTAAAGCAATTCTTATCTCTGATCCTGCACAAAAATAAATCCAATATAAAAAATCAACCTAATGCTTGAAATTATGAAACTGATAAACAGTAAAAATGGATGTACCAAAAAATATGTACGGACATTTTAAGTAGGACTGATTATTGGAAAGCAAAGGCAACAACTGACAAATGAGATCTGTGGAAATGAGAAGTTTCTGCACATCAAGGAAAGTAAATTAAATCCACCATACCATATAGGAGAACTTCATTTATAACTATACATACACAAAGAATGTAAAATAATAAAATAGGCAAACAATAAGTAATTTGACTATCTATCTTGACTAAGAATTCTCAAAATAAAAAATTTGAATGGTTAATAAACATTATTACAAAGATTCAATATCATTAGCTATCAAGGAAATGTGAATTAAAACTATTTTGAGACATTCATCCTATTCAGGCGTGTATCATCAAGAAATTAAATGACAAAAGTCTAGTGACAAAAATGTGAATTGTTGAAGTTTAACTATGAAAATCAGTGTAAAACTTACTCACAAATGTGTAATTAGAAGTACCAAATATCCCCTGCCCCAGACAACCCCAGACCCTCTGCGCCACCCCGCCAGCTCCCCAGGTGAGTGAGTGAGTGAGCCCGGCCCAGCCCAGCCCAGCCACCCACCCCCGGAGCCCCCCGACCGCCTGGAGAACACCCAGGCCGACTCAGGCTTGGCCTGGGCCCCACCACAGACCCCAGCCCCTCACATCCTCCCACCCCCGTGTGCCTCCACCAGCCCCCCAGGTCCCAGGTGAAGAATTCTGCCATCAACATCAGACCCTCTGCCTCTCCGGCCCACCAGGGACCTACACACGTGGTCTATGTAAGATATACTGCTACTCAGAATTCAAAAGAGTCCAAAGGAAACTCAAGCAAAACTCTAAGGAACAAAGGGAACACAGGCCATACATCTGGACTCCACTACAATCATTATATCACATGGGCGAGATTCTTCACAGCCCAAAGAGAAGTAAACCCTTTCTTTTTTCTTTTCATCTTACTAATCCTTTCTAGTATCAATTGCTGTAGATCAACTTCCTCATACAGCCACCCCAAAAACATACAACTCCAGGGAGTACACCACTCACACTCACATATAACCAAGATACTAAATTGTAAAAGTGTACTAACATAAAAATATTCACCCCCTGGTTACTTAACCTGACTTAACTGATTTACTAATAGCCTAGTAGCCTCATCTAGATATAACAATAACAATACACAAACATACCCAATCCAAGGCAAGCACTAGTAAAAACTGGCAAGTGTAACAATACCAACTACGTCGATTCAGTGAAAAACACACAGAAACTGAAAGGTCCTAAAAAACAAAACAACAATGTACAAGTCAAAGTGCAGATCCACGAGAAACAAAACCCAAGAAGACCAATCTCCCACAGAAAGAATCAATCCCATAATGAGGGATTGCGACCAGAACAAATCCACAGAAAATAGCCATGAAAGCCAGACGCAATATAACGTCTTTCAGAGTATGATCATTACCATGATTAATACTATGAAAGAGGAAATCTGAGAAGAGTTAAACAACCGTATCAACCACTTTGAACAGGAACAAAACAGGCACTTGGAGGAGTTGAGAAAAACAGTTCAAGAAACAAAAATAGGTATAGAGCAGTTAAAACAGTCTCAGGCAAAGTTTAAAATTGAACTAAAAGACAAGTTATCTTCAACTCAAAACTCAACAGAGAGTCTTATTAGCAGAACAAATGAGGCAAAAAATAGAATTTCAGATCTTGAAGACAAAGTGGGAGAATTAACCAGCTCAATGGAAGATATTGTTAAAGCCAAAAAGATACTGGAGAGGAACATTCAAGAGATATGGGACACCCTGAAGAAGCCTAACATGCGCATTCATGGAATACCAGAACAAGAATCCCAAAAAACCACACTGGAGGAAATATTTCAATTCATCATAAATGAAAACTTCCCACAACTAAAGAATGAGAGGCCTATCCAAGTACAAGAGGCATTTCGCACTCCAAACAGATATGACCAAAATAGAAAATTGCCACGGCAAATAATAGTCAAAACACTCCACATTCAAGACAAAGAAAAGGTGCTGAGAGCTTCAAGAGAAAAAAAGCAACTCACTTTTAAAGGTAAACCCATTAGAATAACAAATGACTACTCAATGGAAACAGTAAAAGCAAGAAGAGCTTGGAGAGACATACTGCAAGTATTAAATGAGCAAAAATGCCAACCCAGACTGATATACCCGGCAAAACTATCTGTCATGATTGAGGGAGAAAGAAATTTTTCCAGCACAAAGACAACATGAAGGGATACATGTCTACCAAACAAGGCCTTCAAAAAATGCTAGATATATACACAAGCTTAAAGAAAAGGACAAGCGTATCCAGGAGGACAGAAGGGAAGTATAATACCACCAAAACATAAATATCAAACAACATGCTTACAAAATCTACTACACATAAAAAATGTCCAGAATTAAAAATAATTTATCCATTATAACATTAAATGTCAATGGTATCAACTTGCCAATTAAGAGACACAGATTACAAACTTGGATTAAAACCCACAATCCAACAATCTGCTGCCTTCAGGAAACTCATCTCACCACAAAAGATAGGCACATCCGAAGAAAGAAAGGCTGGTCCAAAATCTTGCAAGATAATGAAACCAGGAAACAGGCAGGGGTAGCAATTATGCTTTCAGACAAAGTGGACTTCAAACCAAAGAAAATCATAAGAGACACAGATGAATACTACATTTTAGTCACAGGTACAATTCACCAGGAAGACTTCACAATACTGAACATATATGCACCCAATACGGGCCCCCCACATTCATTAAGAAAACTGTACAGCATCTAAAGGAAGAAATGAACTCCAAGCAATAATTCTTGGGGACTTCAACACCGCCCTCTCAACATGGGATAGATCAACAGGTCAAAAGCTTAACAGAGACATTTTGGAACTCAACCAAACCCTGAAGAAATGGACCTTACAGATCTCTATCAAACTTTTCACCCACGCACCAAAGAATACATATTTTTCTCAGCAGCACACGGAACTTTCTCCAAAATAGATCACATATTGGACCACAAAATGAATCTACACATATACAAAAAGTTGAAGTTCTGACCTGTGCCCTATCAGACCACTACGGCCTAAAGCTGGACATCTACAACACATCAAACAAGAGAAAATACACTAACTCCTGGAAACTTAAAAATATGATGCTGAATGAGAACTGGATTCAGGAAGAAATTAAAAAGGAAATTCAAGATTTCCTGAAAGTGAACGATAATGAAAATACAACTTACCAAAATCTCTGGGACACAATGAAAGCTGTCCTAAGAGGTAAGTTCCTAGCTCTTAATGCCTATATAAAAAAAAAAAAATGGAAACATCAGAAATAAATAACTTAACAATGCAGCTTAAGGCTTTAGAGAAACTTGAGCAATCTGATCCCGAAAGTAATAGAAGAGAGGAGATTAGCAAAATAAGAGGAGAAATATCTGAAATCGAGACTAAGAAAATGATAGAAAAAATTAACCAGGCAAAAAGCTGGTTCATTGAAAAAATCAATATGATTGACAAACCCCTAGCTAAATTAACCAAAGCAAGAGAGAGAAAACCCAAATTAACAAAATTAGAAATGAACTTGGAGTTATCCACTACTGATACCCAAGAAATCCAGGGAATTATAACATCATATTTCAAAAACTTATACTCTGTGAAGTTTGACAACACAAAAGAGATGGATGAATTTCTAAGTAAATACAACCTACATAAATTGAATCAGGAAGTTGTAAATTATTTAAATAATCCTATAACATATAAGGAAATTGAAGTAGTAATCTCGAATCTTCCCACCAAAAAATGTCCTGGACCAGATGGATTCAGCACACAATTCTACCAGACATTTAAGGAGTTAATAACACCAATATTCCTTAAACTGTTCCATCAAATAGCAGAGGAAGGAACACTACCAAATTTCTTCTACGAACCTAATATCGTCTTAATCCCAAAACCTAATAAACATTCCCTTAAAAAAGAAAACTGTAGGCTGATCTCTCTGATGAACATAGACGCAAAGATTCTCAATAAAGTCTTAGCAAATCAGATTCAAAAACATATCGAAAAGATCATTCACGGGGACCAAGTAGGATTCATCCCCGGCAAACAAAGTTGGTTCAACATATGCAAATCAAGAAATGTAATTCATCATGTAAACCCGTCCAAAGTCCAAGACCACATGATACTCTCAATAGATGCAGAAAAAGCCTTTGACAAGATCCAACAGCTTTTTATGATCAAAACGCTAGAGACAGTAGGAATGGAAGGAACCTTTATCAATATAATAAAAGCTGTATACAACAAGCCCAAAGCAAGGATTATGCTCAATGGGGAACAATTGGAAGCATTCCCACTTTGACCAGGAACTAGACAGGCTGTCCACTCACCACTTCTATTCAATATTGTACTTGCAGTCTTAGCTGAAGCCATAAGACAAGAAAGGGACATAAGAGGGATTCAAACCGGCAAGGAAGAAGTCAAGCTGTCCCTGTTTGCAGATGACATGATCTTTTACCTGAGTGATCCCAAAAACTCCACCAGGAAGCTCCTGGAACTAATTGAGAAGTTCAGTAGGGTGGCAGGATACAAAATAAATGTGCAATAATCAGAAGCCTTCCTATATGCCCAGAATGAAAGAAGTGAAAAAGCCTTGAGAGAAATAATCCCATTCATTATAGCCCCTAAAAGAATGAAATACCTTGGTATACACCTAACCAAGGAGGTAAGAGACCTTTACAATGAAAACTTTAAAACTCTAAAGAAAGAAATTGCCGAAGACACCAGAAGGTGGAAAGACCTCCCATGTTCCTGGATTGGCAGAATCAACATTGTAAAAATGACCATCCTACCAAAGGCAATATACAAATTAATGCTATACCAATTAAAATCCCAAAGTAATTCTTTAAAGAAGTTGACCAAATAATCTCAAAATTCATATGGAGGCACAAAAGACCCAGGATAGCAAAGACAATCCTGAGTAACAAAAACACTGCTGGAGGTATTACCATACCAAACCTTAGTCTATACTACAAATCCATAGTTATAAAAACAGCCTGGTACTGGCTCCAATATAGACACACAGATCAATGGATAAGGGTTGAAGACCCAGATATAAGCCCACAAAAATACGGCCATTTGATCTTTGACAAAGGAGCCCAATGAATCCAATGGAAAAAGAACAGCATCTTCAACAAATGGTGCTGTCAAAACTGGATCTCCACATGCAGAGGATTAAAGCTAGACCCGTACTTGTCACCATGTAGAAGACTTAATTCCAAATGGATCAAGGACCTTGATATCAGGCCAGAGACTATAAAAACCATAGTTGAAAGGATAGGGAACTCCCTCAAGCTGATTGGGCTAGGCCAACATTTCCTAAACAGACATCCAATGGCACAGTCACTGCTACCAACTCTCAATAGTTGGGACCTTGTGAAATTAAAGAGCTTCTGCTCAGATAAAGAGATTGTAACACGAGCTCAAAGGCAACCCACAGAATGGGAGAAAATCTTCACTAACCACATATCTGATAGAGCTCTACTTTCCAGAGTGCACAAAGAACTTAGAAAACTAAACTCCAAGGAAAACAATGGCACAATTAAAAAATGGGCCCTGGAACTTAAAAGAAAATTTACCAGGGATGAAATTAAAATGTCTAACAAATATCTTAAAAAAATGCTCCACTTCCTTAGCCATCAGAGAAATGCAAATCAAAACTTCCCTGAGATATCATTTCACCCCGGTCAGGATGGCAAAAATCCACAATACTAACAACACCAAATGCTGGAGAGGATGTGGAGAGAGGGGAACTCTCCTACATTGCTGGTGGGAATGCAGGCTCATACAGCCACTCTGGCAAGCCGTCTGGAGATTCTTAAAGAAATTAAAGATTGAAATGCCATATGACCCTGCTATCCCACTTTTGGGAATGGGAATAACCCCCTATACAGCAGAGGTTCACCTCAATAGCACAAGCACGACCATATTCATAGCAGCACTGTTTTCAATAGCAACGTCCCGGAATCAACCCAAATATCCAACAGTTGACGAGTGGATAAGGAAAAAGTGATACATCTATACAATGGAGTACTACTCAGCCATCAAGAACGATGAATTACTGGAATTTGCTGGGAAATGGATGTCATTAGAAACAATTATATTAAGTGAAGTATCCCAAACCCAGAAAATTAAGCGCTGTATGTACTCCTTAATAGGTGGCTCCTAGTACCACACTCACCCAGCCCACATTGAGACACTCAAAGGTAAACCTATGTAATACAGTAATTGCAAGGATTATGAACAGGAGGGATGGGGTTGGACGTCTGCATCAGACACAAGGAGAGAGAGGACCATGTTACAGCAGAGAAAATAGGCCTCCATGAAGGTATGCAAGTAAGTAATGTGACACCTGTTTAAGTTCACAGACGTTCGTTCCTGATCATGTACAACTGAGGGGGTATGATCTCACCAGAAGGGGAGGGGATATAGTCTGGCAGATAAAAAGTAATCATTTTGCAAATGGGTGACTGACTCCTCCCTCACTGAGGTTTCCTACTTTTATTACATCTACCCTTGAATGTGCTATTATAACAAGACTCCAGTTTAACAACTTTTTGTCTCTGACTAGGGGGTGACATACAGTGCCCATCACGATGGAGTGAAGGGCATTGCAGGAGCAGCAAAACTGAAAAAGAAAATCTACAAACCACAATCCAGAACTTCAGAGACTCTATATGAACCACATAGAACTAGGCCAGCCTAATCTCTCCCCATCCTGAAGCTCAGGGACATTTGCGGAAGAGGGGTCAGTAAGATTGTAAGAGCAAAAGGATGGGAGGAGCAATGTTTTGCAAGATTCTCCACACTAGTTAGGGCTGAAGCAATCATAATAGTACTTTGCATGCCCTGTGCAATGTCCAACACACTATTGACCTCCCAAAGTCTAGCATCAGGTAAAGGCACCAAGATCCTTGGAGGCAAGGGATTGACAGCCACAGTAGTGTTCCTATGCTTAAGGGGAACACGAGAAAGGGTTCAGGGAAATGCACTGGGTCCTTGTACGTCATCGGAGAGGAGGACCCAAAGGAGAGTTAGGCATACATAATAATGGACTCTCTGGGAATTGGGAGGGAGGCACTGGGGGATGGGGAAGGAGGGAGGGGGAGCCGGGGTTTCGGGGGAGGAGGAGGGAGGGAGGGAACTGGTCTACCTAATAAGTTTATATGAGTGGAAATAATAAAAAATGTATTAAAAAATTCAAAAAAGTTAAGTAAGTTTTTATTACATTTTTAAATGCAAAAAATGTAAAAACCAACACAACACAGTATTCCAATGCTGTCCTTTAACAAATGACTTCCTCTGCCTCTTTTATGCATGCTGTAGCCTAGCTGGTGGTAATACTAGATCTGCTTCATCTAATCCTTTCTCTCTGTAAACAAAGCTGCAAAAATACAGCTTTAAATTTCAACACAATTTGGTTTAAGAACTGAAAACACAAGCACTCACACTGCTCTGACCTTCCTCACATTCCTGATTGTGATTCTCTGTACAATGTTGGAAGTACAGGCAGGATATGTCTGATACGTCTAATCAACTCCAGCTGGGATAAGCCTTCAGAAACTATGGTAAAAATGAATTTGGTAAAATATCATTGTTTTCTCCCAGTACATATCTAAACATCCCAATTATCTAAGTGACCCTGTTAAAGATCTCTTTAAGGGATGAATAAGTAAAGTCATTTCCTGAGCTAACAGATATAGATAATAAGTATTAATAATAGCAGCACAAAAAATTCCTTTTGTTGTTTTTTATAGTCAACAGTTTTAGTAAAATAATTATAAAAATTAGAAAATTGACAAATAGTCACAAATAGCAGACTGTGAAATAGCCTTATTGTTATTATTTTAAATACAATTTTCAAATTCTTTCTGCAAGTTACATCTGACTACTTTGAGACCACTTACACAATGCTTGGAAAATGTCAACAATGGTTTACATATGTTTTTTTATTGCATAGAGTATTTCTTAAAATCCTCAATAGAATGAAGTCTTAAACACAAATTTAGGTTCTGAATACTTATTCAAATGGATTTGTAAAGTCAGAGGGAAAAAGGACTTTTTATTAAACTACTGGCTTATTTCATCAGAGTGTAATCTTCCAAATGATTTCAGCTATTATCCAGGCTACTGGTATTTCAATGGATCCATTGCTTCTTTCCAAGTTGAGAGAGAGAGAAAGAGAGAGAGAGAGAGCCAGAAAATAACATAACTGTCATGACATGAATTTCCTAATCATGCCTTGACTTGAAATATTAGTGTATTTAGAAATTCTAAAGACTGATGTACATCACTACATTGGAATTTTTTTTTAATTTCAAAAACAGGGCTTTTTGAAAGTTTTACTTCACTGGTATTAAAACTTAACAAAAAAATAGGGGGCTGGAGAGGTGGCTCAGGGGCTAAGCCTCTGCCTTGCAGGTGGAAGGTTCTGGGTTCGGACCCTAGACCCCATGTATAGATGCAGGGAGGAAGCGGGAGGGGTGGAAGGGGAGGGGAAGGCTGCGTTTCTGGTCCTGGTAGGGCGGAGTCTGTGAATCCTGGGGCAGAGTAAACAAGGAGGAGGTGGAGGCATTCATGGTAGTTCCCCAATTCGTCAGTGGTTCTACACACACACACACACACACACACACACACACACACACACACACTCACATACATACACATACACATATACACACACTTGCATACATGTACAATTGAATAAATAATAAAAAATTTAATAAAAAAGGAATTATCAAAAAAATTTAAAAAAAAAACTTAACAAAAATAACTAACTTATAACTATGATAGCCAGAGATATCAGTTCCTCCTAAAAGAGTTCACCTCCTGATGCAACTTTTCTCATGATTTTCCCAGTGTTTTTTGCTAGAATCTTTTTTTTTTTTTTTTTTGAGGGAGAAAGGGAGGTTTGTTCAGCTTACGGTTCCAGAGGGAAGGTACAGTCTCTCAAAGCAGAGGAGGCATGGCTGGTTGGCCAAAGCTTTAGGAGGCTAAGTCACCGCAGACAATTTTGACCAATTGTTCCCTACATATTTATATACTGTATATTATTATAAGCTTCTTCAGAGAAAGAAAAACATATTTGCCTTCCTGACACTGGATTCTCCAATCTGTTAGTTTCTTACATCAAGAAGGCAACTGCAATTTGGCCCAAAAGTATTTCTGGTTTGTATTTGAAAATTTTGTGTGATTAGTTGATTATACTTATGGTGTATAATTTTTATATGTTTCTGCATATTATTGCCAAGTATTTTATCAAGGAGTTTTGCATCTGTATTCATTAATGAGATTGTTCTATAGTTCTCTTTCTTTGATGTATTTATATTTGGTTTTGAAATCAGAGTGATACAGATCTCATAGAAAGAAACTGTGAGTATGCATTCTTTTTAATTTCATGAAGTAGATTGAGCAGTAGTGGCATTATTTTATATATGAAAGAATAATTGAATTTTGCACTGAATCCACTTGATCCTCAACTTTCATTTATTGGGATATTTGCAACCACATTTTTTATTTTATCACCTATTTTCTGTTTTGGTAGAATGCATACATTTAAGAATTCATCCATTTCATTTATATTGTCCAATTTAGTAGAGTATGATTTTTTAAAAAATGTCCTCATAATTCTCTGGATTTCTACTATATCTGTTTCAAATTCCCCCTTTTCAATTCTGATTTTTTTAATTTTGAGATTCTCTCTTTTTCTTTTAATTAACATAGCTAAGAGTTTGTCAATGTTCTTATACTTTATAATAACCAACTCTTCATTTTATTATTTTTTGTATTTTGTAAGTTCTAGTTCCTTCATGTCTTCCTGTGTTCTCCTCTTAGGATTGGATTGTTCTCACAATCTAAATATTTGGATTAAGTCATTTATTTGTGATATTTCTATTTTGTGATTCTATAAATTTTCATCTCAGACCTGCTTTTAAGGTGTCTCATAAATTTTACAAGTTATAGCTTCATTTTTTGTTAGACTCATGAAATTTTTTTCAATTTCCTCTTTTATTTCTTTCTTAGTCCATTTTCATCCAAGAATGTGCTACTTGACTTCCATGAGTTTTTGTACTTTCTATTGTTTCATTTATTGTAGATATCAAACTTATTACAGGGTAGTGAGATAATATAGAGAGTGTGATTTTAAGTTTTCTCTACGTTTAGTTCGTATTTTCAATTTTTGGGAAAGCTCTATGGATGGCTGAGAAGAATTTGTATTCTTTAGAATTTTGCTGAAATATTATGTAAAGATCTGTAAGATTTATATGATCTATAGTTCATTTAATACCAACATGTCTGTGTTTTATTTTTTGACCTCCTGATCTGTCCAATGGAGTGGGATATAAAAGTCTCCTATTATCAATGTATTTTGTGTGATTAGTTGTTTTACTTCTTGTAGTATATGTTTGATAAATTTGTGTGTGTCTGTATTTGGGTCATATGTCTTTAGGAATGTAATATCTTCCTCCTAGAATATTCTCTCAACTAGAAGTAATAACAATTTTTATCTTTTAAGATTTGTTTTAATTTGAAATCTATTTTCTCTGCTATTAAGATGGCAACTGATGCTTGCTTCCTGTTTTTATTTGCTTAGAATATCTTTGACTATTGAGATAGTGTCTATCTTTCATGGTAAGGTGTGCTTCTCTGAGGCAAAGTATTGATGGGTCATGATGTTTTATCCAAGTTGTAAGCCTGTGACTCTTGGTTGGGGAGTTGAAACTACTGACATTCAGGGCTGTTATTGAAAGATGCTTAATGGATCCTGTAAGTTTATTGATCTTGTGATTTTTTAATTATATTCCTTAAACCAACTATCAAATAGGCATTATTTTTCCCTCTATCCTCTATGATGTATTTATTCTTCTTTTCCATTTTGAGTATTCCTTCCAATATTTTCTGTAGCCCTGGTTTGGTACCCATAAAGATCATTAGCATAGTTCTTTCATGAAATACTTTTCTTCTATCTTTTATTATGATCAATAGTTTTCCTGGATATATTAGTCTGTGTTGGCTTTGTGTTCTTTCATAATTATATTATGTCTATCCAAGCCCTATTGACTTTTATTGTTTGCATTCAAAAATCAGTTTTTATTTTTATTGGCTTGCCTCTGTATGCGGCTTGGTCCTTCTTTCTCAAGGGCCTTAAGATGTCGTGGGATTTTTCTTTTTTCTCTGGATTTTGAGACCAATATGACTCCTTGATCTGAATGGGCATCTTCTTCTTTTGGTAAAGGAAATTTCCATCTATTATCTCCTTAATAATATATGATGGGATTCCTGTTGTGTGTCTGCTTCTGGGATATCCATGATTCATAGGCTAGGTTTTTTTAATGGTATCCCAAAGCTGCCGTATGTCCTGGAAATACAGGTCACTGCCATTTCTGCCTGCAAACTTTTTGCATGTAGTTTTTTTTTTTTATTTTGTGAATTTGTTAAAATACTTTATTCACAGTTGATCCTATTCAGTTATTGTAAGTCCCCTGCTGTAATTTTGTGTTTTTTTTCTTTTTTTTATTAAAAATTTAATTATACATTTTAAAAATTTTTACCAGTTCCCTCCCTCCCCCCTCCTCCCCCTTCCCTTCCCCCAGTGTCTCCCCCCAATTCCCAGAGAGTCCTTTATTGTGTACGCCTAACTCTCCACTGGGTCCTCCTCTCCGATGACATATAAGGACCCAGTGGCATGGCATTTTGCTTGCGAGGGAGAGGCTTAACTCTTGAGCCACAGCCCTAGGCTCTGGAGCGATTGTAGGCTTTAGCAGATGAGATTTCTTTCAACCACTCAGTGGCCTGTGTAGGGCATACTAATTGTATGATTAGGAAAAAATAAAATGTGGGAGAAAAAAAAGAAAAACAGTCTTAGCTGGAGGTAAGATTGAGACAAAACTATTTTCCCCAATTTTTGTCCTTTTTCAAGGCCTATATTTCTTTGTTTTCTTAAAATATAACTCACATGTGATGCATATTTATGAAATTTAGTAGGATGATTGGGTACCGTTATATAATGTATAATGATCAAATAAGGGTAATTAGAATTTTTCCTTAAGGAATTAATCACTTCTTTGTGTTGAGAACATATAAACTTTTCTCTCTTATTATATTATAAAACAAAATTGTTAAAAAAATATTGTTGAAAGTAGTCTGTGGCTATTCTTAGTTACCCCATATAGTGTAAATCAATGGTTTCTCAAACTATGCCTTTCCCTGATAGACTCTATTTTACAATTAGCATTTGGATTCCTTTTGAAGATGGAGCATGGCTGTGACCCTAATTGCTACAGTTTCAAAACAGGGTCATGCTGGGAAGGTCTTTGAAGGTCTTTGCAAGTCATCTTCAACTTCTGGGATTATCCTGAAGGAACATACCCTGCTAATCTGGAGGCACTGCTTCTAATGCTCCACAGAGATAAGTTCTCAAACTTTCCAGAACTCTGTGTTTATGAAAGGCTATGAAGATGAACTCTCTATTTCAGGTAAACTAAGTTCCCCAAAAGAATGCCCCATTAGGTCAGCCACAAGGTCCATTGGCCAAGTTCCTGTATGAATGACCAATGAGATGTAGGATTCCAATTTTGACTTCCTTGCCTCTCCTGGATTGCATGTCTGGAGTCCATGAGTTCCTTTTAAATCTCTTTCCCCTTTTGGAATCCATGTCAGTGAGTTTCATTCTTTCTTTTCTCTAATAAAACTTCCTTAATCCTCTACATGTGTTCTGGTTTAAATCATCAACTACTGAACATAAGAACTTTGACATAGGGGCTGGAGAGGTGGCTCAGGGGTTAAGCCTAGGCCTTATAGGCAGAAGGTCCTGAATTCGGATCCCAGATCCCACGTATAGACACCAGGCGGAAGCGGGGGCGGCCTGCGCTTCTGGTCCTGGTAGGGCGGAGCCTGTGAATCCCGGGGCAGCAGGAGGTGGAGGCGTCCATGGTGGTTCATGAATTCGTCCGTGGTTCTACACATACACAGACACACACACACACACACACACACGCACCCGCGCACATACACATGCATATGCACACAGTTGAATAAATAATAATAAAAAAAATTTAAAAAAAAAGAAGAGTTTAAAAAAAAAAAAAAAAGAACTTTGACATAAAGCCTCCTCTGTAACATTTGGACACATAAACAATGACATCTGTCTGGTACAACCCATGCAGCAGAGACTGATAAGGGCTTATGTCTGGGTGTAGAAAGGGTGCTTCCCTGTAATTTATTGATATTAATTGAGACTGTGGGAATACATGGGCATATTAAATCATATCTGGCAAACCAAACCATATGACTTATTGGACACACTAAACTGAGGACAGGGAGTAACTACCTCACGTGAGCTACAGAAAGTGGTAGATATTCAGCATCCTAAGGGTAGCTGCCCCACTGATACAATGTGTGCTTCCAGGATTGAACTCTTTCCAGTGTCCTTGGATCTCTGCTGAACTCTGTTGAACTGTTGATTAAGCCTGCTCAAATGCTGTCTATCTTCCCATCCAACGTCTTACCCAACCTGGTCTGCCATCCATCTGACTGTTCCTACTTCTTGGCAGGTAAATACTTTCAACTGACATTGACTCTCCTGTGACCTGACACTGTACCAGAAGTTTCTTTTCAGCAGCCGATTTGGGTTTGTCTTGATAATACACACTCTCAGCTTTTTATTCTGCCTATTTCTGAAACCTCTTTAACTGTGTTGGTAGTCATCTTGATTTGCATTCTTTCTGTAACATACATGTGCAAATATTTGGTTAAGATTGCGACAAATAAACTTTCATTGTCTTAGCTAGCTTTCCAAGGTGGGACTATCTGACAAATTATTACTATTGAAACCCCTGCTCCTTTTGATTTTTTGTTGTTCAGTACATTCTGACACTGCAGAAAGAAAGAAGCACATTGTCCATGTTTCTGTGAAAGAGCATTCAGGATTATTGTGCTCATCCTACTGTGTTGTAGAATGTCAGAACTTCTTATTCCCATTCAAGTCAAAAATTTACAACACTTGTTTTTGCTAAAAACTTTATTGCAGAAAGTGGGTAGTACATCCATCATCATATGATACTAAAATTCATTTCTAATGTCAATGTACTCTGGCTTAACTCTAATCTTTTTAATTGATTTTTTTGCAAGTAAAAGTACAGCCATTTATTGTATGCTCTTCTTTTTATGTCCTTTTTATACTTTTTCCCCTAGTAGCAGGCACTAAAACAAGGTGTAATCTTCCCTAGGAGAGAATCTTAAAATTATCTTAATTTACCTTACAAATAACTTGGATTAGAATCATGTCCTACCATGCACAACTCAAAAAGGATTTTAGATTTCCAAATGTATAAGTAAGTGGAAAATAATTTTTAATTAATTTATATTTACTACTTTTGCAAACATGAGTGGTTGTCCATGTCCCTCCATTTCTCCTTTTCTTCACCCCCTCTTCCCTTACCTTAAGTAATCCTTCCTTTTTCTCCCACCCTCTTGCCTGTCTGATTGTGTGGTCCCTAGAATTCTCTTTGAGTTGATTTCATTAGTATGGACTCAGGCCTCTGTTGGAGATGAAGTGGCCCTTCCTGGGTAGAACTGCTGATAGGGGTATTCTCCTTAGCCTAACAAATTTTGTTGTTTCATAATGTTACAAATTTTGTGTATCTTTTAGATTTATTGAACTTTTGTATAGACTGTGATGTTGAAGGTATTTAACTATTGGAAATTTAATGAAGTTTGCTTTATTGCTTTATTTAATCACTAATATTGTTTTGAGACATGACTTGCACCAGATATTGACTGCTATATTAGGAAAATAGGATACAAACAATGATGGTCAAACCTACTTATTTCAATTTATCATGTAGCCTGTATTTTTACATTTTCTCTGTTTGCGAATGAATTCCCAACTATTCAAAATCCAAATTTCTGGAATATTTTCATTCTTCCAAGTAAAAGTGAATGATACCTGGGGATCCTGGAGCTCTTAATACATAGTTTTATGATGCTATCTATATGATTTTAATCTTAGAATTTTAGTCACTATTTTTTAAAGAATGAAAATATGATTTCAAATTGATCAGATTACAGTTAAGTAGGAGGAGAAATATAAATGATCCATTAAATTCAATATGAATTTGATAGTTCAAAAATCCAAGGCAGATGCAAAGTGCTGCAGAAGTTGGAATGAAGTCTGGTTATACATGGGCGTGAATATAAATCACTCTTCCAGAAAGTGGCAGTATCTAGCTGGAGGAGCATTGCAACTTCTGCCAAGGCAATGGAGTGAGCCAAAGTAGAGTCAAATCACACTCTCTACTCAAAAGGGACAGGTAAATGGGAAAACAGAGTTTGGGGGTTTCTTGACAGTGAAGCTTAACTAAAGGTTGAAAGTTCTTATTAACAATTGTAGATTTTAACATTTATAAGTGAAACCATGGTTTTTCAAGAAGATACTTTAAATTTATTAGGATCATTATTACAATATTCCAAATTTTATATTGAATCATGCACAGAGTGTAACACTCATATTTGCCTTCATAGTGCATCAATATTCTTTGTTGTTGATTAAATTATTAATTTATACTTGGGCATGTAAAGAGAATTACAATCAAAACACCAGTTCATGATGGACTATTTAATATACAAATTTGCATTTTAAGGTACAAATACAACTAGAGTTTATTACATGCCCAGACAAGCACTTTAAGCACTGGGCTTTTTTCACTAATTAATATTACTTTAGAGTCATAAACAAGCATTGAAAAAAGTCAAATAGAATTTTATTGTGATTTTATGGGCATTGCCAGACCAAATATAAAAATCTTTCTGTTTTCCTCAAAGACCTCTTACCATAGCTTCTCAACTTATGTTACCCAGTTTTCATGTAACTTTAACTGTACAAATCTGTACCAGAATAAAATAAAATAGCAAAAGGGATATTTAAATATAAATAAATAAGTATGTGTGTGTGTGTGTGTGTGTGTGTGTGTGTGTGTGTGTGTGTGTGTGTTTATAGTGGGGAGAGAGAGAGAAAGAGATTAAAGGCATTCAATAATCACTCTTGATTTCCCAATATAAATTCTCCAGTGTGCCATTGTTGATGTCACTTTATAACATACACAACTTGAAAACTGCTAGAAGAATGAGGCATAAATGAATTCATAACATACACTCTGGTGATAACATTTTAAGTGGTTTCAAAATAATGAATTGAATGTAATGATTTTCAACCTCAAATTATTTCTTTGCTTCTTGAAATAGTAGGTTTGCCTGAAAGTCTAAATGTTCCTGTTGCAGGTACTTTAACAACAAAGATCGTTTGTACAGATATATGGATTCTAAATTATGAAAAAGAGCTCAAACCTGCCCTTCTGCAACTTTAAAATAAGATAGCACAAAGTAAGATAATACTGTGAATATGTCATCTAAACACATAATTAATTAAGTTATGCAAACAGATTTTCTAGGTTACTTGAGTCATAAAATAATCTGTTACATATATTTTTGTACTACCTTCTCAAAAGATCTTATAAGACATACTATTTTATGGATTTGAGCAAATTAGCCACTGAAAATATGAACAAAGGCTAACAATTAGAGATGACTCTGAACAGAAAATTGTTTTGAGTTCTGTTACATTTAGAGAAAAAAAAGCAACTCATCATTTTTATTTTAATTCCATTTTTTCCACATGACTGTACAGTAATGTATTTCAGTGTGGCATGTGTCTTCCCTTTGATAGCCATACATAAAATATATAGGTGCTTTTCAAGCAATCTAGGGAAATAAATTTGCTAAATTAAAAAAAAAACAAATGATACATACTTTGAAACAAATGCTTGTGCGAGAGACAATGGAAAACATTCTTTGCCATATGGCTGACCTCCTGCCAAAGAACAAAATAGAAAATCTATCCTTAATGACTCCATATTGCAACTACTAGTATTTTGAGCTTTCACATGACACACTACGCTGTGTGCTTTTCACTGATTTTTCTTGCATCTTCTGTCATTCCCATTAACAGACAAACAAACAAACAAACAAATATAGTAATAACTAATACTACTCTCCACAGGAACATAGATTCCATTCTTTAACAGTTTCCTTCCAGGTGAATGGATGTTTTTAATCACTGATTACATTGCTATTAGTATATGCAAATGCTTTCTTCATCATTAATTCATACATAAGAGCAGAAAATCAAATTTAACTAAACAATAAGGTCACTTAAGACCTCATAAAGAGAAGTTCTGAGTTAGGAAGAATTTCAGACATGCTCATTATAAGTTGAGACCTAAATTCTGACTTATTCTCTAGTCTTAGTCTTTGTTACATTAGTACAGAAGACATTTATAGTGTAGTTGTACTGTGTTGGCTTGGAAAGATGAAAATGTTTCCTGCAATTTTATTCACTACATATTTACTACTTCACAAGGGTCAAATGAGTCATTTTGTGTATTAATTGGAAGTCAAAAATGAATTAGCGGCCAAATTCTTTTTATACTTGGAAGGTTGACGTAGGAGCACCAGGTGCTATTGCAGCTTTTGCATGTTGTCTTTATCTCTTGACTAATCATTTTGGCACAGGGGCAAAAGTAAGACATTGGAATACTGTGGAAAAATTGATATTTTTAGAATTTCACAGAGTAGTAAGAACATTAGAAAGTGATTTGTGTTATGTGTGCGTGTGTGCATGATGTGCCACTATGTATACATATATGTATTACAGTATTGAATATTGATCTATTCCTTAGCCTCCTCAATCCTCAAGCTTCTCTGATGCCTAAGACAAATTAATATTGTTTTGCTCCTCATTGAAGAGTTTTAGTTTTTGATGGTGACCACATCATTCAAGTTAAAGGTAGTGAGAAAATATCAGGAAATCCAGTCCAGCTTCTTGGTTTCCATTTTTTCTTCATTCTTTCCTACTTTATAGTTTCCCACTTTTTCAGCTTCCTATCTGTTAGTGTACAAGTTCCTGCACAAGATTAACATACTGAGAACAAGGTTCTACCATTACATATGCAGAAGATACCTATTCAATACTGTAACACACACACACACACACACACACACACACACACACAAGTGTGTGTGTGTGTGTGTGTGTGTGTGTGTGTGTATGTGGGTGTTGTCAGGCCCAAAGCCTGCTCTCTAGATGATACATTGGCATCTGAAGCAGGCTGTTGATAGGTGCTCCTTCCCTGGGGGTTGAGTTTGCCACTTGTCTACAAGACAATGGCAGGACTAACTCCTCCCCTTAGGAGTACAGATCACTTCCAGCCTCTTCTTGGATCTCTTTTGTTTCTCTTAGAAACTGGCTGGGATGTTCCTCCCCCAAAAGTTCCTTCCTGGTAATCTGAGATATGCTAATACACGGACCAGGTAACTCCGTTTTGAGGCATACATTGTCCATTACCTTCTAGCAACAAAGTACCAGGCCTGCTTTTGCAGTGAGAGAAACACAGTCAGGGACCTGTAACCTCCCTGTATCCTCCAAACAGCAAGGGAAGCTGTACTCACACAAACACTCTCTTGAATTGATGAATTCCTGATCCATTACCAAACTTTGAATCCATAGTTCTAAGTGATGTTTCCCCAACACCCAGGCTGAATTCCATATCATCCTTTTGGCAGACCACGGCCTTTGCTATTGGGGAAAGAATGAAATGTCTTTGGCTTGAGGTGTTCCTTCATTTGTGTCATGCAGCTATGGGTTGTGATCTTTGTCTTTTTGCACAAGTACTCATAGAAAACTCACTACAAGAAATAAGGATATGAGTTCTTCTCTATCAAGCTGTGTACCATGTTCTGAGGGTAGATTATTATGCTTGTACATGGTTTTAGTCAACCTAAATTGGAGGTAAGCAGTGTTTTCAGAATATACCTGTGGCATTCTCATACAATTTTTATATATTTAATGAGTTCGAAAGCAGCTTATCATATTACCTCTAATAGATAATCATATAATATATATGTATATATATGATTACATATACAACCATATAGTCTTATTGTTTCCTCTCCTCCTTAATTACACAAAAGTGACCTAATATTTAAGGCACAGCAATAGAGCTTGAATGTGCTGTAACTAAGTTATGATTGCAAGCTTCATCAAGCAAGGCACATACTAATAATAAGATACAAAGCTGCTCTTCATGCATGTAGTATGATGTCAGGATGATATAGATGTCTTGCCAGGTTCTATGAAATAAAAGCAAAACAAAAAACACAGCCATAAAAATACAGTGAACAACCTTAATTTTGAATTGAATTGTGGAAAGATGGGACATGAAACCAGAGACATGTATTCATATAATACTAATGTTTCTTTTAACCATCTCACAAAAGGGAAGAGTTTTCTTTGAGGGAAAAGTTTTCAAAAGTTTGAGAGATATTGCATCTGGGCAAGGAGGTGGAACAGTTGTTTTCAGGTATTTGGGAATTGAGGAAGAATGACAGGGAAAAGCATAATTTAATAGATTGATAAGATGGAAGTTTAGTTGTCATGTCAAAGGGTGACTGAAGGTCGGGAAGCCAGAGGTTTAACAGGAGGTTACATACACACAATGAAAGAGTAATAGAGAATGTCAAGAAATGCTTAATTTAATGGTGATAGGCTAGTGTTCAAGAATCTATGAGGAACACAGGGTGTTCTTCCCACAGTCTAAAATGCAAGGAATGGTCACATTTAAATACTTGGGACTTTGTTTAAATTATTATGGAAGAGATCATTATAAATAATGCACCATTAGGTGGCCTATGTTATTAACCTGGGAGTGAATAAATGGCCAGATTTTGTTACTGAAATTTGAATGTGGGCCTTTTTAAAGATTCTACACCAGGGGTGAGTTAGAGGAAATAGAAAACAAAAAGTGTATTAGATGGAGCCCACTAAAGATGTAACGCTCACTGCTTTATGGTAATGATGGTATAGAGTCATAATTTAAAGACATTCAGAAGCCCACTAGAGAATGTTGATAGACACAAGGATGTTATTTAACTACCATAAAGAGAAAATTAAATCCAGTCAAAGGAATATGGAGGAACAGAATTTCTTTAGCCTTATCAGCCAAATATTATGATAAATATAATGTTGAGTTGAATATTACCTGTAGGAAAGAGAGAAGAGCTATATACCAGACCAGAACACATGTAAGAAAGATGGATTAAGGAAAACCAATCATGACTGGGGATATAGAATGAATCTGTCAAATATTCAGAGAAAGGATTAGCCCTGATAAAAGGGAAATCCCTTTAAGACATTTATGGGAAGTTATTTGGTCTTATCGTATGTGTTTTTTGTGCTCAGTCCATGAATGGATAGCTAAATGAGCATGTCACTCAGATTTATAATTTAAATATTATCATAAGAGTTTGCAAGACAATTGTATCAGGCTCTGTCTAAGTAGTTAAAAAAGGGAATATCCATTTATATTTTTGGACTTTTTGCCTCTAAAGATAGTTGGAGAGTTTAGATAGAGGAAAATTCTCAGACTATGTAAGCTTCAGAAAACTATAAAATAGTTTTATGCTTATGATAGAAATTTGCATTTTTATTGACACTGCTCTGGAATATAAAGTATTTCAAAATTGACTTGAGTGTCTTGTACTTTAGAGAGACAGCAAATGGACTATGAGAAGTGGAGAACACCAAATTATCTCAAAGGAGATTGGCTTAAGATCAAGGTTTAGCTCTTGCTACCAACATTGTAGTAAAACATTTGTTTTCCTAATACACTGCTTCTTTGACTGTGGATAGGGAAGGGTAAGGATAACAATAGTTTGTTAACATGATTTCTGACAGTATCATATGAAGAAATGTGTGTAAATATCAAACACATTCTTTTGTGAATCAAAAAATTAAAGGAATACAATCTATCTATACCTCTTACACAAACGGCTACTATAAGATTGTTTAAACATTCCTTTGTACCTAGAATAAACATGTCAAACCAAACCCTGTGTCATAGTTGGGTACAGGTGACAACTTGACAGTTGAGGCTTTGAGCTCTGGGCACATTTTAGAGAATTAGTGGTTGAGGTAGGCCCAAAACAGACATCAAGGAGATTGTCTAGCTGATGGGGAAGGCCTAACTCATGGTGGGTGGGATTAGGTCCTGGAAAAAAAATACAGACAGCTGGTTGAGAGTGTTAGCATCCTTCTAACTCATGCCAGACATACTGGTCTGGCAAGGAAGGATCATCTCTCTCTCAGACATTATGTTGAGATGGCGTGGCCAGTTCCCTAGGCCCTGGTGTTGGTGGTGCTTGCTCTTTTGTCAAGCTTGAATAATAACTGCATCCAGTAATTATAAGAAAAAAATAAACCATTTGTTCCCTTAAGACATTTGATGGCCATTTATCGGCAACCATGCAGGCAAACTGCAACGAAATTTGGTACCAGAAGAGGGGCATTGCTGATAAATCTGACTATGTGGATTTTGTGGTTTTTGAATGGTTTTTGTTGGACAAAGTTTAACATGTTTAAAGATTTTGACTTTGTGGATTACAAACACCATTCTGCAGAGTTTGTTGAGCAATATGGAAAATAGTGATGCTGAGAGTTATGAATTGTTTGGGCACAGTTTGTGATGAGGGGAACAAGAACTTTGGTAAAGCTGAATTTAACGATGATGGACTGGTTTGCTTGATGCAGGAGAGTTGTGTCAGCAGCCTCGAGAATTTGATGAGGAAAGGTCAGGCAGCCAAATAGCTGCCATCATTGGAAAAATGAGCATCAAGAAGGAAGATCTAGTGACTTGCACCATGATGGTGGAAAATGTGAAAACCACCATATAGCGAGTTCTTGATTTGAAAACCCAGATTTCTTCAGGGGCTGAAGGCCCAAACTGAAGCTGTTTTTTGCCCATTGAAACTTTTGGTTACTTATAAAGAAGCTTTTCCAAAGTTAGCATGCTAAATTTGGTACAGCTATGGCTCAAGTGGACCAGCTACATTTCAACCTTGCTTTGGAATCCGGCAGTGTCCTTCAGGTTATACTGGTTTTATTGTAATACTGAAGAGTCTGTGGAGAGCAGTAAAAGCTTGGCACCACGTGGCAGGCATAGAGTTCCTTCAAGAAAAGGTAAAGCTTATAGTTGCAGAGACGATCCCAAAGTATTGTTGGAGATGCCAGAACCATGGGATGTATGCTGAGGACAATTGTGAGTGGAGATTCAGCCTGGTTCAGAGAAACTTTAATTCTACAACTTTGAGCTGTGCACAGGGACTGGGATTGCTTAGAATTTTTAAGCCACTATGACTACATGATGAGCAACAGCAGATGGGCTTTGAAATACAGGATGCAGTATTTGATTTGTTGGACTTTGATCTTAATTTAAATGTTTTCTTATTATGTCAACATACTTCTGTTTTAATGTTTTCATCTGTATTAAAGTATTTAACTTATTTTGACTTATAGACTTCTACAGTTAAAAGATCTGAGATATTTAAAGAAACACTTTTGGTTCCAATACTTTAATAGCTGAAGTTTTAATGAAACACCATTTTAAATTTGCTTATGAAATATATTTATATTTTTAAAATAACTTTTAATATCCGTGGGGACAAGGATTTAAGGTTGCATTTTAAAAGTGCAATGTTTTTGTGTAAAGGTGACAGGGGATAGAGTGTCATGGTTGGGCACAGGTGTCAACTTGATAGTTGAGAGTTTGAGCTTTGGGCACATTTGTAGAGAATTAGTGGTTGAGTTAGACCAAGAGCAGACCCACAGGAGATGGTCTTGTCATAGGGAAGGCCGAGCATATGGTGGGTGGAATTATACTCTGAAATAAAATAAAGACAACTAGTTGAGAGAATTGTCATCCTTGTGTATAATTGGCCAGACAAGCTGGTCTGGCAAGTAAGGATTGTCCTTCTCTCTGCCATTATGTAGAGATGGTGTGGTCAGTTCCCTCTACCTTGGTGTTGGTGCATGCTCTCCTGTCAAGCTGGACTAAGAATTGAAATCAGTAATTATAAGAGAAAATAAACCTTGTTCCCTTAAGCCATCTGGTGTTCATAAATCAATTGCAGGTGAACTGCCACACTGAAAGCACAAATATAAAAAAGATACTGTACTCAAATAAAGCAAGCAAAAAATGTCCTTAGACATTTTGATTTGTGTATTTTCTTAAATCATACTTTGAGTCACCATAACCCACTTGGTTCAATGTAGACTATGTAGCATTGATGTAAAGACAAGGATTTCTATACAAAACTACTGGATCTAAGGGGTTCAAAATTGGAACTATTATTAGTGCTATTGCATCGCTTATAGTAGAAAATTGGTGGTTTGAAAAATTATAGTGAATAAGAAGTTTGGAAAAGTAGAAAAATATAGCTCTTTATAGTCTAAATATTTTTCTCAGGTGTTTGAAACGGTTATTTTCTGTTTCATTTTTAATGGTAGGAAAAAGGAAAAGTACCTGCTAACTATTTTCTGGAATGCTGAAAAAAATGTGTTTCTTAAGCATATCTAAATTTCAGTCAAGAAAACTGCTCTGCCACTTATAAGAAAGGAAAGGTTTGGCATGACAAGCTCATCTTAAAGCTTTGTTTCCTAAATATCATGCAAATTAATAAATGCAATACTACTTTGGTTAAAAAGATTAGGAAGGAATTGGTGGATTGTTTGGAGAAGTTGCTGCTGTTTTTTTCTGCTATTATTTCTTTCATCTTCCCTCAATTCCTTTTTACTTTCTTCTTTGAGCTATAAGATATTTATCACTCCATTTTCTTTTGCATCTTAAATTAGAGGATTTTTTGGCAAGATTTTCCCCATTGTGATGGTAGTTATTTGTGGCTTTGAAAAGAGGGTTCAATCTGGTTTGTTGTCAGGCTTTGACCTATCAAACTTCTTGTACCTTTTTCCAGTTTTTCTGGAATTAGAGGCAAGCATTACCATACCAGACTGTAAAGCAGTTTTGTTATACTTTAGTTGGACTATTTCCTCTGTCCTATAGTGATAAATTCTTCTGTCACATTAAATCTATTAATAAATCCATTTAGTTAACTTTTGTCAGGTAATTATTATAATCCTAGAAATTCCATTTGATAAATTTCCTGTTTGAGTCTTCATGGTGTTAAATTTTTTTATATGTTGAATAGATTCATTATACATTCTTTAATATCCTTTGTATGGCAGAATTTTATGATCTTCATAAATACTATGTTGTATCTTACAAAGGTGGATAACTTGCAGAATATCTCTAATTTTTAATTGTTTTTATTTGTATTGAGTGTATTTTTGGCACATGTGTGCAACTGATTGCTACAAAGTCATACTTTTCCCAGAGTTAGGATGGGACTAATCCACCTAAAGGACTACCCTTTACTACTTCCATCCTCCAGCAAGGCTCCATCTTGCAAAGATGTCATGCCCTTCACAAACACATGAGACTGTGAGGGACACATTTCAAACCATGACAGAATGGAGAGGCATATTTATTACTAGAGGAATCGGTGGGAATTAAACCAGGACTGGGTCAGAGGAGTCTCAGCCCTACTAGACTAAGGACTGAGATGAGTTTATTTTAAACTTCTCATGTATTACACAAGAAAGATGAGCAACCACCCAAAGTCTTCCATAATAGCCAAAACAATAAAAATAGCATAATTTTTAAATAAGAAGTAAGAAAAGAAAGTATTTTCCATGAGAGACTAAATTATTGTGACTAGCTTAGTATTCAAACTATTATCAGTTTCACGGTAACAGCAGTTTCAAGGTAGATACACTTTTACTACAATTTTGGAAACATTCAAGCCTGTTTTCAATTAATTAATCACAATGTGAGAATGAGCTTAAGAATCTCAATTTCCTGCCTGAGACTCAGTTCAAGCTAAACCTCCCAAAGGGACAAAGAGGAGGAAGAAAGAAGTTTAAACTCCTGACCTTTGTTGCTCAGATTTTCCAGTTCTCAAAGGGCCTGAGAAGGCCTGACCCAGCTCCACATGTGCCTCCCCATCTGTTGTGGCTTGAAATGTATCCCTTATAGTCTCATGTATTTGAGAAGGTCATGACATCTTTGCAGGGTGGAGCCTTGCTAGAAGAAGAGAGTCACAAAGTGTGGGCCTTGACGTGGATTATACCACCCTAACTCTGGGAGAAGTATGCCTTTGTAGCAAGCAGTTTGATAGCTTTCAGCCTCTCAGATGGGTGTGACTTAGCCTGTCTTCAGCTTCAGCCAGCCAGACATGCCACCTATGGTACCTATACCATGAATGACTGTATTTCCCCTCTAGAACCATAAGCTGAATAAATATCCCTTTCTTCCTTAAGCTGATTGTCTTTGAGTGTTCTCTCACAGTGACAGTTAAGAGTAACCATTTCTGAAGCTGGTACCAATTAGAGGGTATAGCTTTGAGAATAAGAGCACCTTGTACCACAGGATAAAGTGTTTTGAAGTTGAGAGAAATTGGCACCAGAGAAGTAGTGTGTTGCTGTTTGAGACTAAGAGAATACGGTACCAGAGAAGGAAGTTTTTTGTGAAGCTGAGAGAAGTTGGTAACCAGCAGTATGGCCAATGCCATGATGTGTCTATGTGAATTTGGAACAGTTTGTTTGGAGAAACATGGAGAATTTTGGACTTTGTGCTGGGAAAGCCTTTGCCTCATGGAGATGGGGCCAAATGGGCCTTTCTTATGAGAACTCCAAAGAGACCAACACTGTGAGAGATGGAGGCAGTGGAAGCCTAGTTTGTGATGGCCCATAGGTAACAGAGACTGTGTTTGAAAATAGACAAATGACAAAAGGAACATTGTGTTAGTGGAGAGTTTAATGAAGTTTTGATCTCATCCTGAAAGCTTGCACGAAGTTAAACTGGAGTGCTTGGTGGAGGAAATTTCAAAGCAATGTAGTCTTGATAATGTGATATAGCTACTTTTTAGTTGCCCTTAGAGTTATGAAAAAGAACAAAGAATCAGGCAGGAAGAAGCAGTAACTTTAAGATCTGATGATGAAAAATGTAATTGTAAACAGAGTTGAATCAGGAAGAAACAGAGAACAAAATTGTTAATGAAATTAGCTCCAGTAGTAAATCAAAGCCTGCTCTCAATTTGGATAATAAGAGAGGCTTTACATTAAGGGCGAGATTCTCAGGGAAGACTCCCGCCCATAAGAATACAAATCCATTTGAGGAGAAATGAGCTAAAGGGTGGAGTTCCAAATCAACGGTCTGTTTCTCCTGCAAAGCAACTGCCCAGGAGTGAAAAATATTACCTATAGTCATCACAGAGATATTGAATCAGCTGTGATTCAAGGGGGCCAATCTCTTACCCAAGGCTAGAGCAAAACTTGGCAAAATCATCTGCATGGTTCTAGTTTTAGAGGCATCAAAGATGCAAAAATGAGAGGTCTCGGATCCCTCCTACAAGGTTTCATAGAGTTGCAGAATCCAGGCAGCATGTGGCAGAAAGTCTGCAGTTTAGAGGTCCAAGAAGGGCAGCTTGTGCTGTGGAATTAAAACCTGGCTAGAGATAACGAGACAATGTGGGACATCTGCCAAGAGATGAGTCAGCCCAAGAGAATGATGTGTTCTATGGACAGCTGTATTGGTGGGATGGGACCAAAGCCCTTTGGAACTGACATGATTTTAATGAGAAGCTCACCTGTTAGACTTGGAGCTGCAGGATTTGGAGTTTGTCTTGCGGTTTTTGGTCTTATTATAGACCAATCTTTTCTGGATATACCCCTGTTCCTTCCATTTGTAATGGGAATTTTTTTCTGTGCCACTGTATGTTGAAAGTATACAATTTATCTTTTGATTTTATAAAAGGCTATGCACTTTTGGACAGTGTTGGGACTATTGATGTACTCTGTGAATACTTTTAACATTGGACTGAGTATGATTTGCAAAATGAAATGGTAATGACCCTTTGGGAGCCAAGAGTGGAGTTTCATGGTTTGCATTGTGTTTTCCAACAGTCTCATGTATTTCGGAAGGTCATGACACCTTTATGACATGGAGCCTTGTTGGAGGGAGGCAGTCACAATGGGTGGCCTTGAGCTGTATTAGTCCCACCCTAACTCCAGTAGGAGTCTGCCTTTGAAACAAGTAGTCTGGTAACTATCAGCCTCTCAGATGGGTGTGACTTAGCTGGTCTTCAGCTTAAGCCAGCAAGTCATGCTGCCTCCACCATGAAAGACTGTATCTCCCCCTGGAACCATAAGCTGAATAAATCTCCCTTTTTCCCATAAGTTGATTGACTTTTAGGGTTCTGTCATAGAAACAATTAAAAGTAACCATTATACCATCTTTATTCACCTTTAGGTTCTTACAATCTTACCTCTCCCTCTTCCACAAAATTCTATGAATCTTAGTATGGAGAGAGGTTTGGTTAACATAATTCAGGATGAGAGTTACAGGATCATGAGTATTTTGCACTCTGATTGTTATTCTTTATTTCACTGATCTTCATTTCACTAGGCTGTATCTTTTCTGGGTGTGGAGTTATATTCTTATCTAAAGATAAAATAGGTGGAATTTAGTTGGAAGTTTAAACTCAAGTGTTTATGGCTAATAAGAGAGATCTTATCCCCTCTATTGCCAATTTTCTCTAAAACTATAGTTGTTTATATTATTATACAATGATGGGCTTGTGTTCACAGTCATGGTGGCAGTTAGGGGGTAATAAATGGTAGCTGGTTTCCTAAAGGCTAACAAAAGAGATTGTTAATTAAGTAAAAAGGCAAACTACAGAGTAGGAGACTATGTTCACTAGCCATATTAGATGACTAATATCCACAGTAAACAACAAAAATTGAAAATTAAATACCAAGGAATTAAAAAACACCATTAAAAATGGGTTATAGAAAATAAACTTGGGCTGGAGAGGTGGCTCAGGGGTTAATCCTCCACCTTGCAGGCGGAAGGTCCTGAGTTCGGATCCCAGATCCCACGTATAGACGCCAGGCGGAAGCAGGGGCAGCCTGCGCTTCTGGTCCTGGTAGGGCGGAGCCTGTGAATCCCAGGGCAGAAGGAGGTGGAGGCGTCCATGGTGGTTCACGAATTCGTCCGTGGTTCTACACATACACATACACATACACAGACACACACACACGCACGCACACGCGTGCACATACACACACACATGCACACAGTTGAATAAATAATAATAATAAAAAATTTAAAAAAAAAAGAAAAGAAACTTGTCACAAGACAAAATCCAAGAATCTAACAAGCATGTTTAAAAATATTCTACCTCCTTATTCATTTGGGAAATGCCAATTAAAACCACCCTAAGATACCTCACTCCAGTCAGAATGGCTAAGATACGAAACACAAACAATGTTAAATGCTGGTATGGATATGGTGAGAAGGGAACACTCATGCATTTCTGGTGAGATTATAAACTCATACAAACTTTTGGAAATCAATTTGCAGGTTTCTAGAAAAGTTAAAAATTGAAATTCCATACAACTCAGCTATACCACTCCTGGAGATATTCCCGAAGAACACTGCATCCTGCATCAAATATGTGTACAATCATGTTCATACAGCCTTTTTCACAATTGAAAATAAATGAAAGCAACCTAGATGACCAACGGTTAAAAAAATGTTTAATGAAAATGTGGTACATATATACAATGGAATACCATTCAGTTGTAAGGAAAGATGGACTAATGAAATTTGCCAGTAAATGGATGAAACTGAAAGAAACTTTATAAGTGAAATATCCCATAATCAGAAAGAGAGACAGTGCGTATTGTTCCTCATAAGTGGATTCTAGCATTGATCCTTCAATTTGATGGAATCAAGCAGTAACTCTTACAACATCCACAAACACAGAACATTAGTCAGGGGGCAGGGTAGAATAAGATCCCATAGTGACAGCATCTTTAAATTGAGTACTGAGATGTTTTGGCATAATCCTTGCAGTATCTAATAATTTATTCATCTTTCTATCCTATGGGGTGGTTTAATTTATTTTTGCACTTTTAGAGATGACTTATTAGCTATATTATTGAATTAGCCATATTCTGCTCATCATTTTCCATTTATTAGAAAATTATTTTTAAAGTAAAGCACTATGAGGTGATTTATGATGGATTTATTAAAGTTTCTAGACATTTTCAGTAGGCTCAAGAAATATGAAATATTTAAACAAATATATCATGGAATACTTTGAACATACAATGTCAAACTCAAATAAGGATTTCTGTTTGCTTTCGACTTCTTCAACTCATTTTTGTGTCTGATTTTTTTTAAATTAAATTACCCATGATTTTAAAAAGTTGCCTTCTTTAATCTTTGATATCAACTAGTTTCAGAATCATAGTGCTGACTGTGGCTAGCAATATGATTACCAAAATAACTTGATATCAAGGCTATACAAATAAACAACATATTTGAAATTCACTAAAAATATTTTCTGTTGTTTTTTAAAAAAATATTTATTAGAAAGAGAGAAAGTAAAAGGGAGAAGGGAGAGGTACATGTATGTTACTACATTGATGTTGGTTCTCTCTTTTCACCATGTGGGCTCCAGAGATTATCTTTATCCTCTGTGTTCTTGCTCAAGTTCTGTTACCTGCTGAGACAAATGTCTGGCCTTACTGCTTTGTATTTTTAAGCCATAAAGTCCCTGAAAATTGACTCAGTTTATTTCTCTATAAAGGACTAATGTCTTAAATTTTTAATTAAATTGTATTTTATTATTCTGTAAAACAAATCATGCTTATGAACAAAAATTTGCAAAATTATGTTCATAGAATGATTTTACAGACCTTTATCCAATCTCTTATATAAATTCCCCATTTTCTCATAAGTAAGAAAATCTACATTTATAATTTTAGCTACAGTTTTGTGGATTATGCTTACATTTTTAAAATACTTAGTGCGATTTTCAAAGCATAGGAATTCATCTTTTACTTGGTGTATAATGGCATATGCTAAACAATTTTCCCTCTCATACTCTATCTTTTCTTAAATGAATGCCTACTGCTGCCTGAAGTTATGTTTAACAACATTAAAAAATATCACATGTAAACTATTGGACATTTGGGCTGATTCCATGACTTTGCTATTGAAAACAGTGCTGCTATGAACATGGTCGTGCTTGTGCTATCGAGGTGAACCTCTGCTGTATGGGGGGGTTATTCCCAAAAGTGGAATAGCAGGGTCATATGGCATTTCAATCTTTAATTTCTTTAAGAATCTCCAGACGGCTCACCAGAATGGCTGTATGAGCCTGCATTCCCACCAGCAATGTAGGAGAGTTCCCCTCTCTCCAAATCCTCTCCAACATTTGTTGTTATTTGTATTGTGGATTTTTGCCATCCTGACCAGGGTGAGATGATATCTCAGGGAAGTTTTGATTTGCATTTCCCTGATGGCTAAGGAAGTGGAGCATTTTTTCAGATATTTGTTAGACATTTTAATTTCATCCCTGGTAAAGTTTCTTTTGAGTTACAGGGCCCGTTTCTTAATTGGGCCATTGGTTTCCTTGGTGTTTAGTTTTCTAAGTTCTTTGTGCACTCTGGACAGCAGAGTTCTATCAGATGTGTGGTTAGTGAAGATTTTCTCCCATTCTGTGGGTTGCGTTTGAGCTCGCGTTGCAATCTCTGTATCTGAACAGAAGATCTTTAATTTCACAAGATCCCAACTGTTGAGAGTTGGTAGCAGTGACTGTGCCATTGGATGTCTGTTTAGGAAATGTTGGCCTACCCCAATCAGCTCGAGGGAGTTCCCTACCCAAATGTCCAACAGTTGACAAGTGGATAAGGAAACTGTGGTACATCTATACAATGGAGTGCTACTCAGCCATCAAAAATGATGAATTACTGGAATTTGCCGGGAAATGGATGTCATTAGAAGCAATTATATTAAGTGAAGTATCCCAGACCCAGAAAATTAAGCGCCGTATGTACTCCCTAATAGGTGGCTCCTAGTACCAAACCCACCCAGCCCACCTAGAGACAGTAATTGCAAGGATTATGAACAGGCGGAATGGGGTAGGAGGGCCACACCAGAAACAAGGACAGAAGGGACCACGTTACAACAGAGAAAACAGGCCTCCATCAAGGACCCAAATAAGTAATGAGACATCTGATTAAGTTCACAGACTTTTGTTCCTGATCATTTACTACTGAGGAGGTATGATCTCACCAGAAGAGGAGGGCATATAGTCTGGCAAATAAAAAGTAACCATTTTGCAAATGGGTGATAGACCCCTCCCTCACTGTGGTTTCCCACTCTTATTACATCTACCTTTGAATGTGCTTTTATCACAAGACTCTAGTTTAACAGCTTTTTGTCTCTGGCCAGGGGGTAACATACAATGCCCACCAGGATGGAGTGAAGGGCATTGCAGGAGCAGCAAAACTGCAAAAGAAAACCAACAAACCACAATCCAGAACTTCAGAGACTCTATATCAACCACCTAGAACTAGGCCAGCTGAATCTCTCCCCATCTTGAAGCTCAGGGAAATTTGCGGAAGAGGGGGCGGTAAGAGTGTAAGGGCAAAAGGATGGGCGGAGCAATGATATGTAAGATACTCCATACTACTTAGGGCTGAAGCAATCATACATACATTTTGGTTAACAAAGAGAAGTCAGGAGTGACACCCAATTGCTGTGGGGCAGACATGTAGCCAGGTATGCTAAACAGGCATGTCACCTTGTTGCTAGAAGGGAATGGATAATGTATGCCTCAAAACAGTTACCTGGTCTGTGCATTAACATCTCTTTAGATAGTCAGGAAAGAACTGATAGGGAGGAAGGAACAGCCCAGCCAGTTTCTTAGAGAAACAAAAGTGTTCCAAATGACCTGTGAGTTTTCTCAACTTCCAAGGAGGGAGTTCAGTCTATTATTGTCTTCCAGACAAGAGGCAAACTCAACCACCCAAGGGAGGAGTCACACAATGGTCCCTTCAGTTGCTAATGTATCATCCAGAGTGCAGGCTTCTGGGCCTAGCAACCCCCAAAGTTCCTCCTTGTTTTTATTATTAAAAAAATAGACCTAATTTCAATATTAAGAAAGCCAATATTACAAAATGCAAACAAATCAATTCCCAAATAGCAACAAGTGTCAAGTCAGTCAGATCTTTTTTCTAGAGTTATAAAATTACATGTTATTTATATGAGTCTGGTTTCTGTCCCAGATATAAATTCTATCTCAGTACCAATATTGACTTATTTTATGTTTAGGAGAAGCACAATTAACAATAAATCAATAGATACATTTGATGCGATAAATGCAAGCAAAAGTCAACAGATAATCTTACATTTTTAGGAACTAAAAGTAAAACATGGTGAGTACACAATAGTGATTTTTAAATAGACAATAAAGTCCTTTTGCATATGGTGAGTAGAGTTAACTTTCAAAGTCCAGTTTATGAAAGACTCTCACAGTCAGTTCAAACAGAATCCATCATAGAAGTAAATATTTTGTGTCCATGCATTGATCATCCAAGAAAGTCTGATACTTATGTTTAGAATGTTGAAGAATAGAGCAGCACAAGAATAGCCAAGAGATGCCTGAGGGTCACTGGTTGTTGAGACTCTTGGACTAGTCTGGCTCCTTTAAGCATCAGAGCTTCTAGTTGGCTCCAGGTCAGTATCTGTCTCCTCAAGTTGTTCTGCATTGATGCCAGCTCCTTTTTTCCTGGAGGTTAAGAGCTGTGATTTTGTCAGGGAAACTCTCTATGATTTTCTATCGGGCAGACCAAATGCTTGGGAATCCACTTGTTGATGGCAAGATACAAAGATACCCATGACTCCAACAGAGCTCTGAGTCTGGTTAGAACAGGTGTATGTCAAAGGTGTTCTGCCATTATAAAACCATTTTTAACTGTATTTCTTTTTTTAAAAAATATAAAATTGAGGAAAGATTTAAATGAGGTGTATATGAGGAAGTCGTTTCCCCCTTCTTAATCTATAAAATACCATTTAATCATGTCATTAGCACATTTAACAACAGTAATTATAATTAATAAAAGAAAAATTTGTCCTATGTTAGTATATGTTACTATCTAGGAGAGGTTTTGAAAAGTATATGATTGATTTTTCTCTAAAATCAATCTTAAACAGCCTGTTAATAGAGGGTCTCAAACCTTTGTTGGAATCTCAACAACAGTTTGTTTAAGTATCAACAAGACTTTGGAGGCAAAGCCTGTACTACCAGGAGTGGTCCTGGTGACATTTGATATGTATCTTAGTCCTCTGAGGAATTACAGAGAGAGGGACTTTAATGTTTTACTTTTTTGTGTCATAATTATAGCATAACTTTTTTAGTAACTATAAACTTTACCTTTAAAAGAAATAAAGAATTGGGCTTTTTAGGCAATTGTGTAGACAATAAACATTTATAAATGTATACTTTGAAATCTATGATATTGTAGCACTCAATTTACTTATTTACTTTAGCATCAGGTAACCACAAAGTTTATATCTTTAAAATACATGAATCTTATAAACACAAAAACATTAAATCAAAGATAAACAACTTTAAATCTCATTTTGAATTGAAAATGTTAAATAATTTATAAAAATTTAATTGTAGTACTTTAATATCTTTTACAGACAAATGTATAACTATAACACAAATTAGTAAAAGTTTTTTTTAAAATTTTGTAGAGACCAGGACATTATCAAATATGTAATAAACAAGTAGCACAAAGTCACGGGAGAATACTTGTGTATCTGTTTAGATAAGCAACCTTTAAAAAATAAAATCTCAGCAGCTATCAATACTGAGTAGAACCTTTACCAAATCCATAGATTTGCATAGATTCTTCATAAGTCTATTAATTTGTTTTTTAACCTTTTAACTTTTGTTGTAAGTCTATAGGTTACCTTCAAAAACTTCTCTTTTAAAAGTTTTGAAGTATCTCAAAAACTTATTAACCAATATTATAATTTTGTTATAGGAAACAGCCTCATGCCAAATGATACAAGACTCATGAAAAGCGAGCAACTAGAAAGAATCCATGAGAAACAAGCATGGAACTAGAAATGGCACTATAATGCCACCAGGGGCTACGCCAAAGATTATTACCAGGGCAAGCCTCCGACATTGACTTTTTTCTCATTGGTTAACTCCCATTAGGCCTAACCCTGTTGCTCTGAGGCCCAGGTGGGGCTAGAGGAGAGCTTATTTCCATTATCTCTTCATAGGGAAATTAGCCATCTTTGAGAGGACTGGAGTCAGTTCCTCTTCAGGGGTGTTCCTTTAAGGCTATTCTAGCCTCTAGCTATGGGGGATGGCCTTAAGGAATCCAAAGACCTTCAAAAACCTTGAGACCCATCCCAGCATAGCTGTTCTAGACCTGCCTATTGTACCCCTTAACTTTCTGAGGACCCAGACTGCTCAAGGAAAGAGGGGCGACTATCGCTCTGGCTACTTCCTGCTGAACATAGATGGCTTTATTACCTCAAGGTCCATTTAAAGGAGACAAAATACAGATAAATTGAGCCTCCAAGATCTACACAAGGATTAAACCATTATAACTGAGGAGGCATAATGGATAAACCAAATAAGGTTAGCAGACTTACTGTGGGTACAAGCAAGAGTTAGTAAAGAACACGTGCTTGTAAAGTATTAAAGCCAAGAGCTGTAAATAATCTATATATTGGAGACCTTTCTCCTCTGGCTATTGTAAATCTCCAAGATCTCATTTTAAAACCTGTCCAAAACCAGGTGAACTGTCTGATTCTTTGTACAGAGCAATCTGAATTAGTCCTCCTTAGGACCACTCCTCAGATCTAAGTAATAAGCCAGCATTCTGACTGAAGTGCAGGCTTGAATTCTTGTTCCACCTTAGCAGGCATACACGTGGGAGCATGTAAGTAGAAAGCAGATTTGTCCCCCAAAAAGGGAGCTCATACATACCAGGAGAAGGAATAAATTTCAATGAACTTTTTAAATGAAATTATATTTTCCTTGCTGCTAGATTTGATGTGATAAAATTCTATAAAAGTCAGAAGGGTGAGCAAGTTCAATCAAGCAATATCATAGTGACTTTGTCATTTTGGGAACACATGGAAAAGCCTTTAAGAACACAATGACATTTTCATTTGTAGTCCTATTAAAAGTCAAAACCAAGCGATAAAATTTTTCATGAAAGAAAACTTACAATTTGTCAGAAAAACAATTGTGATAGATATAAAACATAACTAGTTAAGGCCTTAAATGTTACCAAAATTATTTGTTCTTATTTTTAAGTATGCATACATGTATTTAAAAATGGCATGACAAAATTTAAATATTAGCACGCAACATAAATAAAAGGATTTAAGTGGCCACAGGTATGTTGAAACACAAATTATCCTTGAAAGCTTCAAAGGCAGATTAACATTTAAAGTCCAGCAGCTTAGTGTAATAATGAAAAACATTATTGAAAGAAGATTAAACCTTAAAATTTAGTACCAAAAACAGATTATTATTTAAGAAACTTTATTTTAACAATAGATGAATTAGTTTCCTGAATTTTATTTCTCCAAAAATCAATTTGTTAATATTCCCACAAGTGTTGTTTGCATTTTCAAAGGCCAATAGTTTTGCGTTTTTGCTTTCCTAGTTGAGATCCTCCTGCCCATAGCTACAGAAGTGGAGATTTTTAGTTTTTCTGCAGCAGCAGCTGTTTTAAGGGTCTCAGATTATTTTTCCTTTTTTTTTTTCATAACAAGGATTATCAGGAGGAACATTTTCTTGTCCTCTTAATTTCCTCTGATTTATATGAACCCAAATTCTAGGATTTAAGCTCCCTTCAATAAAAGAGGCCTGTAATTCTGTAACAAGATTTAAAACTCTTAATAATTGCTTTTTTGTCTATCTTTATCTTTTCTGCTTTTAGCATTTGTCTCTCCTTTTTATAAGCCTGTCCCATTTTACTTAACTTTCTTTAACCTCTGATTGATGCTTCAGTCTAAACAACTCCCTTACATATGCCCGCTGAGTTCGCTGACGTTCCTTACCTTAAATACTGGGTTAGTTCCCCATACTTCAGCCCCATGTTGGGCGCCATTTGTCTGGGCCCAAAAACTAGCACGAACCTGAATCTACAAACGTGGAAATCTGAAGTGGGAGCGGTAGGAATTAAAATTTTCAGGCTTTGGGTCAGAGGGTGTTCTTGGATTTCCCTTATCGTCCAAGTCAACTTTATTGTAATGTACAGGATTTTTATAATCAAGAAGCTGGGCCAAATTCTTTACAGGACTATGTAAAATGCATGCATACATTTTGGTTAACAAAGAGAAGTCAGGAGTGACACCCAATTGCTGTGGGGCAGACATGTCGCCAGGTATGCTAAACAGGTATGTCACCTTGTTGCTAGAAGGGAATGGATAATGTATGCCTCAAAACAGTTACCTGGTCTGTGCATTAACATCTCTTTAGATAGGCAGGAAAGAACTGATAGGGAGGAAGGAACAGCCCAGCCAGTTTCTTAGAGAAACAAAGGCATTCCAAATGACCTGTGAGTTTTCTCAACTTCCAAGGAGGGAGTTCAGGCTATCATTGTCTTGCAGACAAGAGGCAAACTCAACCACCCAAGGGAGAAGTCACTCAATGGCCCCTTCAGTTGCTAATGAATCATCCAGAGTGCAGGCTTTTGGGCCTAACAACCGCCACAATTTGGTATGTAATACTTCTTCATTTGAATTTCCTTATTACCTTTTAGAATAAAATTGTAAATTGTATTAACTTATCCATCACCTCAATAATTTTTGTGAACAAATATTTGAAATCTAGTTATCTTGAATTATATAATATATTTATATGGATTGTTCTCACTATGTTATACAATAAAGCTCAAATTTGATTTTCTGTTTAAAAAACAGCAAAAACGTTTCACTCCTAGCTTCCCATTAACTTCTTTATTCATTTTCATTAGTGCCAACCAATAGTGTAGTCTCTGTTGTGATTTATGTTTTAATTTTTTGATCTTAAATTTAAGTATGGTCCTGAACCATTTGCCTATGCCTACCTATCATCATTCATTTACCTTGATGATTCTTACATTTTTCTTTATCCTCTCAAATGATGATTTTCCATTACTTTAAGGCTAAAATTTTTCTATATAGACTATTTTATACATTATTTCAATGTGTGACTCAAATGCATTTACTATTGTGAATAATATTACAACAGGCAAAGGAGATAAGAAACTATTCCATATGCAAATCTCAATTCCTTGAGACAAATACTCAGATATGAGATTGGTTGACAGGTAGTTCTTTGTCAATTTTTTAGATACCTTTGTGTCTTTTCCATAAAAGTGAATTATTTTTTATTTCCATCATTCAAGTATACACATAAATATAAGCATTTGTTGCCAAATCCCCTGTCGGGCCAGCCGGGGTAGAAGAGGGGAAACAGCAGGGGCCTCGTGGGCTCAAGGCAAATTGGCAAGCCAGTGACGGGGTCACCACCCAGACCCCAGGAGTCAGGTGATAAGCAACAGGCAGAGGACAAGTTGGCTGCAGACTCAGCTTTAATCAGGAAGTGTTTGGGCTTATATAGGGTCCAAGGTCCAATCATGTGTGGCCACCTATCCGCTCAAGGGGAGGGGAAGAGCAGCCACCAATCATTTAGTTGTTTACTAAGTGTCCATGTTAGATGGCCGCTTCCCATTGGTTGTTCATCCCTCCTTCCCATTCATTGTTCCTACCTCCTTCCAATTGCTTTTTCACCCTTGTGCCTGTAGGGCTGCTCCACTGGGACATGGCTGGGGCATGTCCGAACTTGTTCAGGCTTGTCTGTAGCCAGACCTCCTGGATTCTGGAGCCCAGGCTAGGGACTCCCTGAATTGATAATGCCACATTTTCACCCTTTTATTTATTTATTTATTTTTCGTGGGGACCATGATAGCTGAGGCAACCCCGAGCCTCTTCAGCTGTGCGGAATATAAGTGGCTGTGCCTATCTTAGGTGTGGAGCCTCGTGTGGAGCCTTACCCGTCATTGACTACCAATCATGAGACCATCACAGAGAAGGAATCATGGTCCCAAAGTGGAATTCAAGCAGTGGCAGAAAAAAAGCAGGTTTTCATCAAAGCAGGAGCAGGCCAAGAAGCTGTTTGTGGGGCTAGTGGAGAAATGATGCAGAAGAGCTGAAGAGACATAATTCAGAACCTAACAATGGTAAGTTAGTAAGGCATAGCTTCAATGGAGGACAGCCAGACTTCCAATGGGCCTTTGGTGATCTTAGGAATGTCCGAAGCCTGAATGGATGTCCTGAGGAACAAAGCAAGCTTTGTAATTTTGGGAATATATGAAAAAAACCTGTAAGAAAACTTGTATGAAAGAAAACTTACAATTTATTAGAAAAACAATTGTGATTGATATAAAACAAGTATATAAGGCCTTAGATGTTATCAAAATTATTTGCTCTTATTTTTTAGTATGTATGCATCTATTTAAAAATGGCATGCCAAAATTTTAATAATAGCACACAACAGAAATTAAAAAAAATTGAAATGGCCAGAGATTTTTCATGTTGAAACACAAGACACACAACATGTTAACACAGAACAAGACACACAGCATGTAAACACAGAACATATAAACATATAAGCACATGAACAACATTTTGTGGGCAACTGTACAATTTACCTGCAATTGCTTTAAAATTACCCTTGAAAGCTTTATCAAATGCAGATCAACATTTAGGAAAACCTTATTTAAAACAAGACCTCATATTAGTTAAGTCCAGCAGCTTGGCTTAAATATGGAATACATCTAGCAAGGAAAAGCATCCTTATTCATAGGTCCATTCCCACAGTTTCTCTGGGGGGAATCCAAGGTGCTAAAACCGCAGCCTTATTCCAAAATTCCTCCAGGCCAGTAGTTAACCTTGAAGCCTCTGGTCTCTAGGAGAGATTTTAAGACATGTATTGGGAGACCACTATTGTCTGAAGCAGAAAATACAGCCAGGAAAGAGGGGGAGTCAAGAGCTACAGGAAGAAGAAGAGGAGGGAAGGGGATGTCGACAGGGGGTGGAATCCCCCCCATAGACCTGTGAGCCCTTTACAGAGTCCTTGATTGGGGAGGGGAGGGGAAGGATCTGGAGGAAGAATAAAGGACTAATTTTGGGTTCCCTCCACAAGTTACATTATAGCAATTAATCACTTCCTCAGTGGAGGATCCGTTAAGGCTGTTATGATGTCGAGGACGATGGAAACAAGGCAGGTGGAAGCCATATGGCTTTCCTGGACTTCCCTCTTACGGACCAGAAAGAGCACTTATATCCTGATCTGTGGCTCCCAGATATTTTCTGGAGAAATCCAAGGAGCTAAGACTAAAGATTTCTCCCAAAAATCTTCTAAGTCCTTTGGTATCACTTGATCCTATGTAAGTCTAGTAGAGCCTTAAGGGCAGTCAGCTGGGATGCCTTCTGATGGGATGGTAAATTACCTATTATGGAGAGGAAAGGTTCTCTAATGGAGCAGAGATGACTAGAAGGCAAGCAGACAAGGCGAAAAAGCACAGAAAATAAAAAGCAACAACTAGAACCAATGTGAAAGTGAAAAGAACTCCTAAATGGGTAAGCAACGTCCAAGGAGAGACCTAGTGCAGGTCATACACAGAGGTGTTTTGGATCTAAGCATCATGTGCTTAGTGAGGGACTTCAGAGGTTCGTTACTCCCCCGGACCACATCCCTCCATTCAGGCCGCTACAGTATAATCAAACCTGGGCTCTGAGTTCTGAGGCAACCAATTTCTCATGTAAACTCACAGGGAAAAGCCTTAATTTAGAGAGGCTCTTTGATTGTGGGGAAATTAAATGAACAATTGGGGCTCCTTTAACATCAGCAAATCAAGCGAGCAATTGTGTTCCTAAGGACAAGCAGGGAAAGGGGAAGAGGAGGGGTCAACTGCTCACCTTCAGGCACCATAAGCATAGGAATACAAAATTAAAGGGCCCTCTCACTGAACTTTACTGGAATGGGTGTCTCCTCTACACTGAAGGTAACACCACTCTATGTTGGAGCACCAGATATTGCCAAATCCCTGCTGGGCCAGGCAGAGATAAGTTGGGAAACGGCAGGGTCCTCGTGGGCTCAAGGGGAATGGGCAAGCCAGTGATGGGGTCTCCACCCAGACCCCGGGAGGCAGGCGAGAAGCAGCAGGCAGAGGACAAGTTGGCTAAAAACTCTGCTTTAATCAGGAAGTGTTTGGGCATATATAAGGTTGGGGTCCAATCAGATGTGGCCACCTCTCCACTCAAGGGGAGGAGAAGAGCAGCCACCAATAATTTAGCTGTTTACTAGGTATCCAGGTTAAATGGCCACTTCCCATTGGTTGTTCATCCCTCCTTCCCATTGGTTGTTCCACCTTCCTTCCCATTGGTTGTTCATCACTGCGCCTGTAGGGCTCTTCTACTGGGACATGTCTGAGGCATGTCTGAATTTGTTCAGGCTTGTCTGTATCCAGACTTCCTGGATTCAGGAGCGGGGGCTAGGGCCTTCCTGAATTGATAGTGCCACAAGCATTCATATTTATATATATAGTAAAATATCTATGCATATATGTATTACTTTTATTGGTTTTGCTATTTATCTAAGTATGATTCTGGCATTATGCATCAATAAAATGACATTAGTGAAATTGTTATCAAAGAAAAACTTTCAAATTATCACTGTATGTATGTATTTTGTTAGCCTGCACATCTGTGTTATATAGTCAATACTTTGTTTATACCCAGTTCCTCTGCATTTAATGTATTCAATGTATTTTATCACTATATTTGCATGTGTTCACAAGATATTTTTCTCTGCATGTGTTCACAAGATATTTTTCTTTATTTCAATATAATGCATCATGTGTATTGATTTGTATGTCAATCTGTAATATTTGTAAAATATTTTTAAAACCATCTTGCATTGAAAAATGTAATTCAATGTGGTCTTATTGAATTCTTAAAATATATTGGTGAATTTAGACAGAGGGTACATTTTTGTATTTATTTCAATGAGTGACATTTGCCTGCAATTTTCTTTTAAGTATTCATGTCTGGTTTTGATGATTTGCATAAAATAATTTCAGAGAAAATTTATTTATTATGACACTTTTGGAGGATCCATTGAGTATCTGTATTAAATGTTTACTGCAATTCTACTATGAAGTAATACATTTCATGGGAATATGGTGATCTGTTCACTCAATTCCCTGATGTTAACTGGAGCATTTATGCCTTATGGTTCTTCCTGAATTCATTATGGCAAGTTGTTTATTTCTAGAAGTTTACAAATTTCTTGTAGGTTATACAATTTATGTAGTTTATAACTATTCACAGTGAGAAAGAATCTGTGAAATACTATTTGTGATGTTCACACTATTAGTTCACTTTTATTTCTCTTTTTATTATTTAGCTTAACATTTTATGATTGTATTTATTATTAAAGAGAGAGAGAGAGAGAGAGAGAGAGAGAGAGAGAGAGAGAGAGAGAGAAGAGTGTGATGGTGAATGGATGCCACAGAGTGCATGTTGAAGTCAGAAGATAACTTCAGGAAGGTGGTTCTTTCAAAATATTATGTGGGTTCTGGGGATTTAACTCAGGTTGTCAGGTTTCCATGTAGGTGCTATCTTGCTTTTCTTCCAATTTTATTATTTTATAAATACATTTAGCATTTTTCTCATTTATTTAGAAAAATGTCTTAAAATTTTGTGTGATCTTTCATAACATCAACTGGATAAATATTTTTGATAATTTGTGAAAACTATTATCATTTTATTCTACAAAGACATTTTTGTTCTTTGTAAACATTGAGTTTTATTTTTTTAATAAATTCTTTGCTATGTAATGGATAAATAACTTTTAACAGTATCTTTAAATGTATCAGCTTGATAATGTCAGCTATTGTTGAAAAAAACCTTTTATTTCTGTTTCATGCTATACCACGGTTATTTATTATAATGAAATTTTACTAAAGTTTTCCAAACATTCAGTTTTGAAATTATTTTGTCCAAAATTTTTGTGACTCCAGACATAGATGTTTGTGTTTCCAAAAGATCAAATTTGACCTTTTTATTTTCTTCCATCTCTATTAATTTGAATCTTGTGAGATGAAGCTATTTTAATGTTTACTATTTATAATAGTTACTATTAACTGTTGCAGTGAGGGAACATTCAAAGTCAAACAACTTAAGGGAGAAATGGAGATTTATTCAGCTTACAGTTCCAGAAAGGAGATAAGGTCTGTCATGTGGCATGAAAGTGGCATGGTTACCTGGAAGAAGCTAGAAGGCAATGTCCCTGCAGACATCTTGGAGGCTGAGAGCTGTCAGACTATTTGCTACAAAATAAAGAATTCCCTTGGAGGTAGAGTGGGACTGATCCATCTCAAGGCCCATCCCCTGTGACTGTCTTCTTCCAACAAGATTCCACCTCTCAAACATGCCATGATCTTCCGAAATACAACAGACTGTAGAGGACAGATTTCAAACCATGAAAGTCTACCCTTTGCTCCCACAAGCTCATTGACATCTTGTTATACAAACCATATTCAATCCAACTTTAAAAGTCTCCATAGACTATGTCAGTAGTCCCAACCCAGTTTAAAAGTCCAAAGTCCAAAGACTCTTGTAAGCTCAAAAGACAAGTTACACATGTCCAACATACAATGGCGCAAAATAAATTTCCCATTCCCAGTAGAAGGAATGGGAGCATATCCAAGAAAGATCCATAGCAAGACCAAAAACCAGCAGGACAAATACCAAATCTTGGAGCTCATGTCTAGCAGGTGAGCATTTTTTTAATATCAACTCATTCCAAAGAGTTTCTGTTCCACCCTTTCAATGCAGCTGCCGATAGAACACATAACTTGCTGTGACTCCTCTCAGGGTATATAGTTCTCAGTGGCAGATATCACAAATTACCTCTACCATCTCAAAAATCTTCATTTCTTAATGATAAATCAGTCTTTGACTCCAAAGCATAAATATCCCTTCTTGGGCCTCTAAACTCCAGACTTCATGCTACAAGATGCTTGGATTCTGCTATTTTCTGAAACCTTGGAAGTGGGAACCATGACCTCCTCAGTCTTGCATCTTTGATATCTCTAAAACTAAAAACACGTAAAGATGACTTTGCCAAGTTTTGCTATAATACTGGATTGGAGATTGGTCCCCTAGATTCACAACTGATTCTGCTTCTCTGTATTAACTACAGGAAAAAAATCTCTGTTTCTTCTGGGCTTTAGGGGAGAAATATAACCTTGCTTTGGACTCCACCCATTGTTCCATTCCTTCCAAAAGTATTTGCATTCTTATGGGCATGAGACTTCTCTGAGAATCCTGCCTGCAAGGTAGGGCCTCTTTTATTATCCAATTGAGAGCAGGTTTTGATTTACTAATGGAGCCAATCTTTACAACATCTGATATTTTGCTCTCTGCTTCTTACTGGTTTAACTCTTTTAAGATTTCCATTGCATTTTTCCTCATCAGACCTCATAGGTTTTGCTTCTTTTTGCTCAATTTCTTGCTATTTTTCCTGGCTTTGAAGAAGAGAAATTTAAAAAGGCCATATCACATTATCAATCCTACATTACTCCGAAATTTCCTCAGCTGAGTTTAACTGCAGGCAAGATTTCAGGAAGAAGGCAAAAATTCACTAAATTCTCCACCAACATGTGACACTATTTGTCACTTGTCCAGTTACAAACACAGTCTCTGATGACCTCTAGACAATCACAGCTGGGCTTTCACTGTCTGCATTTCTAACAAGAATGCTGTCTTCTGAACTCTGATGAGAATTGCCCATTTGGCCTATATGCCAAGATACAAGACTTTCCTAGCCCGGAAGTCCCAAAGTTTTCCATATTTCTCTCAATAAAGAATTCTAAAGGCACACTAGCCACATAAAAGCATTGGCCATATTGCTGGGTACTGTCAGCTTCACAAACAACTTCACTTTATCATACTGGATTCTCTTAGTCTCACGCAGCAACACTTTACTTCTCTGAAACCAATTTCACTTAACTTCAAAACACTTCACATTGTGGTAGCAGGTGCTCTTAATCTTACATTAATATCCCACTATACCATGTCAGTTTTTCCAATGGTTGCTCTTTTGTGTTGCTGTGAGAGAGCATCCAATGTTAAGCAACTTTTTGGGAGAATGGGAGATTTCATGAGCTTATGATTCCACATTGGAGATACAGTCTTTTGTGGTGAAAGCATCTTGGATGGTGCCAAAACTGGAGCCAGGCAATATCCCTGCAGACATCTTGGAGGCTTAGAGCTGCCAGACTGATTGTTCCAAAACCCGGACTTCTCCTGGAGGTAGGATGGTACTAATCCACCTCAAGGCCCATCTCCTGTAACTATTTTTCTCTACTAAGACTCCACCTATCAAAGGTGCCATGACATTCCCAAATGTGTGAGACTGTGAGGGATGCATTTAAAACCATAACACTAATTTCTGCATGGTACTTCTAATAGTTACAAGCTATTGTTGATGTCACACAATCTGCACAAAAACACTTAACATATGGAGTATTCAAAAGAATATTTAATAGCAACATACATACTTTCATTTAAGATTTTATTTTGTTTGTCTTCATTTCTCATTATGTATCCTGAATGAATATAAGAAATGTTGAATATTAGCAGTCAAATCCTTAGTACCTAGAAGGATTGCTTGTACTCACTAATGTTCACTAAATTACTGATAAAGAAAGAAATAAAATTGAGTATCTTTTTATTCCTTTACTGTAAATCATGGACCTCATATTTCACTAAGAATATTGATATTATGGAGTTTATGTTTTATTTTTCTAGTGAAATAACATGATAAAAATTTTCAAAAAGCACCATTTTCTCATATTAATCAGAATTTAATGGAAATTTGTAAACACAAAGTTTCAACTAACAATTTCCCTAACATTACAGTTTTCAAATGTAAGAAATAATATTAAGAATATATTCTTTAAGATAAAGACATATAATGTGCATTTGCAAATTCACATAACATTATTTTTTCAGTAAAAGATAATTTCACTTAATCTTCTCTCCTCAATTTGCAGGATTCCAATATACTAGCAATTTTCAGACAAGTACTTTGCTTGACAAGTTCATGAGTCTACTAGGATTATGTTACTGTGTTGACTTGTATTAAATTTATAATGACAAGATTTTTTATGTTCTTAATTCATAGATATATCTTTTTTTGAATATTTTAAAAAAACTATTCATTATCTCTGGTTCTCAAAATAGAATTAGTATTTTGTATAATACATATTATTTAGCTTCCTTCTACTGCTTCATATCTGGTATTCATTATGTATGAAAAATTAAGCATTGATAAGGAATAATTATGATTCATGTTGGTTATAGTATTTACTCTTGAAATAGATATGCCAAAAATATAAATTTCTAGTTTTTTCTTAGTCTTTGATACTTTCATACACTGAATCTGTATTTTCAGCCCTTACTAACTGTTTTAATCCCCCACATATCTAATCAATCTCCTTCTTTCTTTAGTATCTTTTTGCATGTGTGACTCACTTAATTTCATCTGGTCTATCTACTCCTGCACTTGTCTGAATACCTACTAGAGAATGGATGCCTTAACAGTGGTTAAGTCCTTGAGTTAAAGACACTCCTCATCTCTGACATTAATAGCCTCTCAGGGAGGTGTGTCTGACATTACTTTAATAGCCTTTCAGGGAGGTGTATTACTGTGATAGTTAATCCTGGGTGACATACAGGGCATTAACTAAGATCAGCTGAGACATGTGAAGAGATTATGTGCATCAATACATTTACTATACAAAGACCAACCTTAGATATGATTGGAGCCTCCCTAGCTCTCCTTGGAACTCCCAATAGCAGATCAGATAAAAGGAACAGTAGAACAGAAGACTTGGAAAAAGAAAGACTGTCCTGGAATCAGCCTTCAATTGTCACCTGCTAGCCTACTGGATGTATGTAGTGACTTAGCCTTCCTCCAGCTTCAGCCAATAGCTATGTTGCCTCCTCCATGAAGACTGTATCTCCACTCTGGGACCATAATTTAAATAAATATCCCTTTATCCCTTAAATTGATTTACTTTGAATGTTCTCTCACAGAAATAGTAACCAGTACAGAAATTGGTACCAGGAGTGGGATATGGCTGTGAGATTAAAAGGGTCTGGTACCACAGTGTGAAGCTGTTTATGAAGCTATGAGAGTTTGGTACCCAGCAGCATAGCCAATACAGTGATATTGCTAGTGTGCCTTTGGAACTGTTGGTTGGGGGAAATATATCAAATGTTGGAACTTTGTGGTAAAGTCTTTGTGTCTTGGCAATGGGGCCAAATGGGCCTTTTTCTTGAGAGCTCCAAAGAGAACAATGCTGTGAGAGATGCAGGCAGTAGAAAGCCAGCTTGTGATGGTTCAGAGGAGAACAGAGAATATGTTTGCAACTGGACGAGTGACATATAGAGCCATGTGTTGACAGAGAGTTTAGTGAAGTTTTGCCCTCATCCTGAAGGCTTGCTTAAAGTTAAACTGGAGTGCTTGATGGAGTAAATTTCAAAGCAATGTAGTCTTGACAATGTAATATGGCTACTTTTTAGTTGTCTTTAGAATTATGAAAAAAAGCAAAGAATCTTGCAGAAAGAAGAGACTGAAGATTTGATGATGAAAAATGCAATGGCAAATTTAAAGAGTTAAACCAAGAAGAAGAAGAAGACAAAAAGTTGGCTAAAGAGATTAGCTCCAGTAGAAAATCTAAGCCTTCTCTCAATTTGGTTAAAAGGAGAGGTCATAGCTTCAGGGCAACATTCACAGAGAAAGTTCCCATCCATAAGTATGCAAATCCTTTTGGAAGGAATGAGCTGAAGGGTGGATTTCCAAAGCAAGGTTCTGTTTCTCCCCTAAAGCAACCACCCAGGGATGAAAGAGATTTTTTTCCTACAGTCAGCACAGAGAGAAGGTGAATCAGCTGCGATTCAATTTGGCTAATCTCTAACACAAGGCTACAACAAAAGTTTGCAAAGTTGTCCATGTATTCCTGGTTTTAGAGACATCAAAGATGCAAAAGTGAGAGACCTTGGATCCCTCCTCCAAGATTTCAGAAAAATGGCAGTATCTGGACAGCATGTGGCAGAAAGCCTGAACTTTAGAGGCTCAGGAAAGGAAGTTTGTGCTGTGGAGTTAAATGCTGGTTTGTCATTGAGAAATAAAGATGTTAGAAATGTCAGAGACAACATGGGACATCTACCAAGGAGATCTATATACTCTGGAAGGGAATGATGTGTTCTATGGGAAGCTTCTTTTGAAGGGTGGGATCCAAGCCCTTTGGTACTGAGATGATTTCAAGGACAGTCTTACCTATGGGACTTGGATCTACAGGATTTGGAGTTCATCCTGCTATGTTTTTGGTGTCGTTATAGACAAGTCTTTCCTGGATATGCTCCCATTCCTCCCATTTGGAATGGGAATATGTGTTCTTTGTCATTGTATGTTTGAGGTATGTAACTTGTCTTTTGTACTGTAGACTTTGGGACTGTGTTGAGACTAGTATTGTAGACTGTACTGAGGCTTTTACAGTTGGACTGAGGATTGTTTACATTAAGAATATATTTATTTATGCTATGAATGTAATGTTAATATGTACTCATGTGGTAAAATGATGTAATCTACATTATGATATTGTATGATGGCATACTAAATGCTAAACATTTCTCAAGGGACTTCACCACTTCTCTTGGGAAAAATAGTGTGTGTAGTTGTATGTGGATAGTTACATTATGTTAGGTGGAACTGTGAATCTTACTGTTTTTATGTGCTGATTAAGAAAGGCCTAGGAAATATGGTCCGGTGTCAAGTTGACAAGGGGTGGACTTGTAATTATTAATCCTGGGTGTCAATTTACTGGCCATTAACTAAGATCAGCTGAGGCCACCTGAAGAGATTATCTGTAATACATTTATAATATAAAATACAATATAAAAATATAAAGACCAGCCCTGGATCCAATGAGAACCTCCTAGTAGCAGGCCAGATAAAAGGGAGCATAGAACAGGAGAATTGGAAGAAGAGAGACTCACCTGGATCATCCAGCCTTCGTCTGCCATCCTCTAGCCTACTGAATGTTTGCAGTGACTTAGCCTGCCTTCGGCTTCAGCCTCTGACATGAAAGCCTGTATCTCCCTCTGGAATTATAAGTTAAATAAATCTCCCTTAAGTTGATTGGCTTTGAATGTGCTCTCACAGCAATAGTTAAGATTACCCATTACAATTACTTCTTAAAGTCTTTCATCATCCAGGCAAAGCCAACTTCTGTGCAGGTTTTATGGCAGTGGACATTTCTGCAGTGAGCTCTTTGGTGCTGAAATCCTTTTATGAACAGAAGATACTGTCTAGAAGTACCCTTCTACACCTGTGGTTCTTAAACACTTCCTGCCTCTTTCTCTACAAATTTTCATGAGTTGTGTGATAGGAGTTAATTTTTGTGTCCTCTTCAGAGCTGAGCATTCTACAATAACTTATTATCGGCTATTTGGCCAATTGTATTTTTCTGTCTTTTGTGGCTTCCATTTTTTGTTTTCATTGTTTTGGTTGATGTCAGAACTGTCCTTCTGTGGAGAGCACTGTACAAGAACAGAAGCTGAGCAATAGTAAAGTAGCTTGCTAGCAAGTAAGCAGATGTGCATGTATTGTTTTTAGCCTTCTGCTCATGCTATAGATTTTATATGAGCAGTTCTCTACACTTCTGATGTGTGACTTCCCTGCCATAATGAACTATAACCTTGACACCTTGAATTGTGAGCCAATCCATCCCTTATTCCACTTAAAAAAAGACACTATTTGGTGGAATGATGAGAGCTTCTCTAATCTTTGAGCATAATTAAAAGTGCTTAGATGATAGTTTACTATCAAGTATTTATAGTTAACACTAAGACTTAGATCTCAACTCAGACCTATGGCACCCTTACATATGTATTTATCTAAGTTTCCCATTCCAGGCACATATTTTCTGTAAAAAATAGGCCTTAGTTCCAACAAGAAAGTAATTGGGTACCCCAGTATCTTACATGCACTTCATTAATGGTCTCTTATTTTAGAGAGTGTGTTAATGTAGCTTGCAACATTCATAGCTGGGAATGGACACATATTTCTTCTCTTCCCCAGCTTTTGTAATTATACCTTCTATCACTGTGAAGGTTAGCTGGCAAAAATTACCTTCCATATTTATTATAGCTTCTTTTCTCCACATCTTTCAATCTTTGTGTGTGATGTCTTTAGCAAACATATCTAGTAGTATCTGGAAGAAATCAAACAGCAATTGCACATGCCAATATTGTTTGTAGACTATGAGATCCCTCTGGTAAAGATTTCATTAAACAGCATCACATATTTGATCATGGGAAATTGATTTGATCATCCATGGCTTGTAGTAGAAGCATGTCAGGAAAAGTTTTTGTTTTTCTCTTCATTTCTCAGTATTTTCCTGTTGGTTAACATTGTATTTCCTTTTATATTGAGAATTTTTAATATTCGAACAGAATGAGTCAATGTTATTTCCCAAACCACGTCCCTACCTATTCCTCCCCCCTCCCATCCTTCTCTCTTCAATCCAGTCATGTCTTTCCAACCCTCCTGTCCTGTGTGTGTGTGTATTTCAGTGCTCCCTTTGGTGTGCCTGTATTACTAAGGGAATTATATGTCTATGTATGTGACTCTTCAGTAGGCAAAGTCATAAATGGGAAGGTTCTTGTTCCATTGTCCAGTATCTGCTCCACGAAGACTCTCTGAGTACAGTTGTTTGTTTTGACATCCTTCCTTATCTTTTGTGGGATGTTGATATTTTGGCCATTGTATAGCTCTGGTAGTAGAAGTTCTCATGTCAGGGAGCTCTGAGGAATAGCAGCCTGTCATGGCTGGAATATATTGGTCAGAAGTACAATAGCCCACGTTTGGGCTCTAATATTCTTATTGCCCCCCTCTTCTGCAAGGTTTCATGAATTTTGCTTGGGATAGGGAAAGAGTTTAATGGCCCGAATAAGACTGAGAATTCCAATATTTACCAATATTCTGCACTCTGGCCAGTTGTGGTTTTTTGCTTTTCTAGTATTCCATTTTGATACAATGCTTCTTGGTTGAGGTTTGAGAGCTTTTCTTATCTAAAGGTTAAATAAGAAGTGTTTAAATTGTGGTTTATTATGAAGTTCAACATTTTGTGTATATATATATATATATATAAACATTTAACATTTTATTTATATATGAAATGATAGATTTTTAGAGTAGGAAATCTCTGTCAACCTGCTATATGTAATATAACTTTTGTTCTCCAAACTTTGCAAATACCCTATTGCTGTATTTTTTTAAGTGTCAGCGTACATGGGAACATACATTATAGACTTTTGTAAACAAGTTGGTACCATTAATTTAAAATTTTATCTACATTCATTGTTACTGAAGTTCATGTAGCTTTTACACACATAAAATATATTTACATTATCCAAATTTTTCTCAAGACATCACCAAAGCATAATAATAAATTCAAATATATTTAAAAGAAAATTGTTAAAGGTTCATCATTGAACACCTATAGCAATAGTGCTAATATTTATTGCATAATATTTTATTGTTGTTTAAGAAAATTAATACATCAATCTAAGTAATCCATTTTAAAAATTGATATTTGTCTTTAAACTGTATCTTTGAGCTTTCCCTCTAAGAAAATTGAGAAGAACAATTATATTGGTACAAATACTTTCTTTTTTTCTTAATTCATAGTATAAAAAAATGAATAAATAAATATACAACAGCACTTTTGTTTTTTACTCTATATTGTTTATAAAGCTGATAAGATCTATATTTATAATGAAACAACACTAAAACATAAGTGACTATTTCGTTCGTTGATTTCATAGGTTCAAAACATCTGTCTGCACCTTTCTCTTTTCTCCCATCCCCATTTATCCCACTTTTTACAAACTTATATTGTTTACATATGAAAAACTATAGTGGATATTTAGGGAATAATTAGTAGTCATACTATTTAAGCATCAAGGCAATGAAAGGCAGAAAATGGAAATCAATTAAATAGGCAAATAAGAAACCTTATTGAGAGAAACTTTTTAATTTTTTTTCACAGAAATTTAGTGTGGCATTTTTCTACATATTTTTCTCCTAATCAGGTGAGAAATGATCAAATCTAAATGCTGTTCTCTGCCATTTCAATTTATGTAATTTGTTTTCATTTTGAAAATTCACTCATTCAGCAAAATTTATCAAGTATATTGGACATCAGCAAAATGATGAAGTTGGAAATCTGAGGCTCTTTTCTCAAAGGAAATTGCATATAAAACACTAAGATATTGGCTAAATTAATTTAATACAAGCTCTAGAAAATAGTTAATGGTGTACAGCAATGAATTGAACATCTAATCAGAACTTTCCTGGATTTCAAAATTGGTTTCCAAAAGTAGAGCGCAAAACCCAATCACCTTCTACAAGTTCAAGAAAGAAGCAAAGATCTTATAACTGTGTTAAAGTTGTATGAGATCTGCCTGAAATAATGCTGTTTGCCAAACACATCAGTGAGAGCACATGGAGAAAAGAAGTTTGAGCTGATTTGGAATTTTCCCCCTGGCTAGCTTTCACAGTACTAGAAGGCACTATGTGGGGAAGCAAAGTCATCAACAGACTGAGCTAAACTGTGAGTTCAGTGAGCTACAAAAACAACCACACTGGCACAATGAGCACATTGGCATATAAGTTATGGGTATAGCCAACCACTTTCTGACTAGATTTAAAGTCTGATCTTCAGAAGAGGACTCATTTCTGGGAATGTAAACCTCACTAAGAATCTGTGTATGAGAATGCCCTAGGCCTTAAAGAAGAATGAACTGATAATGTTTGCCTTATGAACATGGTATCATGTTGTCTTCTATATTATGTATTTTAGGCCCAGAGATTAGTACAGTTCTCAGTCTTCATCAGAGAAGATTCTTCCCCCCCTTTTGATCTTTATTTTATTTTTTATTATTTTTTATTTTTTCCACTCATACAAAGTTGATAAGTAGCCCATTCCCCTTCCTCCCTCCTCCCCTCCCTGGACTCCCCTGCTCCCTCCCCCATTTTCCCCTTCATTTCCCCCCTCCCTCGCTTTTCCCAGTGCCCCCCGCATTCCTGGAGCATCCTTTAGTGTTTCTGTCAAACTTTCCTCTGGGTCCTCCCATCAGAGAAGATTCTTTCAGCATTAGAAGGCATTTTATATAGGGAATCACAATTGTCCAATGTTGTTAGTGACTATGGAGTACCATACTTTAAGCAGGACATCAATACTATTACACCCCATGAAAAATTTTGGAAAACTGAACATTAAGTACTTCAGAGCCAATGTATGGGTGGGAGTACCATCAAATGATATCTTTTGATCATGATAGTGCTCATGCACTCATGAGCACATATCAGCTGATTTCATTTCCAAAAAACAGATTTGGATTTGTCAGCATTTTATCATGGGATGAGGAAGCCATGATGAGCTACAATTTTTCCATGAGGAACTATTGAGAGTTAATGTTGACTATGGAAAGGGGAGCTACATTTCTTAATTGTATATCCACTGACATATTATCCATATTCAAGTATATGTCCAAATTATGCTAATACATGATACCACCATTAAATATATTTTTTTGTCGGGCTCTCGGCAGCTAGCGTGGAAGGGAGTGCCGGTCCAGCCAGGCACAACCTGGAGCTGAGCAGGATGATGAGTGTTGCTGGCCTGGACACCCCTCACCACCAGGGAAAGACACACCAGACCGGGAGCTCTGTCAAAGCAAGAACCAACATTATTGCAACAGTCAGGTGCTTATATACCCCACCCAACATCCCATAAGTCCTAGCCTGAGTCTTTGCTGATTGGCCCTCTCAGCTAGGCAGTTTAATGACACCAACTGTAGAAGGCATAGTCTCGTGAGATTTGTAGTCTCGTGAGATTATTATGGGCTAGTGGTGAGTTACTATGGGCCAGTTGCTATTGTAACCTAAGGCTATATTGCATCAGCCACAAGGCTGTGCTGAATCATGCTGGTGAGGCAGCTTAAACAGGTCATGAAACTCGAGCCAGGCTCAGAAAGTTCCAACAGGCCTTGTCCAGGGTCTCGATGAGGCCCAACACTATTTCACCAAAACAAATACATAATACTGGGTAGAGGACTTATTTGGAAAAAGGAAAATTTTCAGTGGGAGGATGGAGAATGAGGTAGGGTAATATAGTTTGGAAATGACTAAAATTCATTACATGTAAGAAAGTGTCATAGAATAAAAGAAGAAATAATTGTTTCTAATTTGTCCATCAAGTATGTAAAAACAACCTAATTTGGTTCTTAAAAGTATAAAACTTTCAGGGACAACAAGAAATTATGATTCAGTGTATACAAAAGATACATTATGAAAAGTGATATAAAGTACTACTGCAGGTCTCAGTTCCATTCTTTAAATCACAAAGGGCCTCAAATCTTGTTCAGGGATTCCTGAAGTGTTTATATCACATTTATCTGTTATGGCAATACAAATGGAAAATCAACAGACACTGCTTAAGATAAAAACAAGATAGTAAGAGAAGTTGATCATTTAAGGCCTTGAGTGAATATTTTTTTAAAAATAAAGCCATTAAATGCAGTTACATTGGCAATGTAGGATTAGTCAGAGTATAAAGACGCCTGATGATCTAAGTTTGATACCAAGAACTCACATTCAGGTGGATTGAGAGAATGTACTCCATGAATCTGTCCACTGCCTTCAACAATCATGCCCTGGCATGAAAAACCACATTAACATGCACATGCACATATACAAAACTAAAGAAGTAGCATCCAGACCAAGGCAAGGCACATTTCAGAATGATCTTTACACACCTTAATCATTTACATTGATCAGTTCTTTGGTCTTAAAGGTTGCTTAGATTGAGTGAAGGATTTTATTGACACACTTTCAGAAAACAGGCTAGAGAGTTGTGGTTACTTTTCTAATGCCAAGGTTCCTACAAATCACGATGGAGTAAGTATAAAAATGTTTCTTATTCTTGTCAGAAAATAAACAGAAACCATTCTTGAAGAAGCACTAACTTCTAAGTTACTATACAGAATCTGAACAGAACTATATTAAATCTATTTAAAGACAAAAGAACATAGTAAAAATATATAAAACCCAAAAATAATATGTATACATTATTTGAATGTCAGCCACATTGAAATTTTAAATAAATAAATATTTGGGGATAAAAACTCTAAAATTTATAAAGGAAAAATCATTTCATCAGTTTAGGAATACTTTTGAGAGGACAGAAGAAATAATTTGTGAAATGGAATAGATGATAACATAAATTATTGAGCCTGAAACACTGGAAGGAATAAAAATAAATGTGGTTTACATGACATTAAAGAAACTATGAAGGAAAAAGCTATGCATTGTGGAAATTTTATGAGAAAGAACAGAGTAAAGAAATTACTTGAAGGTTTTGTTAGGAAGTTGGCTAGAATCCACCTCTTCTTTCATCAACTGTTTCCTTCTTTCAATTAATCCAGCTTGGCAAATTAAATAGCTCACCATGAGTCCTCAATGCCATAAGGAATCAGATTCATTTGGAGGCTAAGGTTAAAGAGATGTGATGATGCTATCCTAAAGCTCAGGGAACCTTTCAGGGGAGTGGGCAGTACGATTGTAAAAGCCTAAAGATGAGGAGGACCAATGATATGCAAGACACTCCACATAAGTTAGGGCTGCAGCAGTTTGAATTGGACGTTGCCTTACCTGCACAGTGACTAACATGTCAACGACCCCCTAAAGTCGAGTATGGATCACAAGGAAGAAGGCTTCAGTCACTAGGATCATTAGAGGCAAGGGAGTAACAGTCAGAAGAGTTCCCATATAAAGGAGAGACCAAGAAAGGGCTCCAGGCTATGCTACTGAGTCCTTACCCCTCACTAGGGTGGAGGATTCAGAGGGAGGTTTGACATTCACAGAAAAGTATGCTCCAAGGGATGGAAGGAAGGAAGAGGGAGACACTAAGGGAGGGTGAAGGAAAGAGGGAGATGAAAGGAAGGGGGAAGGAGGGAGACTGCAAGGGGGGATTACTGGGGAGGGGAAGAGGAAAGGAGAGGACAGGGGTACCTACTGAGTTTGAATGATTCGAAAAAAAAATAAAATGTGGGAGAAAAAAAAGAGATGGGAAGATGCTATGAATTTTTCCTCTAAGAAGCTCCTTTCATATTTTTCCCTCCCAGCAGTTGTGGAAACAGGCAGGAACTACAGGTTTTTCCATCATATAGATTGTGAATGGCTTTTTCCTTAAATTCTGTAATTAAAATACAAAATTTTTCTATGTATTTGGTTTTCAAAGTCTTAATATGTTTTCCCTAGTGTGAGGATTAGATTCAGGTGGCCACTTGGCAGTTGCAGGCTGTTTGTGGCCCAACTTTGAAGAATCAATGGTTGGAACAGGTCTCTGATCAAGCCTTCAGGTGATTGTGTAATTGATATGGAAGACCCAGCCCACAGTGGGCTTTCCTTTGGTAGACTAGGTAAAAGGAAGTACAAGGAGGATGGACTTGCTATTCCCTCATTCTATGTCATCTTGCTGATAGAGCCAGTGCCTCAAAGCCTAGTCTATTCAAACCTACAGTGTGATTTAGGCTCAAAATTTTCTCAAGGTCCTTGCATTCACTTGAAGTAAGTTCAATAGCATATCAGGTGGGAAAATAAGCCACAGCTTCTTGAACTCTGGGTTGCCATCCTGTACTGAGCTTGGAAACTTAATGTAAAGGTTTTGAAATTTGTCAACATTAAATGTTTTCTGAATACAAAATGACCAAATATTAGCTAAGATTCCATGGAAATGACAACTTTGTAAAGTATTATTGTACATAAGATTCATGTTATTCTAGAAACATGTATATATACAGAAAACAGAACAGTATTTTGCTGACATGATTTTTGAACATATAAGTATTAAATAAGAATATCTTTGTTTTGCACTTGTTATAGAATATTTCATTTTCAAAATGTGTGCTTCATTTAAACAAATCATTAAATGAATTTTGTCCTTCTCATATGGCCCTAAATATGCCTCTGATATTTACAACTGTGTACTTATGTGAGAGAATATTCATGATACAGATGGTTGTAAAATTAAAATTTTGATCAATTCTGAAAAATATTGAAGATGTTCAAAATGGTTCAGAGGCTAATTCTTCAGTAAAAATAGTCATCCATTTCATTAGTATTACTCTGTCTTTGATCATGAAGGGGAAATATGCAAATCAAAGAAATGTTTTTATATATATATTTAAGATTCATTGTAATTCAATGATTAATTTGTGCAACAATTTAATATACCTGTATATTTAGAATCACTTAAAAATTTCTCAGAAATAAAAGTTTCTTATGTAAAAATATTTCATAAGCCCTAAATAAGATGTATGCAAAGATATACTAACAAGAGGCTTAAATAAAAGTCAAATTCACTTTGTTCCCCAGACACAGACCAGGGGGGACTCCCTGCTCCTCAGGTAAGCCCCCTAGATCATGCCCCAGACCCCAGGTTATCTGCGTGCTGCACTAGTAGCTACCCTGCCTTTCTGGCACTGGGGAAGGCCCCTAGGCCACACCCAAGGTCCCAGGTGATCTGTGTGCTCCACTACCCACAATTCCTTTCTTCCCTGGACCTGGACCAGGCCAGACTCCTTGCTCCTCAGGTAAGGCCCCTAGAACATGCTCCAGGCCTCAAGTCATTTGTGCACCCCACAAGCCACTATGCATTTCTGCCCTCTGGTACTAATCTTGGTAGACTCTCTGTTCCTCAGGTAAGACCCCTAGATTCTACCCCAGGCCCCAGGACATCTGCATGCCCCACTAGTAGCCAGCCTGCCTTCTGACTAGCAAATCCCAAGGTCCAAGGTGTTCTGCATGCCCCACTAGCCACTCTGCCTTTCTGCCCTGGACCTGGACCAGGGCAAACACACTACGCCTGAAAATTCAACACAGTCCAGTGAAAACCCAAGCAAAACTGTAGGTGACAAATACCATTCATCCGAAGTCCTCTAAAATCATCTCATCCCATGGGAGAGAATCTTCACATCCAGCTCTAAGTAAACCCTTTTTACGATCTTGTTTCTCTCAATTATTAGTCACTATAGTTTAACATTTCCACATAGAAACCATAAACCCATACAATTTCTGGGGCTATACCATTCACCCACACATATCACCAAGGAAGAAAATCTAAAAAGTACACAACCATACTAAGCTTCATTCTCTGTGTACTAAACCAGACTTAATTGATGTACTAACAGTCCAATAGCCTCATCGAAGATATAACACCAACACCAAACAGGCATATGCAATTCCAAGGCAAACACTAGCAATAACTGTTCAAGTGTAGCAATACTGTCTAATTCAGTTCTGTCAAAAACACACAGAAACAGGGCTGGAGAGGTGGCTCAGGGGTTAAGCCTCTGCCTTGCAGGTGGAAGGTCCTGAGTTTGGATCCTAGACCCCACGTACAGATGCCAGGCGGAAGTGGGGGCGGCCTGCGTTTCTGGTCCTGGTAGAGCAGAGCGTGTGAATCCTGGGGCAGAAGGAGGTGGAGGCGTCCATGGTGGTTCGCGAGTTCGTCCGTGGTTCTCCACACACACACACACACACACACACACAAACACACGCGCGCATGCACATACACATACACACGCACATGCGCACAGTTGAATAAATAATAATAATAATAATAAAAATTAAAAAAACACACACACAGAAACGAGCTCCCTTCCCCACCCCGCTCCGCCAGCCAGGACGTGCGTGCGGTCCAGCCGGGCCTCATTCGCGACCTAGAATCCAACCAGAACAAACCCACGGAAAATGGCCAAGAAAGCCTGACCCAGGATAACGACTTTCAAAATATGATCATTACCATGTTCAATACTATGAAAGAGGAAATCCGGGAGGAATTACATAATCGAATCAATTGCTTTGAAGAGGAACACTACAGACACTTGGAGGAGTTGAGAAAAACCAGTGCAAAAAACAAAAACTGGCATAGAGCAGTTAAAACAGACTCAAGCAGAGTTTAAAACTGAGCTGCAAGACAAATTATATTCAATCCAGAACTCCACAGAGAGTCTTATCAACAGAAATAACGAAGCCGAAAACAGAATTTCAGACCTTGAAGATAAACTGGGAGTACTAACCGCCTCAATGGAAGAGGTTGTTAAAGCCAAAAAGATAATTGAGAGAAATATCCAAGAGATATGGGACACCCTAAAGAAGCCTAACATGCGTATTCATGGAATACCAGAGCAAGAATCTCAAAATACCACCCCTGAGGAAATTTTTCAAATGATCATCAAGGAAAACTTTCCTCATCTAAAAAAAGAGAGGCCCATCCATATACAAGAGGCATTCTGCACCCCAAAGAGATACGACCAAAACAGAAGCACGCCACAGCAAATAATAATTAAAACACTCCACATTCAAGATAAAGAACTGGTGCTGAGAGCTTCAAGGGAGAAAAAACAAGTCACTTTTAAAGGTAAACCTATTAAAATAACAAATGACTTCCCAGTCAAAACAGTAAAAGCAAGAAGAGCTTGGAGAGACATACTTCAAGTATTGAATGAGCAAAAATGTCAACCCAGGCTGATTTACCCTGCAAAACTATCCGTCATGATTGAGGGAGAAAGAAAAATCTTCAAGCACAAAGACAACTTGAAGGGATACATGTCCACCAAAACAGGCCTTCAAAAAATGCTAGAAATGATACTCAAGCGTGAAAAAAAAAAAAAAAAAAAAAAAACAGGCATATCCAGGAGAACAGAAGGCAAGTATAACACCATTAAAAGCTAAGCAATATACTTATAAAAACTACTAAACATAATAAATGTCTGGAATTAAAAGTAGTTTCTCCATTATAACACTAAATGTAAATGGAATTAATTCACCGATCAAGAGACAAGGATTACAAACTTGGATTAAAAATCACAATCCATCAATCTGCTGCCTGCAGGAAACCCATCTCACCACAAAAGATAAACACACTCTAAATATAAAAGGCTGGTCAACAATTCTATAAGCAAATGGAAGCAGAAAACAGGCAGGGGTAGCCATTATGCTATCAGACAACGTGGACTTCAAACCAAAGAAAATTATAAGAGACACGGATGGATACTACATTTTAGTCACAGGTACAATTCACCAGGAAGACTTCACAATACTGAACATATATGCACCCAATACGGACCTCTCCACATTCATTAAGAAAACCCTACGGCGTCGAAAGCAAAAAATCAACCCCCAAACGGTAATTCTTGGGGATCTCAACACCACTCTCTCAATATGAGATAGATCAACAGGTCAAAAGCTTAAGAGAGACACTTTGGAACTTAATCAAACCCTGAAAGAAATGGACCTTACAGATCTCTATCGAACTTTTCACCCACGTACCAAAGAATACACATTTTTCTCAGCAGCACACGGAATTTTCTCCAAAATAGATCACATATTGGGCCAAAAAACAAATCTACACATACACAAAAAAGTTGAAATTCTAACCTGTGCCCTATCAGATCACCACGGCCTAAAGCTGGACATCCACAACACATCAAACAAGAGAAAATACACTAACTCCTGGAAACTTAACACTATGATGCTGAATGAGAACTGGATTCAGGAAGAAATTAAAAAGGAAATTCAAGATTTCCTGAAAGTGAATGATAATGAAAATACAACTTACCAAAATCTCTGGGACACAATGAAAGCTGTTCCAAGACGTAAGTTCATAGCTCTTAATGCCTGCATCAAAAAAATGGAAACATCAGAAATAAACAACTTAACAATGCAGCTTAAAGCTTTAGAGAAACTAGAGCAATCTCATCCCAAAAGTAGTAGAAGAGAGGAGATTAGCAAAATAAGGGGAGAAATACCTGAAATCGAAATTAAGGAAACGATACTAAGAATCAACCAGTCAAAAAGCTGGTTCTTTTAAAAAATTAATAAGATTGATGCACCCCTAGCTAAATTAACCAAAAGCAAAAGAGAGAAAACCCAAATTAACAAAATTAGAAATGAACATGGAGTTATCCACTACTGATACCAAAGAAATCCAGAGAATTAGAACATCATATTTCAAAAACTTATACTCTGTGAAATTTGACAACACAAAAGAGATGGATGAATTTCTAAGTAAACAGAACTTACTTATATTGAATCAGGAAGTTGTGAATTATTTACATAGTCCTATAACATATAAGAAAATTGAGGAAGTAATCTTGAATGTTCCCACCAAAAAATGTCCTGGACCAGATGGATTCAGCACAGAGTTCTACCAGACATTTAAGGAGTTAATAACACCAATACTCCTTAAACTGTTCCATCAAATAGCAAAGGAAGGAACACTACCAAATTCCTTTTATGAAGCTAATATCGTCTTAATCCCAAAACCTAATAAAGATTCACTTAAAAAAGAAAACTATAGGCCGATCTCTCTGATGAACACAGACGCAAAGATTCTCAACAGAGTCTTAGCAAATCGGATTCAAAAACATATTAAAAAGATTATTCACGGGGACCAAGTAGGCTTCATCCCTGGAACACAAGGTTGGTTCAACATATGCAAATCAAGAAATGTAATTCATCATGTAAACCAGTCCAAAGTCCAAGACTCATGATACTCTCGATATATGCAGAAAAAGCTTTTGACAAGATCCAACAGCCTTTTATGATCAAAACGCTAGAGACAGTGGGAATGGAAGAAACCTTTATCAATATAATAAAAGCTATATACAACAAGCCCACAGCAAGGATTATGCTCAATGGGGAACAATTGGAAGCATTCCCACTTCGATCAGGAACTAGACAAGGCTGTGCACTCTCACCACTTCTATTCAATATTGTACTTGTAGTCTTAGCTGAAGCCATAAGACAAGAAAGGGACATAAGAGGGATTTAAATCGGCAAAGAAGAAGTCAAGCTATCCCTATCTGCAGATGACATGATCTTATACCTGAGTGATCCAAAGAACTCCACCAGGAAGCTTCTGGAACAAATTGAGAAGTTCAGCAGGGTGGCAGGATACAATATAAATGTGCAAAAATCAGAGGCCTTCCTATATGCCCAGAATGAAATTGAAAAAGCCTTGAGAGAAACAATCCCATTTACTATAGCCCCTAAAAAAATGAAATACCTTGGTATAAACCTAACCAAGGAGGTAAAAGACCTTTCAAATGAAAACTTTAAAACCCTAAAGAAAGAAATTGCAGAAGACACCAGAAGGTGGAAAGACCTCCCGTGTTCCAGGATTGGCAGAATCAACATTGTAAAAATGACCATCCTACCAAAGGCAATATACAAATTCAATGCTATTCCAATTATAATCCCATAGCAGTTCTTTAAAGAAGTTGATGAAACAATCTCAAAATTCATATGGAGGCACAAAAGACCCAGGAGAGCAAAGACAATCCTGAGTAACAAAAACACTGTTGGAGGTAATACCATACCAAACCTTAGTTTATACTACAATTCCATAGTTATAAAAACAGGCTGGTACTGGCTCCAAAATCGACACACAGATCAATGGATGAGGATTGAAGACCCAGATATAAGCCCACAAAATTGTAAACATTTGGTCTTTGAGAAAGGGGCCTAAAGAATCCAATGGAAAAAAAAAAAACAGCAACTTCAACAAATGGTGCTGGCAAAACTGGATCTCCACATGCAGAAGATTAAAGCTGGACCCGTACTTGTCACCATGTACAAGACTTAACTCCAAATGGATCAAGGACCTTGATATAAGGCCATAGACTATAAAAACTATAGTGGAAAGGATAGGGAACTCCCTTGAATTGATTGGGCTAGCCCAACATTTCCTAAACAGACATCCAATGGCACAGTCACTGCTACCAACTCTCAACAGTTGGGATCTTGTGAAATTAAAGAGCTTCTGTTCAGATAAAGAGATTGTAACATGAGCTCAAAGGCAACTCACAGAATGGGAGAAAATCTTCACTAGCCACATATCTGATAGAGCTCTACTGTCCAGAGTGCACAAAGAAATTAGAAGACTAAACTCCAAGGAAACCAATGGCCCAATTAAAAAATGGGCCCTGGAACTTAAAAGAATCTTTACCAGGGATGAAATTAAAATGTCTAACAAATATCTGAAAAAATTCTCCACTTCCTTAGCCATCAGGGAAATGCAGATGAAAACTTCCCTTAGATATCATGTCACCCTGGTCAGGATGGTAAAAATCCACAATACAAACAACAACAAATGCTGGAGAGGATGTGGAGAGAGGGGAACTCTCCTACATTGCTGGTGGGAATGCAGGCTCATACAGCTACTCTGGCAAGCCATCTGGAGATTCTTAAAGAAATTAAAGATTGAAATGCCATATGACACTTTTGGAAATAACCCCCCATGGAGCAGAGGTTCACCTCGATAGCACAAGTGCAACCATGTTCATAGCAGCACTGTTTACATTAGCAAAGTCAGGAATCAACCCAAATGTCCTACAGTTGACGGGTGGAAAAGGAAATGTGGTAATTCTGTACAGTGGAGTACTACTCAGCCATCAAAAATGATCAATTACTGGAATTTTCTGGGAAATAAATGTCATTAGAAACAATTATATTAAGTGAAATATCCCAAATCCAGAAAATTAAGTGCCATATGTACTCCCTAATAGGTGGCTCCTAGTACCAAACCCACCAAGCCCACCTAGAGACAGTAATTGCAAAGATTATGAACAGGAGGGATGGGCTTGGAGGACCACACCAGAAACAAGGAGAGAAGTGACTATGTTACAGCAGAGAAAGTAGGCCTCCATCATGGACTGTAAGTAGGTAATGTGACACCTGGTTAAGTTCACAGATGTTCGTTCCTGATCATTCTCAACTGAAGGAGTATGATCTCACCAGAAGGGGAGGGCATATAGTCTAGAAGATAAAAAGTAACCATTTGTCAAATGGGTGATTGACCCCTCCCTCACTGAGGTTTCCTACTTTTATTACAACTACCCTTGAATGTGCTCTTATAATAAGACTCCAGTTTTAAAGCTTTTTGTCTCTGGCCAGGGGGTGACATACAGTGCCCATCAGGATGGAGTGAAGGGCAATGCAGGAGCAGCAAAACTGCAAAAGAAAATCAGCAAACCACAATCCAGAACTTCAGAGACTCTATATCAACCACATAGAACTAGGCCAGCCTAATCTCTCCCCATCCTGAAGCTCAGGGAAATTTGTGGAAGAGGGGGCGGTAAGAGTGTAAGAGCAAAAGGATGGGAGGAGCTATGATTTGCAAGATACTTCACACAAGTTAGGCCTGAAGCAATCATAATTGGACATTGCATGCCCGGCGCAATGTCCAACACACTGTTGACCTCACAAAGTCTAGCATCTGCTAACGGCACCAAGATCCTTGCAGGCAAGAGATTGACAGCCACTGTAGTGTTCCTATGCTTAAGGGGAACACGGGAAAGGGTTCAGGCAAATGCCACTGGGTCCTTGTACGTCATTGGAGAGGAGGGCCCAGAGGAGTGTCAGGCATGCACAATAAAGGACTTCTGGGAATTTGCACGGGAGGCACTGGGGAATGGGGAGGGTGGGATGAAGGGAGGGGGAGCAGGGGATTCACGGGGGGAGGAGGAGGGAGAGAGGGAACTGGTGTACCTATTAAGTTTGTATGAGCAGAAATAATAATAAAAAATGTATAAAATAAAAAGTTTGTAAAAGCACAAGGATGGGAGAAGCAATGATATGCAAGATACTCCACACAAGTTAGGCCCCAAACAATCATAATTGGATTTTGCATGCCCTGTGCAATGTCCAACACACTATTGACCCCTCAAATTCTAGCATTTGCTAAAGGCACTAAGATTCTTGGAGGCAAGTGATTGACAGCCACAGTAGTTTTCCTATGCTTGAGAGGAACACAAGAAAGGGTTTTGGGAAATGCCACTGGGTCCTTGCATCTCATAGGAGAGGAGGACCCAGAGGAGAGTCTGGTATGCACATTAAAGGATGCTCCGGGGATGGGAGGGGAGGCACTGGAGGATAGATAGGGGAGGGGAAGGGGAGGGGGGCATAGGGCGTTTGGAGGTTGGAGGGAGGGAGGGGACCCATGTACCTGTTAAGGTTGTATGAGTAGAAATAAAAATTAATTAATTAATTAATTAAAAAAATAGAAAAAAAAGATTAATTAGTCTGAGTAATTAGTCAGCAGTAAGAGTTGAGTGGTATATGGCAGCTTGTAGACTAAGGATATGAGGGTGTAAATGGCCAAGACCCTGGATGGGTGAGCATATGGGGCTTTGTACATGGTGTATCTAGATCTTAAGCTCTGACGGCTTCTGTTAAATGGTGAGATTCTTATAGACTTCAGTTATATGTATTAATTCAAATTCTTGCAATTCCAAGAAAATTGAAATTTCAAAGACAGGAGGACTACAAAACAATCTTATTTTGATACTACAAAGAAAATATCACATATAACATACATAGTAATAATGAGAAGGCACTAGTGACACAAATTATATATCAATTGTCATCATAAGGCAGAAAACAGAGAATATTAATGAAATCGTTTATTCAAATAGATATTTGCAAATTCAGAGACATGTAACATTGATAATAGAATTTTGAAGACTAGAAAACCACAACCAATAGATAAATTATTTGATTTCAAATCAAAGACTCTGTTAATAGTTTTACCTTGTTTAGATTGTGCAGAAAAGTAACAAGCAATCAGAAGTTGTCTAAATTCTGTATAGGGAAAGCAACATGAATAATATTTTGGCTTTCAAACTCACAATTTAGAAAATTACAGCAAAACAAAAGATGCCTTTACTATATCAAATTCATAAACATTTATCAGTATTAAATTTCGAGCAATAGAAAACTGCAAAATATGCTTATTGGGTCAACTAGACAGCTTTCCAGGTAAAAGGTGATTCTTGTTCAAGCACAGAGACCTGAGATTGATCCCCAAAACTCACATAAAGATATAACATGTCTGGGAAATGTCCTCTGACTTCCACATATGCTATGTAAATTGTATCCCAAAATCTACATCATGTACTGAAACAGACAATGATAAACAAAAATAAAATAAACTTGTCTGTTAAAAAACATTGTTTGATAAGTATCATAAGAACTAAATTACATATTAGAAAGCATACAATATTTTGAAAACACAGAAATGGAAAGCATATGTAGAACAGATATTAAATGAATGTTAATATATATAATATTATATGAATATTTTGTATTAGACTTGCATAATAATTTAATACATTATGGTATAGTTATACAGTATTTAAAATAGTAAAATAAAATAATAGATTTTTATTATATATGGAATGAATTTATTATATTTACATACATTTGTCCTAATATTCAATTGATTTGAGATAAAAATACATTAGGATTTTAATTGGGATGACACTGAATCTGTATATTGCCTTTGGTAAAATGGTAATTGTCACAATATTTATCCTATCTATGAGCATGGAAGGTCTTTGTACCTTCTAGTATCCTATTTAATTGCTTTAAACATTGTTTTGTAGTTTAATTGTATATAGATCACATATTTTTTGGTTAAGTTTATTCCAAGATATTTTATTTTCTTCTAGGAAAATAAGATTGATTCCCTCACTTGCTACTCAACTTGTTTGATTTGTGCATTAGAAAAATTCTGATTTTTGTAGCTAGATACTTTATTGAAAGTGTTTATTAATTTAAGTAGTTTTTGGGTGGAATCACTTGGATCTCTTGAGGAGAGCATCATTTCATCTGCAAAAGGGGGTACTTTAAATTCTTCCTTTCCTATTTATGTCCCCCTCTTGCATTATTGCTTTGGTTAGGGCTTAAAGAACACTAGTAGTGACAATAGAGAGTGTTGTCTTATTCCTGATCTATGTGGATGCTTTAATTTTTCCTTATATATATTTGTTCTTTAGGTTTATCGTACATTAGAAAAATTCTGATTTTTGTTAAACTATCCTTGAATTCTTTGAATGAGCCTGAGTTATCATGTCATATAACCTTTTGAATACATTTTTGTATTTGGTTACCAAGTATTCTATTCAGGATTTTTGCATATGTGTTCATTAGTGAGATTGGCCTAAATATTTTTCTTTGATGTGTCTTTGCTTGATTTTGGAATTGGAGCAATACTGGCTTCATAGAAAGTCTTTGGGAGTATTCTTAATGTTATGGAGGAATTTAATTTAGTGGTATCTGGTAGAATTCTGCATTGAATTCATCCAGTCCTGGGCTTTTTGTAATTGGGAGATTTATAATTGCTGTTTGAATGTCATTGCTTTTCATATGTCTATAATATTTATTTTATATTTAGTAAGTTTTGGAAAGTTATATATTTTTATATTTCATATATTTCTTGTAATTTTCCATTTTAGTAAAGTATAAATCATTAAAATACATGTCCTCTGGATTTCTCTGATAACTGATGTAATTTCTCCTTATCATTTCTGATTTTATTTATTTGGATGTTCTCACTTTGTCTTTTGGTTAATCTTGCTAAGTATCTGTCAATTTTGGTTATTTTATCAAACCCAGCTTTTTGTTTCATCAACTTTTTGGATTTTCTTTTTTAGTTACAAATCATTTATTTCTGCCCAGATCTTGAATATTTTTTCCCATGTACTGCTTTTAGAATTGGTTCGCGCCTGCTTTTCTGAAGCTTTCAGGTGCTCTTTTTTGATGTAGGCATTGATTGCTGCAAATGCTCCTCTTAGAACTGCTTTTAATGTTTCCCATGGATTTTTGGTAGCTTCTGTCTTCATTTTCATTGTACTCTGTGGGCTTCCATGACCTGCTTTGCTCACCTTGCTATCCTGATAGGTACCAGATTGGGATCAGTAAGAATTTAATCAGGCTGGGTCAAGAGAGGATCTTGGAAAAGCTGGAACCAAGTCAAGTTTATTATGGAATCTAACACCTTATATACCATGAAACAAGTGTACACTTTGCAGAAGAGTGACATCAATTGTAACAGACAGACTACAAGTGCAAGGGTAACAATAGGTAAGACTATCACTGAAAACAAAGCCCTGCCAATCCTTAAACTTGTTAATAAGCCCTAATGGAACCATTCATAGTGGAGAAAGAAATACTAATATATACAAAGGTCAGCAACGTGGTGTTAGAATTACAATGATTAAAGTCTGTGCCCATCTTCAGACATGCTAATTAATGTCTAGATGGCTTCTAAAGAACACGAAGAAATATGTAATAAACACATCTGGCCTAAACCCTGTTTCAAAATAGGACAAGATCTATCTCTGCCTCTTGTGGGAAAGTGAGTAAGAGTTGCTCTTCAACTATTGCTGGCAAGAGGAGGCACTCTCTACTATGAGGAACGTCTTTGCCATCTGTCTTCTAGAAATTGGGGTCTTGAATTTGAGTGTTCCCTACATTACTCAAGGGATTTTTAAATTTATTGCATCAGTTCTTCTTTGATTCATTCCTCATTTCAGAATCCATTATTTATCTTCCATGAGTTGTTTCCATGATTTCTGTTGATAACTTTGCTCTAGATGTCTACCTTTATTCCATGATGGTCATATAGGACATAACTTCACTTTGTCTGTATTTATGGAGGCTTATTGTGTGTCCTAGCATATTGTCTGGTTTTGAGAATATTATGTGGGCTTCTCAGAAGAATGTGTATTATTTAGTTTTGGGTGAAATGTTCTATAGGTATCTGTAAAGTCCATCTGATTTTTAGTTTCACTTAACTGTATTGTGTTTTTATTTAAATTTTGAATCATTGATCTGTCTTATTGTGTAAGTGGGGTTTTAAGTTTCCTACTATCACTGTGTCTGGGTTGATTAGTCATTTTACCTTCTGAAGTATTCGTTTTATGAATTTGGGTGCTCATTTATTTAGTGGATATATGTTTAAAATTGTAGTATCCTCTTGCTGGAATGTTCCTTCAACTAGCATGTGTTACCCATATTTATCTCTTATGGTTTGCATATTTTGAAGTCTATTTTGTGTGATATTAATATAGCAATCCCTATTTTTTCCCGTTTTCCACTTGTTTGAAGTATTTTGATCATTATTTCACACTGAGAAAGTGTCTATCCTTCATGATGAGATGTGTTTCTTGGAGATGAAGTGTTGATGTGTCATTGTAACAGTTACTCTTAACTATTTCTGTGAGAGAACACTCAAAGTCAAGCAACTTAAGGGAGAAAGGGAGATTTATTCAGCTTACAGTTCCAGAGGGGTGATACAGTCTCTGATGATGGAGGTGGCATGGCTGGCTGTCAAAACCTGTAGGAGGCTATATCACTGCAGACAGCAGACTTCTCCTGGAGGTAGGGTGGTACTAATTCACATCAAGGTCCACCCTTTGTGATTGCCTTCCTTCAGCAAAGCTCTACCTCTCAAGGTGCCATGACCTTGCCAAACACATGAGACTGTGTGGAACACATATCAAACCATGATAGTCATGATGTTTGATTCAAGCTGTAAAACTGTCTCTTGATTAGGGATTTGAGTCAGTAGAAATTTAAAGCTATTATTGGAATGTGTGAATGTGTTTCATGGTTCCAGATATTTTTTTGATCTTGTGGTGCTGGCTTTTCTATTCCTTCATTCTGTTCTTGAACTGGTATTATTTATTCCTTTTAACTTCTTTGATTTTTTTATGCTTCTCTTCTAACTTGAATATTCCTTCCAGCATTCCCTGTAGCCCTAGGTTAGTGCCCATGTAGTCTTTTACTCTGTTTCTATCACAGAAACCTTTCTTTACCTTCTATTGTGACCAACAGTTTTGTGGCATGTAGTAGTCTAGATTGGCATCTGTATTCATTCATAGCTTATATTATGACTCTCCAAATCATTCTGGCTTTTACAGTTTGCATTGAAAAATAAATTGTTATTTTGATGGGTTTGCCTCTGTATGTTATTTTTTCCTTCTGCCTTGAAACACTGAACATCTTTCCATAATGTACATATTTGTTGTGCAGCATATCATGTCATGTGGTGCTTCTTTTTTTTTTTTTTTGTCCTGGATATTTGGTTTTCTGCATGCTTATTTAATCAGGATGGGTATCTCTTTTTTTAGGTCAGGGAAATTTTCCTCTCTTATCTCATTAATTATACATGATGATGGATCTTCCTCTTGCATGTCTGTTTCTGGGATACACATGATCCATATGTTGCAACTTTTGATATCCAGGAGATACTGTATGTACCTTCAAGCATGTTTTTCATTTTCAGTTTCTTTGGTTGACTTAGCTTTTATTTTGTTTTCCAGATCTGAGACTCTATCTTTTATGTGATCAGTTATATTTCTCATACTCTGTATTGAATTTCTTATTAGACCATCTGAAATTTTTAGTTCCAGTGTTTTTTCAGTCTGCTATTTTTTTCAGTGTTTGCATGTTTATTTGTAGTTTACTTTGAACTTCAGTTTTTCTACATATCTTTCTCAAGATTTGGTTTCAGGTCCTCAACTCTCTAGTTACATCTTGATTGTGTTTTCTCTCTGTTTTTTTTTTTCTGAGATTATTGTATACTCTTCACATTTGTTTAGGTATGTATCCATATCCCCGTAGAGCTGTTTGAACATATTTATAATCAATCTTTGGAATTCATTGTCCTGATTATTGTTTTCTTCTTCTTGGATACTTCATGATGGGCTATTATCTGTGAGAGCAGAAGCCTTGTGATTGGTGATTTTGTCAAAAGACATGATTTCTTTGCTTCTTGTTTTCTTTTTTTTTTTTCTGTTTTTCCAATGTGATGTGGACATCAAGAGTCAGATTGTTGCTGATTTTCTTTAATTTGTATTATTATTTCACTTGTGTCTACTGTGTGAGTTAGTGTTTCTATTTTTTTCTACTGCTTTTAGGAGGGGGAGATATGGATTGATGTTCAAACTGAATTCCCTGAGTACTGATTTTATGGTGTGATAATTGTCTTCTGTCTGGGTTGCTGCATTTCATCACTTGGATGAAATTCCTGGGCTCTGTGCTTTTTTTCTATGTTACTTATCAGATATTGTTGAATCCACTTGAAGCAAAAAGCAAGGATCCTAGGATTTTCTGACTATAATATTGAAGATGTTTCTGAATTTTCTGAAGTTGCTGTTATGCTGTCTTATTAACCAGAATCCTTTTCTCTTTACTCTTATAGTTATGTTTATATTGGATCTTATTTTATGTTGGAGCATGATTAGTGAGGGGGGCATTGGTGTGTGGGCATGCTACAATAGAAGCATATAGAATCAGGCGGAATCCTGGGGCTTCACCTCTGACCCAGTAGAGCAGGGTCAGGTAGGGTCCTGGGACCTTGACTCTGACAAGGCAGGCTAAATGCAGCCTTACTTAAGTCCTGGCAATGGCAAAAAATGTAAAAATTGTTGAACAAATAGGTAATTAATATCTATTACTTCTGGTAAAATCTAACCAAAGCAACATACCAAAGGAAATTTATAGCCTTCAAAAGTTTATAATCTAAAAACAGCAGAATATCTTATGATCATGTTACACAAGCATTACAGAATTCACATTCTGACATTTTGGCACAGACTCTGGCAGAGCAATACTAGTTCTTGGGACTGTGAGAAAAAGATCAGCTGTTGAAAAAAGTACTAGAAATTAAAACTTCCCATCTTTTCAAGGGACCTTATAATTTGTAATTTATATACCATTTTCCTATTGAACAACATAATTGACATGATAATTTAGGCTTTGATGATTTATATGGGGAAGTTGAACACTATTACATTCTGAAGGAGAAACTTTAAGTATGATGAAAAGAGTACTATTTTCTACCACAGTCTCACTGGCCCTTGTATTTAGTACATATTGTGGGTGTGCGTTCTCCAAAGTAAGTCTATAAGAAGACAGATTCTTATCTTAGGAAGAAAGCAAAATGGGTGGGGAGTTTTCAGTGGATTCTGGACACAATTTGAAAGCAAAGTCAAGAGGTATTTATTGATGGACTTAAGGTCAATTTCATATTTAAATACAGCAGGTGGTTGGGGATGTTGTAAATCAAAACAGCAACAACAGAGAAACAAAAAGATTTTTTCTGGAGCAAAGAGATAATTTGTTGCTGTTTAGTGCAAAATGTTTTGAGCTTTGTGTATGTGTGTGTGTTTGTGTGTGTGTGTGTGTGTGTGTGTGTGTGTGTGTGTGTTTAGTATGAGACTAGATTCTTACAATCCTTCTACATTTTTGTATCAGTACATTATATTAAGTTCTTTTTAAAAACAAATTGTTAAAGAAAAGGTATTTCACCTTGTGCTCCAAGAATACAATGACTATAATGTAGACTTTTTTTTTTTTGGTGACTATAGATGTTAAATGAACAGTATAAATAGAACTGAAGCTAAAAACACAATACAAAATTATGGAAAATATACTAGTTTAAGTTTGATACCTGCAAAGCAGAACCTGAAATGGGATATATTTCACTAAGAGAATTCTTTCAGGAGAAACTTGTTTAATAGTAAATAGGTATCATAAAGAAAATACAAAATGTGGTTTCTAGAAGCATTCTAACCTCTATCTGATCCCTCATTGCATCTGGAATATAGGTTTTATCACAGAGTGACTTCAACTCCCCAGAATGAGTACAGCACTTGCATTTCCATGCCATCAGTTAAGTTGCACATGGGTTAGTATATATTGCACGACCCAATTGTGTTCCTGGCTAAAATCTACTGAGGGTAATCTCCTAACTAAGATTGTAGAGAAGTGTTTATCATACTGCAAGCAGCAGACAAAGAACAAGATTTCTACACTATCAAGAAAGTCAGCTTCCAAAACCAAAGATTACTCGCCAAACAGAAAATATATGGAAAATATATAACTCTACCATAAAGAAAAGTAGTAACTTAAATGAGAATCTGTTAACTTCAATTTCTTCCTAATGTTTTACAAAACAATTTTCATTGAGAATTTAAATTAATGGACAGTGAGAAAGAATCTGTGCTCATATACTGCTGATGCCATCAAAAATTACCTGACAAATTTTGGCGGCATATATATTATGAAAGTTTAAAGTTTCAAACTACTATCACTTTGGGTATTACTAGCTTCATAAAATAATCCAAAATATCAAATAGTCATTTAAAACAGCATTATACATAATAAGGCAAATTTTAAGCAATTTAAATCTTCAACAACAAGGTAATCATTAAAAAGACTTCAAACTAGACTATTTTTAACTGTTCAAAGTGCTGTTTTATAGAAGACAATAAGACTTATATTCTATATATTTAAAGACACAACTGTGATGGATCAACCAATGAAAATATTCCAAAAACAAAGAACTAATGCAGCATAAGAAAATCAGTATCTAAGGTAGAGATAAAGCAATAAATTAAAGGTGAGTATTTATTCCTGTAATAAGATATACTTAGCTTATGTTATAAAATTGAATCTTTATTGTTTTTTAAAATCACAAGAAAAACCTTGTAAGCTATGAATTTTAAAGTATTGGTAAAAATGTTTAGGTAATTTCATTTTAAGTCATCTCTTTTTACACCTCAAATTATCTGTTAAGTATTTCCATATTTCTGTGATTGAAACAAATTTATTTTAAACTGAAACACATTTATTTTTTAATGAAATTGATTTCTTGGCTGTTAAACTATCTGAAACATTCAATAAGCCATAAAAGTGGCAATTTAAAGTCCTTTTCAAAATTAATTGTTCAGAGTTCCTTAATTGTGAGCCTTGTATTGAGTGATGACGATAAATAATGCATCAAGTCAGTTCAGTCTTAGGGAGTGTTCACCCCTGAATGTTTGTATTACTCACCTAGTGCACTTTTATTAATCCAATCATTCAAGATTATACTACAACTTTGCTGCATGCTGCATGTTTTGCCTACTGTTGGAACTATAAAACAAAAGAAACTTTACATTAAGGAATGCCTAGGTCAGTAGAAGAGAAAGAAGTCAAATGGATTAAGTGCTAGAAAAAAATGAAATTAAGTATTACTGTCAAATATATGGAAAAGGTCCAGGATATTCTGCCATCATGTCTGAATTTCGGTAATTCTGTTATGAGGTATTTTTAATATTACATGTGCTTGGCATGTGTGATTTTAAAATGTATACGTTATTTAAAATCCCTAAAGATTTTTGTGTCCCCCTTTCCCTACTTCATCTGATCCTCTTTGATTGAAAGTTTTCTTCTTTGTAAACTTCTTTTCTACTTGAATGATTCTTCTTGTGTATGTGTATAATTAAGTCCCTTAAGGGATATCTCTTCTTGCTTGTGCCTGTGTAACTGCTTAAGTGTATGTAATATATCTTAAGTGTACCTGAACTGCGCAAAGGTCCTCTTTTAGTGACCAGGTGTTATTCCTGTTTGTAGTGGGCACTTGAATATCTCCTTAATTTTCTTTGCATGGATTTGGGCCCAATCATGTTCTGCTTTCAATCGTTGATTCTTGAATCTGCAGACCAAAAAAAAAAAAAAAAAAAAAAAGACCTGAATCAATATGAGAAAAACCAAACATTCTATGATTGAATTTAAGGCCAAGTGAGGTTATTAGCAATACATTTGTGTTTATGTTGGTTTAGGACTAGAGGGTACTATTTGTCACTACTCCTCTCCTCCGATCTGATTTTCACCTTCTTTCTGTTCATTTTGCATTGACGTACCCTGGCTTTCAGTGTGTGAGAGCAGGGGTGCTTTTTGTGTCCTGTTTATTTTTTTTCTCCCACATTTTATTTTTTCCTAATCATAGGAGCTTAATAGGTACCCCGTCCTCTCCCTCCTCCATCCCCTCCCGAGTTGTCTCCCATTGCACTCTCCCCCCGCCCCCATTCCTCTCACCCTTCCCTCCCCCTTTCCCAGTGCTTCCCCCTTCCTTCCTCCCATCCATTGGAGCATCCATTTATGTGAAAGGCAAACCTATCGCTGGGTCTTCCATCCTAGTAAGGGTTTAAGACACAGTGGCATAGCCCAGAGCCCATAAGTATGGGAACTCTATTATGACTGTTTAATCCCTTGCCTCTAAGGATACTACTGCCTGGAGCCTTCTCCCCTATGCTCCATGCTAGACTTTTGGGGGTCATGGATATATTAGCCATTGTATAAGTCAGGCAAAGTCCAGTCCTGGCTGCTGCTGCCCTAACTTGTGTGAAGTATTTTGCATATCATTGATCTTCCTCATCTTTAGGCTCTTACAATATTGCCACCCTTTCTTCTGCAAGGTTTCCTGAGTTTTGGGATGGGGAGAGATTTGGCTGATCTTATTCCAAGTGAATAATGTAGGGACTTTGGTGGTCTGAATTATGGTTTGTTGTTGTTTTCAGTTTTGCTTTACCTGCACTAACCTTCACTGCATCCCCAATTGGTATCAAGGTCAACTCCTAACCAAAGATAAAGGATTGTTTAAACAATGATCTTAACATAAGAGGAGACACAGAGGCAGATGGAAGAATAGGAATAGGAAACAGCATTGTGGGGGGGGTCAGTGTCTGATTGGCAAGATGGTATCCATCTGTTGTCCAGTCCCTATATGCTTCCTGATTGGTGAGATCAAACCTGGTCAGGCCCAAGTGACCAAGAAAGGAAGTGAAGTGTGAGCTGCCTCAGATGTCATGCTACTTACATGCAATACATGATCGTGGCCTATTTTCTCCACTGAAGTGTGGAGGACCTCATTTTGAGGTCCTCTTTCCCCTTATCTCCTGTTTATACTCATTTGTGTTTGTAGTGGGTATTACAGAGATTATGTTTGAATATGTCATTAAGTGGGTTTGGAACTAGGATCCATTTATTAGGCACTACCTACAGTGTCTAACTTTCTGTGTCTGGGATACTTCCATCAAAATAATTTTTTTCTAATTCCATCCATTTCATTAATTCATCATTTTTGATGGCTGAATAGTATTCCATTGTATAGATATGCCACATGTTTAGTATCTGTTCATCAACTCTTGGGCATTTGGATTGATTCCATGACTTTGCTATCGAAAATAGTGCTACAATGACTATGGTTGTGCTCAAGTCACCTTAGTGAATTGCTGCAATATGGGGAATTATTCCCCGTAGTGGTATAGCAAGGTCATAAGGCATTTCAATCCTTAACATTTTTAGAAATTGCCATACTGATCTCCAGAGTGGTTGTATAAACCTGCATTTCCACAAGCAATGTATTAGAGTCCCCTTCTCTGCACATCCTCCCTAGCATTCATTGTCATTTGTACTGAGCATTTTTGCAATCCTTACTACAATGAAAGGATATCTTAGGGTGTGATGATTTCCATTTCCCTGACAGCTAGGGATGTGGAACATTTTTTTCAATATTTGTTAGACTTTTTGATTTTGTTCATGGAAAAGTTTCGAGTTCTGAGGCCTATTTTCTAATTTGGTTGTTTATCTCATTAGCATTTAGTTTTTTAAGTTCTTTGTACAACCATTAATTTTCTACAAATGTGCCCAGAGTTTAAACCCTCAACAGTCAAGTTGACACCAGTGCTTAACTATGATAGTATCTCCCTTTTTCGTTAGATTTATACCAAAATATTTCATGTTTTTAGGTGCTGTAGTAAATGGGACTGTTTCTCTTAGGGCTTGTTCTCCTTTTTCATGCTTGTTTTATAGGAAAGCCACTGATTTTTACACATTTATTTTATACCCTGCCTTATGAATGAACTTATGTATTAGTTCCAGAAGCTTCCTAGTAAAGTTTTAATGATCACTTAAATATGTAGTCATGTCATCTGCAAATAGAGATATCGTAGCTTCTTCATTTTCATTTGAATTCCTTTTATTTTCTTCTCTTTTCTTATGGCTCCAGCTACAACTTCAAATACAATATTGAATAGAAGTGGTTAGAGAGGATAGCCTTGTCTTGTTCCTGTTCAAAGCAGGAATGATACAAGATTTTCCTGTTTATTATAATCCTTGATGTTGGTTTGTTGTATACAATTTTCATTATGTTGATATAAGTTCCTTCCATTCCAAATATCTGTAGATTTTGGATCATAAAAAGATGTTGTATCTTTTCAAAAGCTTTTTCTGCATGTATCAAGAGTATCATGTGGTCTTTGGACTTTGGATTGGTTTACATGATGGATTACATTTATTGATTTGCATTTGTTGAACCAAACTTGTATGCATGGGATAAAACCTACTTCATCACAATGAATGATATGTTTTTGAATCCAATTTGCTAAGATTTTGTTGAGAAACTGTGTCAACAAATAGATTGGCTTATAGTGTTCTTTTTTAAGTGTATTTTTATCAGGTTTTGGGATTAGTATGATATTAACTTCATAAAAAGAATTTGGAAGTGTTCCTTCCTTTGTTATTTTATGGAATATTTTAAGGAGTAGTGGTATTAGTTGTTTTTTAAATATCTGGTAGAATTCTGTGCTGATCTTTCTGGTCCAAGACATTTTTGTTGGGAAGATTCAAGATTATGTCATCAAATTCCTCATTTGTTATAGGACTATTAAAATACTTCCAAACTTCCTGATTCAGTTTAGGTAAGTTGTTCTTACTCAGAAGTTCATTCATTTCTTTTATGTTATCAAATTTAATGGAATATAAATTTTTTAAATATGACCTTATAATGCTCTGAATTTGTTGGATATCTGTTGTGATAACTTCATTTTCACTTCTAATTTTGTTAATTTGCTTTTTCTCTCTCTTGATTTTTGTTAATTTATCTAGGGTTGTATATATCTTTTTGATTTTTTTCAAAGAACCAGCTTTTCATCTGGTTAATTCTTTATATCATTTTCCTTATCTCAATTTTGGATATTTCTCCCTTGATTTTGCTCATCTCCTCTATTCTACTGCTTTTCAGATTGGATTGCTCTTGTGTCTCTTAGCCTTAAATCTGCATTGCCAAGTCATTTACTTGTGACACTTCCATTTTTTGATATAGGCATTAAGAGCTATAAACTTACATCTTAGGACAGTTTTCATTGTGTACAAGAGATTTTGATGTGCTGTATTTTCATTATCATTCACTTCTATCTAATCTTGAATTTCCTTTTTGATTTCTTTCTGAACCCACTTCTCATTCAGCATCATGGTATTTAATTTCAAATATTTAGTGTATTTCATGCTATTTGTTGTGTTGTGAATGTCAAGCTTTAAACCATGGTCATCTGATATGGTCCAGAGTATAATTTCACCTTTCCTGTATTTGTGGAAGCTTGCTTTGTGGCCCAACATGTGTGGTCTGTTTTGGAAAAAGTTCCATGGCCTGGTGAGAAAAATGTATATTCTTTGGTGTTAGGATGGAAGGTTTGGTAGAGTTCTGTTGGGTCCATTTCAGTAATTTATTTCTATTGTTTCTCTGTTCAATTTTTGGCCTGTTGACCCATACAATGTGGAGAGTGAGATATTGAAATCCCCAAGAATTATCATTTGGGTATACATTTCTTGCTTTAGACATTGTAGTGTTTGTTTAGTGAATGTGGAGGAGACCATATTAGGTGCATACATATTCAGTATTGAGCAGTCTCTCTGGTAGATTGTACCTGTGATAAATGTAGAATCCTTATGTATTTCTTATGAATTTTTTTTGGTTTGAAGTCCACTTTTTCAGATAGCATAATTGCTACCTCTGCTTGTTTCCTGGTTCCATTAGCTTGAAGAATTTTTGTCCAGCCTTTAACTTTTAGAATGTGCCTATCTTTTCTGGTGAGATGTGTTTCCTGAAGGCAGCAGATGGATGGATTTTGATTTTTAATCCATGTTTTTAACCTGTTTCTTTTATTTCATGAGGTAATTCCATTGACATTTACTGTTATAATGGAGAAACTACTTTTGATTCCTGAACTTTTTTCTGATTAGTGTCTTTTATAAATGTATTATTTAGCTTGTAGGTTGTGGTGGTATTATAGTTCCCTTCTGTCTTCCTGAATTTGCTTGATAATATTTTCTAGCATTTTTTTAACACATGGTTTGATGGTCCTGCATGCTTTCATGTTGTCTTTATTGGGGAAAATTTTTCTTACCCTACATTATGATTCATAGTTTTGAAAGGTATATAAAATTGGGATGACATTTAAACTCATTGAATATTTGAAGTAAGTCTCTCCAAGCTCTTCTGGCTTTTAATTAAATCAGTTAGCTTCTGGAACTAGATGTAGTGCATAGTACACATAAGTTAATATCTGTGGCAAAAAGTTTAGTATTCTGACAAAATATGTCTAAAATGAATCACTATTATATGTTTTACATATTACATGCTGTACTAGTTGCTCTTTTCTCTTGCTGTGAGAGAATACTCAAAGTCAAGCAATTTAAAGGGGGAAAACCAGCTTTATTCTTCTTCCAGAACGAGAATAATGTTCCATTATGGAAGGAAAAGCATAGCAGGCAGGCAGAAGCTGCAGACTGGCTAAGTAACATTCTCTATGGAGACTAAGAACTGATAGACTGCCAACTGCTAGAGCAGACCTCACGCAGTATCAGGGTGGTTTTAGTTAAACTCAAGGCCCACCCCGTGACTGCCTTCTTCTTTCAAGGCTTCACTTCCTAAAGATGCCACAACCTTTCAAAACACATGAGCCTGTGGAGTGCATACATTTCAAACCATGACAGGTGTTCAACAATTATTTAATTTCCTTTATATAGCTAATGCATTCAACATTAAGAGGGAAGAAACCATCATCATAAGGAATTTGAGTATGAAAAAATATGGCAATGAATATAAGAAACACTTTATAGCTGATATAATGTTATATAAAATTTTGTTACTCAGCTTATAAGTTTAATATTCTGTTTTAAAGCAAGTATGATTTAAGAAAGAAAGAAGAAAGTGATTAATTCATTAATTTAAAATTCAATATTTGAAGTTATTTTGATAAGTTTTCTAAATTGTATCAGAGTCAATAGAGCTGTAAATTCTTTGATATACTATAGAAATTCTAGACAATTTATTTACTTGTAAGATTACTTATAATATTACATCATTACTCAGCATCAATTTCCCTGGAGATTCCTGCTGACTTACTCTGAAACCATTAAGAAAAGAATAGTCATTAGTTAGATTGTACTTTTATTTTCTCCATATAATTGCTTAACTGTGTCACTTATGATTTGCTTTAGGGTAAGATCAAGTAAAGTAATTTTTCCAGTTTTCCTGATATCCCAAGCCTGAAAATTGCAGTCTATACAAATATAGTATTATTAACAAATTGTCTTAGGCAAGCACCTTCTGAAGGAGATGCAATAAAGTTCAGCCTTTATGAATTTGGAGCTATTAAGAAGTCTGGCATAGCACCAATAAAATACAAACACTTGTAGTCAAATTTTATTTCTGATGTTGCTAACTGGAAACTTAGAACTTAACATAATAGGCAATTTAACATATAAATATGTCTCATATAAGCAAGATGCTGGCAGCTCAAAACAATAAATTTTAACCTCCAGGAAAGTTGTTACTGATGTGTTAAAGGCCCCTAAAATTTTAATAAACTTGTTTATACTAAAATTTTCCTATACTAAACATCTTGTCTGATAAAACACATTCCAGTTCTCACAAAGAGACATTCAAAAAGCTAGACTTCAATAACTGATTGTTTATTGAATTCCTCTGGTAAAAGTTTTAAGCTAACTTTTGATTAACTGTCATGTTTCTCCAGTCATCTGTTCTGATAACTCTTCAAGTACATTATACTGACTGTCTTCCAAAAGCAAGAGAGAGAATAAAATATATTTCTGAATTGTGAAGATAACTTTCAGTACTGGTATGCCTTCATATTCTTATAATATAACTAATACATGGGAAACTTTACTTTTTCTCATTGGGTCTAAGTAAATTTTAGTCATGTTTATATTTACCTAAGAGACCTTCACCATTTGTTATAACTCAGGAAAGTTTAAACTCTTGATAGTAGACTTCCTTGGAAAGGTAAGTCAGTTGACAAGAAAATCTCTAGAAGAAATTATTCCATGTAGATAGAGTCTAAATCTGAAAGACTTCCATAATATTAAGCAAGATAATATGAAAGCACTCTGGAAGTTTTTAGAATTGACAAATATTTTCTTTCTGAACTTATGCCATACTTATGCTGAGATTTCAGCCTATCAATTACCACTCTAATAATCATACCCATCTTTTCTGGATGATCGTCTTTTGTATTTCCATACATTATTAAATTAGATATTCTCCCTAAGCTGTTAAGTTGTAGAACAGTTTTTCATTATGTATACTTGTATATAGGATGGATGCATGATTGCATGCATGATTTGTGTATGGGTGAATTTGTTGGCATCTGTAAGGGAATGTGAATATGAGAGTAAGTATGTGTGGAGACTTGAGAGTGATATTGGAAATTATCTTAAATCACATGTTTGACTTTTGATTTTAAGACTGTCTTTAAACCAAGAGATTATCTACAGGGTTAGTCTTACTAGCCTGTTTGCTCTGGGTATCCACATTTTATGTGGAATCTTAGTGTTCTATTATGGTTCTATTGCTTGTGGGGCAAGCAATCTAACTGCTGAGACATCTTTCCATGCTCTGAGTGGCAGAATATTTGTATACCACATTTAAGGTCCTGGGATTGATCCACATTTCTGGGAAAATTAATAAGCAAAAGTACAGTAGATAATTGCATCTTACTTCCATTTGTCTCTAAATTTTCTTTCCTGTGGCTATTTCATTTACCTACAGAGATCTTCATTTACCCTTTGAAACTAACCCTCCATGTACCTTGTCTTTTATTTCTTTTTCTTTGTAAATTAAGCTTCATGTTTTAGGAAAAACCTTCATTCATTGCAAAATTTAACAAAGCATAAGGAATATATAATATATGCACATATGCGATGTGTATATGTACATTCCCCAGTTTTTCCTAGATTCTAAATCAAAATAAATTATTTGTTGTAATTAATAAAGATAAACCATATCTTTAGCACTCAGAACACATAATTTACATTAAAATTCACTCTCAATATGTTAGAGTTTGAAGAAATTGATAGTAATTATATACATGCCATTATATTATTATGAAGTGTAGAGTCACCATTCTATATTTGGTATTCTATATATCCATCCCCACTTTATTTCTGTCAGGAAATCTTTTTCTCTCATATCAGTTTTTTCTCTTCATTGGAAAACCATGTATTTGTAGTCATTTGAAATGCAGATGGTATTACATTTTCCTCCTGTCTTTGCATGGCTTCATAGTTCCTTTCTTTTAAAATTGAGTAGTATTCTATTGTCTGTATATTCCACAGTTGACCCATTCTCCTATTCTTCAAGGTCATTGTGGTCGCTGCTAAGTTTTGTCAATTATGAAGTAAACAAATTAAAAACATTACCATGTAACTTTTCATTTGAACTTTAATTCCCATTTCATTAAGGTAAAGCTCAAAAAATGTGGTCACTGTATCATATGCCATGTGTATGTTTTTGTTTGAAATATGTCTCTATACATTCCTCAAAATTTACTGTTTCTATTTCCACCAGTAATAAGTGGCATGTTTTTGTGATTGTCCATACAAAATTATTGGAATAATAAATGTAAATAATAGTGAACAAGTTATTCCAGATTGTTTTAATGAAACATAGTATTGAAACTAGGAAATATTATATGGAAATGTATGTGACGATGAGACTAATATCATTTTAATAGGTGTCCTAACTAGTTACTACTTTTGAAAATTGATCTATTAATGTGATAAATCCTATACATTTCAAAAATACAGCTTAAATATTCATTAATATGAAAATCACTCAATGAAATATGATAAAATCATCTAATCCAATGCTGTTTAAAAAATAATATTAGATGTAGATAAATAGATGAAAGCATATCCAAAATGTATCATCAAATGGAAAACTTAATGTTCAGAATGAATGTATTACATCTATCTAATATATATCATTTATCATCTATCTTACATATAATAACTGACACAATATGTTTCTATGTATGTGTGTATATATGTATACATATATGTATATATTCTACAGTTTTCTCTTATCACAGCCATATATCTGACATAATGAATTTATAAAAAGAAATTTGTTGGGAAGCCAAGTATTGCAGTTACTTTGCATGTTGCTAATAAATTCTTGAGCTTTATTTTTTATTTTGGCTTATTATAGTCTAGTTTGTTTCTATATCAGGCTCATAGCAGAACTCACACCAGTATCAGGAGCCAAAGGAACTGGCCACTCAATATCCACAGAGAGAGGGGCAAATCTCAATTGCCAGATAAGTCTCTCCAAGTATTCCTTTTTTTTCTGCTCATACAAAAATAATAGGAACCCCTGTGCCTTACCGCCCTCCACCCTTCCCTGGACCTCCCTGTTCCCTCCCTGCTTGTCCCTTCCTTTCCCCCCTCTCTCCCTTTACCCCAGTGCCCTCTCCCCCCATCTCTGAAGCATCCTTTAATGAGTATATCAACCTTTCCTCTAGGTCCTCCTCTCTGATGAGGTGAAAGGACTCAGTGGCAATTCCTGAAACTCTTTCTTGTGTTCCCCTTAAGTATAGGAACACTATTGTGACTGTTAATCCCTTGCTTCTAAGGATCCTAGTGCCTTTAGTCTATGCTAAAATTTGAAGGGTCAATGATATGTTGGTCATTGCGCAGATCATGCAGAGTCCTATTACAATTGCTTTGACCCTAACTTGTGAGGAATATCTTGCATATCATGACTCCTCCCATCCTTGTGCTCTTACAATCTTACTGCCCCCTCTTCGGCAAACTTCCCTGAGCTTCAGGTTGGGGAGAGATTAAGCAGACCTGATTCCAGGTGGTTGATATAGTGTCTCTGATGTTCTCAATTATGGTTTGTTGATGATTATTTTTTCAGTTTTGCTGTTCCTTAAATGCCCTTGGCTCCATCCTGATGGGTATTGGATGTCACCCCCTGGCCAGAGATAAAAACCTGTTAAATTAGAGTCTTGTTATAAGAGTATATTCAAAGGTAGATGGAATATAAGTAGGAGACCGTGGTGAAGGAGGGGTCAATCACCCATTTGCAAAATGGTTACCTTCTATCTGTTAGCCTATGTGCCATCCCCTTCTAGTAAGATCGTACCCCATCAGTTAGAAATGATCAGGAAGAAAAGTCTGTGAACTTAATCAGATGTCTCATTACTTACTTGCAGTCCTTGATCGTGGTCTATTTTCTCTTCTGTAACATGGTCACCTCTGTTTCTGGTGGGGCCCTCCTTCCCCATCCCTCCTGTTCATAATCTTTACAATTACTGTAGGTATTACAGAGATTTATCGTTGAGTGTATCTAGGTGGGATTGGTACTAGGATCCACCTATTAGGGAGTACATACGGCACTTAATTTTCCATGTCTGGGATACTTCACTCAATATAATTGTTTCTAATTCCATCCATTTCCCTGCAAATTCCAGTAATTCATCATTTTTGATGGCTGAGTAGTATTTCATTGTATACATGTACCACATATTCCTTATCCACTCGTCAACTCTTGGACATTTGGGCATCTTCCATGACTTTGCTATTGTAAACAGTGCTGCTATGAACATGGTCATGCTTGTGCTATCAAGGTGAATTTTTGTTGTATGGGGGGTTATTCTCAAAAGTGGTATAGTAGGGTCATATGGCATTTCAATCTTTAACTTCTTTAAGAATCGCCAGATGGCTCGCCAGAGTGGTTGTATGAGCCTGCATTCCCACCAGCAATGTAGGAAAGTTCCCCTCTCTCCACATCCTCTCCAGTACTTGGTGTTGTTTGCATTGTGGATTTTTGCCATCCTGACTGGGGTGAGATGATATCTCAGGGAAGTTTTGAGTTGCATTTCCCTGATGGCTAAGGATGTAGAGCATTTTCTAAGATATTTGTTAGACATTTTAATTTCATCCTTGGTAAAGTTTCTTTAAAGTTCCAAGGCCCATTTTTTAATTGGGCCATTTGTTTCCTTGGTGTTTAGCTTTCTAAGTTATTTGTGCACTCTGGATAATAGAGCTCTATCAGACACTTGGTTAGTGAAGATTTTCTCCCATTCTGTGAGTTGCCTGTGTGCTCATGTTACAATCTCTTTCTCTGAACAGAAGCTCTTTAATTTCACAAGATCCCATCTGTTGAGTGTTGGTTCTAGTGACTGTGCTATTGGATGTCCATTTAGGAACTGTTGGCCTAGCCCAATCAGCTCGAGGGAGTTCCCTACCCTTTCAACTATGGTTTTTATAGTCTCTGGCCTTATATCGAGGTCCTTGATCCATTTGGAGTTAATTCTTGTATATGGTGACAAGGACGGGTCCAGTTTTAATCTTCTGCATGTGGAGATCCAGTTTTCCAAGCACCATTTGTTGAAGATGCTGTTCTTTTTCCATTGGATTTTTGAGGCCCCTTTGTCAAAGATCAAATGGATATAATTTTGTCAGCTTATATCTGGAGATTCAACCCTTATCTATTGATCTGTGTGTCTATTTTGGAGCCAATACCAGGCTTTTTTTACAATTATGGATTTGTAGTATAGACTAAGGTTTGGTATGGAGATATCTTCAGTTGCGTTTTTGTTACTCAGGATTGTTTTTGCTATCCTGTGTCTTTTGTGCCTCCATATGAATTTTGAGATTGTTTGGTCAACTTCTTTAAAGAATTGCTTTGAGGGGCTGGAGAAGTGGCTCAGGGGTTAAACCTCTGCCTTGCAGGCGGAAGGTCCTGAGTTCGGATCCCAGATCCCACGTATAGACGCCAGGCGGAAGTGGGGGTGGCCTGCGCTTCTGGTCCTGGTAGGGTGGAGCCTGTGAATCCCAGGGCGGAGGAAGTGGAGGCGTCCTTGGTGGTTCCCGAATTTGTCCGTGGTTCTCCACACACAGACACACGTGTGCGCACACATACATACGCACACATGCCCAATTGTATAAATAAATAAAAAAAAAGAATTGCTTTGAGATTTTAATTGGTATAGCATTGAATCTGTATATTGGCTTTGGTAGGATGGTCATTTTTACGATGTTGATTCTGCCAATCCAGGAACATAAGTCTCTCCAAATATTCTTAAGAATAGCCACTTAATTAATCTGCTTCGCATATTTTATCCACCTGCTCAGGGAAAGCTCCAAATTAGCATGGACTGGCTATTCCCAAATCAATTAGACAATCTCCTACATGTTTGATTAGGGGTTGACTTGGCTATCTATTTTTCACTTATTTACTCAAATTTTGGCTTGCAATTGTCAAGTCTATATCAGCATCTTCCTATCATATATATATATATATACATATATATATGTATGTATGTATATTCTTTTGAGAAATGTCTGTTTAGATGATTAATGGGACACTGTCAAGTGAGACCAAACAATTTGGAGAAAGAAAGTATTTAGAACTTTTATGCTTATATTTTCTGAGATGATAAAGTCCATTATGACAGGTAACCCATGGTAGCAGGTAGAGAAGTTATACAGCTAGGAGAAGGAAGCTCACTGTTATCTAGCAGCTAGACTCAAAACTCTAAGAATGTGAGGTGGAACAAGAATTCCAGATAGTTTATCCAATCTGAACAACTACCACAATTGACATACTTGCTCCAATATGATTCCAACTTTGAAAGGTTCTGTAAACCTTCTAGTTAATACCACCAACAAAGAAATTATTTTTCAAACATAAAAGCCTGTGTGAGATTTTACAAATTTAAACAATGATGACTGATATTGAGTGGAGTACTATATTTTTAAATTTTACCTTTTTAAATGTGCAGTTTTTAAATGTGCCATAGATGACAAGCAGTCCTTTGAAAGCTCTTTATTATATATTTTGCTGTGACAAAGATCTTTACTTTGAAGCAATAACTCTGGAATTCTTTGGAGATTGAATTTAATCTGTTGATTCCTTTGGAAGTATGTAACTTTTAAAATGATTAATTCTCCTGATCTTTGAATCTAAGGTGTTTGTGAACTTATTTCTGTACTCTTTTGATTCTTCAATATGTCATACCTTTCATTGTACAGATATTTCATTTATGTTAAAATTTTATGTATTTTGTATTTTGATTCTTTTGTGAACAGGATCATTTTTCAACTAAAATTTAGAAATTTTTTGGTAATGTATAAAAATGCTACTTTTGAAAATGTTGGATTTTAAGCAATTATTTAAAGAAATTGACCAAACAATCTCAAAATTCATATGGAACCACAAAAGGCCCAGGATAGAAAAAAAAAAATCCTGAGTAACAAAACACTGTTGTAGGTACCAACAACAGTACCAAACCTTAATTTATTCTACAGATGCTTAGTAATAAAAACAGCCTGATACTAGCTTCAAAATAAACACGAAGATTAATGGATAAGTGCTGAAGACCCACATATAAGCCCACACAATTACAGCCATTGGAGCTTCGATGAAAGGATCCAAAAACTCAATGGAACAGAAACAGAATCTTCAAAAAATGGTGCTGTCAAAACTGGATATATGCATGCAGAAGATTAAAACTGGAACTATACTTGTCACTATTCACAAAAATTAATTCCAAATGTATAAAGGACCTTAATGTTAGACCAGAGACTATAAAAACCCTAGTTGAAAGGGTAGGTAAATCCCTCGAGCTGATTGGTCTAGGCCAACAGTCCCTAAACAGAAATCCAATAGCACAGTCACTAGAACCAACACACAACAAATTGGATCTTAAGAAATTGCAGAGTTTCTGTTCAGGATTGTAAACCAAGCAAAAAGGCAATCCACAGAATGGGAGAAAATCTTCTCTAACCACATTTAAGGTAGAACTCTATTATCCAGAGTTCACAAAGAACTTAAAAAACTGAATAAGGAGACAAACATCACAATTAGAAAATGGATCTCAGAACTAAAAAGAAAATTTTCCATGGACGAAATAAAAATGTCTAACAAATATTTTTTAAAATGTTCTACATCCCTAGTTATCAGGGAAATGTAAATCAAAAGTACCTTGAGATAATGTCTCACTCTAGTCAGGACAGTGAAAAGCCACAATACAAACAACACTGAATGCTGTAGAGAATGTGGAGAGAGGGCAACCCTTAAACATTGCTGGTTGGAATGCAGGCTTATACAATGACTCTGGCCATCAATATGATGATTTCTAAAAATGTTAAGGATTGAAATGCCATATGACACAGCTGTACCACTACTGGGAATAGTCCCCCAAAATGTAGCTATTCACTATAGTGGTGTGAATATAACCATGTTCTTTGCAACACTATTTAAAATAGCAAAGTCATGGATTCAACCCAAATGCCAAACAGTTGAGTAATGGATGATGAAAATTTTGAACATCTATGCAATGGAATACTATTCAGCAATCAAGAAAGATGAACTAATGAAATTTGTAGGGAAATGGATGGAATTAGAAAAAATATATTGATTGAATTATCCCAGACATAGAAAGTTAGATGCCATACATACACCCTAATAATTGGATCCTAGTTCCAAACCCACTTAATGATATATTCAAGGGTAAATCTTTGTAATGCCCACTGTAATTGCAAAGGATTATAAACATAGAAGGGGAATGAAGACCTCAAAAGAAAGGAGATAGGGGAACATGCTTCAGTAAAGAAAATAGGCCACAGTTATTTATAGTATGTAAGTAGTGAGACATCTGGTGCAGCTCAATCTTACACTTCACCTCCTGGTCACTTGGGACTGAACAGATTCTATCTCACCAATCAGAGAGTATATAAGGACTGGCAGATAGATGGTAACCATCTGGGAAATGAGATACTGTAGTCCCTACCCACTGCTGTGTCTTACCATTATTTTTCCACCTACCTTTGAGCTTCCTTTTACATTAATATCTTCATTTAAATAGTCTTTTGTCTTTGGTTAGAAGTGACCTTCAATACCAATCAGGATGCAGCCAAGGACAGTGCAGGAAAAGCAAAACTGAAAACAACAGTGAATCATAAATCAGAATCAGATACCAAATTCAGAACCAAATACCCTACATTATTCACCAGGAACCAGACCAGCCAAATCTTTCCCCATCTTAAAACTCAGGAAACCTTGTGGAAGGGGGGCAACAAGATTGTAAGAGTCTACAGATGGGGAGAACCAACAATATGCAAAATCCTCCACACACATTAGGGCTACAGGAGCCAGGATTGGACTTCGACTGATCTGCACAATTGCTGACATATCAATGACTCCCCTAAGTCTAGCATGGATCACAGGATAGAAGGCTTCAGTCAGTAGTATCCTTAGAGGCAATGGATTAAAAAGTCATAATATTGTTCCCGTGCTAACAGGGAGCTCAAGAAAGGGACCACTAGGCTATTCCACTGAAACCTCAGTCGGGTGGATGACTCAGAGGAAGGTATGGAGTCCATATAAATGGATGTTCCATGGAATGGGAGGGTGGAAGGGGGAGACACCTGGCGAGGGGAAGAGGGGAGGGAGTGAAAAGAAGGAAGAGTAGGGGTAGAGTGCAATGGGGAACGATGGGTGAGGGAAGCAAGGAGGGAGAGGATTTGTTATCTATTGAGTTTTTATGATTAGGAAAATAAAATGTAGGAGAGAACAAAAGAATTAAATGTCAATAAAAATTTGGCTTTGAAGCTACATTTATCATTTCTAACAGCTTCTATAGTGCATTTTGGGATATTTTGCATTTACATCATGGAACACTCTGCTTGTGATTGCTATTAAGGAATTAGGAATGAGTAGATTTTCTGATATTTATACATCATATGTACTTCAACTGATCATATGAGTCATCGTAAACAGAGTACATTTTATACTACTTATTAACTTTTTATTGATATGATATTTTCATATATTTATATAAGGAATTTCATTTGTTTTATCCATCCTTTCATCTTTCTCATCCCCTAAGATTTCTCACTTAAACCTTGCCTCCCAAGTCCTTCACTTACTTTTATGTCTTCTTTTTTTAATGACACACTTAGCTCAGATAAGAGTTTTTTGCACCTCCAATCTATGGTAATAATGACAAATGTTTAAATGGATGATTGGTACAGTATCTTTATAGATAATCTTAGCATTTTATACTCCTGTAATGACTCTGACCTCTTCTTACATAGGTCCTTGGCCTGGTTTACAGTATAAGGAAAAGCAGTCCTGAAATCCAATCAGAAATTAAGAAGTAGGATCCTTAGAGGCAAGGGATAAAACTGTCTTGAGACAGATCACAAGCAATAACAGAAGCTGGATCAAAAGTAAATGTCATAAGCCAACAGAAGCAAAAACTGAAGTCGCCTTCTGTGAACTTCTAGCTTATTTTATTTAATTCTTAGGCAGGAAATGAGCAAAGTGAAAGAATAACTTAGGGGGCAAAAAGCCAATTATGTCAGCCTTGTTTCTGCAGTGGTGGTAAACTTGTTTGCAATCTCTGACATGTACTCTATTCTTTGATCCTGAATGTAGTTTATTACCCAGAGTGTGCATACTGGTTAGACATTATCTTGTGTTCAAGATACTTATGTTCTTGAGTGTGTTCATTGATCAGATTACAGGAGCATATTTTAAATAGCCACATGTCTGCTTTAATCAGTTAAGGAAAAATGTTGACCCTTTTTCTAACATCTCCCACTTTTTTATTCAAATATAAGGCAAAGATGCTCCTCCAGAAATTTTTACCTTCTTGTAAATTCTTTGTTCTTCCTTGGTGTTGTAGTCTGCCTTCATGATTGCTGATAAATAACCAACAAATGGCTTAAGAGAACAAGGGGTTTATCTTCTTACTAATAATCTAGTTGTAGACTGTCCAGCTTGCTGGGAGAGCATGCACCAACACTAGGGCCAAGGGAACTGACCACACCATCTCTATGTAATGGCTGACAGAACATGTATACACAAGGATGCAGACTTCCTCAACTGGCTCTCAGTATTTTGTTCATCTGTTCAGGGGCTAGTCCTACCCATCATAGGCTGGGCCTTCCTTATCAGCTAAACAATCTCCTGCAGGTTTGCTCTGGGCTCAACTCTTTAGGGAATGCTCAAGCCTGAGATCTCCATTTCTTGAAGATGGATGCCGAGGGCATTCTTCGAAGTCTCAGTTGCAGTGTGTCTCCTATATCAGCATAGTTCTGTGCCTATGCCAACCTAGATGTCAGCCTATACCAGTATAGTTATAGGCTGATTCTTATTGACTTTCCTGCAAGGGGCAGGGATGGATCTTGTCCTGTCTCAAATTGGGATCAAGAGAGGAGGCATTTTTTACATATTCTTTCCTGTTCTTTGGAAACCATTTAGACATCGATTAGCATACCTGAAGGAGGGGCACAGAGCTTTATCATTATAATTGAATCACCATGTTCCTGGCCTATCAGCAGCCTGTTCTTTCCCCACCATGTATGGGGCCACTAGGGCTTATTAAAATGTCTAAGGATTTGCAGGTCTGTATTGTATGGTTCCACCTGTTGTGAACTTTGCACTTTCAGTCTGTCACTATTGATGTCATCACTCTGTGCAGTGTACAGACTTCACTCCTGTTTCATGGTATATAAGGGACTAGGTTCCACAATAAACTTAACTTGGTTTTCAGCTTTTCCAAGATCCTCCTTTGACCCAGTCTTACATAATTCTTGCTGATCCCCCTCTGGTACCCTTCGGGATTGTGAGTAAAGCATGCTGGTCATGGGACCCCACATAATTGAACCTCTAATACTCTACAAATGTGCCCAGAGTTCAAACCCTCAACTGTCAAGTTGACACCTGTGCTGGACTATGACACTGTACCCCTTGTCAACTTGACACAAAGACATAGCACTTTTTAAACTGTAACCTTCAATCCTTGTCCCCAAAATGTTAAAAGTCATCTTTTTTTATTCAATTGTGCATGTGTGTGTGTGTGTGTGTGTGTGTGTGTGTGTAGAAGCATGGGTGAATTCAGGAACCACCATGGACCACCTCCACCTCCTCCTTGTTTACTCTGCCCTGGGATTCACAGGCTCTGCCCTACCAGGACCAGAAACAAAGGCCACCCCTGCTTCCACCCAGTGTCTATACATGGGGTCTAGGATCCAAACTCAGGACCTTCTGCCTGCAAGGCAGAGGCTTAACCCCTGAGCCACCTCTCCAGCCCCTAAAACTTATTTTAAAAATATAAATACATTTCACAGACAAATTTAAAATGTTCTCTCATTAAAACATCATTTCCAATATTTTAAAAGTTCAAGTTCTTAACCTTAAAAGTGTATTAAATGAGAATAAGTTAAATACTTTAAAACAAATAAAACATTAAAACAGGAGTATCTTGAATAATAAGAAATCTTTAGAAAGGTCAAAGTCCAGAAAATCAAATACTGCATCCTGTACTTCAATGTCCATCTAATGATGCTTATCATGTTGTCAAGGTGGCTCAAAGATTTTAAGCTTTCCCAGTTCTTGTTTGGAGCTCAAAGTCATAAAAGCAGAGTTTCTCTGAGCCAGGGAAATCTCTACTCATAGCTATCTTCAGCATACATTCCACAGTTCTGGCATCTCCAACACTCTGGGTTTGCCTCTGCAGCTATAAGCCTCATCTTCTCTTGCAGGACTCTATCCATTCCACTTAGTGCCAAACTTTTGCTGCTCTTCATGAACTCCATAATCATATACCCAAACCAGTACCAGCTGGGGGATGCTGCCAGAATCTGAAGTATGTTTGAAACATAGCTTGGTCCATTCGAGCCACAGCTGTACCATTTTGTGTGCTGACACTGGAAAAGCCTCTTTTAGGCAGCCAAACTTCCAAAGGGCAAAAAATAGCTTTAACTTGAGCTTTTGGCCCTGGAAGGAATCTGGGTTTTCAACGCAGGAACTCACCATATGGTGGTTTTAATGTCTTCCACAGTCCCAGTGCAAGTCACTAGGTTTTCCTTCACTGATGTTCATTTCTACAACAGCAACAGATATTTTGCTGCCTGCCCTTTCCACATCAAAAGATTCATGTCCAGACGTGGAGTGCCATAAGGGGGTAGGATGCCCTGGACAGCTCATGGAGCCTAGACATGGAATCCATAAGGAGCAAGGAACCTTCCATCTTTTCTCAGAAAGTTGGAACTCGCGGACTCCAGACATGGAGTGCCATGAGAGCTAGAGTGCCCTGGAGAACACATGGAGCCTAGGCATGGAATCCAAGAGGACTGAGGAACCTTCCAACTTTTCTCTCCACTAATAACGGTTGATTCTTGTACCTGCATCATTTGGTGACTCAGATGGGACAGCCAAAAGACCGTTTCCCTGCAACATTTGGCCACCACGAGTGACAGTCCTGATTGTCCTACATCATTTGGCAACCACAAAGGGATATATGAAGGGATTCAGAAAGGAAAGATAGATTCCAACCAGCTAAGGTAAAGACAATCTGGGTCTGTCCTCTGCTCACTTTTCTAAGCAGGCTCCTCAGGGGAGGAGGAAGAGAAGGGCACTTTGATATTGGGGAGAGAATGTTTTAACCTCCATGTGAATGTATGAGTGAATGTCAGCCTGAGGTGGAAATCCTATAACACCTCTGTGCTTGAATTTGTAGTCCCACAGTGAGATCCCTAAGATCTCTTAAAGCCACGGGATTGATTAGGCTAGTTCTGTGTTTCCATGGTGATAACATATATAGTTTATGGTGGGATCAGATTAGAATCCTATCACAAGTCATGAGTCAACTAAAACTACCATGGCTAAGTTATCACCCATGACTCTGCAAAGAGCCAAGCTGGCACTCGAGTGATCTCTACTGGAGGGATTCCCAACCTTTGTTTGTCTGTTTCATTCAGTGGGGATTGATGTGACTTTAGCCCTTTGTCTGCATCATATGGTGGCGATCAGTGTGACTTTAGCTCTTCTTAGTCAATGTAAGGAAATTCCTAGAAATGTTTGCTCTAAAGGAAAGTGCTTTCATGTCTGAGACAATGATCACACTGTTTGAATAGCATAGGGAATACAGGAACTTTCAAGCATGTGTGGACCATGGACTCTGCCCTTAAAGTACATCACGTTAGGGGTGTCAGATGGGGCCCTGGCCCTTCCCCTCCAACCACGCCATGGGTGGTGTCAGGTGGAGCCCTGGCTCCCCAAACCATGCCATGGGTTAGTGGCATTGACTGGGGCCCTGGCCTCTCCAACCACACCATGGGTGGTGGTGGGTGGAGCCCTGGCTCCCCCAACCATGCCACGGGCAATATCAGTGAATGTCTCCACTGACCACCCTGTGTACAGCACTGATCTCACAGTCAGCCACTGGGTTTATGTAGTGCTTGGCACAACTCTGCTGAGCCATGTGTCCTTTCCCCAAGTCCAGGTCCATTAAAGTGAAGCCAAAAGAGAGATTTCACCATTCTGTGTCCAGGGACTAACTGGAGAATGTGAATGTTTAGTCCTACTAACCTGAAAGAGAATCAATTTATAGCATATTCTCAGACATGGCTTTTATACATCTTAGACAAGAGATGGCCCCAGGAGGATCTTTAAATTATAATATCATCCTCCAACTAGACAATGACAAACAAATCACAGAAAGGTATGAAACTATAGTGATCTGTACCAAAAGTACCAGCTAGTAGTTCAGGAAAAGCTTTGTCTCCCAATAGAAATGCCCTGAAGACTAAGGTGGAACAAGAATTTCATCTAGCCTCCACATCAGCCAAAATGCCCATAACCTTGAAAGTAAACAGGTCACCAACAGGGGGATTTTGGGAGATGTCCCAGACTCCCATCTGGAGGACAGGGTCCTCATCTGTCAGGGGGAAGTAGACCCTGTTTGGAAGACAGGGTCCTCATCTGAAAGGGAGAGGTGGGCGCACTGTGAAATCAAGAAGCTTTGATTTCTGTCTCTCAGGTCACAGAGGTAGAATCCTTTGTTTCTGTTTGTCCTTCCTGTTCTGTGTTGTCTTGTGGCACCACTGACAGACAAAATGGGACAGATGCAGATGACCCCTTAAACTTATTTTTGGACCATTTTAAGGACTTTAAAAATAGGGAAGTGACCTAGGACTTTATGTGAAGAAAGGAAAACTCTTTGTCTTTTGAAGGAATGAATGGCCCACATTCAAAGTAGGCTGGCCAGGAGATGTGTGTTTTCAACTATCTGTTATTTAATTCCCCCAATAACACCTGAATTCTAGTTTCTAAAGCAACCAAGAAACAAAGAAATTAACACTTGACATTGGCCTAAGGGGATAGATAGAATACCAACAGGTATGCCCAAGCAGATCAACTCAGGACCCCTTCAAACAGGGGAAAGTTGGAAATAATGCTTTGAATATGACCAGACTGGGCACTTTGAGATAGTTGCAAGCACAGGAAGTTTCCATGTGGCCTATGTCCTGACTGTGGGAATCTCCACTGGAGGAAAGATTATCGGCTGAACCTCAAGGCCAAGGGGTCAAGCCCTGTACTGGGGACCAATGAAATGGCCTAAAGCTCTTAACTTCCCTCAGATGGGAAAAGGAGTTTTTATCCTATAACCATTGAAAACCCAAAATGCCAGGTTGAACATCTCATAAAAACCTTGGATTTAACATGCAAATGGGAAACCTCTTTGTTTCTATGTTAATTGTCTATTAACATAGAAAAAGGAACACAAAATTTTAGTGCTCAACTTCCTTCCTAGGCTTTTGTCAATCTTTGATTTTACTAGAATGTTTAGGATCAGGGAAGTGACAGGTTCACCAGTCACTCACAAGGTAACTACTGAAATTCCTTAAATGTGCAATGGTATTGTTTTTAGGCATTCTTTTGTTTACATGCCTGAATGCCCGAATATCCTAGGTTTAGGCTTAATAGAATAAAATATTTTAGCTCTGTTGTAAAGTCATCCACGTGGTTCTGATTTTAGGCATACCAAAGATGCTACAGAGAGGAAATCATAGATTCCAGAAAATGGGGGATTCCAGATAGCATTTAACAAAAAGTCTGCAGTTTAAAGGCCCCAAGAAAGACAGTTTGTACTGTAGAGTTGAAAATCAGGCATGTATTGATGGAAAGTTTAATAAAATTTTGCCCTTGTCCTAAAAGCTTGCCTAAAGTTAAACTCCGTGCTTGACAGAGGGAAAATGCAATGACAAGCTTAAGGAGTTAAACCAGGAGAAACAGCAAAACTAATATTAAACAGAGTAGTGGCTCCATTAGCAAATCAACACTGCTGGCTTTTCATTTAGATCTGAAGAGTGGTCCTACCCTAAAGATGAGATAATGCTTAAGAGACCTTCAGAACTATCCATGTCAGGAAATAATGTCCCCTACATGTGTCATCTTAAAAAGACTTGTGTCACTTGCCTTTCAGAACCCAAAAGGAGGACTAATTTAGATTGGTCTGTATAAAGAATCAAACAGTTCAAAATTTTTTGACAGGTTTTAAAATGTGACTTTGGAGATTTACAATAGCCAGAGGAGAAAGGTCTCAAATATATAAATTACTTACAGCTTTTGGTTTTAACACCTTACAAACATGTTTTCTTTACTAACTCTTGCTTTTACCCACAGTAAGAGTGCTAAGCTTATTTGGTTTATCCCATGTGCCTTCCAAATTATAATGGTTTAATCCTTATGTAGATCTTGGAGGCTTAATTTATCTGCTTTGTCTTTTTTAGATGGACCTTGAAGTAATAAAGGCATCTATGAAAGACCTCTAGACCACCCCAGCATTTCATAGATAAGGACATCAGACTGCTCTCACTTCCTTTGCCCCAACTCAGTAGGAAGTAGCCAGAGCGGTCATTGCCCTTTATCCCCAGAGCAGTCAGTCCTCAAATAGGTTTATGGGGGAATGAGGCAGGATTAGAGCAGCCATGCTGGGATGGGTCTCTCAAGGTCTTTGAAGGTCTTTGGAATTCCTGAGGGTCATCCCCCACTGTTGGAATCACCCTGAAATCCTCCCAGAGATAAGATGGACAACTTCCCTATGAAGGGATTATAGAGATGAGCTCTCAATATCAAATGAGGACCTCTAACCCACATGGGCCCAGAGCAACTGGGTTGGACCCCAGTGGGAGTTAACCAATGGAAAAATGCCAGTCTCCAGGGCTTGTCTAGGTGTATAAATATGCCTGGCCCTGGCAGCCATCTTTGGCACCCTAGCCCCTCATGGCACTTGTGCCACAAGTTCTTTCTAGCTTCATGCCTGCTTCTCATGAGTACTCCAGTGCTTTAGCCCCTCGTGCCATGAGTCCATTACTTACTCCTGTTCCTCATGGATTCCATGCCTAGGCTCCACGAGTTCTGCAAGGCATCCTAGCCCCTCATGGAGTCCATGAGTTCCAACCTTTCTCTCTGTAATAAACTCTACCTTAATTCTCTACATGTGTTCTGGTTTCAGTCTTCAACTCCAGAACTCAAGAACCCTACAACATTGGGACAGCTGATTCTTGTCACTGCAACAATAGCAAATAGTCAACCTTTTGGAGTAGATTTACTTTATTATTTTTTTATTTTATAAATTTTTTATTATTAATTCAGCTCATACAAACTTATTAGGTACACAAGTTCCCTCCCTCCCTCTGCCTTCCCCTGAACCCCCTGTTCCCCCTCCTCTCACCCCTACCTCCCCATCCCTCAGTACCTCCCGCCCAAATTCCCAGAGAGTCCTTTCTTGTGCATGCCTGACTCTCCTCTGGGCCCTCCTCTCCGATGACGTAAAAGGACCCAGTGTCATTTCCCAGACCCCTTTCCCGTGTTCCCCTTAAGCATAGGAAAACTGCTGTGGCTGCCAATCCCTTGCCTCCAAGGATCTTGGTGCCTTTAGCAGATGCTAGACTTTGTGAGGTCAATAGTGTGTTGGACATTGTGCAGGGCATGCAAAGTCCAATTATGATTGCTTTGGCCCTAACTTGTGTGGAGTATCTTGCAAATCATTGCTCCTCCCATCCTTTTGTTCTTACACTCTTACCGCCCCCTCTTCGGCAAATGTCCCTGAGCTTCAGGATGGGGAGAAATTAGGCTGGCCTAGTTCTAGGGGTTGATATAGAGTCTCTGAAGTTCTCGATTTGTGGTTTGTTGATTTTCTTTTGCAGTTTTGCTGCTCCTGCAATGCCCTTCACTCCATCCTGCTGGGCACTGTATGTCACCCCCTGGCTAGAGACAAAAAGCTTTTAACTGGAGTCTTATTATAAGAGCACATTCAAGGGTAGATGTAATAAAAGTAGGAAACCTCAGTGAAGGGGTCAATCACCCATTTGTAAAATGGTTAATTTTTATCTGCCAGACTATATGCCCTCCCCTTCTGTTGAAATCATACACCCTTAGTTGTAAATGATCAGGAATGAACGTCTGTGAACTTAAACAGGTGTCACATTACTTACTTGCAGTCCTTGAAGGAGGCCTATTTTCTCTACTGTAACATTGTCACTTCTCTCTTTGTTTCTGGTGTGGCCCTCCAACCCCATCCCTCCTGTTCAAAATCCTTGCAATTACTGTAGGTAATACATAGATTTACCTATGAGTGTCTCAAGATGGGCTGGGTGGGTTTGGTACTAGGAGCCACTAATTAGGGAGTACATACGGCGCTTAACTTTCTGGGTTTGGGATACTTCACTTAATATAATTGTTTCTAATGATATTCATTTTCTGGCAAATTCCAGTAATTCATCCTTTTTGATAGCTGAGTAGTACTCCATTGTATAGATGTACCACAGTTTCCTTATTAACTCGTCAACTGTTGGACATTTGGGTTGATTCCATGACTTTGTTATTGTAAACAGTGCTGCTATGAACATGGTCATGCTTGTGCTATCGAGGTGAACCTCTGCTGTATGGGGGGTTATTCCCAAAAGTGGAATAGCAGAGTCATATGGCATTTCAATCTCTAATTTCTTTAAGAATCTCCAGACGGCTAGCCAGAGTGGCTGTATGAGCCTGCATTCCCACCAGCAATGTAGGAGAGTTCCCCTCTCTCCACATCCTCTCCAGCATTTGTTGTTGTTTTTATTGTGGATTTTTACCATCCTGACCAGGGTGAGATGATATCTCAGGGAAGTTTTGATTTGCATTTCCCTGATGGCTAAGGAAGTGGAGCATTTTTTAAGATATTTGTTAGACATTTTAATTTCATCCCTGGTAAAGTGTCTTTTAAGTTTCAGGGCCGATTTTTTAATTGGGCCATTGCTTTCCTTGGTGTTTCTTTTTCTAAGTACTTTGTGCACTCTGGACAGCAGAGCTCTATCAGATGTGTGGTTAGTGAAGATTTTCTCCCATTCTGTGGGTTGCCTTTGAGCTTGTGTTACAATCTCTTTATCTGAACAGAAGCTCTTTAATTTCACAAGGTCCCAACTGTTGAGAGTTGGTAGCAGTGACTGTGCCATTTGATGTCTGTTTAGGAAATTTTGGCCTAGCCGGATCAGTTCCATGGAGTTCCCTATCCTTTCACCTATAGTTTTTATTGTCTCTGGCCTGATATCAAGGTCCTTGATCCATTTGGAATTAAGTCTTGTACATGGTGACAAGAACAGGTCCAGCTTTAATCTTCTGCATGTGGAGATCCAGTTTTGCCAGCACCATTTGTTGAAGATGCTGTTCTTTTTCCATTGGATTCTTTGGGCCCGTTTGTCAAAGTCCAAATGGCTGTAATTTTGTGGGTTTATATCTGGGTCTTCAATCCTTGTCCATTGATCTGTGTGTCTATTTTGGAGCCAGTACCAGGCTGTGTTTATAACTATGGATTTGTAGTATAGACTTAGGTTTGGTATGGTAATACCTCCAGCAGTGTTGTTGTTACTCAGGATTGTTTTTGCTATCCTGGGTCTTTTGTGCCTCCACATGAACTTTGAGATTGTTTGGTCAACTTCTTTGAAGAATTGCTTTGGGATTTTAATTGGAATAGCATTGAATTTGTATATTGCCTTTGGTAGGATGGTCATTTTTACGATGTTGATTCTGCCATTCCAGGAACAAGGGAGGTCTTTCCACCTTCTGTTGTCTTCTGTTATTTCTTTCTTTAGGGTTTTAAAATTTTCGTTGTAAAGGTCTTTTACCTCCTTGGTTAGGTTTATACCAAGGTATTTCAATTTTTTAGGGGCTGTAGGAAATGGGATTGTTTCTCTCAAGGCTTTTTTACTTCTTTCATTCTGGGCATATAGGAAGGCCTCTGATTTTTGCACATTTATTTTGTATCCTGCCACCCTGCTGAACTTCTCAAGTAGTTCCCAGGAGCTTCCTGGTGGAGTTTTCTTCAAGCTTGAGTATCATTTCTAACATTTTTTAAAGGCCTTGTTTGGTGGACATGTATCCTTTCCAGTTGTCTTTGTACTGGAAGATTTTTCTTTTTCCCTCGATCATGACTGATAGTTTTGCAGGGTAAATCAGCCTGGGTTGACATTTTTGCTCATTCAATACTTGAAGTATGTCTCTCCAAGCTCTTCTTGCTTTTACTGTTTCGACTGAGAAGTCATTTGTTATTTTAATAGGTTAACCTTTAAAAGTGACTTGTTTTTTCTCCCTTGAAGCTCTCAGCACCAGTTCTTTATCTTGAATGTGGAGTGTTTTGACTATTATTTGCCGTGGTGAGCTTCTGTTTTGGTCATATCTGTTTGGGGTGCGGAATGCCTCTTGTATATGGATGGGCCTCTCTTTTTTTAGATGAGGAAAGTTTTCCTTGATGATCATTTGAAAAATTTCCTCAGGGTTGATGTTTTGAGATTCTTGCTCTGCTATTCCATGAATACGCATGTTAGGCTTCTTCAGGGTGTCCCATATCTCCTGAATATTTCTCTCAAGTATCTTTTTGGCTTTAACAACCTCTTCCATTGAGCTGGTTAGTACTCCCACTTTATCTTCAAGGTGTGAAATTCTGTTTTCTGCTTCGTTAGTTCTGCTGATATGACTCTCTGTGGAGTTCTGGGTTGAAGATAAGTTGTCTTTTAGCTCAGTTTTAAACTCTTCTTGAGTCTGTTTTAACTACTCTATGCCAGTTTTTGTTTCTTGCACTGTTTTTCTCAACTCCTCCAAGTGTCTGTTGTGTTCCTCCTCAAAGCGATTGATTCAATTATTTAATTCCTCCCGGATTTCCTCTTTCATAGTATTGAACATGGTAATGATCATATTTTGAAGGTCGTTTTCCTGGGTCAGGCTTTCTTGGCCATTTTCCATGTGTTTGTTCTGGTTGGAGTCTAACATTATGGGATTAATTCCTTCAGTGGGATATTTGTTTACTTAAGTGTTGTTTCTCATGGATTTGCACTTTGACTTTGGCATTGTCGTTTTAACTCTTAAGATCTTTCAATTTCTGTGCGTTTTTCACTAAACTGAATTAATTGGCCTGGGGTTTTGGGGGTGGGTGGAGACGGAGCATACCTAGGTCGAGGTGAATCCAGGCTGGAGCCGGGGCGCCCGTCAGCGGAGTGGAGAAGGGAGGATTGGGCGTCAGCAGGGCGCTATTTAACCTGGGTGACCTTGGGGTGGGTCCGGGCACAGGGGGGTGTTCTCTTCCTCCCAGGCCCTGCGCGGCGTCTCCAGCTGGATGGTGGGAGGAACTGGGTCCCTTGGGCGGCCTGGGGTTCTGGTTGTGGGTGGGGACGGAGCTTACCTAGGTCGCAGTTAGGCCTGGCTGGACCGTGTGTGCCCCAGGTGGCAGAGTGGGGAAAGGGAGGATGGGGCATCGTTGGGGCACTATTTAACCTGGGGGACCTGGGTGGGTGCCCGGGCGCAGAGGGAGTGTCCTCCTCCTCCCAGGCCCTGCGCAGTGGCTCCGGCTGGATGGTGGGAGGAGCTAGGTCCCTTGGGCGGCCTGGGGTTCTGGGGGTGGGCAAGGACGTATCTTACCTAGGTCGCGTGGTGAGGCGCGGCTGGACCGCGCGCATGTCCCGGCGGCAGAGTGGAGGGAAGGGATGAGTAGATTTATAAGGAAAATAAAATACTTGAGTTATTGTACCATCTGTATATCCACATTTACTAGAGGAATTGTCATCAATAGTGTTCCCATACTAAAGGGGAGCACAAGAAAGGGCTCTAGGCAATGCTACTGAGTCTTTACACCTCATTAGAGTGGAGGATGCAGAGGGAAGTTTGGCATTCACATTAAAGGATACTCCATGGATTGGGGGAAGGGGGGAGAAAGGGAAGTAGGGGGCAAAGGAAGAGGAAAAGGGGGAGAGGGAGCAAGGATGACAGGGGAGTTGTAGAGGGAGGGAGGGGAGCAGGGTACCTATTAAGTTTGTATGATTGGGACAACAAATAAATAAATAAATAAATAAATAAATAAATAATAAAAGAAAGTAGAAACATTAGAAATTAGTTGTTTAAGTTAGAGCCGAGGCAATCATAATAGGACTTTACATGCCCTGCGCAATGTCTAACACATTATTGACCCCACTAAGACTAGCATGAACTTAAGGCACTAGGATCCTTGGAGGCTAGGGATTAACAGCCACAATAGTGTTCCTGTGCTTAAGGGGAACACAAGTAACGGTTCTGGGAAATGCCGCTGGGTCCTTGCACCTCATCGGAGAGGAGGACCCAGAGGAGAGTTTGGCATGCACATTAAAGGATGCTCCAGGGATGGGAGGGGGAAGCACTGGGGAATGGGGAGGAAGGGGGGAAGGGAGAGCGGAAGCAGGGAGGTCGGAGGGGGTGGTGAGAGGGAGGAGACCGGTGTACCTGTTAAGTTTGTATGAACAGAAATAAAAAAAAGAAAGAAATAAAAAAAAGAAATTGTTTAACAATGATACATGTCATAATGTAGGAAGTCATTTGAAGAAATTGAAATCTTTTGTTTTTTGGATAAATATTATGAATTGTATTGAGATAATTAGAATAAGCTATTTGTCATTCTATATTATTTATAAATGCTTCTTACATTTTTTGTTTAGTAAATGGAACAATAATTTCAAATGGGTCCCATACTGAAATGGCTTGGTATGAATTCTTCTTCTTTGGGTAAGTATTGTTATCTTGTCTAATGTGCTTGTAATTTCCTTACAGTTTTATTAGAGGAAAAAACATTTTAAAATATTTAATTTTTGAATTATCACAGGAGATAGAGAATTAAGGGATGGTAAAATAATTAATTATATAAGTTTGGATAAATCAAATAAATATAAATGAGCATCTTGTAGATGCTGCTCTATAAATTGCAATTTCTGATACGCTGCATCAGTAAGTTGTCTGGGACTGTTTAATTCTGGGGGGACCTCTTAAAGAAGCACAGAAATTAGTTAATTGATGATTAGGAATACACAGTGAAGATATTAGCCAATTAATGCCACCCAATAATTTTTGAATATTATTTAATGTGGTTAAGTGATAAGTCTTATTTGTATTTTTTGAGGCCAAGCTTGAATTTTGATAACTTTATATCCCAGATATTGTATGGGAAATTTTTTTTTGTATTTTATCTATTGCTACCTGTAAACCAAATTGAGGCAATAGCTGACAGGCTTGTTAATAAGTTCTCCAGTTCCTTCTTATAATCCATGAAGAGGTGAATATAATCCATAAATAAGAGCTTTAGGAAAGGAGTCTCTTAAGGGCTGTAGTGCTTTATTTACAAAGTATTGACACATCCTTGGATGATTTAACATATATGAAATTAAAGTAATCAGCTGCACTGTTTAGCCCTGTGAGGTTAGGGTACTCTCCCAGTGAGGGAGAGCAGTACTTACCTTTAAATCATTATATCTGAATTAAGCTAGCAAGGTTGTAACAGAATACAGGAGTACACCTGGGAACACAGCATTAGAAAGAAGATTAATCTTCAATGAAGGGAGCTCAACATACCAGGAAAATAAATTTTTTGGAAGTCATTTATATTTTTCCTTTCTGGTCACTAGATATGTTGCTATAAGATTTCTTAAGGAAGTTGGAGGAATGAGTAAGTTCATAGTGGCTTTGTTATTCTGGGAACACACAGGAAAAATCTTTAAAGGAATTATGAAAGTGATGTTATCAGATCCTTGGTAAGAATCCAACATCAGCTTTTGTGAAACTTCATTAAAATCAAAATCAAACAAGATAATTTAAGTCAATACATACTTAGGCCTTTTATTATTATCAAATCTTTTTAGTTTAAGTGTGTACATGTATTTTAATTGAGCATGCCAAATAAAAATGAAAACAAAAACCAAAATAGAAATACAAGTGCACAATAAGATGAGAAAAATTGAAGTGGCTGCAATTTGTTTATTTTGAAATACAAAACACATAAAGTCATCAGACAGACCATACAAGTTGTCTCCTGTAGACAAGGACATAAAGCTAAGTAGAGTGAGGTTCTTTTTTAAATTTATTTATTATTTATTCAATTTTGTGTGTATGCGTGTGTGCACATGTGTGTATGTATGTATGTGTGAGTATGTGTTTAGAACCACAGACGAATTTGGGAACCACCTCCACCTCCTCCTTGTTTGCTCTGCCCTGGGATTCACAGTCTCTGCCCTACCAGAACCAGAAACGCAGGCCACCTCCGCTTCCGCCAAGCATCTATATGTGGGGTCTAGGATCCAAACTCAGGACCTTCCGCCTGCAAGGCAGAGGCTTAACCCCTAAGCCATCTCTCCAGCTCCTAGAGTGAGATGCTTTATGGATCAATGTTGGAAACAGACATTGAAAACATTATCATAAGCAGATTAACATTTAGGAAAACCTTATCATTAAAAATAGAAACTGGTGGGGCTGGAGAGGTGGCTCAAGCGTTAAGCATCTGCCTTGCAGGCAGAAGGTCCTGAGTTGGGTTCCTAGACCCCAGGTATAGACACCGGGCTTAAGTGGGACCGGCCTGCATTTCTGGTCCTAGGCGGAGCCTGTGAATCCCAGGGCAGAGTAAACAAAGAGGAGGTGGAGGCGTCCCTGGTGGTTGGTTTCCGAATTCGTCCATGGTTCTAAACACACACATAACACATGCGCATGCACACACACACACGCACAATTGAATAAATAATAAATAAATGAAAAAAATAGAAACTGGTATTAATGAAACCCAGAAAGTTTGGATAAAATATAGCATTTTGTTCAGCAATTATTTTAATTATCAATGACACATAGAACTTGAAAATAGGGCTGGAGAGGTGGCTCAGGGGTTAAGCCTCCGCCTTGCAGGCGGAAAATCCTGAGTTCGGATCCCAGATTCCACGTATAGACGCCGGGCAGAAGCGGGGGCGGTCTGCGCTTCTGGTCCTGGTAGGGCGGAGCCTGTGAAACCCGGAGCAGAAGGAGGTGCAGGCGTCCATGGTGGTTCACGGGTTCGTCCGTGGTTCTATACATACACAGACACACACACACAGACACACACGCGCGCACACACACATGCACATGCGCACAGTTGAATAAATAATACAAAAATTAAAAAAAAGAACTTGAAAATAACTTTAGAAAATCTTTGTATTTAAAGTATGTTAAAGATAAATTTATGATTAGATAGACAACATATAGAAGATTCATAGAAACACATATGTAGAAATCCAAAACAGCTGGACGTCCTTTTGAAGGCACCTTAAATTAGAAAAAAATTATTTATCAAAGGGATAAAATAAATGAAGAAATAGTTGTAAGAGACTTGAACATACATAATGTTGTAAATTAAATAAAATTAAACATATACAATAAAGTGATTTGAAGGCAGGTGAGAAGCATCTTTTGGATCAAGAGGAATTGTATAAAAACAACCTTTTAAATCTATAACTACTTTCGGTTAATCCTTAGATAGCATTTTCGGTAAAGGAAAACCGGGTTGTAATGTTCCCTGGGGAGAATTTTTCATTTATTTTTTATAAATCAGTTAATAATCTCCATTTTCCTGATTTATTTTGTATTATAAATATTGGAGAATTCCAAAGACTTGTCGAGTCTGAAAATAATTATTTTATTAATTTATTAGTCTCTTGTAATTTATATTGAAGAAGGAGCCACTGCTCCATCCAAACAGGTTCTTCATTTTTCCAATGTAATGGGAAAAGCTTTATTAAAGCAGTGGCTACTAATCTGAATTTGGGTATTACATTGGTTGGATGTTAATTTTAATTCCTTTATTATTTTTTCCAAGTCCATTAACAAAATCATATCCCTTATTAGCCATTATTTGTTTAGTGTGAGAGGATATATTTGGGATAGTAATTGAAGCTCTCCATTACATTAGTAAGTCTCTTCTCCACAAATTTAAAGCTATATTAGCAACATAAGGCTGTAAATGAGCTATCTGACCTCCTGGCCCTGTAACTTCCTTCATTTGGGTTATTTATATTTAACTAGCTTTTGAAAGATTATTTTAGATGAAGTCTCTTTTATTTCATCATTAGTGTCCTCATAATAGGTCTCAATATTAGATCCCTTTTCTTCTTTATCAGTTTTTGCCTTTCTGTTAGGTAGGGGAGGCAATGGATGTGAAACTATTTTGTCCAATGATTGATATCCTCCCCCTGGATTCTTTCTAGAGTCTTCTGATTCTGTTTGGAAAGGCTTCAGTTCTTTAGATATATGTTTATATAAAGTCCATACTTTTGTTTCTATAAATTTACCATTTTGATGAGTTCTTTGTAGAGCTCTCATGATTTGTTTATGTAGATTATGATTTAATTGTACTCTCAGCTGAGACTGAAACCAATGGCAATGTTTATGAATGGGGCAGAATAATTCACTGTACACTCTAGGTACTACATCTCTTCATGCTGCCTTTACCATAGACCTTAATAATGTAACATATTCTTTTTCTAATAAGGGAGAGTTTACAATTACTCTGCCATTCAATAATGTCAAAGGTCTCACTCAGAGTGAAGCTCCCCTTCCATCCTGCTGGCCAGGAGGATGCCGCAACACAGACACTACTCTCTCTGCCAATTGTCCTGAGACCAAGTCACAAGGAATCACAGAAGCTGAATTGAAAGTAAACTGCATGGGCCAACAGAGAAAAAAACTTAAGGAGCCTTCTCTGGACTTCCAGGCTGTTTTATTTACTTCTTAGGCAGGAGACAAGCAAAGTTAAAGAATAACTTCGAAGGGGCAAAAAATCCAATTGTGTCAACCTTGTTTCCACAGTGGTTGTAAACTTGTTTGCAATCTCTGATACATGCCCTGTTCTTTGATCCTGTCTGCAGGATGTTTGTTACCCAGATGTCCTCATGGTTTAGACATTATCTTGTGTACAAAATATTTATGTTCACGAGTGTGGTCATTGAATGGATTACAGGAGCATGTTTCAAATAGCTGCATGTCTGCTTTTAATCAGTTAAGAAACAATGTTGACACTTTTCCCAACATAAAACAGTCATAATCGAGTTCTGATGCAAGCGGGCAGCCCAGGAATGGACCCCCAAGTTATGCCATTGATTCCTGAACCCTCACTGGAGTAAAGAACTCACAGGGAGATTTAGCACTCACATAGATGGATGCTCTGGGACATGGGAAAGAGGAAGTGGCAGGCACCTGGAGAGGAGGGGGGGAAAGAGGCAGGTGAGAGGGAGGGGGAAGAGAGTAGAGTGCAATGGGGGACAACTGGGAGGGTAGGAAAGAGGGAGATGAGGAGAATACCCATGAGATTATATGATTAGGCAAAAATAAAATATATAATAATAAAATAAAGAAATCCACAAATGGATAAAGTAGAGAATATAGTTTAAACAATAAAGCTAAAATGAATACAGGTTCAATTGAATCTTTTTCTTTTTTTTTACTCCAGGTTCCTATAAAAGATAACATTTTTCAAATTGATTGTATTATTCATATATACATGTATGCTAGAATATTTGCCTAATACCAATAAAATTACTTAAATGTAAAAAAAAAAGAAAGTTCTTGGTTACTTTCTTGACATTCATGCCACTATTGCATTTATTGCATTGATGGTACCTTCTTTGCCTAGGGTTTTATTATTATAGTTTTCAGCTTTCAATGATTAATGACACTCTCGTTTGGTTTTTCTCCCCCAGTATATTGCATAATATTTTCTGGTACTATAAATCTTGGCTAGCAAGGAGGAAGTTTTCAGATCACTTCCAGAAGAGTTTTCTTGGTGTGTATGTGTTGGGAGGGGATCTTATGATCAACATGTGTAGTAGCTTCAGTAATAAGTTCTCACTATTAGTTTCTAGAAAGTCACAAAAGCAATGACCAAAAAACTATATTGTATTAGCCAGAGTTCTCTGAAGAAACAGAATCTATAGAATGTAATATATGTACAAACAAGTTTATTAAAATAACTCACAATAAAAATAGTGTTCTTCGAGGTAACCACCCACAGCAGCCTCTTTCTTGACTGGAATGTTCCACAAAGCCAAAGGATCCCAAGAAAGACTCAAACTTTTGCTCCTCTGCAGTATCAATGACACTGGGTTCTGACGTCAGTGGGCAATGAACAGTGAACAGCAGCGAGGCCTAGAGAGCAGGCTTCAAATGCATCGGGAACAGCAACAATGTGGTGGAAAAGGTGAAGCTCCAAGTCAGCCAAGGAGGGAGGCAGCAGCAGCAGAAACAAAGAAGACCACGATGCTCTAAAAGTGATTGATGCACATAGAGTGGACTGCACAGCAAATAGACACAGGATAAGGTAAGAGCAAGTCCATCCTCCTTACATCTCCTATTATCTGGCCCATCACTTTAAAGTAAAACCCACTGTGGGCTGAGTTCCCCACAGCAATAAATCAAGTACCTGCAGACTTGTTCAGGGGCCATTCCAACCATTAACCTCCCAATAGCTGCACCCCAAACAGTCTGCCACTGTTAAGTTGACACCAAAATGCAACCATGTTCTTTAAAATTATTGTAATATTTATACATTCATGTATATTAGAATATTTGCCTAATACCAATAAAATTACATGAATGGTTACTTTCTTGACATTTCACTATTGCATTTATTTCATAGATGGTACCTTCTTTGCCTAGGGTTTTATTATTATAGTTTTCAGCTTTCAATGATTAATGACACTGTTGTTTGGTTTTTCTCCCCCAGTATATTGCATAATATTTTCTGGTACTATAAATCTTGGCTAGCAAGGAAGAAGTTTTCAGATCACTTCCAGAAGAGTTTTGTATGTGTTTTGGGAGGGGGTCTTATGATCTACATGCACAGTATCTTCAGTAATAAATTCGTACTATTAGTTTCTAGAAAGGAACAAAATCAATTACCAAAAGCCTATATTACTCTGGTCTCCAGTGAGACCTTTCTGACCAAAAATTTGTTAGGAAGTTTTACACAGTTGATAATTGGAATTCTGTTTAATTGCCTATCGTTCTGGTAGCAACATTGTAATAAATTTTACTCATTTCTTTCCTGTGTAGGGTATGTCTATTTATATTTTTAAAAGTTTATGAAAAACTTTTAATATAACAGCTTTCTGTTTGGTCGTATCATACAACTTTAGTGCTATGTGTTATCCCATTAGCCCTTTTGTACCCTATGCTTTCTTTTTCTTTCCCCTTTAAATAACCCCCCATTTTTCCCTTTCTAGATTACCAAAGGTTTTCCATTATATCTTCTATTTTGAGGTCTTCATCTTATCCCACTCTCCTACCACCTTTTAGTGGTCTCTTTCAAGTTTTCTGGTTGTTACAGGAATTCCAAATTAAGTGCACAAACCATAATGTAAAAATGCTAGCAGTCTCATACAAGACAGAATATGCAGCAATTGTCTCTATGTTTCTGGTATACTTGAAGAAGCGTAATATTTTCCAACTGCACCCATTTATCATCAAATTTCATAATTTCATTTTTCTTGATATTTGAATAGTTTTCCATTATTTATATGTACCATATTTTCGTTCTATGTTCATCCATTGATGGGCGTGTTGACTGATTCAATTTCTTTACTATTGCAAGTGAAGTTACAATAGACATAGATATACAAGTATCTTTCTAATACAATATAGAATCCTTTGGAAATGGAATAGTTTGTTCACATGTTGTTCATTTTTTTACATTTTTGAGGAACATCCATATTGTTTTCCAAAGTTACTGCACCAGTTCACACTCCCACTGTCAATGAGCAAGAGTTCCTCTTCATTTATTTATAGTTTTTGCAGTAGAAAAGAAATTCGGAGCCTTTTCTATTAATCTTTGTTCTGGTACTCTTTCTATTAATCTTTGTTCAATTGGTTGAACAAATTTATAGTCCCAGAAGCAATATGATAATGATCAATTTTTTCCAACAGTTTGCTAGCCATTCTTGAATATATTTAAGACATTCTTTTTAAAGGGATACCTCTTGTAGTTTAATGAAAATGTCTACTAAAATAATTTTTCATGTTTTCTGTCATTTCAATATTTTAATTTGAGAAATATTTGTCTCAACTTTTATTTTGCAATTTAATTGATTTATTTAATATTTTACTATATCAAAATCTAGGAGAAACGAATTTTTTATATTCTTAAATTTTACCGATTGTGAGGGCATATATTCACTTTTTGTTTGTGTCATTGGTGGAACAAATATTTAATTGTGAGGAACCAAATTTCCCTATCTCACATGTAATCATTCACACAAGAACAGAAGAAAACTCATTAAAGAAAAGCATACACCAATTTTGAACACTTCCAAATCTCTGCTTTTATAGTATTGAGAAATAGTAAAGTAGACAAAAATTTACATGATTAAAGTGAATTTAATGGACAGAAACACTGAATTTTTAATGAGATATGTAAATATGTATATCTTACTTAGCAGTCTATTACATTTTTCTAATGTGAACTTTCATTCTACAGCGGGTAACCAAAAGACTGATTGTCTAAGTTCAATTTGCAATGCTTCTTTAGACCATTCAAATTATATATATTGTTTTTCACTTTTACAGGTCAAATATACAATTCTTTAATCTTTCACTCATATTTTACATGACTTTTCCTATTACTTGCCACTAAGAATCCAGCATACTTTCAGACTGAGTCACCTGATATATAACATTTTCCTATGACTTTTAGGTGAGCGATCTTAATTTAGCTTGTCATATATATATATTTATCTTGACTCTGCTTTTATATCATAAATCACCTTAAGAGAAAGGATTATATTTTATTTTTCTGTTTCCGATATTCTTTAAAAAATGACTGTTGTTTGTATTATATTTGTAGAAACCACTGAATCAAAGGCTAGATTACACAGTAATTTTTTTCTTTGTTTCACCATATCTCTTTTCTAATCTCTATAGTTGGGTGTGTTGGTGTTGAATGAATGTTTGTTCACTCTAATTGCTGTTTATATTACATATGTGGCTGTTAGTGATTTCCCGTGTATATGAATGCACCATTAATTACAACTCCATTCAACAAGTGGTTCAATAAAAGAAACTGACCACTGGTCACTAAACCATGTGAACAGATAGCCTATATGTTTCTTTAAAGCAACTAAAGCTGTGTTTATCTGAATGACATATGAAAATACAGGTTGTTATTTATTGATGTTGGTTCTCTCTGACACTGTATGCTTGTTCACAGATGCGTGTATGTATTTGTCTTTGTGCGTGTGAATATGCAACTACCAGAACCCACATAAGAATTTATTTGTTTCAAAGAAAACAGTCTTGAAGAATATTTCAGGTACACAAAAACTTTTAATAGAAGTGTTTAATTTAACAACATAACATGAAGGGACCCTCTAATTCATGGAAGAAATAGTTTATTGGTGAATGTTTTATATAACTTAACTATTACTAAAGTTTTATTCAACATTTATATCACAACAATATATTCACTAATATCCACTAATCACATATTCTGAAAAATTGTGCCATCCTTAACATCATCATTGTTACTTTTGCCCTTGATGTAAATGTCATTGTGATCACTCACTGATATCATTTGTTAAATTTTGCTGTATTATAAACACTGTGCATATAATACATGTTCATTACTTTGTTCATTTCTTAGTTAATGTCTGTGATAAATATAAGACTCTGAGGAAATGAAATATAAAAAGTTGTAAATATTGCCTGAGACAAATAGCTTAATGTAACAAAGTCGTCCAATATTTTTTGTATTCTCTGTGAAAATATATAATTATCTTATTTTCACATATTTTTGTCACACATTTTCTCCTATTATTAGATGCAGTGAGATACAGTGTTGTATGTGTACATAGATACATGTGTAATCTGAATATGACTGTTTTATTCAGCTAGTTCACACAACCAGACTGATCTGTTCACTCTGTCCTTTTCTGATATTCATCATTCTCTGCCCGTATCGTAGAGGTACAAGACAATAATCACTTTTTGGGGCTCCAAAAAGGTGATGTATTAGTGACATGAAATTGTAACATGAGAAGAAATCAAAGGATAAACACATGAGGAGGTACTGCTTTTTATGTGTTCTTTCAAAATGTTAGTAAATATTCTAAATAACCAACTTTTACACCCTAGGAGAGAAAATATCATTCCTCTGTGTCATAGATACAAGTATCAACTTGATGGTTGGGGGTTTGAGTTACTGGCACACTTGTAGGAAAGTCCTGGCTTACTTAGACTCTGAATAATAATGCAAGAAGATTGTTTAGTTGATGAGGAAGGCCCAGCCCATGGTGGGTGAAACTTGTCTCTGGGTAGGTGAGTAAGATAGAGGGAACTAAACAAAGAGCTTGGAATTCTTTTATAACCTTGGACAGATAAGCAAGTCTGGCAAATGAGAACTGTCCCTCTCAACAGCCATATAAATTTGGTGTGGTCAGTTCCCTCAGTCTTGGTTTTGGTATGGGCTCAACTGCCAAACTGGCAAGGAAGTATAACCAAACAATTCTACTTCAAAATAAACCCCCTTGTTATCTTAAGCTGTTCGGAAATTTTTCAGAAGCAGTGAACAGTAACTGCTACATAATTTGGTAACAGAATTGGGGTACCAAAGATAAAATCTGGGAATATGGTTTTTATTGATTTTGAATGGTTTTGTTAGGAAAAATTTGAAATTTCTGAAGATTTGGGACCACAGATTTTTAAAAATACATTCCCTAAGTTATAATGTGCCGTTTTGAGAATAGTAATGCTGAGAGAATTGTTAATTATTTGGATACATATTTTGAAGGAGGGGAAAAGGAACTTGGTGAAGTTGAAGTTAAAGATGATGAACTGATTTGCTAGGTAGAGAAGAGCTGTTTGGATGAGAAAAGGGCAAGACAGCCTAGCAACTGGCTATAGGAGAAAGTAACATTACCAAAGATAAACATACCATGTTCCACAGAGATGATGGGAGAAATGAAAACCACTATAAGGAGATTTTATTTTGTGGACAATCCAACTCAGTTATGGTACAAAAAAACCAAGGTGAAGCCTTGTTTTGTCTATTACAAGTTTTGGTTGTTTTGAAAACAACTTTCCCAGGGTCAGCAAACAGAAGTCGGTACAACTGTGTTTCAAGTGAACAGTCTATATCTCAACCTTGATTCAGAACCTATCACCATCCTCCAGGAATTACTGATTTTGTGGCACAATTGAGAGGCTCATGGAGGATGGCTAAAACTTAACAAGTGGCATGTTGGAGTCACAAAGGAAGATGATGATTAAAGCTGCAGAGACAAAATCAGGATGTTCTTGGATATACCAAAATGGTGATATGTATGCTGAGAACAGATATGAGTGTAGATTTGACCTGGTCCAGGGAAAAGATACTTTATAAAAGTTTGAGTCATAAAGAGGAACAGAGATTACTCAGCATTTTTGAGTCATCAGGACTACATGATGAGCAATAGAAAGTAGACATTATACTATGTGAAATTTATTTTGACAGACTTTGGTCTTTTAATTTGCAATTGCCATTTTCTTAACGTGTTAATAAAGTTTTCATTTTAATATTCTCTGTGTTGAGTTATCAACTTATGTTGATTTGATAGAAGCCTATGGTTAAGAGACTTTGAACTTTTAAAATATTGGAACTGAACTTTTCAATGGTAGAGTATTTTAAAATCAGTATAGGAGGGAAATATGGCTTCTGGGTTAAGACTCTGCCTCACAAGCAGAAGGACCTGTGTTCAGTTCCAGCATTAAAAATGTCAGGGAGTGCACTCTGCACAAGGAGGTAGAGCAATCTAGAATGATTCCTGAAGTCACCTTTAGGGCTACACAAGGCCCTCTCTTTCTCTCTCCCTTTCTCTTTCTCTCTCTCTCTCCCTCTCTGTCACACCCAAACAATATTTAAATAAATAAATAATAAAATTGGTCTAGAAGGATTTGTAATCTTATCATAAATTAATAAATTTGTATGTAAAATTAATTATATATAATTATATAATAAATAATATTAATAAATAAAATAATAAAAATCAATGTATTTTGCATGATGATCTAAAATTCGCATCTGTGGTGCAAGTATTGAAAGGTTACATTTTAAAACGTACATGTTTTTGTGTCAAGTAGAAAAGGTGTGGAGTGTCATAAACACAGATATAAATTGGTAATTGAAGACTCAAGGTCCTGACACCTGTATAAAGGGTTAGTGGTTGAGTTAGGTACCTAGTAGTTGTTAAATTTTTCCCTGTACCTTGCTAAGTTTCATCATGGGAAAATTAGAGATTAATTACATCAACTTCCTTACATATTATGTTCCATCCTCATATTTACCTCTACGTAACCAACAACTTTACTCCAGAGTTAGCAGACAAATATGTATTGTAGATTTAATGATTGATATACCTCTTTTCACAGCCATGAAGTATTCAAAAAAGATTCTGAGTATACTTGAAATAAACACAGTATAGTTTCATAGATTGCAGGCCTGGATATTGAGTTCAAATAGATTTGCAATGAAACTATATCCCTTGTCCTTATAAATTATTTTAGCTCTCCTATTCTCATAAGCAGGTTAAGTAAAACAATGGTTATACTATTCCTGACACATAACAAGGACAAAGTAATTACAAATCAAAACCAAAATATGAACAATGCAAACTTGATAGTACGCTTGAATTTAATTGTATTGTTGAGAACTGCATTATGTCAGCCATCAATTAGCTTTATTACATACTGCTAAAAATATGATAGATGGCATTAGGAATTATAAAATTAAGAAATGAGTAAACGATTAGAAAATATCATATCCATCAGCTATATTCTCTTGGTTTTACATATTTAAATTGATTATATAAATATTTTGCCAGAGCTCTTCCAGGATTTTTGTTAAATCACACGCTATTACACATGGTAGCTTATGGCATTCTTCACAATGCAGTGAGTAATTATAAAACATTTCTAAATAGCATTGGTATAAGAGCTATACCTAAGTAGTAAAGTGTAGGCTTCCTGCCTTCAAACAATGCAGAATATTTGTAAACTAAGCAGATATGTAAACAGCTACTACCAGTAAAAGGAACATATATGCAAATAACTTACAGAAACAGAAAGTGTCAAACATTATAAACCTTAACAATATAAATCATGATAGTGAATTGTGTGAAATAGTAATTTGTATGTCAATCTCATATAAAATATTTGGATAAAAGGACAAAGAATTCCAGTGTTCTCTTTTACAGTGGACAATGGACAACAATTGTGCTTGCCAGGCTTTATTTCATTACTTATAGGAATATAGGCCATCATTTTCTCATCTGCGCAATCAAAATAAAATTTTTGTTTCTATGTTTGTTGTGGATGTTTGTCCTTTTATACAACACACATTTATTAAGTTTCTACTCTTTAAGATTGTGGTAGATTCTACATTAAATAAGACAAGGCAATAGTGCATGTGACACATGGAAAGCATTCAATTGAAAAGCTTATATTTAATAAGCCTTTAGTGGTAATAAAATTAATAGTTATAATTTACAAGATTCATAATGACTACAGGTTCACATTAAATCAGAGATGCAATTGACATGGTAGCCAATCACTTGCTTATATTGTTCATAAATATTACACCCAAAATCACAACAAAATGAAATAAATTTAAATTGACTTATTCATAAGACATATGTGTGACTCAAGCAAGATTTGTCGGACAAGTAGGCTTTTTCTTCTAAATAAATTATATTCCCTTATAAATATTCTGTACCTGATTGTTCTAAATCAAAATTCTTACTTTCAAAGATTAAATGGCATTTTTTTCCAGGGAGATACAATTTAAGAGACAATTATGACATTTTGTATTTGGCCAAAGAATATCATCTCCCTCTTTAGCATTGAGAACAGCATGTATTGACATTCTTTTGATACAAATAGGTTAATAGAAAGATGAAACATTTTTCCCAAAGAAATATAGGCTACAGAACCATATGCTGAATTTTGAATTTTTAAAAATGACCTAAATGGTTTTCAGTAATTCAAAAATTCTTATTTAATAATGTTGTATAATCATTAAATTTTGGGTAATAGTTACTGTAAATTGCTATTCATTTCTCTTGGAATTGATATTTAAATGCTTAATCGATAGAAAAAGTAGCTAAAATATTACATAACCTTGTTTAACATTCATTGATCTTAGTAACATCTTGTTCGTTCGTTTATTTTTTTAGATAATTATTTGACAAATAATCATTGCCTATAATCCAGTTGTAAAACAACTTCATTTGATGTTGGTACAAATTGTGATTGATTACCACACTGAAACTGCTTAATATATCCATCATCCCTTAGATTGTATCTTAGGCCCTGGAAACATCATAGTCCTGTAAGTAAAAAGTTTTTGAGAATTAATCAAGAAACCACTCTTTATTCCAACCACTATTCTTTGACAACCAATGTTCTACACTCTACCTTTGTAAATTAAACATTTTCAGACTTCAACACATAGTGATACCTCTCATTACTAATGTTTTTTGCCTGGCATATTTATCTTAGAATAACCTGCTGTATCTGGCTGGAGCATTTTCTTCATTCTTTCACTGAATACCACTTCATTTTAAAGATATAACATGCCTTATTTATCCATCTATCTATCAATGGTTTTTCCATGTTTTGGAAACTGGGAATAATTCTGCCATTGTTTCTCCTGAGATCCTGACTTGTCCAAGGGAGAATGCAGATATATCAGTTGTTATGTAGACCTGGTGTCAGTAGATCTCATTGCAGTGACTTCCTGGATGCAGTAGCTCTATAGTGACTGTAGTGTCTTGACTAGGGACTATATCCTACTGCCCCCTCTTCTGCATGATTCCCTGAGTCTTGGAATGTGAAGAGATTTAATGACCTGGTTATGGATGAGCATTCCAGGGTCACCAGTACTCTGCATTCTTGCCAGCTGTGACTTTGTGTCTCACTACTATTCCATTGTAATAGGGTGCATCTTCGTCATGGGCTTTTATTATCTAAGGGGTGTAATATGTTGTTCATATGGTAGTTTACTACCAAGTATTTATAGCTAACACTAAGACATCTGTTCCTGTATAGTGTCTATTTTCACCCCGTCTACTCTTATTAGACAAGTTTACAGTACCATATATATATTCCATGACAATAAATATAGGTTTACTATTCATTCAGATAGCAATTGTTTTCATATGGTCCTTACATACCACTTTTGCTCCACTGGATTCTTCTTCCCAGATTTGTAGTTTGCAGCATTAAGAGTTTAATGAGACCATCGATCTTTTTTTCCCCACAGAGTAACTTGTCTTTTTATTTTTTTTTTGCTCCCTTTCCCCTTATTAAACCCTGTACCCTTCCTTGCCACCCCATTAAGATTTTCTCTTCCATGAATGTCTTATTATTCATCTATTTGCCTGTGTTCTTTTTCTCTATTCTTTTGAGATTCCCCCTGACCTCAATTTATGTTGCTTAAGAGTTTGTGGGTTTTTGTGGGTGTCTCTTTAAGGACATCATTCTGAAGGTTTGAGGAATCTTTCTTTATGTATCTGGGATACTTTGCACAGTATGATTTCTTCCAACTGCATCATTTCATTAATTTATTTTTAACATATAAATACTGTCCATGGAGCACACATACCATATTTTCATTATCCATTTATATATTATTGAACATGTAGGCTGATTAAATATCTTTGTTATTGTAAACATAGCTGTGATGAACATGCACTTACACACATGAATCTGCAGTAAGAAGTCGCATTCTTTAGAGATAGTACAAAGAATAGTATAGATATTTCCTAAAGTATACCAATTTTTTTTTAATTTTTTTGTTTGTTTATTATTTATTCAATTGTGCGTGTGTGTGTGTGTGTATGTGTGTATGTGTGTATGTAGAACCACGGACGAATTCGCGAACCACCATGGACGCCTCCACCTCCTTCTGCCCCGGGATTCACAGGCTCCGCCCTACCAGGACCAGAAGCTCAGGCCGCCCCTGCTTCCGCCTGGCGTCTATACGTGGGATCTGGGATCCGAACTCAGGACCTTCTGTCTGCAAGGCAGAGGTTTAACCCTTGAGCCACCTCTCCAGCCCAGTATACCAAATTTTAACATTTTTAGTGAACTTCATGTTGAACTCGAGAGGGGTTAAATAAGCTTGCATTCCCACCCGTAATGAATAAGGAATCCCATATTTGTTTTTGAGATTTTAGCTATTCTAACTGGGGTGAGATGATATCTCAGGGTGGTTTAATTTGCATTTTCTGAATGCTAGAGACATATAACATTTTAAAGGTATTTGCTAGACATTTGAATTTCTCCTGTGGAAAGTTTCTTTTTAGTTTTAAGGTTCATTTGTAATTGGGTTGCTTACTTCTTTCATATTTAATTTTTTTAGTTCTATATATATTTTAAACATTAATCCTATATCATCTATATACATATATATGTACATATATATATATTGTTAACCAAGATTTTCTAAATTCTATAGGTTGCTTTTTTGCTCAATTGATATGTTTTGTAAAACAGAAGCTTTTTAACTTCATCAAATACCATTTGTTGAGTGTTGGTCATATTACTGTGCATTTGGAGTCCTATTCAAAAAATTCTGACACAAACCATTTAGCTCCAGTGTAGTCCCTATTGTTTTTCTAAGTTTTACAGTATGTGGTCTAACATTGATGTCTTTGATCCATTTAGAGTTAATTTTTGTTCAGGGTGACAGTTAAGAGTTCAATTTCATTCTTCTGCATGTAGATATCCAATTGCCCAACACTATTTGTTAGAGATGCTATCCTTTTTCAAATGGGTATTTTTCAGCACCCATGTCAAAAATCTATTGAATGTAAGTATATAAACTTATAACTGGATCCTAAATTCAAATTCATTGATCTATAGCTCTGTTTTGCAGCCAGTACTGTGAAATGTTATTACTATAACATTTTGGTGTAATTAAAAATTTTGGGGGCTGGAGAAGTGACTCAGGGGTTAAGCCTCTGCCTTGCAAGTGGGAGGTCCTGAGTTCGAATCCTAAACTCCACATATAGATGCCAGGCGGAAGTGGGGACAGCCTGCGTTTCTAGTCCTGGTAGGGCGGAGCCTGTGAATCCCCGGGCAGAGTAAACAAGGAGGAGGTGGAGGAGGTCCATGGTGGTTCCACGAATTCGCCCGTGGTTCTACACACACACACACACACACACACACGCACACACGCACACACAATTGAATAAATAATAAAAAATAAATTTGGTATGGGAATAACTCTGGCACATTTTTTTTTATTGATGAGGATTGTTTTTACTTTCTTGGGACTTTTGAGCTTCCATATGAATTTTTGGATTGTTTTATCAATTTCTATGAAGGATTGCATTGGAATTTTTATACGTATGGCATTAAACCCATATATTGCTTTTGATATGCTTATTTTTACATTTTTAATTCTCCCAACCCAGGAATATGGATTTTCTCCACTTTCTGATATTTTTCATAATTCTTTGATTCAGTGTTTTAAAGTTTTCACTGTACAGGTTTTTCTCATCCATATTTAAATTTATTCCAAGGTATTTCTTTTCAGTGCTATAGTAAATGGGATTGATTATATTCAGGACTTTTTCTCTTTGTTCATCCTGGCTATATAGGAAAACCATTGATTTTGGCCATTAATTTTGTTGCCTGCCACTCTACTAAAGATATTTATTAGTTCCAGGAGCTTCTAGGTAATACCTTTGGGGTTTCACAAGTACAGAATAATATCATAGGTGAGTGGGGATAACTTGACTTCTTCCATTCCTTTTTGTATTGTCTTTACCTCTCTCTCTTTTGTTACACTGTTAAGAAAAAATACTGTTACCTTACTATTAAGTAAAATAGTAAACAAAAATGGCAATAGTGGACTGCCTTGCTGGGTCCTGGTCTTAGTGATAATGTTTCATCTATTTCACTTTTGAATGATTTTTGTTTAGGCTTGCTGTATAAAGTTGATATATGTCATTCCCATGCCTGTTATCTTTGGAAGTCTTATAAAGGGAGACCAAATTTTGTCAAAAGACTTTTCATCATCTATTGAGAAGATCTTGTGACTTTTGGTTTTGCATTCATTTACATGATGAATTACACTTATTGATTTGCATTTATTGAACCAACCTTGCACTTCTGGAATAAACCCAACCTGGTCATAAATCATGAACTTTTTGATATGATTTGAATGCAGTTTGCAAGAATTTTGTTTAGAAGCATTCCTTCATTTTCTATTTTCTGGCTTGATTACAGGAGTAGAGGTGTTTGTTTTTTAAATGTTTGGTAGAAATCTGAATCAAATCCATGCCCCAATGGGCTTTATAGAGTTGGAGATTTGTAACTACTGTTTTTAGAGTGTTGTTGTTGTTAGAGTGTTTCAATGCATTAAATTCAACTTTGGTATTGTTCTTCAAAATCCATCCATTCTTTTCTGATTGTCAAATTTGGTGGAGTACAATTTCTTTAGTATATTCTCATGATAAAATTTCCCTGGTACTGGATGTGATAACACCATTTTCATTTCTAATTTGATTGATTTGTGTTTTTTCTCTTTTGGTTTAGGGTAGTTTCATCTAACTTTTTGTCAGTCTTTTTATTCTTTTCAAAGAACAAGCTCCATGTTTGATTCAATCTTTGTATTCTTTTCTTTATCTTGATTTTGGTTACTTATCCCTCAGTCTTGCTAAACTTCATCCATCTTCTGCTTTGGGGATTGGATTACTCTTTTATCATTAAGACTTTCAGCTGCATTCTTATGTTATTCAGTTGTAATATTTATTTTTATATAGGTATTAATTGGTATGAGTTTCCTCCTAGAATTGACTTCATTGTATCTCACAAAGTCAGAATATTTTTTGATTTATTTTCATTAGGTTCTAGGAGTTTTCTAATTTACATTTTATTTATTTATTTATTTATTTATTTATTTATTTTATTTCCACTCATACAAACTTAACAAGTACACCGGTCCCTTCTCTCCCCTCCCTCCAACCTCCCACTGCCCTGTGCCCCCCTCCCCTCTCCCCTCACTTCCCATCCCCCAGTGCCTCCCCCTCCCATCTCTGGAGTATCCTTTAATGTGCATGCCAAACTCTCCTCTGGTTCCTCCTCTCCGATGAGGTGCAAGGACCCAGTGGCATTTCCCAGAACCCTTTACATTTTGATTTCTGGCATGATCCATTTGTCACTGAGTAGCATGTTGTTTAGTTTCCAAGACTCTATGTGTTTTCTGATGTTTAGCTTGTTATGGGTGCCTAGTTTTATTCCATGTTGATAAGAGAGAATATATGATGTAATTTCAAATTTCTTGTATTTGTGTAGGCATGCTTTGTTGTCTAGAATGTGGTTTATTTTGGAAACAGTTCCATGTGCTGCTAAAAACTGTGTATTCTTTAGGGTTAGAGTGGACTATTTAACAGATATCAGTCCATCTAATCTATGGATTGATTTAGTTCTAGCCTGTCTCTGTTCAAGTTTTGGTATTTTGGCCTTCGTATTGTTGAAAGTTGAGTATGGAAGTTCCCTACCATTACAATGTTTTGGTTCATTTGTTGTTTTATGCATTGTAGCACCTGTTTAGCAAAAGTAGGTAAGACTGTTTGGCCCATATATGCCATATATGCTTAAAATTATAATATATTTTGCTTGATTTTTCCTTTAATGAATATGTAATTTTGTCCTGTGTCTCTTATGATTCATTTTGGTTTGAAGTCTATTTTGTTATTTGATTCTTCGTTCCATTTGTTACCTTTGACAAGCCTTTCATCTTGAGATATTGTCTGTCCTTCATGGTCAGGTGTGTTTTTTAAAGATATCATAATGATGGTTTGTGAGTTTTAATAGCTGTTAACTTATATCTCTTTAATGGTTGAGTCCATTTATGTTTAAGTTTATAAGTGAGAAGTGTTTGCTGACTTCAGTCTTTTTTTTTCCATTTCATTTTTGTTTTACATTAGCATCTCTTTGCTTAGTACTTATGCTGACATTATTTTCCTTTCTACTCTTGAATTCGTTTATCATTTTCTTCAATCTTGAGTATTTTTCTACTATCTCCTGCAGATCTGATTTGGTTGTCATATATATCTTCATTTTATTTTTGTCAAGGAAACCTTATCTTTCACCTTCAGTCATGACTGATTGGTAACTGGGTATAGCTCCTGGCTTGGCAGTTGTGATCATTCACAACTTGAATTATGCCTCTCCTAGCTGTTCTGACTTTCACTGCTTCAATTGAAAAGTCAACTCTTTTTCTGAAAGAATTACCTTCAAATGTGACTTGGTTTTTCTCTCTCGTGGCTCTCAAAACTTTCTCTTTATCCTACACCTGCAGTGTTTTATTATTTTCCATGAGGTTTTTCTACTTAGTTCACCTGTGATTCATGTGCAGTACACATCTTATACTTGTATAGGGACTCCTTCCTTATATGCAGGAAATTTTCATTTATGATGGTATGAAAACTATGTTCTAGAGTGTTTCCTTGGACTTCTTGGTGTAGAATTCTGTGAATGAACAATTGTGACTTCTTCATGTTGTCCCAAAGCTCTCGAATGTTCTTTTCATGCATTTTAAAAACTTTTCAGCTTTTATAATTAAACAATCTTGCTATTCCAGCTTGTTGCCCACATCTGATATTCTATCTCCTGCTTGATTAGTTCTGTTGGTGAGACTTTCTGCTGAATTTTCAATTGTAATTAGTCTGGCTTTTATTTCAAGTTTAATTTTGACTTGGGTTTTTTCCCATCTATTCTATGCTTACTTTTTGTTTTCTAAATTGTACTTTTCATTTAGCTGATTATTATTTTCCTGCTCATATATGTTGATTCATTTTTTCATCTTTTCTTTGAGTTCTCATTTCTTCTGTAATTCCTCTCTCATTTCCTTTATGATATTAATAATATGCTTTTGGAATACATTGTCTTAAGTGAGTTTTTCTTGGGTAGTATCCAAGGAATTATTCTAGTCGGATATATTTTTAAGGAGTTTGGAGTTTTATGGGAGATATTTTCCCTGATAGTTGGTATATTTTGTGATTTTACAATTTGATTTGTGTATTTTCTGTCAAATCTGTGCTTTCTTGCATTTGTATTTATAGTAATCTTGAGTGAGATGGGGTTGCCGAAGTTTGAAAGCTATTTAAACTGCTTCCCTGGATTTGGATGGGTTGCTATTTTTTGAGGGTTAGAGCAGTGTTACTTGGTGATGTTTTGTGGATGTAGTAGCTGTTCTGCACTTGGGTTGTGTACATATAGGTTTAGAGGTCCACTATTAGGTAAGAAGTTGATCAATGGGTGTCATGTTTAGTGGGTAGAGTTTGGACAAAGTATCAAAAGAGCTTCAAAAAATATGGTAGTGTAGCTAAAATAGTTAGGAGAAAGAAGATCATGTTTAGAAAGAAATGAAAGGTTTTAGAGATATTTGAGTTATGCATGAGTTAAAGACTAAGAATGAGTAGGGGTGGGCATATAGGGATGAGTACCATGCATGGAAGTGTTAATAAGGAGGGACCACCTCCTGAGAATAAATGGAAAAAGAAATGGTTTACATATCTTTTGATTGGGTGATAAAGTTGTCCTGTGTCAATTTGTACAAATCTTGGGGACCTCACTTGGATAAGGCTGGCCTGTTACCTTGGATTTTGTGGAGAGTAAGTATGATTATTGGGGAGTGATGGGTTAAAGAAAGTGTTAAGGCACAGGTGTCAATGGGAATATAAAACAATGAGGGTTGTATCTGTTACTGAGGTCTGAGAGGTGGGGAGAAGCTGGGGATGCATCTGGGGGTCTAGGGACAGTGCTCACACATGAGATTGGGAATGAGGTGTCACTGGATACCTTACGTAGCATGGGTTGCACCTGACACTCATGTCTGAGTGCTGGGCAGGATCCAGGGAAATTTATGTCATTTTCACGGTTTATACCTAGTCCCATCTGTCCTCCATTTCATCCTTTACCAATCCTCCCAACCAGAATCCTTCTTCCTTTAATGAGTTTTTTGCATGTGTGGACACTTAAGTTTTATCTGGTTTTCCTTTACTGACATCTGTCTGAGCATTTGCTAGCATATGAATGATAAATCAGGGATTACGCAGGGAACAAATTCGCTGAATGTTCCATCTAACACTAACCCTCTATAGTCTCTCAAGGAGGTGTGTTATCTCTTGAGCTCTCAGACATTCCATAATCAATCATTGATAAGCCAAATCTTGTGTAGTTTTTGTTGAAACAGACACAGATGTGGTAAGTTCTTTTTTTTAATATTATTATTATTATTATTTATTTATTATTTATTATTATTATTTATTATTATTTATGTGCGTATGTATGTGTGCGCACGTGTGTGTGTCTGTGTCTGTGTGTGTGTGTGTGTGTGTGTGTCTGTGTGTCTGTGTATGCACAGAACCACGAACGAATTCGGGAACCACCATGGACGCCTCCACCTCCTTCTGCCCCGGGATTCACAGGCTCCGCCCTACCGGACCAGAAGCGCAGGCGGCCCCCGCTTCCGCCTGGCGTCTATGCATGGGATCTGGGATCTGAACTTAGGACCTTCCACCTGCAGGGCGGAAACTTAACCCCTGAGGCACCTCTCCAGCCCAGATGTGGTAAGTTATTATGTGCATCAGCCTTGATGTGAAGTTCTCATATCCATCAGCCTTGATGTGAAGAGATGTTACTATCTGGCAAAAACATTTCCTACCTTTGGTTTCTTACATTTTCAACACTTGCTATTCTACAAGTTTACCTAGATATTTAGGTGGGGATGGTTTAGATGCCCTGTTTACGGCCAGAAAGTATTCAGTAATATTCTCTGCACTTTGCTCAATTGTGAATCTCTATATTAAACACCGGCTATTAAAAAAGAAAGCTTCTAGGTGAGGTTGTAAAACATCATCTAATCTAAGATGGCTAGAATTTAGTAGTTTGTTACTCACTGGAGCTTATGTTCTCTCCTCTCACTGAATCTTGGTCTGATTTACATTACCAAGCATGTATTCCCTGCATTAAATTCAACCAGAAAGTAATTTACAACACTCCTAATATTAGTGTCACTGTTGAACCTTTGGTTACCTCTTGCGTGGGTGATTGTTATTGTTTCCTGAAGCATTAGAGCTGGGTAATAATGTTGAATGCTTTCCCCCCCCAGCATCTCCTACGCAGCATCTTCCAATACTATAAAAAATATGCCATGTAAGAGAAGTTTTTTTCAGATTGGTGCCAGCTTTTTTTTTTAAATTAAAAACATGCTCTGTGATCAATGTGTGGGTGGTGTATTCATCAATGGAGTCTTACTATCAGATTCTGGGGGGCAACCAATAATAATAATGGCAAAAGTTTATATTTTGACCAACAGTGCATAAGAAAGTATCACATGCTTGGCAATGGGAATTTTGTTTAATCACCCATACCATTGAATAGAATCATTCCAGGGCAGTTTGTTATCCTTTAGTTTTCAATATGTTTCTTTGAAAGTTATATCTGGTCACATTAGCTCTCAATATCATATTTCATTACCTTAAAATGTGAACATTTTTTGTTGACTATATCTTATATCTTCAAAGGTACTTTTTGTTTCCCTATCCCCTCTTATATTTTAAACCCTTCCTTTATCCCAGTTTTACCTTTTTTACACTGATCTTTTGCATCTGCTTCTTTAAGGTTCTTCTCTGAATTGCCATCTTCTATACCACTTTCAATGATTCCTTTCAAGTTTTATGACTTTTACACTTTTTTAATTTCTGAAGAATCAATGTTAAGATATAAAAGAGTATATAGTATTTCTGTGTCTAAGATCCCTCACTCAATGTAATATTTTACTTCATCTATTTAACAACATATTTCATAAATTAATTTTTCTTGATGACTGAATAGTTCTCCACTATGTATATGTACATTTTCTTTATCCATTCATCAGTTGATATACATCTAGGCTAATTCCATTTTATTGCTGTTGCAAATAGAGTCAAAATGAAAATGGATGTGCAACTCTTCCTGTAATAAGATGCAAAGTACTTTTGAAATATTCAAATGACTGGCATACTTAGATCATATCATAGTTTAAGTTTTAGCTTTTGGAGGACACTCCATAATGATTTCCCAAATGGTTGTATCAGTTTACACTCCTACTAACAGTGAATAAGAGTTTCCTTTTCTTCATGTCCTTGTCAGTTTTTGTTTCTATTTGTGATCTTCATCTTACCCATTCTGACTGGACTAAGATAATATCTCAAAAGTTTTTTTTTAAATTTATATTCCATAATGGCTAGAGAAATTGAAAAATTCCTTTACACCCCACCCCGCTCCTCCGGTCGGGACGCGCGGTCCAGCCGGGCCTCACCCAGCGCCCTAGGTAAGTCTCCGCGTGCGCACCACCCACCAGGACCCCAGGTCAGCCCACAGGGATCCGGCTCCGACACCCACCATCCAGCTGGAGCCGAGCGTGGGGCTGAGGGACGAGGAGGATCCCCCCCTGCGCCCGGCCCAGCCCCAGCTGCCCTCGGGTTAAATAGCTCCACGCCGACGCCCCCATCCTCCCATTCCCCACCCCACTCAGCTGGTCAGGACGCGCGCACGGTCCAGCCGGGCCTCACCCCGCAACCTAGGTAAGTCTCCGCCCACGCCCTCCCACCAGGACCCCAGGCCAAATAATTCAGTTTAGCGAAATTGAGAGATCTTAAGAGTTAAAATGACAATGCCAAAGTTAAAGTGCAAATCCATGAGAAGCAACACTCAAGTAAACAAATTTCCCACTGAAGAAATTAATCCCATAATGTTAGACTCCAACAAGAACAAACCCGCGGAAAAAGGCCAAGAAAGCCTCACCCAGGATAAAGACTTTCAAAATATGATCATTACCATGTTCAATACTATGAAAGAGGAAATCAGGGAGGAATTACATAATCGAATCAATCGCTTTGAAGAGGAACACAACAGACATCTGGAGGAGTTGAGAAAAACAGTGCAAGAAACAAAAAGTGGCATAGAGCAGTTAAAACAGACTCAAGCAAAGTTTAAAACTGAGCTAAAAGACAAGTTATCTTCAACCCAGAATGCCATAGAGAGTCTTATCAACAGAACTAACAAAGCAGAAAACAGAATTTCAGACCTTGAAGATAAAGTGGGAGTACTAACCAGCTCAATGGAAGAGGTTGTTAAAGCCAAAAAGATACTTGAGAGAAATATCCAGGAGATATGGGACACCCTGAAGAAGCCTAACATGCGTATTCATGGAATAGCAGAGCAAGAATCTCAAAATACCACCCCTGAGGAAATTTTTCAAACGATCATCAAGGAAAACTTTCTTCATCTAAAAAAAGAGAGGCCCATCCATATACAAGAGGCATTCCGCACCCCAAACAGATATGACCAAAAGAGAAGCACGCCCCGGCAAATAATAGTTAAAACACTCCACATTCAAGATAAAGAACTGGTGCTGAGAGCTTCAAGGGAGAAAAAAGTCACTTTTAAAGGTAAACCTATTAAAATAACAAATGACTTCTCAGTTGAAACAGTAAAAGCAAGAAGAGCTTGGAGAGACATACTTCAAGTATTGAATGAGCAAAAATGTCAACCCAGGCTGATTTGCCCTGGAGAAATTGAAAAATTTTTAGAATAATTTTTAATTTTCTTTAATCTTTTAGAGTTTAATACTTGTATACAGTTATTTTATAATATATTCACAATAACTTCAAATCCTATCTCCCTTTTCTCATTAAAACCTTCCTCCCTGCCAGTCTCCCCCCTATTTTTACTACTTATTTCTTAGGTATTAATTAACTTCTTTATAGTTCTTTCAACTCTAAACTATGCCTAGGTTCCTATTTCTCTGTAATTTGGCTATGAATCTACTAAATTATTTTAATTAAACACTTTTTCTACTTATTCTCTTTAATAAAGTAGATCAATCAGTAAAAAAAAGTTAAATTTTATTCTTCTATATGTACTCATCCAACTTTGATAGGATCATTTGTTGAGGGTATTGTTTTTTATTTAATCCTTAACATCTTTGTCAAAAAAACATGTGGCTATGGCTGAAAAATCAATATTCCCCCATGAAAAAGGACATATATCTCAGAAAAGAAAGCTACCATTATTGTGAACCCAGCATGGACATTTCAGGAGAAATAACTATACTCAATGGCAATCCTAGGGACAGGTAAAGGACATATGAAGGGAACGTTTCCTATCTGTGGGTTTACCCACTGAAGGGTCATTATACTATTACACAGTCCTGATGCCTTACTAGTACACACATTCCCAAAGATATGAGGGCCACAGATAAATAGATAGGGACAAATGTGTGAAGGAAAGGGGAGAGAGGGGGACATGGAGATAGACTCATTTTGTTTGCATATAAAAATCCTTAGTAAAAACTTAAAAAGTCATGTAACTGTAATTGTATGAGCTTATATCTGAAATTTAGTATAATATATTGATAAATATGTCTTATTTTCCCAGTAGCAAACTGTTTTAATTCTTATGAATAAAATGAAGTAAATAACTTGAAATCAAGAGGACATGAGAAGGTAGAAAAACCACCAATGCTTATGAAATGTTTGGATTAATTTGTTAAAATGAATACCATTTCAAATGCATACACAGATTCAATGCAACCACAATGAAAACTGAAATGCAATTCACAGACGCTGGAAAAAAACAAGTTTTTTAAAGAAAATATATGCAGGGATTAAGCCTTTGCCTTACAATCAAAAGCTTGTGAATTTTGATCCCAGATCTCATGTAAAATACTGGGCAGAAATGATGGCAACCTGCATTTGTGTTTCTGGAGGATAGAGTCTCGGAAATCCCAGACTAAAAAATAAGACGTAGAGAAATCCAGGATGACTGCCAAATCACTCTTGGGCCACTGCACACAGAGTGACCTCTTCTATGAAAACATATATATACACACTCCTTCACACATGTACACATGGACACCTACATGCAAACACATGCACATGCCAAATGTATACATACATTTATATAAATAATACATACACATATATGTGCAAATATGTATTTATATACAGCCACATGATTTTTTTTATTTTTATAAGAATTTCTTACATACAAACAAAATGAGTCAAAATGAGTCTCTTTCCATGCCCCCTCTCTATCCCCTACTGCTCACTTCCTTTTCTCATCCTTTCCCTTCACATATCTGTCCCCGTCTCTGTCCCTCTTGCCCTTCTGTGTCTCTGCACACCTTCAGGATTCCTGTAATTTAAGTGGCCCTACTATAGGAAAACTCACAAATAATATGTATGTATGTATGTATAAATTGACTGTCTCCTATAGACAGTAAATAACAATTCTCATTTCAGAGGACATAAGGTGCAGTTTATTCTGGAACAATGTATGGGTGACTATGGTCCAGGAACACAGATATGAGTTATTCGAAATTCTATGTGTTCCACTGTATTAAATTTTGAAGGTTTTATGATAACACAACAAAGAAAAAATTAGGACAAGTTTCAAAAACACTGTTGGAAACATCTCATTGGAGGGTTACAGAAAAGCTGAGTCATCTCGGTTATAGACCATACATGTAATCTGATGACATTCACTCCCTTTTGTTTAGTGAAATCAATTGTTTTGTTTAAATATTCTAAGGAATTTACCTAATAATCACAAGCTTGTTTGATAGCATAGATGTGGGTATTAATGATTATTAAGGTTAATAAATAGATGCAAAGTAATCTAGCTCTGAAAATGAAATACTCTAGTCTGTTCACATCATTGATATTTGGACCTGGGCATCAGCCTTGTAGATGAAGATCCTTTTCAGAAACTAAGGTTCATGTTACATTTTATAAAAGTGGAAATGTGGGATTACTGGTACTTCTGACTTTGCTTACTTTTTATTAACATCCATATTATTTCTAAAATACTTGCACTGATTTACATTCACAAATCATGTAAAAGCAGTTATATTTATGTACCTTTATAAATATTGTATTGTTGTTTTCCCCTTTATAATAGTCATTCTATGAAGTTTTGAAAAACATGCTATCTAGTTGTAATTTTTATTCACATTTCCTTAATGACAAGTAAAAATGACCACTTTGACATATACCTCATTAATATTTCCATGTACTCATTGGGAAAATGACAATTTATGGATCCTCTATTAAGTTATATACAATTATTGATTGTTGGTGTGTTTAATATTGAATTATGTGTGTTTCTTACATATTTTGTGCATTAAACTATTGTTACATATAAGGGTAGCAAATATTTTCTCCTATGTTAATTAATTTCCCTCTTCAAGATGAAGTACTTCAGAAAGGAGGAACTTAAAGATATTACTTTTGAAATCATATTGAGTATTCGTCCCAGTTTCCCTCACGACCATTCATTCCCTTCCCTTCACCATTCCATCCCACTTTTACACCTGTATGCTTCTATGGACTTTAGGGTTCACTGTGGCTTGTCTACTCCTATGTGATTCAAGTCTCCATAGTGTAACAAGTTACCTCTCTTCAGCCACACCACTGGTATGTTCATTTCCATTCACTCATCCAGTTTAAGACCCAAATGTTTCCACTGTGTAGTCCCATTCTATGGGTATAATAACAGCTGCCTACACTTGATATACTGTCTTCCTACTTATAAGTTTATTGGCTGTCTTCCCTATTAAGCTATTTCCTTCCCTTTTTTAGGTTCTTGTTCTAGTTAACAGTATCAGGGATGGCTACCTTTCTGACAAGCAGGTCTTGAGTCCAATCAGAAAGCTGTCTCCTTGGAGTGAAGCTGGAATAAATACTCAATATGCTTATCAAAGTAGAATAAATTAATAAAAAACAAATGAAAAACTAAAGATTTTATCTCATGTTCTTTTATGTATTAGTCCTTAGCTAATTGGCTTTTTTACTGAAGGCTTTGTTTTTGGAAAATTGATATCCTGGAAGCAGATGTATAGTGAATAAATGCTGTACTCATCATTATACCTAAAGAGCAGAAAGAGGAAGACATAGGGAAAATGACGAGGTGATATAGCTCTTCCAACTATCTTTCACTTATTACATATTCAACCACCTCCAAATGTACAACACAAGATTTTAGAAATTCAATATTTTCAATTTTTCCATTGCCATATATATGATTTTCCTTTGATGTAGCTCCACATTTGTATTGTTGCTTTTGTCCCTGTGTTTCTGATATTATATAAAATTATTGTTATAACCAGTGTCAAGAAGCTTTAGTATGCTTGTTGGAATTTTTTTTTTAGAGTTGCCAATGTCGATTTTCAGTCTTTAAACTATTTCCACCTAAATTCTGTACGTGGATGAAGAAAGAAATTGAAAGCACTCAATTTTTAAAGAAATAAATTTCCTCTGTATTGACTTAATTTTATGTAGAAAAAAATAAAAATAACCTTAAAATCTAAAATAAAATAAAATAGAAATGAAATGAAATGAATAAAATAGAAATAAAAAAACACAAAATTTTGGGGCTGGAGAGGTAGCTCAGGAGTTAAGCTTCTGCCTTGCAGGCAGAAGGTCCTGAGTTCAGATCCTAGACCCCACATATAGACGCCAGGCAGAAGGGGGGGCGGCCTGCATTTCTAGTTCTAGTAGGGTGGAGCCTGTGAATCCCTGGGCAGAGTAAACAAGGAGGAGGTGGAGGAGTCCATGGTGGTTCTACACATACACACACACACACACACACACACACACACACACACGCATACACGCACAATTGAATCGATAATAAATAATAAAAAAGGTACTCACATTGAGTCATATAAGAAAAATTTCATTAAATTATAGTTTAAGATAAAATATGAATCTCAAATATTTGCATAAGCAAAATTAAGTACTGCCGGACTATCCAGTATACATTACTTATTAATAAAATTGCTTCTTTTGAAAATATACTGCTGTAATAGGCTTTTTTATTATGGTTCTTCAAAATTCCAAATGCTATGATGACTTACAATATTTAAAGAAGCAAGAGTAAATGTCAATCCAAAATTTGTATTAAACATCAATTAGTTTAACGCCCTTAGGCCCCTGCCAGCTGCCCAAGGTGAGTGAGAGAGAGAGCCCAGCGCAGCCCTACCACCCCGGAGCCCCACGTGCCCCGGCGGCTAGACCCCCAAGCTGACTCCGGCTTGGCCTGCACCACGGCCTGGATGACTCTAACCGCCTCCGTGCAACCACACACCTCCCCGCCCCGCCACCTGCCCAAGGTGAGTGAGAGAGAGAGCTCAGCCCAGCCCCGCCCCCCACCCGGGAGCCGCCTGGCCAGCAGTACCGGGCCGCACAGCCCCTGGCTTTGTCCCCGGGGCCCTGCCCCCCTCCGCGCCTACCTTCCCAGGTCGCAGGTGAAGAATTCTGCCATCAACATCAGACCCTCTGCCTTTCTGGCCCACCTGGGACCTACGCATGTGGTCCACGGAAGACACACTACTACTCAGAATTCAATAGAGCCCAAAGGAAACTCAAGCAAAACTCTAAGGAACAAAGGGAACAGAGGCCATACATCTGGACTCCACTACAATAAGTATATCACATGGGTGAGATTCTTCTCATTCAACCCAAAGATAAGTAAACTTTTTCTTTTTACCTTATTGATCCTTTAAAGTATCAATGCTGTAGATCAACATTCTCATACAGCCACCCCACCAGGGAGTACACCACTCACCCCCACATTTCACCAAGATACTAAATCGTAAAAGTACACTAACAAACTAATATTCACCCCCTGGTAACATAACCTGACTTAACTGATGTACTAACAGCCTAGTAGCCTCATCTAGGATATAACGATAACAATACACAAACATACCCAATCCAAGGCAAGCACTAGTAATAACTGGCAAGTGTGACAATACCAACTAGGTGGATTCAGTGAAAAACACACAGAAACTTAAAGGTCCTAAAAAACAAAACAATAATGTACAAGTCAAAGTTCAAATCCACGAGAAACAAAACCCAAGAAGACCAATCTCCTGCCGAAAGAATCAATCCCATAATGAGGAATTCTGACCAGAACAAATCCACAGAAAATAGCCATGAAAGCCAGACCCAACATAACGACTTTCAGAGTATGATCATTACCATGATTAATACTATGAAAGAGGAAATCCGAGAAGAGTTAAACAACCGTATCAACCACTTCAAACAGGAACACAACAGGCACTTGGAGGAGTTGAGAAAAACAGTTCAAGAAACAAAAATAGGTATAGAGCAATAAAAACAGTCTCAGGCAGAGTTTAAAATTGAACTAAAAGACAAGTTATCTTCAACCTAAAACTCAACAGAGAGTCTTATCAGCAGAACAAATGAAGCAGAAAATAGAATTTCAGATCCTGAAGACAAAGTGGGAGAATTAACCAGGTCAATGGAAGAGATTGTTAAAGCCAAAAAGATACTGGAGAGGAAAATTCAAGAGATATGGGACACTCTGAAGAAGCCTAACATGCGCATTCATGGAATACCAGAAGAAGAATCCCAAAATACCACACCGGAGGAAATATTTCAATTCATCATAAATTAAAACTTCCCCCAACTAAAGAATGAGAGGCCCATCCAAATACAAGAGGCATTTCGCACTCCAAACAGATATGACCAAAATAGAAAATCGCCACGGCAAATAATAGTCAAAACACTCCACATTCAAGATAAAGAAAAGGTGCTGAGCGCTTCAAGAGAAAAAAAGCAACTCACTTTTAAAGGTAAACTTATTAGAATAACAAATGACTACTCAATGGAAACAGTAAAGGCAAGAAGAGCTTGGAGAGACATACTTCAAGTATTAAATGAGCAAAAATGCCAACCCAGACTGATATACCTGGCAAAACTATCTGTCATAATTGAGGTACAAAGAAAAGTTTTCCAGCACAAAGACAACTTGAAAGAATACATGTCTACCAAACCAAGCCTTCAAAAAATCCTAGAAATGATACTCAAGCTTGAAGAAAATAACAAGCGTATCCAGGAGGACAGAAGGGAAGTATAATACCACCAAAACATAAATATCAAACACCATGCTTACAAAGTCTACTAAACATAAAAAATGTCCAGAATTAAAAATAATTTCTCCATTATAACATTAAATGTCAATGGTATTAACTCGCCGATTAAGAGACACAGATTACAAACTTGGATTAAAAACCAGAATTCAACAATCTGCTGCCTTCAGGAAACTCATCTCACAACAAAAGATAGGCATGCCCTAAAAATGAAAGGCTGGTCTAAAATCTTGCAAGCTAATGGTCCCAGGAAACAGGCAGGGGTAGCAATTATGCTTTCAGACAAAGTGGACTTCAAACCAAAGAAAATCATAAGAGACACAGATGGATACTACATTTTAGTCACAGGTACAATTCACCAGGAAGACTTCACAATACTGAACATTTATGCACCCAATACGGGTACCTGCACATTCATTAAGAAAACCCTATAGCGCCTAAAGCAATAAATCAAGCCCCAAACGATAATTCTTGGGGACTTCAACACCACCCTCTCAACATGGGATAGATCAACAGGTCAAAAGCTTAACAGAGACACTTTGGAACTTAATCAAACCCTGAAAGAAATGGACCTTACAGATCTCTATCGAACTTTTCACCCATGCACGAAAGAATACACATTTTTCTCAGAAGCACATGGAATTTTCTACAAAATAGATAACATATTGGGCCACAAAATGAATCTACACATATACAGAAAAGTTGAAACTCTAACCTGTGCCCTATAAGACCACCACGGCCTAAAGCTGGACATCCACAACACAACAAACAAGAGAAAATACACTAACTCCTGGAAACTTAACAATATGATGCTGAATGAGAACTGGATTCAGGAAGAAATTAAAAAGGAAATTCAAGATTTCCTGAAAGTGAACGATAATGAAAGTAAAACTTAACAAAATCTCTGGGACACAATGAAAGCTGTACTAAGAGATAAGTTCATAGCTCTTAATGTCTACGTCAAAAAATGGAAACATCAGAAATAAATAACTTAACGATGCAGCTTAAGGCTTTAGAGAAACTAGAGCAATCTGATCCCAAAAGTAGTAGAAGAGAGGAGATTAGCAAAATAAGGGGAGAAATATCTGAAATCGAGACTAAGAAAACGATAGAAAAAATCAACCAGTCAAAAAGCTGGTTCTTTGAAAAAATCAATAAGATTGATACACCCCTAGCTAAATTAACCAAAAGCAAGAAAGAGAAAACCCAAGTTAACAAAATTAGAAATGAACATGGAGTTATCACTACGGATACCCAAGAAATCCAGAGAATTATAACATCATATTTCAAAAGCTTATATTCAGTGAAGTTGGACAACACAAAAGAGATGGATGAATTTCTAAGTAAACACAACCTACCTAAATTGAATCAGGAAGTTGTGAATTACTTAAATAGCCCTATAACATATAAGGAAATTGAAGAAGTAATCTCAAATCATCCCACCAAAAAATGTCTTGGACCAGATGGATTCAGCACAGAATTCTACCAGACATTTAAGGAGTTAATAACATCAATACTCCTTAAACTGTTCCATCAAATAGCAAAAAAAAAGAACACTATCAAATTCCATCTATGAAGCTAATATCATCTTAATCCCAAAACCTAATAAAGATTCACTTAAAAAAGAAAACTATAGGCCGATCTCTCTGATGAACACAGATGCAAAGATTCTCAACAAAGTCTTAGCAAATCGGATTCAAAAACATATCAAAAAGATCATTCACGGGGATCAAGTAGGCTTCATCCCTGGCACACAAGGTTGGTTCAACATACACAAGTCAATAAATGTAATTCATCATGTAAACCAGTCCAAAGTCCAAGACCACATGATACTCTCGATAGATGCAGAAAAAGCATTTGACAAGATCCAACAGCCTTTTATGATCAAAACGCTAGAGACAGTAGGAATGGAAGGAACCTTTATCAATATAATAAAAGCTGTATACAACAAGCCCACAGCAAAGATTATACTCAATGGGGAACAATTGGAAGCATTCCCACCTCTATCAGGAACTAGACAAGGCTGTCCACTCTCACAACTTCTATTCAATATTGTACTTGCAATCTTAGCTGAAGCCATAAGACAAGAAAGGGACATAAAAGGGATTCAAATCGGCAAAGAAGAAGTCAAGCTATCCCTATTTGCAGATGACATGATCTTATACCTGAGTGATCCCAAAAACCCCACGAGGAAGCTCCTGAAACTAATTGAGAAGTTCAGCAGGGTGGTAGGATACAAAATAAATGTGCAAAAATCAGAGGCCTTCCTATATGCCCAGAATGAAAGAAGTGAAAAAGCCTTGAGAGAAACAATCCCATTTACTGTAGCCCCTAACAAAATGAAATACCTTGGTATAAACCTAACCAAAGTGGTAAAAGACCTTTACAATAAAAACTTTAAAATCCTGAAGAAAGAAATTGCAGAAGACATCAGAAGGTGGAAAGACCTCCCATGTTCCTGGATTGGCAGAATCAACATTGTAAAAATGACCATCCTACCAAAGGCAATATACAGATTCAATGCTATACCTATTAAAATCCCAAAGCAATTCTTTAAAGAAGTTGACCAAATTATCTCAAAATTCATGTGGAGGCACAAAAGACCCAGGATAGCAAAGACAATCCTGAGTAACAAAAACACTGCTGGAGGTATTACCATACCAAACCTTAGTCTATACTACAAATGCATAGTTATAAAAACAGCCTGGTACTGGCTCCAAAATAGACACACAGATCAATGGATAATGGTTGAATACCCTGATATAAGCCCACAAAATTACAGCCATTTGATCTTTGACAAAGGGGCCCAAAGAATCCAATGGAAAAAGAACAGCATCTTCAACAAATGGTGCTGGCAAAACTGTATCTCCACATGCAGAAGATTAAAGCTGGACCCGTCCTTGTCACCATATACAAGATTTAATTCCAAATGGATCAAGGACCTTGATATCAGGCCAGAGACTATAAAAATCACAGTTGAAAGGATAGGGAACTCCCTTTAGATGATTGGGCTAGGCCAACATTTCCTAAACAGACATCCAATGGCACAGTCACTGCTACCAACTCTCAACAGTTGGGATCTTGTGAAATTAAAGAGCTTCTGTTTAGATGAAGAGATTGTAACACGAGCTCAAAGGCAACCCACAGAAAGGGGGAAAATCTTCACTAACCACATATCTGATAGAGCTCTACTGTCCAGAGTGCACAAAGAACTTAGAAAATTAAACACCAAGGAAACCAATGGCCCAATTAAAAAATGGGCCCTGGAACTTAGAAGAAATTTTACCAGAGATGAAATTAAAATGTCCAACATATACCTTAAAAAATGCTCCACTTCTTTAGCCATCAGGGAAATGCAAATCAAAACCTCCCTGAGATATCATCTGACCCCGGTCAGGATGGCAAAAATCCACAATACAAACAACAACAAGTACTAGAGAGGATGTGGAGAGAGGGGAACTCTCCTACATTGCTGGTGGGAATGCAGGCTCATACAGCCACTCTGGCGAGGCATCTAGAGATTCTTAAAGAAATTAAAGATTGAAATGCCATATGGCCCTGCTATTCCACTTTTGGGAATAACCCCCCATGCAGCAGAGGTTCACCTCGATAGCACAAGCACGACCGTGTTCATAGCAGCACTGTTTACAATAGCAACGTCCCGGAATCAACCCAAATATCCAACAGTTGACCAGTGGATAAGGAAACTGTGGTACATCTATACAATGGAGTGCTACTCAGCCATCAAAAATGATGAATTACTGGAATTTGCTGGGAAATGGATGTCATTAGAAACAATTATATTAAGTGAAGTATCCCAAACCCAGAAAGTTAAGTGCTGTACGTATTCCCTAATAGGTGGTTCCTAGTACCAAAGTCACCCAGCCCACTTTGAGACACTCAAAGATAAACGTATGTAATACAGTAATTGCAAGGATTGTGAACAGGAGGGATGGGGTTGGAGGGCCACACCAGACACAAGGAGAGAGGGGACCATGTTACAGCAGAGAAAATCGGCCTCCAAGGAATGCAAGTAAGTAATGTGACACCTAGTTATGTCCACACACTTTCGTTCCTAATCATGTACAACTGAGGGGGTATGATCTCACCAGAAGGGGAGGGCATATAGTCTGGCAGATGAAAGGTGATCATTTTGCAAATGGGTGACTGACCCCTCCCTCACCGAGGTTTCCTGCTTTTATTACATCTACCCTTGAATGTGCTCTTATAACAAGACTCCAGTTTAACAGTTTTTTGTCTCTGACCAGGAGGTGACATACAGTGCCCATCAGGATGGAAGTGAAGGGCATTGCAGGAGCAGCAAAACTGAAAAATTAAATCAACAAACCACAATCCAGAACTTCAGAGACTCTATATCAACCACATAGAACTAAGCCAGCCTAATCTCCTCCCATCCTGAAGCTCAGGGACATTTGCGGAAGAGGGGACGGTAAGATTGTAAGAGCAAAAGGATGGGAGGAGCAATGATCTGAAGATTCTCCACACTAGTTAGGGCTGAAGCAATCATAATAGGACTTTGCATGCCCTGCGCAATGTCCAACACACTATTGACCTCACAAAGTCTAGCATCGGCTAAAGGCACCAAAATCCTTGGAGGCAAAGGATTGACAGCCACAGTAGTGTTCCTATGCTTAAGGGGAACACGAGAAAGGGTTCAGGGAAATGCCACTGGGTCCTTGTACATCATTGGAGTGGAGGACCAAGAGGAGAGTTAGGCATACACAATAAAGGACTCTCTGGGAATTGGGGGGGGGGAGGCGCTGGGAGGCGCGGAGGGAGGGAAGGGGAGCAGGGGGTTCAGGGGGAGAAGGAGGAGAGGAGGGAACTGATCTACCTATTAAGTTTGTATGAGCGGAAATAATAATAAAAAATGTTAAAAAATTAAAAATAAATAAATAAATAATAAAGCCCTCAAACATCACCAATCAGCATCTGGTCTAACAAACTATCATTACAAAATATTTTGGCTGTATCAATAGCAAAATAGAAAAGTTTTGAACAATAATGGAGAAATATTTGTGTGAAGGAGTCGCAGTTCACCTGCATGGTTGCTGATAACATCATAACAAAACTGCTTAAGGGATCAAGGGACTTTTTTTACTCTTATGATTTTTGGTCACAGTTGTTTGTCCACCTTATCAGGAGAGCTCATACCAGCCCCAGGGCTGAGGGAACTGGCCACACCATCTCCACATAACAGCTGAGAGAAGGACTATCCTTATTTTTCAGTCATGTCTGGCCAAGTATGTAGAAGGATGCCCATTTTCTCAAATAATTTCCTCTATTTTATTCCCTTTCCCAGGGACTAGTCCCATCAACAAGGACTGGGCCTTTCGCATCCACTAGACGTTTTCCAGCATGGCTCACTCTGGGCTTAACCCAACTACCAATTCTCTACAAATGTGTCCAAAACTCAAACCTTTATCCTGTCAACCTTACACCGGTATCTAAATATTACAAAAGGCAGAAGAGTTACTGTTTCAGATTTTTATGAACTATATGATCTCTCTTGTAAGCTACTGTTTTCTTATGCAATTACAGTATGTAAGTAATCAAACAGAGTTTGTAAATGGGCATAAATGTGCTTTTGTAAAATGAAATGTATTAGTACATAGCTTTAAATTTTCATTTATGAAATTTTCTTCTGTCTTTTTTAACTAGTTGAGTTATAAAATGCCATTTATTGATTGGGGTTTAGGTAAAAATATATTAGAAATCCCTTTTAAACCTGAATTCATAGTTTTCTGATCCTTTATTTGGCCACTACTGCTCTGCATAGAAAGACATTTTACATTCATATTTATTTTTATATTTAGGACCTTATAATTAACATAAGATGTTATAATTAAACATAAATTATTATTTCTTAGAAAGTCAGGATCTCATTAGGTTATAATTAAAAATAAAGTGAAAATATAACTATGATTCCCAGGGATAGAAGCATCTTGCTAATCAAAGCACAAAAAACTATTTGTTCACTTCTACTTTTCTATGGAAAGGATGAAGTAATGGCAAATGGTGGACGTTTTATATTTTCACCACAGATGAGAAGTTGAATCTCTTTTTATAAACCTCTAAGAAGGTTATCAGTACATGTTAAAATTAAGTCATTTACTTTTTCTTTTTTACTTGGTCCATATTTCATATAAATACTGAAGAGTGATAAAGAAGCTGATAGTATGGGTGAATATAAAATAAATATCTACATATGTAAGGCAATAGATATGAGCAAATCTGCAGCTAATATTGGGAAAAACCCATTATACAACAAAGTTAGATGGTATTTACTGTGATAGTAACAAACAAACTTTAACTTTTATTGTCTTCTTCATGGTACATGGCTATCTCAAGTTGGTTATGATCTGAATCATTGTTCTTATAACTCAGACTAAAAACAATCCTCTTTTCCAGGATGTTACTACCATGGAAGAAAAGTAAAGATGTCTGCTAGAGATTCTTCTCAGAAAAAGAATGTGGAGGGCTGGAGAGGTGGCTCAGGGGTTAAGCCTCCGCCTTGCAGGCGGAAGGTCCCGAGTTCGGATCCCAGATCCCACGTATAGATGCCAGGCGGAAGTGGGGGCGGCCTGCGCTTCTGGTCCTGGTAGGGCGGAGCCTGTGAATCCCGGGGCAGAAGAAGGTGGAGGCGTCCATGGTGACTCACGAATTCGTCCGTGGTTCTACACACACACACATACAAAGACACACACACACACGCACACGCGCACATACACACGCACATGGGCACAGTTGAATAAATAATAATAAAATATTAAAAAAAAAAGAGAATGTGGAATATCATTTCCCACTCCATTGGCTAAAATGGAGCCACTGCATGCACATATACAAAATATATAAAAAAAATTTAAAAGAAAAGACAAGATAACTCCAATAATTTCATTAGCAAGAGAATATATGTTTGAAATATGTGTACATGTGTATGTACATGCTTGTGTACTCTTAAAATTTCAGACTAGGGATTTCACACTCCTATTTTGTTTACATTTAATTGACAAAACTCACATAACTATGAATAATATAAATTATTTAGTGAAGTATAATTTTAATATGACTTTGAAATATATGCATATATACACATATATAATATGCATATGTGTATATACGTATTAATTGAAATAGTAGGCCAACTAAGTTTGCTATAAATTTATGCACACAGTTGCCTGAAACTGCCATCTCATATTAGAAAATAAAATTCTACTCTTGATTATTTTATTTAATCACTTAATTGTATTTTCAGATTGTGGATAAATGCACTCTTTCAGTCTCTCCAGAGGGAGTAATGAAGGTTTTGCTTCATTACTTAAAGCTAATTATTGGGCCAGTTTTTAAATAATCATTTTGGTCCTTGATTTAGAGGTAATATAGATAAAAGTGATAGTACTCTAAAAATAACAATATGAAGAATGTCCGAGTGTGAAATTTATCACAAATGTAGTTTTGTGTTTAACAAAACAATGTTTTTCTCATTTTGAGTTTAATAAACTTTGTTTCTGATATTACAGTTTTCATATTTCATGTAGTATACAATTTTCTTGTGCTTCAAATTATATCAGGTCTTAGTAAACGTTTCATTGTTCAACTGTATTCATTATTAGATCTGAACATCTGAATGATCTACATATTATTTTGAAATTTTTAGCCTTAAAATGTCACTTTAGCATGTGGAAAATGAAGCAGCTGTCAGATTAAATCTAGGACTATCCACAAGTTTTCCATAAAGAAATATATTAATGTCAAAATTCTTATTTTGAATCTAATAAGAAATGACTAATAGAACATAGTATACTTCAGGCTGAAATAGTAAACCAGGTACGAATAAAATTAATTACTTAATGGAGAAGGGGATCACAAATTAAGTCTGATATATTAGTTGATGAATAAAAATATTAGCTTCTATCTCAGCTACACTGAGTAAGGTATATCATTTGCTGGGTTAGATGCCCTATATGAATATAATATATCACCTCTCGATCTGAAGAAATAAATTTTAAAATTAGACACATAATTTGATAAATCTAGTATATTATACACTAAATCAAAGAAACTATCTACTAATTCTTAAGTAACAAAATGACTCTATCTAAGGTGGAAGATACCATTAAATAACTGTCCACTCTCCTACATTATTTTTACTTCAGATTTTAGTCAGGCAATTTCCCAAAGACTTTCAATTAATCTAATATTTTCAGGAATTTGCTTCATTTTCTTATTTTTATTATATATTTTTGTGTTGCTACATGAGTAAGTCAGAGAATGTCAATATTTACTGAGTTATTTTTGTTTTCACTGCTTCTGTGATATAGAAAGTCCATCCCTAAAATGCTGCACAGAGTGAACCTTCTAAAACTTTGCCCCTTAGTTGTTGGATGAAAACTATTTAAATGTGTGATATTCTGGCCATGTTTATTTTACACGGATTTTAACTGGTATAAAGTTTAAATTCATGACTGCAGAAAGGGATTGGACATAAATTTCTTACTGCTAACAAAAAAGGACCAGAATTCTGAGCCCCAGATCTCATATACAATGTCAAGGATATGTGGTAGCCAACATGCAATTTTCAACCTTAGAAGGCAGAACCTGGGAATAACAAAAACAAATTGAGTTGCTACAAAAGGCTTTCAGGTAAGTTCTCATTTTAATTAAAGGACTAGCCTCAAAATATTAAGTTGAAAAAATCAATTGAGAATGATTCTTGGTATCACTCTTTGGCTTTACCTGGATCTCACACACAAACACACACACATGCACACACACACAGATACATGTTCACACTCATTTGTATTCCATCTGCACACAAATGTACACTTGCCCATATGCAAATATGCCTACATAGATGTACAAATCTAATGCATACATACACATGAAAATGAAAAAGGAACTGAAACTGGAGAAAATGTTACAATTTGAGCATTTTTGTATATGGCTATTTTGATATAGAAAATATGATAATAAATTTTAATAAGTATGATTTTAAAGTCATATCCTCAAAATACACCAGGATGAATGCTGCCTGTGAGCCTAGAAATATCACTCATTATGGTCTCACTTGTGCACTATTTGTAGTTAAAATGAACATAAACAGCATCCTGTTTTTCTTGTGTAGTTATAGGCAATACATAAGAATTAATTGATGTTTTTAAGTGAGTTGACTTTTTAAATATCACAATAAATATACCAGCATATGTGTATATGTATTCTGCTATAATATTTTCATGATTTTTATATTTATAAACTGTTTTTAAAATATAACATTAAACAATAATTTTAACTTGAGAAGTTACTACTCTTTAATATATAATCTTTCAATTTTTGATATGAAGTTGTTTTTCTAGAAAAATAAAACTAAAATAAGTAACTTTAAAATTAAAACCAGCAGAAATTTAATCACTCAGATGTTAGTATTTTCAATACTGTTTCCATAAAATATATGTATTAAATTAATATTCACACAGTTTTATGAGAGATAAAAGTCTTGTGTGCATATTAAAACTTTACATGTTTATATTCAGTTAGTTCTATCCTGTTGGAAAATGGGTGAACTAAGCTGAGAAAATCTACTATTTTTTAGATTAACCAATAAGAGAAACATATTTTCAGCATGTGATTTTGGCCATAATAAGCAGATTGATTTTGTGATCTGCTTTCTTAAAAAAGTCTACATTATTAATGTACGTGAAATTAAAAAAAGAAATCATTTCTAGGAATTTTTTGTCAAGACAAACACTTTTCTTCATCAGTGATTAGAACTTTTAATATTCTAATTAATTTCTCATTGTTTCATCTTTTCTCAATTATTTTAATGTAGACCTTTCTCACCTACTAGCCATTCTCTTTAAGACTATGAGTTCTCTAAACATCTCTTAGATTTAGTATTTGATAAATGTGTGAGAATGCCATAACATAAGATGTTCTCCTATGCAAATGTAAATATTTATAAAATTTTCTTGGTCTTTACACACCAATAATGTTAAGAGAATAGAGTGTCATGGTTTGAATGTGAATTTTGCCCCATTGTCTTATGTGTTTGAATCGTTAGTGATGTTACAGTTAAGAAAAGTGTGACACCTTAAGTAACCAGAGCCTTACTGAAGGATGGCAGCTTACAGGGAGTGATCCTTGAGGTCAGATAGTCTGGCCTTGCTTCCTCTGAGTTCATTCTCTCTCTGCCTCTTTTTTTTTTTTTTTTTTACTATATCATCATTTTATTTTTATTTTTTTTAATTTTTTTATTTCCACTCATATAAACTTAACAGGTACACTGGTCCCCCGCCTCCCTCCAACCACCCACGGCCCTGTACCCCTCCCCTCCCCCTTTCCTCCCCATCCTCCAGTGCCTCCCCCTCTCATCCCCGGAGCATCCTTTAATGTGCATGCCAAATTCTCCTCTGGATCCTCCTCTCTGATGACGTGCAAGGACCCAGTGGCATTTCCCAGAACTCTTTCCTGTGGTCCCCTTAAGTATAGGAACACTACTGTGGATTTCTGTAACAGTTACTCTTAACTATTGCTGTGAGAGAACACCCAAAATCAAGAAACTTAAGGAAGAAAGGGAAGTTTATTCAGTTTACAGTTCCAAAGGGATGGTACAGTCTCTCAAAGCAGAGGCAGCATGGCTGGCTGGCCAAAGCTGGAGGAGGCTAAGTCACCCCAGACATCATGGAAGCTGAGAGCAGCAGACTGCTTGCAGCAAAGGCTGATTTCTCCTGGAGGTAGGGTGGGACTAATCCACGTGAGGGCCCACCCCTTGTAACTGCCTTCCTCCAGCAAGGCTCCACCTCTCAAGGTACCATGACCTTGCCAAACACATGAGACTGTGGGGTACACATTTCAAACCATGACACTGTCAATCCCTTTCCTTCAAGGATCTTAGTGCCTTTAGCAAATGCTAGACTTTGTGCGGTCAATAGTGTGTTGGACATTGCTCAGGGCATGCAAAGTCCAATTATAATTGCTTCAGCCCTAACTTATGTGGAGTATTTTGCATATCATTGCTCCTCCCATCCTTGTGCTCTTACAATCTTACCGCCCCCTCTTCCGCAAATTTCCCTGAGCTTCAGGATGGGGAGAGACTAGTCTGGCCTAGTTCCAGGTGGTTGATATAGAGTCTCTGAAGTTCTGGATTATGGTTTGTTGACTTTTTTTTTTCGAGTTTTGCTGCTCCTGCAATGCCCTTCACTTCACCTGATGGGTATTGGATGTCACCCCATGGCCAGAGATAAAAAGCTGTTAAACTAGAGTCTTGTTATAAGAGTATATTCAAAGGTAGATGTAATAAAAGTAGGAAACCGCAGTGAGATATAGTCTGGCAGATAACACGTAACCATTTTGCAAATGGATGAATGATCTCTCTGCCTCTTGGTATCTGACATGACCTGAATTGGCATACTGTTTCTGCTTCCAGCCTTGCCTTCTAATTTGTAATTCCCTCAATAACGGAGTACATATCCTCCGAAACTGAAAACTTTTGACTCTTCTTACAAGTGATCCTTCTTCACAAAAAATGAAGTGTCAGTCTGGAGAGGTGGCTCAGGGGTTAAGCCTGTGCCTTGCAGGCGGAAGGTCCGAGTTCGGATCCCAGATCCCAAATATAGACATCAGGGGGAAGCGGGGTGGCCTGTACTTCTGGTCCTCGTAGGGTGGAGCCTGTGAATCCCGGGACAGAGTAAACAAGAAGGAGGTGGAGGCAGTCCATGGTGGTTCCCGAATTCGTCCGTGGTTCTACACAGACACAGACACACACACACATAAACGCACATATATACATATGCACACACACACAATTGAATAAATAAAAAAATTAAAAAAAAAGAAAATGAAGTCTCCATTTTTTGATGATGTGAAAAGATTTCATTGCTAACTTTTTAAAAATATTTTGTAGAGCCATTAGGAAGAATATTTCTAGTAAGTTCTGGAGGACAAAATATCGTTTTTGCTTCTTTATTATATCCATTATGATAACAACTAAGCATGATTATAGAGCAAAACCTTTATGAAATGCTTACCAGAAAGAAAGTAATTTGGAAATGTATAAAATAAATGGAAAGGAAAATGGCATCATTTTTATCACTTACTAAATATCATGTTTTATCATATTTAATGTGGGCATCAACTACATAAATTTATTATTACCTGATAAATGACATACTACAACAACTCACTTGCCCAAAATCCTATTGCTATGTAGTGGGACAGTTGAGATTCAAAACATGGAGATCCAACTCAGAACATGATTTTAATCACTATATTATATAAGCATAAATTAAAACTATAGTGAGATATCTCACTTAGAGTGCAAGTATACATGTTCTGTGGACTCATACAGTCTAAGCAGATACTGGAGAATTTGGTAAACTATTTATATCATTATTGACTAGTAGCTATGAGCTTTTGATAACTTGTAAGTCCTGACCAGAATGGGCAAAAGCATTAGCCTGGCTTCCTCCTATGAAATGAATGTATAAGTGCTACCTAAACTCACTCCTACTTCTATAAACTACACATTTGTGTTCCCTCAAAATCCCTATATTGAATTCCTAACCTGAAAGGTATTTTTTTAATTTTTTTTTCTGCTCATACAAACTTAATAGGTACCCCGGTCCCCTCCCTCATTCCACCCCTTCCTGTATCCCCTTGCTCCCTCCCCACTTTTTCTTTTCCTTTCCCTCCTCCCTCCCTATCTCCCAGTGCCTTCTCCCCCCCCATACCTGGAGTATTCTTTAATGTGTATGTCAAACTTTCCTCTGGGTCCTCCTCTGTGATGAGGTATAAGGACTCAGTGGCATTTCCTAGAACTCTTTCTTGTGTTCCCCATAAGTATAGGAACACTATTGTGGTTGTTAATCCTTAGCTTCTAAGGATCCCAGTGCCTTTATTCCATGCTAGACTTTGAGGTGTCAATAATGTGTTGGTCATTGCGCAGGTCATGCAAAGTCCTAATATCATTGCTTTGGCCCTAACTTGTGTGTAGTATCTTGCATATCATTGTTCCTCCCCATCGTTAGGCACTTACAATCTTACTGCCCCCTATTCCGCAAATATTCCTGAGTTTCAGGATGGGGAGAGGTTAGACTGGCCTAGTTCTAGGTGGTTTATATAAAGTCTCTGACATTCTGAATTATGGTTTGTTGATTTTATTTTCAGTTTTGCTGTTCCAGTAATGCCCTTGGCTCCATCCTTATGGGTATTGGATGTCACACCATGGCCAGAGATAAAAAGTTGTTAAATTAAAATCTTATTATAAAAGTATATTCAAAGGAAGATGGAATAAAAGTAGGAGACCACGGTGAGGTGGGGTTCAGTCTCCCATTGCAAAATGGTTAACTTATATTTGCCAGAGTATATGTCCTCCCCTTCTGGTGAGATCATACCCCCTCAGTTGCAAATGATCAGGAGGGAAAGTCTGTAAACTTAACCAGATGTCTCATTACTTACTTGCAGTCCTTAATGGTGGCCTATTTTCTCTGCTGTAACATGATCCACTCTCTCCTTGTTTCTGGTGGGGCCTTCCTTCGTCATCTCTCCTGTTTATAATCTTTGATATTACCGTAGGCATTACAAAGATTTATCTTTGAGTATCTAAGTGGGTTTGGTGCTAGGATCCACCTATTAAGCATACAGTGCTTAATTTTCTGTGTCTGGGATACTTCACTCAATATAATTGTTTCTAATTCCATCCATTTCCCGGCAAATTTCATTAATTCATCATTTTTGATGGCTGAATATTATTTCATTGTATAAATGTACCACATTTTCCTTATCCACTTGTCAACTGTTGTACATTTGGGTTAATTCCATGACTACCATATTGTAAACAGAGCTGCTATGAACATGGTTGTGCTTGTTCTATCGAGATGAATTTTTGCTGTACGGAAGGTTATTCCCACAAGTGGACTATCAGGGTCATATGGCATTCAATTTGTAAATTCTTTAAGAATGTCCAGACGACTCGCCAGAGTGGTTATATGAGCATGCATTCCCACCAGCAATGTGAGAGTTCCCCTCTCTCCACATCCTCTCCAGCATTTGGTGTTGTTTGTATTGTGGATTTTGCCATCCTGACTGGGGTGAGATGATATCTCAGGAAGGTTTTGATTTGCATTTCCCTGATGGCTAAGGAAGTGGAGCATTTTTAAAGACATTTGTTAGTCATTTTAATTTCATCCCTGGTAAAGTATCTTTTAAGTTCCAAGGCCCATTTTTTAATTAGGTCATTTGTTTCCTTGGTGTTTAGCTTTCTAAGTTCTATGTGCACTCTGGATAATAGGACTCTATAAGATGTGTGGTTAGTGAAGATTTTCTCCCATTCTGTGGGTTGCCTTTGTGCTCCAGTTACAATCTCTTTATCTGAACAGAAGCTCTTTAATTTCATAAGATCCCATCTGTTGAGTGTTGATTTCATTGACTGCCCTTTTGGATTTCCAATTAGGAACTATTGGCCTAGCCCAATCAGCTCCAGGGAGTTCCCTACTCTTTCAACTAAAGGTTTTATAGTCTCTGGCCGTATATCGAGGTCCTTAATCCATTTGGAATTAAGTCTTGCATATAGTGAACAAGTACAGTTCCAGTTTTAATCTTTTGCATGTAGACATCCAGTTTTACCAGCACCATTTTTTGAAGATGCTGTTCTTTTTCCATTGGACGTTTTGGGCCTCTTTGTCAAAGATCAGATGGGTGTAGTTGTATGGGCTTACATCTGGGTCTTCAACCCTTATCCATTGATCTGTGTGTCTATTTTGGAGCCAGTTCCAGGCTGTTTTTATAACTATGGATTTGTATTATAGACTAAGGTTTGGTATGGTAATACAGCCATCAGTGTTTTTGTTACTCAGGATTGTTTTTGCTACCCTGGGTCTTTTGTGCATCCATATAAATGTTGAGATTGTTTGGTCAACTTCTTTAAAGAATTGCTTTGAGATTTTAATTGGTATAGCATTGCATTTGTATTGCCTTTGGTAGGATGGTCATTTTTACAATGTTGATTCTGCCAATCCAGGAACATGTAAGGTCTTTCCACCTTTTAGTGTCTTCTGTAATTTGTTTCTTTAGGGTTTTAAAGTTTTCATTGTAAAGGTCATTTACTTCCTTGGTTAGGTTTATACCAAGGTATTTCATTTTTTTTAGGGGCTATAGGAAATGGGATTGTTTCTCTCATGGCTTTTTCACTTCTTTCATTGTGGGCATATTGGAAGGCCACTGATTTTTGTATGTTTATTTTGTATCCTGCCACACTGCTGAACTTCTGTGTTAGTTCCAGGAGTTTCCTAGTGGAGTTTCTGGGGTCGCTCAGATATAAAATCATGCCATTGGCAAATAGAGATAACTTGACTTCTTCCTGGCCAATTTGAATCTGATTTATATGGTGAATTACATTTATTGATTTGCGTGTATTGAACCAACCTTGTGTTCCTGGGATAAAGCGTACTTGATCCCCGTGAATGATCTTTTTGATATGTTTTGATTCCGATTTGCTAAGACTTTGTTGAAAATTTTTGCATCTGTGTTCATCAGACAGATTGGCCTGTAGTTTAATTTTTTAAGTATATCTTTATTAATTTTTGAGATTAAGAAGTAATTTGGTAATGTTCATTTCTTTGCTATTTGATGGAACAGTTTAAAAAGTGTAGGTGTTAGTAGCTCCTTAAATGTCTAGTAGAACTCTGTGCTGAATCCATCTGGTCCAGGATATTTCTTGGTGGAAATATTTTAGATTACTTCATTGGTTTCCACATATGCTATAAGAGTATTTAAATAATTCACAACTTCCTGATTAAATTTAGGTAAGTTGTATTTGCTTAGGAATTCATCCATTTCTTTTGTGTTGTCAGATTCCACAGAGTATAAGTTTTTGAGATATGACATTATAATTCTCTGAATTTTTTGGGTATCCATAGTGATAACTCCATTTTCATTTCCAATTTTCTTAATTTTTTTTCTCTCTTGCTTTTGGTTAATTTAGCTAGGGGTGTATTAATCATATTGATTTTTTTAAAGAACCAGCTTTTTGACTGGTTGATTTTCTTTATCGTTTTCTTAAACTCAATTTTGCATATTTCTACCTTTACTTTGCTAATCTCCTCTCTTACTGCTTTTGGGATTGGATTGCTGTAGTGTTTCTAAAGCTTTATTAAGCATTGATAAGTTAATTTTTTTTTTTAAGTTTCCATTTGTTTGATGTAGGCCTTAAGAATTATGAACTTACCTCTTAGGACAGCTTTCATTGTGTCTCAAGGATTTTGATAATTTGTATTTTCATTATCGTTCACTTTCAGGAAATATTGAATTTCCTTTTTAATTTCTTCCTGAATACAATTCTCATTCAGCATAATAGTTTTAAGTTTCCAGGAGTTAGTGTATTTTCTGTTGTTTATTGTGTTGTGGATGTCAAGCTTTAGACCATGGTACAGGCTAGAATTTCAACTTTTCTGTATATGTGTCGATTCATTTTGTGGCCCAATATGTAATCTATTTTGGAGAAAGGTCCATGTGCTGCTGAGAAAAATGTGTATTCTTTGGTGCGTGGATTAAAAGTTTGATAGAGATTTGTAAGGTTCATTTCTTTAAGGGTTTGATAAAGTTCCAAAGTGTCTCTGTTAATCTTTTGGCCTGTTGATCTATCCCATGTTGTGAGGGTGGTGTTGAAATCCCCAAGAATTATCATTTGGGGGTTGATTTCTCACTTTAGACACTGTCGGGTTTGCTTAATGAATGTGGAGGGGCCCGTATTAGGTGCATATATAATCAGTATTGTGAAGTCTTCCTGGCGAAATATACCTGTGACTAAAATATAGTATCCTTCTGTGTCTCTTATGATTTTTTTGATTTGAAGTCCACTTTTGTCCGACAGCATAATGGCTACCCCTGCCTGTTTCCTGGTTCCATCAGCTTGCAGAATTTTGGACCAGCCTTTTATTTTTAGTATGTCCCTCTTTTTTGGTGAGATGAGTTCCCTGAAGGCAGCAGATTGATGGGTTGTGGTTGTTTTAATCCAAGTTTGTAATCTGTGTCTCTTGATTGGTGACTTTATACCATTGACATGTAATGTTATAATGGAGAATTTTTTTTAATTCTGGACAATTTTTATGTTTTTTGGCTTTTGTAAGTGTGTTGTTTGAGCTTTAGGATTTGGTGGTATTATACTACCCTTCTGTACTCCTGGATATGCTTGGTTTTCCTTTATCAATTCTAGCATTTTTTGAAGGCCTGGTTTGGTGGACAGATAGTTTTGCCAGGTATATCAGTCTGGGTTGATATTTTTGCTCATTTAATACTTGAAGTACATCTCTCCAAGCTCTTCTTGCTTTCGATGTTTACATTGAGAAGTCATTTGTTATTTTAATAGGTTTACTTTTATAAGTGACTTGTTTTTTTTTCTCTTGAAGCTCTCAACACCTTTTCTTTGACTTGAATGTGGAAGGTTTTGACTATTATGTGTTGTGATAATGTTCTATTTTGGTCATATCTGTTTGGGGGGGAATGTCTTTTGTATTTGGATGGCTCTCTCATTCTTTAGTTGAGGGAAGTTTTCATTTATGATAATTTGAAAAATTCCTTCTGGTGTGGTTTCTTGCTATGGTATTCCATGAATGTGCATGTTAGGCTTCTTCAGGGTGTCCCATATCTCTTCAATATTCCCCTCAAGTATCTTTTTGGCTTTGACACCTCTTCCATTGAGTTGGTTAATTCTTCCACTTTGTCTTCAAGATCAGAAATTCTATTTTCTCCTTCGTTAGTTCTACTGATAAGACTCTCTGTCGAGTTTTGAGTTGAAGATAACTTGTCTTTTTCTTGGATTTTGAACTCTGCCTGAGACTTAACTGCTCTATGTGTATTTTGTTTCTTGAACTGTTTTTCTCAACTCCTCCAAGCGTCTGTTTTGCTCCTGTTCAAGATGGTTGATGCAGTTGTTTAACTCCTCCCAGATTTCCTCTTTCATAGTATTAATCATGGTAATGATCATACTTTGAAAGTCGTTATCTTGAATCTGGCTTTCTTGGCTATTTTCCGTGAATTTGTTCTGGTTGGAATCCATCTTTATGGGGTTAATTCTTTCAGTGGGAGATTGGTCTTCTTGGGTTTTGTTTCTCATGGATCTGCACTTTGACTTGGACATTAGCTGAAGCCATAAGACAAGATAGGGACATAAAAGGGGTTCAAATTGGCAAGGAAGAAGTCAAGCTATCCCTATTTGCTAATGACATGATCATATACCTGAGTGATCCCAAAAACTCCACCAGGAAACTCCTGGAACTAATACAGAAGTTCAGAAGGGTGGCAGGATACAAAATAAATATGCAAAAATCAGAGGCCTTCCTATATCCCCAGAATGAAAGAAGTGAAAAAGCCCTGAAAGACTCAATCCCATTTACGATAGCCCCTAAAAAAAGAAATACCTTGGTATAAACCTAACCAAGAAAGTAAGAGACCTTTACAATGAAAACTTTAAAACCCTAAAGAAAGAAATTGCAGAAGACATCAGAAGGTGGAAAGACCTCCCATGTTCCTGGATTGGCAGAATCAACATTGTAAAAATGACCATCTTACCAAAGGCAATATAAAATTCAATGCTATACCAATTAAAACCCCAAATCAATTCTTTAAAGAGGTTGACTAAACAATCTCAAAATTCATATAGAGGCACAAAATACCCAGGATAGCAAAGTCAATCCTGAATAACAAAAACATTGCTGGAGGTATCACCATACCAAACCTTAGTCTATATTACAAATCCATAGTTATAAAAACAGCCTGGTACTGGCTCCAAAACAGACACACAGATCAATGGATAAGGGTTGAATACACAGATATAAGCCCACACATCTGCAGCCATTTGATTTTTGGTAAAGGGGCCCAAAAAATCCAATGGAAAAAGAATAGCATCTTCAACAAATGGTGCTGGAAAACCGGACCTCCACATGCAGAAGATGAAAACTGAACCCGTACTTGTTACCATGTACAAGAATTAATTTCAAATGGATCAAGGACAGAAACCATAAAAAACATAGGTGAAAGGGTAGGGAATGCCCTCAAGCTGACTGGGCTAGGCCAACAGTTCCTAAACAGACATCCAATAGCATAGTCACTACCACCAACTCCCAACAGATGGGATCTTGTGAAATTGAAGAGCTTCTGTTCAGATAAAGAGATTGTAACATGAGCTCAAAGGCAACCCACAGAATGGGAGAAAATCTTCGCTAACCACATATCTGATAGAATTCTATTATCCAGAGTGCAGAAAAAACTCAGAAAACTAAACACCAAGGAAACAAATAGCCCAATTAAAAAATTGGCCCTGGAACTTAAAAAAAACTTTAGCAGGGATGAAATTAAAATGTCTAACAAATATCTTAAAAAATGCTCCACATCCTTAGCCATCAGGGAAATGCAAATCAAAACCTCCCTGACATATCATCTCACCCCAGTCAGGATGGAAAAAATCCACAATACAAACAACACCAAATGCTGGAGAGGATGTGCAGAGAGGGGAACTTTCCTACATTGCTGCTGGGAATGCAGGCTCATACAGCCACTCTGGCGAGCCGTCTGAACATTCTTAAAGAAATTAAAGATTGAAATGCCATATGACCTTGTTATTCCACTTTTGGGAATAACCTCCCATACAGCAAAAATTCACCTCAATAGCACAAGCACAACCATGTTCATAGCAGCACTGTTTACAATAGTAAAGTCATGGAATCAACCCAAATGTCCAACAGTTGAGGAGTGGATAAGTAGAATGTTGTACATCTTTACAATGGAGTACTACTCAGCCATCAATAATGATGAATTAATGGAATTTGCCAGGAAATGGATGGATTTAGAAACAATTATATTGAGTGTAGTATCCAAGACACAGAAAATTAAGCACTGTATGTATTCCCTAATAGGTGGATCCTAGTACCAAACCCACTTAGAGACACTTAAGGATAATTCTCTGTAATACCTACAGTAATTCCAAGCATTATGAACAGGAGGGATGGGGAAGGAAACAAGGAGAGAGGGGACCATGTTACAGCAGAGAAAATAGGCCACCATCAAGGACTGCAAGTAAGTAATGAGACATCTGGGGTATGATCTTACCACAAGGGGAGGGCATATAGTCTGGCAGATAGAAAGTAACCATTTTGCAAATGGGTGATTGACCCCTCCTTCACCGCGGTTTCCTATTTTTATTACATCTACCTTTGAATATACTCTTATAACAAGACTCTAGTTTAACAGCTTTTTATCTCTGGCCAGGGGATGACATCCAATACCCATCAGGATTGAGTGAAGGGCATTGCAGGAGAAGCAAAACTGAAAAAAATCAACAAACCATAATACAGAACATCAGCGACTCTATATCAATCAACTGGAACTAGGCCAGCCTAATCTCTCCCCATCCTGAAGTTCAGGGAAATTTACAGAAGAGGAGGCGGTAAGATTGTAAGAACACAAGAATGGGAGAAGTAAAGATATGCAAGATACTCCACACAAGTTAGGGCCAAAGCAATCAAAATTGGACTTTGCATGTCCTGCGCAATGTCCAACACACTATTGACCCCACAAATTCTAGCATTTGCTAAAGGCACTAAGATCCTTGGAAGCAAGGGATTGACAGCCACAGTAGTGTTCCTATGCTTAGGGGGAACACAGGAAAGGGTTCTGGGAAATGCCACTGGGTCTTTGCACCTCATCGGAGAGGAGGACTCAGAGGAGAGTTTGGCATGGACATTAAAGGATGCTCTGGGAATTACTGGGGGATGGGGAGGGAGGGTAGTGGGGGTGGGGAGGGAGGGGAGGTGGGGGGTTGGAGGGAGCAAGGGAACCGGTGTACCTGTTAAGTTTGTATGAGTGGAAATTAAAAAAAAAAAAAAAAAAAAAAAAAGGAGAACTAAATGGTGGTGGCCTGCACTTTTGCTCCTAGAAGGTAGACCTTGAAATCCCAGAACAAAGCAACGTGGAGGTAGTCCCAATCTAAGTTGATTCCCAGAGTCATCTTTGGACCTTTAAAGGGACACACAGTGTCCTCAAATACACACACACACATACACACACACACACACACACACACACACACAAAATGAATAAATAAATTAATTAATTAATTAATAAAAAAAGAAGTTATCTGACCCAAGAGACCTTGAATATGTACATGTTATTTGACTGCACATTTTGCTTACAGGATATTTGATTGGTTTTTCAGAATGCTACAACTTAATTTGAGAAATACAGGTTAGGAGAGATGAACACATTTTGAAGAAATAGAAAAAAGATAGAATTTGAAACATCAGTCGGGTAGCTATTGTTACAGAATCTAACAGGTACAGAAATGAGCAGGTACCAACTACAAATTCAGTAAATGGCAACAAATTAATCTAAAATCAACTAGCCAGAATGTATAACTGATAAAAGAAAAACAGGTAGAAAATACATGTGGTTATTTTTTAAATAAATGGCACAGAGTGTATGTAATCTTCTGTTTATAAATAGAATCTCAAGAATATTTTAAGATTACTTTAAATAATAGTTATTTTTTGTGTTACAATTTTTCACAAACAGTGCTATAAGATCAGCTTACTGTTGGTGCAGAAGATATTGTCTGTCCACCTATTCCTAGTCTCTTCCTATTCATTCAACACATGAAAATGTCAAGATTTTTCTTGACGCATGACTTATCATCTATAAAATATCTCCTGTTTCCTGATTTTTAGTTTGATGCTTTTGCATGACAAAAGTGTGTCATTTCTGAATCATATACCCAAAAGGAAACAAGTTCATATTGTTTTAGTGTTACTCCAGAATTAAGTCATCATAAGAAGCATGCAGTGATTTAATAAAAACAAGTTGAAATTACACACTACACACTAATCATAACAGTATAACACATTGGAAATATAATTGTTCCCTGTACAAATTATAGCAATATCTCCATACTGTCTTTTACACTGCACAGATATAAACAAAATTTCTCTTTTGCATCTCTTCTTTTGCCATGCAAACATTTTGCTCCTTAACATACCTGTGATATTTTCTCTAAATAATAAAACTCTGATGAAACGACTATGAAAAAAATGTTGGTTTAAACAAATTAAATTGTGTACATGAACACATAATTTTTTCTATATCCATACCTTATACATAGAATAAATGTTTATTATATATACAATTTGATATTACATGTATTACTCTATCTATCAGTATATAGGTGCTTATTGTATGTTTATATATGTGTGCATGTGTGATGAATATATGTTTGTACATGCTTTTATTTTGTTAATATGGGTTATTAACTTCCAGTTCAGTTGTATTATAAGCTGTGAGTTTGAATATATAAAATATAGAATCTCATCTTTTAACAAATTTTAAATCTTATTCAATAGGGAAAACTAGAAAACACTGTTATACAAAGACAGATGCATGAATGGGGGGAAGAGGGCACTAGGAGAAAGAGGGGGGGAAACAGGGAGGGAGTATGGGGATCCAGGAAGGTTGGAGGGAGGGAGGTGAATGGGGTACCTATCAAGTTTGTATGAGTGGAAAAAATAAAAAAAAAAACATATGACAAAATAGGTTCTCTGAAAAAAAAAAAACAGATGCAGGGGAAACACTCTACTTGGCAGTCATATTCTATTGTAAAACTAGAGATAATTTTTCTTCATTGTATCCAATTAAAAGACAGCATCATGGAAATAAATATGTAATGTGTTATAGAAGAAGCTAACATACATTGAGGTAATTTCTTCTCCTTCCAACAAAAAAAGTTTCTAAGTGTAGCTTATTAAATTCATTCTATAACTAACAGTCATTCCAGCTCAATTCTTCCAATAATTATTATTCATTTAACATTATATCATATCAAAATGAGCTTACTCAATGCTAACAGTAAGAGTAATGAGACAATATTATATACTTTCTCATCAAGATCTTTATGTTATGTATCTTTATAAATATATTCACCTTCTTTCCATTGATCAATCTAAAGGGAGGGATATTCTGTTTTGCAAGAAGAATCAAAGACTTCCAATGTTCTACTTTCAGGAATGGACATTTTCTATACAGAAAGTATGGAATAAGGCATCAGATTTAATTTGCAATCTAGATCAAATGGATGCAATGGATTATTATATAACTTTCTGTGTACCAGCTATAGAATATGTATATTTGATACACATGAAATATTTTCCAACATTTAAATTTCAGTCCATAAATCAGACTTAACAAATTGAAAAAGAGTGAAATTATCAAATATATTTTAAATCCAAAATAAGAAACTAGAAATCAATATCTGTAGGAAATCTGGAAAACTCATAAGCACACAGAAATTAAACAAGCTCCTGAACCATCAATAGGTCATTAAAGAAACTGAAGGATACGTTTTAGCAAAAACTCTTGAGATTAATGAAAATGAAATCCCAGCATGTCAATTTATATGGGATATAGCCAAGATCTAAGAATTAATCTTATTGAAACATAGAAATAAATGACTATAAAAATTAGAAACTTTTCAAATTAAAAAAGCTAATCATGCATCACCAGCAACTAAAAAAATGAGAATAAATTGTGTCAAAATGCATGAAAGGACATGAGTATTAAATATTAGGAAAGAAATAGAAATAGATAATTTATTAGAGCAAAAAACAATAATGAATTCTACACCTATGATTGAAATTTTTAAAAATAACTTGAGCACTGTGCAATGCAAGTAAGAACAATATTAAGATTTCATCTCTTCTTCATAGAGAAAACACAGAACACTTAATAGAGAGGCTCCAAGGGATTCAACTCTTATTCTCTGCTTCTGGGAGTGTATATTAACCTGCCACTATAGATATAACTACTAAATTTTACAGCCATGACATTTCTGGGAATACACACCCCCCCTGGAAAAAGTTAGGTCAGATGTCTGAAAAGATGTCTGCACAGTCGTATTAATGAAACACTATACAATAGCTAAGTTATGGAATCAGAATATGTGCCCAACAAAAGATAAATCACTAAAGAAAATCCTGTCATATGTAATGTAGCATTATTGAACCAAAATGCAAAAATAAGTCATTTTACAAAAAACATAATTGGAAAACAGCATATTAATTTAAATAAATCATACTTATAAAGTCATGAATTCCCTATTTTAATACTCAAGTGCTGATTATAGGGCAGGAAGTGGACACAGAAGCAAAATAGAAAGTACTGGGGTATGGAAGTGGAACAAGGATCTAGAAAAATGAATAGCAAATGTGGGGAATGTGATTAAATTGCATTATGTACTTGCATCTAAATATTATGATCTCTCCATCTGTACTATCAACATATGTTAAAATAAAAAACAAAAATGTTTTTGAATCCGATTTGCTAAGAAGAAGTCTTTAGATTTTCTATGCTCATTTTGAGCTTGGTTATTTCATCTCTGAGACTTTCCTTCTCATTTTACACTTTATCCAGAGATGATAGAAACAACCAACCAGCATCATTATTTTCTTATTTTCCTTAGATTATCAAAAGTATTATGTATAGAATCACTAAACACCATGCTCCTCAAAGTAGGTGAATCAGGACTATCCATCACCCCCAATTTTATCAGTTCTTTGGTACATTCACACCATGGAGTTTTAGTGATCTTCATATAACTAAGGCAGTTTCATTGAGTTGGAAAACCAGCTCCAGATAAGCTCAAGCCTACTGCAGAAATTCAGCTTTATAATTCCTCTGGAAACCCACTTCTGGTACCAATATCTGTATTAGTCGGGTTCTCTGAAGAAACAGAATCTAAAGAATGTAGTATATATAAATAAATTTATTAAAAATAACTCACAATAAAAATAGCACCTTTCAAGGTAGCCACCTGAAACAGCCTCTTTCCTGGCTGGAATGTTCCACAAATCCAAAAGGTCTGAGAAGGTCTCAAGTCGTTGCTCCTCTGGAGGGTAGAAGACACTGGGTTCTGAAGTCGGTGAAGAAGAGCTGTGCTCTCATGTCAGCAATGAACAGCAAACAGCAACAAGGCCTACAGAGCAGGCTCCAAAGGCAGCAGGAATAGCAACAACTTGATGGAAAAGGTGAAGCTCCAAGTCAGCCAAGGATGGAGGCAGCAACAGCAGCAACCAAGAAGGCCAGAAGCTTTAAAGTTGAACAATGTGCATGCAGAGTAGACTGCACAGCAAATCGACACCAGATAAGGAAAGAGCAAGTCCCTCCTCCTTGCACTTCCTATTATTTGATCCACCACTGGAAAGTACCACCCACTATGGGCTGGGTTCTCCACAGCAATCAGTCACGTACCTGCACACTTGTTCCAGGGCCATTCCAACTATTGGTCTTCCATAGATGCCCCCAAACAATCTGCAACTGTCAAGTTGACATTGAAATGTAACCATAACAACAGCCTTTTATCTTTGGTTAGGAGGTGACCACCAATACCAATCAGGAAACAGCCAAGGGCAATGCAAGAACAGCAAAACTGAAAACAGCAACAGACCATAGTTCAGAACACCAAAGACTCTGCATTGATCACCTGGAACCAGACCTGCCAAATCTTTCCCCATCCTAAAATTCAGGGAAACTCGTGGAAGAGCAGCCAGCAAGATTGTAAGAGCCTAAAGATGGCAAGGACCAACGTTATGCAAAATGATCCACACATGTTAGCTCCACAGTAGCCATAGTCAAACTTTGCATGACCTGAACAATGACTGATATGTCCATGACCACCCCAGGGTCTAGCATGGATCACAGGCAGTAGGATCCTTAGAAGCAAGGGATTAACAGTCATAATAGTGTTCCCATACTAAGGAGGAGCCCAGGGATGTGGGGCCTCTGAGCTATGCCACTGAGTCCTTACACCACACTGAGGTGGTGGATTCAGAGGGAAGTTTGGCATTCACACAGAGGGATGCTTCAGGGGATGGGAGGAGGAATGGGGAGGCACTGGGAGATGGGGAGGGAGGGACGTGAAAAGAAGGGTAAGTGGGGGAGGGTATAAGGAGGACTGGGGATGGGTGGAAGGAGGGAGAAGGAGGGAGCTTAGTATGATTGGGAAAAAAATTTAAAAATCAAAAAAAAAAAAAAAAAAAGAATACTAACCCTTTGCTTCCTAGTACTGGTCAGAAAAGTGTAAATCCAAACTGCAATGGTATTTTATTATTGTTGTAGCTTAAACCTGATAATGCAGATATGGGTGCAGTTAAGTAACTAAATTAATATTACATTAATATCATTCAATGTTATATTACATAGCAAAGAAATAGAAGAATAAATACAGGCATCTGTTTAATATGAATGAATATATGTAAAAACATGTTTTTATCTTAATAGGAAAGAAATATTTGTGATAATGGCAATCTTTTTCTCTAAATAGCCACATCACAAATATCAGATACTTATAATTACTTTCCTTCATTATCTATTCAATATTCCCACAACAGTAGTGGGCTTTCAAACACTGATCTTAATTGTTAATTTTATGTGATTTATAATCAACACAGGAAATGTATATCTATGTTTGCTGAAAAATTTTTCCAAACAGAATTACTGAGGCAGGAAAACCCACTACGTGCAAGAACTTCTTGGTCCGCTAATTGGAGAAGTATACAACACCTCTCTTCCTCAAGTGTCTGATGTACTTACTATCGTGCCTAGACTGGATTGTTGTAGTTTTCCTTTAAATATCAAATATAAGACATGGTAACATCAAAAGCTTCTAAAAAGGAGTTGTGCCCTTTTTAACAATTCCTGAATGTGTCCAGGTATTTCTGCTCCTGGATTTGATATGAACTTTCCTGCAAAGTTGGACTATAAACTGCAAGGAGAATTGCAAGCAAAAATGAGACACTTTGTACCCCTAAATTTTCTGTTGCATATTAATTAGTAACATGAAAACAAGCAGCAAGACTATGTTGTCTCAGTCCGTAAGGTGAGGGGGATTAGAGCAACAGAGGGAAGGACAGATAGAAAGAACAAATATGACCAATGTAGTGGTTTATTAAAGAATAACATATATGGTTTTCAAGAAGCACAGAAAGTAACTAAAGAATATGTTTTATTATTCTTGTCCTGGTAGACTGGGAATAATAATAATGAATTTTGCATATCAATAACAGTTAAAATAAGGGGTTTCCATTAGGTACTTCATAATGAAATGATGTTTTAAGATTTCAAACATGCTAATAATCTGACATCCATATACAATTTATGTATGAATTTAAGCATGACTATTTAATACAAAATATGTAAATATTATAGGGTCATAAAGAATGTAAGAGGAGATGATATCTCAGGGAAGTTTTGATTTGCATTTCCCTGATGGCTAAGGATGTGGAGCATTTTTAAAGATATTTCTTAGACATTTCAATTTTGTCCCTGGAAAAGTTTCTTTTGAGTTCCCAGGCTCATTTTTTTAATTGGGCCATTTATCTCCTTTGTGTTTAGTTTTACAAGTTCTTTGTGCAATCTGGATAATAGAGTACTATCAGATATGTGGTTAGTGAAAATTTTCTCCCATTCTGTGGGTTGCCATTTTGTTCAGTTAACAATCTCTTTATCTGAACAGAATCAGTCTGGCAATTTCTAAAAAAGTTAAGGATTGAAATACCATATCACCCTGCTATTTCACTTCTGGGAATAATCCCCCATAAAGCAAAAAATTCACTACAATGACACTAGCACAACCATGTTCATAACAGCACTATTTATAATAGCAAAGTCATGGAATCAACCCAAATGTCCAACAGTTGACAAGTGGATATGGAAAATGTGGTACATTTATACAATGGAATACTACTCAGCCATCAAAAAGATGAGTAAATTAAATTGGCTGGGAATTGTATGGAATTAGAAAAAAAATTGAGTGTAGTATCCCAGACACAAAAAATGAAACACCATATATACTTCCTAATAGGGGGATACCAGTACCGTATCCACTTAATGATATATTCAAAGGTAAATCTCTGTAATGCCTATAGTAATCACAAAGATTATAAACAGGAGGGAAGGGGAAGGAGGGCCCCCCAGAAATAAGGAGAGAGGGGATCATGCTTCAGTAGAAAAAACTGGTTACCATCAAGTATTGCAAGTAAGTAGTGAGACATCTGGTGAAGCTCTCACTTTCCTTCCTGGTAATTTGCAACTGAGGAGGTTTGATCTCACCAGTCAGGGAGGGTATAGAGTCTAGCAAATAGATGGTAACCATCCTGCAAATGGGACACTGACCCCCTCTCACTGTGGTCTCCTACTCCTATTCCATCTACCTTTGAATATCCTCTCATAGTAAGATCTTCATTTAAACAGCCTTCTATCTTTGGTTACGAGGTGACCTCCAATACCAATCAGGATGCAGCCAAGGGTAGTGCAAGAAGAGCAAAATTGAAAACAACAATAAACCATAATTCAGAAAACCAAAGACCTTACATTAATCACCTGGAACCAGATCAGCCAAATCTACCCCCATCCTAAAGCTCAGGGAAACTTGCAGAAGAGGGAGTGGCAAGACTGTAAGAGCCTAAAGAAGTGGAAAACAGTATTCAAGATGTTTCACACAAGTTAGAGCCACAGTAGCCATAATAGGACTTTTCATGTCCTGCACAATGACTGACATGTCAACGACCCCCCAAAGTCTAGCATGGATTACAGGCACTAAGGTCTTATAGGCAATGGATTAACAGTCATAATAGTGTTCCCATACTAAAGGAGAGCCCTAGAAATGTCTCTGGGCTATGCCACTGAGTCCTCACACCTCACTAGAGTGAAGGACTCAGAGGGAAGTTTCACATTCACACAAAAGGATGCTCCAGGGGATGAGAAAGGGGAAAGGCTAGGCACTGCAAGAAGGGAAGGGAGGGGGATTAAAGAAAGGCAAAAAGTGGAGGAGGATGCAAGGGGGACTAGGGAAGGGTGGAGGGAGACAGACGACAGGGGTATCTACTGAGTTTGTATGATTGGGGAAAATTAAATAAAGTAATTAATTTTAAAAAGTATGTAAGAGCAAAGTAAGATATACAGCAAAAAGATATACTTTGTGTATGACATAGAAATTCCACTCGTGAACTCAGTACTGCTAAGATTATGTAGCCAACACCTGCCCTAAAAAAGACAAATCATGAACCACTGAGAAGCCTATGATGCTCCAGAATTTCTTGAGAGTCTAATTACTATTAAGGACTGTTAAAGACTGAGGAGAATGGTGAATTTTATCTAATTGTGAATCCAAGAAAAATTTTCCCCTTGTTCCAGTAAATAAACTCTCACTCAAATTTGGCCAATTAACTCTAAACTCAACCCAAACAAGTAATGAAGAATGGGGACTTGTGTAGAACAAGGGTATTATCAGGAGAGAGAGGATAATTAGACAGCAATAAATCAGAATAAAAGCAAGTAAAATTAATTAAAACATGGTATGAAAGTCTCAAAAAGTAAAAATAATATTTAAGTTATCTGTTAGATTCTTTGTTAAATGCATCTTGTAAAATAAAAAAGAAACATTTCAATAAAAATATGTTGATTTGAATGGAGGAAAAATAAGACATTCTGGTATTGAGATTAGAAAAATATTTAAGAGCAAATGTTCTATTGACTTTTGCTTGAGAAAAAGTTAAATAGTGCCTAGATACTTCCTACCTGTTGAAAGACCAACAGAAATAAAAGCCTGCAATATATAAATATGTCAGCTTGAAAAATCTTAAGATTTACAAAATGTTGGAATTTTTGCCTCATTACAGATGAATAACTAAGAAGTTTCAGCAGTGTTCTGGTGATATCTACCTGGATATTAATGGACACAAAACACGTTGGGTATCAGTGATGATTTTAGGATTCTTAAAGTAATTATTACTGATAAGATTAAAAGTTAACAAGTACTAAGATTTGAATATGTATTTTACCTAAACATACATATACTTAAAGTGATGGTACTGATGTATTTAAAAAATGATAGCTTTTATAGAAATGGAAACCTCACCAATGGGAGTAGTGACTTTATCTAGGAGGCCTGTGAATTTTCATTCTTTCAAATACATGAGGTTAGAGTAAGAGAAGTACTATTATAAAGAAACAGGTCTCTTTTAGACAATAATTTTGATAGATTTTTCATCTTAGACTTCCTACTCTGCAGACTTGGATTAAAAATATCTCTGCTGTTTTTTAGACATATAGTCACTATTAAATTTTCTTCTCAACCAAACTGAATGAAACATATTTATGGTTTATAAGTCATGCATTCAATATGATATTTTTGCTTAGAAATTATCAGGTCATAAATCCCTCAACTCCAGGAGACTGTGTGTTTTGTTCTCCAATTTAACCAAAATAAATGGTATCACATACAGTTTCTGATTGGTAAATTAGTCCTTGAGTAAAAGAATAATGAATAATACAACAATTTAAGTAGATAAAATATGAGAATGTTCAGATTTTGAAGGGCAGTCAAAAAGGAATTTTGGAAGTATAAAAATTAAATAATCATTTTGAAATAAATTATTTGTAAACTATGGATGGATATTGAATTTATATGAAAGTGCAAGATATGTATAGCATGGAAATTTTTAACCATTGTGAAGTGTATTCCACATTTTAAGAAAACGGATTGGTAAAATAAATTAGCTTCCGCTACTAAGAGAAAAAATGATTTTATCTCCCATATGAAGTTACAGAGTGAATGAAGAATTATATGTTCACTTGTAAAATTATTGTGCTAATTCTGTATGGAGTTTGGACTGCAATTATAACAAAAACAAACCTATGGTTACAAAATTATTCCCATTGACAAGACTATGTAAAAAACCATTTATTTAAGCTTCAGAAAAAAGAATATGAAGTGAAAAATTTCCTAGAAGTCTTATCTAAAGCAAGGTACAATACTCATCTCACATGTATAAAAAGATGCTTATTCAGACCTGGATTTTTAAAATATTCAATTTCAAATATGAGCTATCTATAAAGAAAGAAATTTGAAATTTAAGTAACAAATGGGACAGTTCAGTGGAATAACAGCAGTGAACCTACATTTTTTAACATTTTTATTATTTCTGCTCATACAAACTTAATAGGTACACATGTTCCCTCCCTCCCTCCTCTTCGCCCCGAACCCCCTGATGCCCCTCCCCGAACCCCTCCCTTCACACCCCCCAATGCCTCCCCCCCAATCCCCAGAGAGTCCTTTAATGTGCATGCCAGACTTTCCACTGGGCCCTCCTCTCTGATGACCTACAAGGACAAGTGGAATTTCCCTGAATCCTTTCCTGTGTTCCCCTTAAGCATAGGAACACTACTGTGGCTGTCAATCCCTTGTCTCCAAGGATCTTGGTGCCTTTAGCAGATGCTAGACTTTGTGAGGTCAATAGTGTGTTGGACATTGTGCAGGGCATGCAAAGGCCAATTATGATAGCTTAAGCCCTAACTTGTGTGGAGTATCTTGCAAATCATTACTCCTGCCAACCTTTTGCTCTTACAATCTTACCGTCCCCTCTTCCGCAAATTTCCCTGAGCTTCAAGATGGGGAGAGATTAAGCTGGCCTAGTTCTAGGTGGTTGATATAGAGTCTCTGAAGTTCTGGATTGTGGTTTGTTGATTTTCTTTTGCAGTTTTGCTGCACCTGCAATGCCCTTCACTCCATCCTGATGGGCATTGTATGTCACGCCCTGGCCAGAGACAAAAAGCTGTTAAACTGGAGTCTTGTTATAAGAGCACATTCAAGGGTAGATGTGTTAAAAGTAGGAAACCACAGTGAGGAAGGGGTCAATCACCCATTTGTAAAATGGTTACTTTTTATCTGCCAGACTATATGCTCTCCCTTTCTGGTGAGATCATACCCCTTCAGTTGTAAATGATCAGGAATGAACGTCTGTGAACTTAACCAGGTGTCTCATTACTTACTTGCAGTCCTTGATGGAGGCCTATTTTCTCTGCTGTAACATGGTCCCCTCTCTCCTTGTTTCTGGTGTGGCCCTCCAACCCCATCCCTCCTGTTCAAAATACTTGCAATTACTGTAGGTATTACATAGATTTATCTTTGAGTGTCTCAAGGTGGGCTGGCTGAGTTTGGTACTAGGGGCCACCTGTTATGGAGTACATACGGTGCTTAGTGTTCTGGCTTTGGGATACTTCACTTAATATAATTGTTTCTAATGACACCCATTTCCTGGCAAATTCCAGTAATTCATCATTTTTGATGGCTAAGTAGTACTCCATTGTATAGATGTACCACAGTTTCCTTATTCACTTATCAACTGTTAGGCATTTGGGTTGATTCCATGACTTTGCTATTGTAAACAGTGCTGCTATGAACATGGTCGTGCTTGTGCTATCGAGGTGAACCTCTGCTGTATGGGGGGTTATTCCCAAAAGTGGAATAGCAGGGTCATATGGCATTTCAATCTTTAATTTCTTTAAGAATCTCCAGACGGCTCGCCAGAGTGGCTGTATGAGCCTGCATTCCCACCAGCAATGTAGCAGAGTTCCCCTCTGTCCACATCTTCTCCAGCATTTGTCGTTTGTATAGTGGATTTTTGCCATCCTGACAGGGGTGAGATGATATCTCAGGGAAGTTTTGATTTGCATTTCAATGATGGCTAAAGAAGTGGAGAATTTTTTAAGAGATTTGTTAGACATTTTAATTTCACCCCTGGTAAAGTTTCTGTTAAGATCCATGGCCCATTTTTTAATTGGACCATTAGTTTCCTTGGTGTTTAGTTTTCTAAGTTCTTTGTGCACTCTGGATAGTAGAGCTCAATCAGATATGTGGTTAGTGAAGATTTTCTCCCATTCTGTGGGTTGCCTTTGAGCTCATGTTACAATCTCTTTATCTGAACAGAAGGTCTTTAATTTCACAAGATCCCAACTGTTGAGAGTTGGTAGCAGTGACTGTGCCATTGGATGTCTGTTTAGGAAATGTTGGCCTAGCCCAATCAGCTCGAGGGAGTTCCCTATCCTTTCAACTATGGTTTTTATAGTCTCTGTCCTTATATTAAGGTCATTGATCCGTTTGGAATTAAGTCTTGTACATGGTGACAAGTACGGGTCCAGCTTTAATCTTCTGCATGTGGAGATCCAGTTTTGCCAGCACCATTTGTTGAAGATGCTGTTCTTTTTCCATTGAATTCTTTGGGCCACTTTGTCAAAGACCAAATGGCTGTACTTTTGTGGGCTTATATCTGGGTCTTCAACCCTTATATGTTGATCTGTGTGTCTATTTTGGAGCCGGTACCAGGCTGTTTTTGTAACTATGGATTTGTAATATAGACTAAGGTTTGGTACGGTGATACCTGCAGCCATATTTTTGTTACTCAGGATTGTCTTCGCTATCCTGGGTCTTTTGTGCCTCCATATGAATTTTGAGAATGTTTGGTCAACTTCTTTAAAGAACTGCTTTGGGATTTTAATTGGTATAGCATTGAATCTGTATATTGCCTTTGGTAGGATGATCATTTTTACGATGTTGATTCTGCCAATGCAGGAACATGGGAGGTCTTTCCACCTTCTGGTGTCTTCTGCAATTTCTTTCTTTAGGGTTTTAAAGTTTTCATTGTAAAGGTCTTTTAGCTCCTTGGTTAAGTTTATACCAAGGTATTTCATTTTTTTAGGGGCTATAGTAAATGGGATTGTTTCTCTCCGGGACTTTTCACTTCTTTCATTCTGGGCATATAGGAAGACCACTGATTTTTGTACATTTATTTTGTATCCTGCCACCCTACTGAACTTCTCAATTAGTTCCAGAAGCTTCCTGGTGGAGTTTTTGGGATCACTCAGGTATAAGATCATGTCATCTGCAAATAAGGTTAGCTTGACTTCTTCTTTGCGGATTTGAATCCATCTTATGTCTCTTTCTTGTCTCATGGCTTCAGCTAAGACTTCAAATACACTATGGAATAGAAGTGGTGAGTGCACAGCCTTGTCTAGTTCCTGATCAAAGTGGGAATGCTTTCAATTTTTCCCCATTGAGCATAATCCTTGCTGTGGGCTTGTTGTATACTGCTTTTATTATATTGATAAAGGTTCCTTCCATTCCTACTGTCTCTAGCGTTTTGATCATAAAAGGCTGTTGGATCTTGTCAAATGCTTTTTCTGCATCTATTGAGAGTATTGTGTGGTCTTGGACTTTGGACTGGTTTGTATGATGAATTACATTTATTGATTTGCATATGTTGAACCAACCTTGTGTCCTTGGGATAAAGCCTACTTGGTCCCCATGGATGATCTTTTTGATATGTTTTTGAATCCGATTTCCTAAGACTTTGTTGAGAATCTTTGCATCTGTGTTCATCGGAGAGATTGGCCTATAGTTTTCTTTTCTAAGTGAATCTTTATTAGGTTTTGGGATTAAAACAATATTAGCTTCAAAGGAATTTGGTAGTGTTCCTTGCTTTGCTATTTGATGGAACAGTTTAAGGAGTACTGCTGTTATTAACTCTTTAAATGTCTGGTAGAATTCTGTGCTGCCAGGACATTTTTGGTGGGAAGATTCGAGATTACTTCTTCAATTTCTTCATATCATGTAGGACTAGTTAAGTAATTCACAGCTTCCTGATTCAATTTAGGTAATTTGTGTTTACTTAGAAATTCATCCATCTCTTTTGTGTTGTCAAACTTCACAGAGTATAAGTTTTTGAAATATGATGTTATATTTCTCTGGATTTCTTGAGTATCAGTAGTGATAACTCCATGTTCATTTCTAATTTTGTTAATTTGGGTTTTCTCTCTCTTGCTTTTGGTTGATTTAGCTAGGGGTGTATCAATCTTATTGATTTTTGCAAAGAACCAGCTTTTTGACTGGTTGATTTTCTCTATAGTTTTCCTAATCTCGATTTCAGATATTTCTCCCCTTAGTTTGATAATCTCTCTATTACTGCTTTTGTGATCATATTGCTCTAGTTTCTCTAGAGTATTTAAGCTGTATTATTAAGTTATTTATTTCTGATGTTTCCCTTTTTCTGATGTAGGCATTAAGAGCTATGAACTTGCCTCTTAGGACAGCTTTCATTGTGTCCAGAGATTTTGATAAGTTGTATTTTCATTATCATTCATTTTCAGGAAATCTTGAATTTCGTTTTTTAATTTCTTCCTGAATCCAGTTCTCATTCTGCATCATATTGTTAAGTTTCCAGGAATTAGGGTATTTTCTGTTGTTTGTTGTGTTGTGTATGTCCAACTTTAGGCCGTGGTGGTCTGATAGGGCACAGGTTAGAATTTCAACATTTCTATATATGTGTAGATTCATTTTGTGGCCCAATGTGTGATCTATTTTCGAGAATATTCCAAGTGCTGCTGAGAAAAATGTGTATAATTTGGTGCGTGGATGAAAAGTTGGATAGAGATCTATAAGGTCCATTTCTTTAAGG